>OX328129.1:57962055-58636740 GCA_946811695.1 Gonocerus acuteangulatus | reverse complement strand
AAACCATGGAAGCTCTAGTTATTATGTATTTAATTTATTTATTTTCCTATTTCCTATTTAAACGTTATGGAAGGGGGTTTTATTGTGCCTTCTCCATGTGCTGTACATGACAAATCTACATAACATGTCATTGATTACATTTAACCATTTCTTCTTTTTTTTATCATTTAAAATATAGAACATATATGCAAACGTAAATATATAAATAAAAAAAAAGTAAATAAAAATCTAAATCTCCTTTATGAAAGGAATCAAAACCTATAACGTTTTTCAATATCTTATTTTAATAAAAATGTGTTCAGCAAAATTTTTATAAATCTTTATTACATTTAAAAATAATATTTGTCCTAAGTCTGTAATATTTTGCGTTCTTCACTTAGTCTGTGCATGTCCGTACAGTAAATTGCTGTGTTATTAAAGTCACAGTAACAGCATTCATATTGGGTTAGTCCAAATGTAATAAAAATTTGAGTTAACAGTGCCATGTCCTGTAAATAACTGTGCTATGTAAGAATTTGTTATAGTAGAACATTTGTCGAAGTGTTTATAAAAAAATTTAAATGCTATCCTTTTTTTAGTTACTGGCCAGTCTTCTTGTCATTTTCATATTGTATATACTATATATATATATAGTATATATATATAATATATATATATATATATATATATATATGTTACCGGCAAATTATAGAATCCAGGCATTATATAGAATGCCTAAGCAGTTTAGGCATAGTATAGAAAGTATTAGTTTTTACAACATATTACACACATTGCCTAGGCATTGTATAAAATGCTGTTGCTTATTTGGCATTGTATAAAATTAAAAAGGTTTTGAGTTTACTCTATACACTTTAACCTAGGTAATTTGAATAACTTTAAAATTGGTTAAAAAACAAGCTGTTTTCGTACGGCAAACAATTTATTTAAAACAATATATTAAGTGAGATTGTTATTTACATATTTAGAGCTACTTGTTGGAGCTGAGTATTGTGACACTTAGAATTCCATTTTCTTTGCTCTTTTACACATTTTACACTCTGTACTCTTGACGCTTATTCACTCCTAGAAGCTATATATTCTTTCTTTCATACTTTGCCTAAAGCGCAGTAGGCATTCTATAAAATCCTTAGGGAAAGTATGAAATACGCTTTATTTCATACATTGCCGGCTAGATTTAGGCGTTCTATAGAATGCCTAGGCATTCTATACATTGCCTTATTATATACTTTGTCGCTAATATATATATATATATATATATATATATATATATATATATGAATGGTTACAAATATGTTATTCTTGAGCTGGTTTTTATTATCTTCTCAGCCTAGCCATTAAGACCCATATCACTATATTTTTATAGTTTTAAGTTCGATATGATACTCCAAGACTATGATATAATTGCCGCCAACTAGACTATTATTCCAAATCCAGACATTTAAATTAGCATTTGATATTAAAAACTTGGCCAGCAATGTTTTAGATTTATTTATCCACAGCGGAGGGTGGGGCACGAGGAAGATACTCCCGCCCCTCCTTCCCCTAACGGCACCGGAGCGAAATGTATACAAAAATATTCAAACAGCCCCGTCTCTTTTAATGTAATGCAATCCTCTAAGAAAGGCGGCTTCTAACCTAATAATGAAATGATAAGCAGGTTTACACTGCTTTCTCTACGTCATCTTTACACAACTTCTGCAGGTGAAATGTCACTAGGTACTCTAAATTACACTTCATCGCTTATTTTCATATATCTAGATTGCCCCCATAGGAAGGACACCCTTTTATTACAAGGGTCCAGTGAAGAAACATATAACCACACACTTCAACTGGGTGAAGGCACAAGACGGACTTGTAGGAAACGAGATAGCAGACACAATTGCAAAAGTAGCATCCAATAACATTAGTACACCTGCAGCATACAGCAATAAATCTAAGATACTCGTGAAACCAAAAAAGACTGGCAAACAAAATGGGAAAACTCTATAAAAGTTCGTTCATACTTCTCATATACAGGGTGTCCCGCATTGAGATGACATAACTTTAGGGGTTTATTCTGCACGTAATTTTTAGTTAATTGGTGCAAACTTGAGCGTTCTATCTGAACATGTAACACATTTACTCAAACTTTTGTCGATTTTCCAGGGTCCGGGTTAATGAATGGTAAATAACAACAAGATTTTTAGAATTTACCAATTAAAAAAAACCGTTATTTAAATATTTCCATATAAATTAAGAGCTATACTAAAAGCTAAATAGATTAGAGATAGAACTATTGATAGAAGTGTTTTCTTGAATTGTTCACTATTTTCTTAATCAACTATTTGTTGACTTAGAGGTTTGCCTCCCCCTCAAAAGTTGCCTTATTTAATATGCTTTAAAATGATACCTCGTTCGTTTAGAAAAAAAATTATTTTAATATATATATTTTTTTTTTTTTCTATGTCAAAACCAATAAATGTGCTATAGCGTGAAGGGGCAATTCTGAACGCATCTTTAATTTCACACGATAATGTTGATCCTTCCAACACTAGGTACACACACTTTTTGCTCTGATTAAGGATTAGGGGCACTTAGAAATCGAGGGTGAGGTAAGACAGAAGAACCTATTGGAAATAATTAAAATTATTGTAAACACAATAAATAAATATATTATATTGTTATTCTTTGAGAGTCTTATTTTATTAAATTCCTATTTTTAATTCTATTATCATTAGGATTTGTTACCAATTGCTCCATTCTTCGAGAATTGTCTGCGCAAGTGAAACTCCCACCTTATTAAATGAGTAGAAATTTATAACTTTTGAGGCGGAGGCAAACCACTAAGTCTACAAATAACTCATTAAGAAAATAGTGAATAATTTAAGAAAACCCTAATATCAATAGTTCTCATCTATATGGCTTTTAGTACAGGTCCTATTTCTTATTGGAAATTTAATGTAGATTCTAAAAATGTGGCCGTTATTTACGATATATTAACCAGAAATCCGGAAAACACAGTTTTTTTAAAAAAAATCCCATGCTGGATGCTCATTTTCCCGTGATTTAACTACAAATGACGTGCAGAAGAAACCCCTAAAGTTATGACATCTCAATGCGGGACACCCTGTATAACAGATATAAAACTACAGTTAGCAGGAAAACATTTGATACTGATTTATACAAGATTGAATTATTAATCACAGCCCTATAATTTAAGTTAACAACCTAAAAGAGCGGAATAACCCTTCAGTTGATATGCAATGATAAACGCATACTTACATTAGTATGTAGTATAAACAACAATCAAAACTTAAGTGCAGTATAAACTATACTTAAGAAACATCCCGGTTTGGCCTTATGACAATAGAACACCACAAACTACAGGAATTTGGCCAATTCAAGTTTTACGGAATATACATACTGAAAGGTCCCCATCAACTTAATTGATACGCGGAAAAATAAAGGATACTACGAACCGTTGACCATAAAATAAATTTTTGAGAAAATAGGGTCAAAAGCATAGAGCACAACCGTATTGTAAACGAAACGTGCAAACATTTAATGATGATAGATACAAAATTGCCAAAGATACGCCTGCTCATACCGTGTACAGAAATAAATCCATTCCTCCTTTACAAATATAAAATTATTCATTTTATAAATTTTTTGTCCGAATTGTTTGAAGCAAAATACTTGCTTTATTCAATGAAAAATGAATTCCACTGAATTTCATTACTTTTTCAATCCTGATTGAGTTATTTATTGCCATGGTCCGTCATGAAAAGACCAGAATTTTCCTTTTAATTATTAATTTCTTTCTACATTTTTTTTTGTGTTGAGATTTTTTTTTAAAACAATTGTTTCGAAAATTAATTTCTGACTGGAATATATTATGAATAAGTTATTATTCCCAAGCATTAAGAGGGTGGAATAATGAAGCTTAGATTATCTAGATCCAATGTCGAGACTATAGTTACTCAAACTAACAAGACCTAAGTCCATTTGGAAATACATACTTCAATTAAATGTGTGTTAATACACTAGACTCATTTGCATATTAATATTAGAAGGACTGTTCTTGAAAAATTTCAATCTAAATTTCAAAACTCCAAGATTAGAGCATTTTCGTTGATAATTTTAACGTTACAATATAGAACAATTATTCATAATTATAGTGATAGATTCTCAACAATAGATTGACTTCTTTCATCTTATGTATTCTGATGTACTATTTCGTTAGAAACTTGCGTGTGAGAAGATTAATTTTTTTTTTGCGCATCGACTTCTGGACCATTAGCGCCGAGAAGATTAATAAAATTATTTTTCTACGCGCTCATGAAATAATATTGTCTGTATATAGTCGGGACTCAGGCGTATGTTAAATAAACTAAATAGCCCTGAAGAAGGTTAGAATGTCAATCCGAAACGTCGGCCAAAATACTACTAATTTTCCCATGAAATGTAGTTTTATTTACCAAATGATCGACCCTACTTTTGGGATTATTTATTGGCCTGATCCAAAACAATGCTAATCTATAAAAAAAAATAAGCTATCCAAAATAATAAACTAATAATTCAGAAAGTAATTGCAAATGATTAAATAAGCATTAGGTAATAAAAAATAAAACCAAAAAATAATTATAATAATAATCTCAAACTTGACAAAAAAGCAATAACTGTTCTTTCCTGCCGAGTCCATGCATGAACAGGCTGTCTACTGCACGAAAAAGTCACGAAAATCACGAAAATGTCACGAAATGAAAAATAGGGCACGAAAATCACGAAAAAGTCACGAATTTGGAAACCATGTCACGAAATTTTTCTATTTTAAAGATTTCCCATCAAAGAGCTAAATTCAGCCAAGTTTCTGAAATTAATCTTTTCCCACTAAAACTGTGTACAATCCGGTCGAGTGAAAACTCGCAGGTATTAGCTATTGGGCTCTTGCGGTGATACCTGCCTTTAAGTTATGTAGGTATAGAAAATACTATTGATGATCCTCAAGTTGGTAGGAATTCCACATTTGTGCAGAACCACGTTCGAGTTAACGAACTTACCCATCAAATTAGACGAATATTCTTCAAAATGTTGTATGAAATTTCATCA
This sequence comes from Gonocerus acuteangulatus, assembly GCA_946811695.1. Classification (NCBI taxonomy): domain Eukaryota; kingdom Metazoa; phylum Arthropoda; class Insecta; order Hemiptera; family Coreidae; genus Gonocerus; species Gonocerus acuteangulatus. The sequence continues at coordinate 58,631,652 of OX328129.1, read as the reverse complement.
AAATTAGACCATTTTTAAGCCGGTGGGAGAGCGAATATATATATATATATATATATATATATATATATATATATATATATACACACACACACACACACAGGGTGATTCAGGTCTAACAAGGGGAGTACACAGCGATGGGGTCACCGATCTGGACCAATTTTTTTCTGGTGATTCTACATCGAAAAAAAGTCTACACGTGTCCGAGCGTTCCGTCCAATGTGCCTTAGGAGCCGAGAAATAAAATAAAATAGGTTGAAAGTGCTTTATTTTTTATATCGAGTTTAGAAAATGATATCGACATGATTCTTTAACCAGTTCATTTGTTTTTTTAGAGTAGATTAAAAGAAAAATATAATCGTTAAACAATAATTTATATTTCGTCAAATATATACAAAAATATGCTTACGTTTTCAAGTAAACTAGAATTATAAATTTTTTACCCCAAAAATAATAGCAGATTTGATATCAGCACCCCAAGAAACCCTAATGTGGTGAATATCATTGAAAACAAAAAATAATGATTTTTCCAAGTCTGGAGACTAAACATTTGTAAGCGAAAAAGTCATGTAACATTTTGAAATTCAATATCTCCCCTTGAGATAATCCGATTTTTACGTGATTGAAATCTTTCAAAAGAAGAAAGACTCCTTTTTCTAACCATATAAATGACTATTGTATCATCTCAAAAGGTACTTGGAAAAAATGGTTCTCAAAATAAAAATAAAATGTAAACTTTTGTGCATATAACTTCTATCCCAGAACACGTAGAAACACCCTGGTTGGAAGGAAATGTCTCACATTAGGGCCTCCAAGTTTGGTTTGAATCGGGTAAATATTCTTTGAAATATGGCCGGATTGTTGAATCTTTAACAAAATTTTAAGAGTCCCCCCTTAGCGAAATTTAGGAGCTAAAGGTAAATTAAGAGCTATTTTCAAAGGCAATATAGATGAGAACGTTTAATATTAGTTTTTTATTAAATTATTAAATATATTTTTAATCAGCTATTTTTACACTTAGAGTTTTGCCTCCGCCTCAAAAGTTGCATTATTTTATAAGCTTTAAAATGGTACCTCGTAGTTTAAGATAAAAATCTATTTCAATATTTTTTTTTCTGATTTTCTAGTCAAAACCAATAAATATGCTTCAGCGTGAAGGAGCAATTCTTTAATTTCACACGATTATGGCGATGTCCCTTCCTTCCCAAACTACATGACGTTTATTACACAAGCCCATCTACCAAATATTAACGCACTCTGCTTTTAAATGGATGGTTGATTGTGGATGAACAGTGAATTTCAGAACCACTCCCTCACTGCGTACACACATTTTTTGCTCTGAATAAGGATAGGAGGACAATTCGGAATCAAGGGTGAAAGAATTTAGAAAAACATATTGGGAATAAATACCATTATTGTAAATACAATGAATACATGTACATATTAAATGGTTATGGCTTGAGGATCTTGGTAATATTGATTATATTCTATTTAATTAAATATATGCTTATAAGTAAACTGGGTTATACATTACAATAATTTGAAATTGTATACCGAATCTCCTGTAGATAAAATGTGAAAAAAAAAATCCATTTAAATGAAAGGCACCCTCAAAAGTTGCTTAAAATGTTACCTCGTTTTCCTAGGAAAAATCTATAGAAATATATAGGGACAAAAATGGTTATTACTGTGGACTAATAACTATTTTTCCAGTAGATTTTCAAAATGCCTACAAATATAAGCTTAACATCTAACTGAATCCACGGCATTAGGGAGGACGTCTTGTCTTTTAGATCTCATGAGCTGGCACTGCTCCTGGATCCTGTTGATGAGTTCCTCCTTCATCGTCACTGGCTCTGAGTACACTCTACTCTTCAATGTTCCCAATACATGGAAATCTAGAGGGTTGAGATCAGGAGGTAAACGAACTGGTCCAAAGTGGCCGATACAATGATTAGGGAATTCAGTGTTCAGCCATTCCGTCACCACGCGTCCATTATCATCTGGGCAACCGACTATTTGAAACTAGAGTGAGTTGTTATTTGGTAGACGGTCTTGTGTGATAAACCTCATGTAGTTTGGGAAGGATGGGACATCACCATCATCGTATAAAATTAAAGAATTTGTTAAGAATGGCTCGTTCATGCTAAAGCACCTTAATTGGTTTTGACTTAGAAATCAGAAAAAAATAGATTGAAATAGATTTGTTTTTAAAACTAAGAGGTACCATTTTGAAGCTTATTAAATAGTACAACTTTTGAGAGGGAGGCAAACCTCTGTCTAAAAATAGCTGATTAAGATAATATTGGATAATTTAATAAAAAACTAATATTAAAAGTTCTCATCTATATGCCTTTGAATATAGCTCTTAATTTACGTGGTATTATTTCAATAACGGGTGTTTCTTATTGGAAATTTAATGTAGATTCCAAAAATGTGGTCTTTATTTACGACGCATTGATCAGAAATTCCGAAAACTCAGTTTTTCTATAGAAAAGCCAGTAGTTTTTAAAAAAGACAAAAGTTTGAGTAGCTCCTCTGCATGTTGAGATAGAACGCTCATTTCTGCGTCCCTGAACTACAAATGAGATGTAGAATAAACCCCTAAAGTTATGACACCTCACTATGGCAATCACTCAATCACTGACCTATCATCCGCCAGCCGAAACCACTCGACAGAAAGATTTGAAATTTTGCCTGGACACTCTTCTTTAGCATGTAGATACTCGCTAAGAAAGGATTTTTTGATAGTTATTCAATATTTAAGTATTTTTTGAGGGGTTTAAAGTTTTATTTAGTTGGTTAGAACAAGCAAGCCTAGGCAGCATGCTTTGCCAGGATGATAAAAGAACAGCTTTTACCGTACAGTATCTATTTCATAGTAATTTTTTTTTTTTAATTCAGGTTAATTTCAGCTATGATGGCAGTCCTAGAAATTAACTGTCCCTCAAAGAGTTTACGCTATGAGGGACAAAATCACCATCTCCGGGGTATGGAATACTAACAATTTAGAACTTGGAATAGTTTTAGACAACTAAAACGCTATTACAACTAAAATGATATGATCTTATTTGATTTATTTTTAAGGGTTTTAAGACACATTTTTACCATAAAATCAAAATTTCGGGGGGGGGGGGGCTGCAGACCCCTCAGCCCCCTCTTATATACGCCCATGCGTTATCTATGGTAACCTATAGATAACGGGTTATCGTTAGATTATCTGTTTCTTGACACTGATCCGGAGCGCCCCAGTGTCAAGAAACATTATACTTTGATTATGACGGGATCCAAACTATAATAAACTGCAAAAAATTATGAAGTAGCGTTAATTTTGCTGATACATTAATTAACGCATTAAAGTAACTACTTACCTGCCGTGACGAAGCACAGGTATTCGGCTAGTAGTTTTATTTATTTATTGGTTCTTTGTTGTAGGGCAATACCCATTAACATTTTTAAATATTTTAAGTAGACTGGTTCAATTGCCCCGTGTCTCAAAGACACCCCTCTCCCCCTAATCTCTGATGCTGCGAAGAAAGAAATAAGAATTCCAAAAATGATTGCTTTGAAGACATCCATTATTTACATATATTTTTATTTTTCTTAATTCATATTAAAAAATAAAATTTGTTGTTCTATGTCCCGGAGGCCCAGTGGTCGTGATTGTTAAGGCGTGATCACTTAACACTCCGTGCCAAGGGTCGTGGGTTCGATTCCCACTATGAGGTAGCGGCTTTTCTTTAGGAAAAAGAAAAGTTATCAGCCCTATCCTGGCTACAACAGAGTGGTAACCTATAGATAACCCGTCCTAAACTTCTTAGTTAATAATAATAGACGTTAAAATTTTAATTTATTAATATTCAGAGGTTCTCATGGAGATTTAAATATTGAAATTGAGTAGTATTTAGGCCCAGGGCACACCGTGAGACTGTAACTGCAGTTGCAAACCAGTGGAACGCGCAACTTCGACCTCGGCTATGTATTTGAATGGGCAGGCGCATACGACGCAACCTCGTTTTTGACGATTTCAAACCAGTCCCTTGAAACTGTGGGTCCGCGGTTGGAGTTTCGTTGTACGAGACCAAGTGATGGTTAGCCGGTGTTTTAACAGCCATATAGTGCCAATGGTTAAAATAATTTAAAACTTAAGGCCGCTTTGGACTAATTTTACGTATTTTTATATACCCTGCCAGACAAAAAAACCGGCGCACCTTGAATTTCTTCGTTATTTCTTTTCCAGGCTAATAAAGTTTGTAAATTTTTAACTCAATTGTAGTGTACATATTCAGCTTGTAGAACACCATAAGTGAAGACAAAAAAAAAAAAAAAATATCTAAAAATACAGTGAAATATACAGCCATATCGCCCGCAATCCAAGAGCAAATGCCCGTATCTAAAAACGAGATTTTGCATATTCGATAGTTTGACATGGCACGAACGATATGATGTACATTTTATACAGTTTTATTAATTGTTTTAAATGTATGTAAAATTGCGAATTTATAGATATCACGGTAATCCGTTTAAGTTACAAATAAGTTTAAGCTAAAACTTAAGGCTTTTTCTTTTTTAGTGAAATTATTTTCTTTTTAACGGGCACGAAATTTGCACTTCAAGTCACGAAAATGTCACGAAAAAGTCACGAAATTGGCTTTCACGAAAGTAGTAGACACCCTGATGAATAATAAAAAAAAATAATCATCAGTCAAATAATAAGGACGTTATAATTGTAATGATAACAATAATAATATACTTACAAGTATAATAAATCTGCTGACAATCGCAAGAATAGAAATTTTGGCTTGGCCAAAAAGTGTGGTTATGTTTGCTATAATATTTTATGTCTGTCTTTTTGTTTTGTAGTAACTTCATGAATTCACATTTTTCTCTGTACATGACCACAACGAATAACGAGTTTCGTTGAAATATAACAAAAATCCCGTCACGCAGGAGCTGCCTAACTAAGCACTTTCCTCAGAATTTGGGTAGTGTAGACTGCTTTCCAGAACAATTTGCTTAAAATATCCTACGTAAATAAAATAAAAACATGAATAGTTCTCTTTTAAATTTGTAATGAGTAACTGATCAATTATTAATTTGCTTCCAGAGTTATGTTTACACATGGTACCTACTACACTACGTAATAAATACAAAAAACCTCATATTATAGTATTTTGATCTAACGCAGGAACAGGATACAGTCACTCTAGTGGTAGAAAGGCGCTCCTTGCGGCGGCTTTGTGAACCTACGTCTGGCGGGCTTTTCTATTGAAATATATTACAAAGTAAACCCCCGCTTTCCGATTGACCGATTCAGCTCATTTTTACAACACTTCTTTCTCATGAGTTACCCACGACGTATACCGCGTTTCGTTACAATACAGCAGAAATTACGACCGGTATGAGTATATTAGGAATTTGGGTCCGGAGTAAACCCCCCCCCCCTTCTAATGAACCGATTTAGTTTATTTTTACAAAACATAATTACCTGTAGATTACCACTACGAATACCGAGTTTCGTCGAAATATACCAAAAATCACGGCTGGTAGTGGCGAATTGGTATTGTGGGTCCCGAGTAACCCCCCCCCCCCCCCTCCTAAAGAATCGATTTAGTTAATTTTTATATCTCACTTTTCTCTCTATATTACCACTACGAATACCACGTTTCGTTGAAATAAAACAAATATTACGGCTTAAATGGTCAAATTAGTGTTTTGGGTCCGGGGTAACCCCCCCCCTCCTAAAGAATCGATTTAGTTCATTTTTATATCTCACTTTTCTCTCTATATTACCACTACGAATACCACGTTTCGTTGAAATAAAACAAATATTACGGCTTAAATGGTCAAATTAGTGTTTTGGGTTCGGGGTAAACCCCCCCCCCCCTTCCGGTGGGCCGACTTTGGTGGTTAACGAACTCGTTCAATCGTTTGCTAATTGAATGCTATATACCATGTTTCGTGACGAAAGAACAAAAACTGTGGCCGCTATCGTGTTAACAGACACATAGATATATATATATATATATATATATATATATATATATATATATATATATATATATATATAAATTTTAACGGGGGCCATTTTCGGTGTCTACTAGGTAGGATCGATAAAGATTTGAAGAAATTTTTCAAAAATTCCGTCATGAGTCCAACCTCAATAGCTACTTTCCTTCGGAGGAAAGTGCTAAAACGGCTGGTAGTGGCAAATTGGTAACTTGGGCCTGAAGTAGACTCCCCTCTCCTAATAAACCGCTTTAGTTTATTTTTGCAACACATTTTTCTATTAAGGTTACCGCAACGAAAACCGAATTTCATTCCAATGCGACAAAAAATACGGCCGGGATGTGCAAATAACTACTTTGGGTCCGAGGCATATCACCCCTCCCGGTGGACCGATTTCGGTGGTTAACGAACTCGTTCAATCGTTTGCTAAGAGTCCGCTGTATACCAAGTTTCATGGCGAAAAAACAAAGACTCTGGCGGGTATCGTGTTAACAGACACACACACACACACACATATATATGTGTATATATATATATATATATACACATATATATGTATATATATATATATATATATATACACATATATATGTTTATATATATATATATATATATATATATATACACATATATATGTTTATATATATATATATATATATATATATATATATATATATATATATATATAAGATTGGCAAATAAGTTCTTTCGGTTTTCGTATTCATGTTTTGTTTACAATATGTCACATTTATCTGATGCAATTAATCCCAACAGAGGATTGTTTATCCTATTTGTAATATGTAAACAGTTATGTCTGTCGACACTTGTTAAGATTAGGTCAGTATTGCGTTTGTGATCCAGCTGAGAAGATGGACGGTAATTTATTGCATTATAGGCATATTTTGCTGTATTATTTCAAAAAAGGAAAGCGAGCTGCAGAGGCTCATAAAAAAATATGCGGGGTCTATGGGGATAAAAAATCTTGGAGACCTAGCAACGAACCACCTGGAACCACATCTAAAGCGGGATTGCACCCAAAGAAGATAATGCTTTCTGTATGGTGGGATTTCAAGGGTGTGATTTTTTATGACCTGCTGCCACAAGGTAAATCAATCGATTCCACTCTATACTGCTCACAATTAACAAAATTGAATGAATCAATTCGACGAAAACGCCCAGAACTGGCAAATCGAAAGGGTGTCGTCTTCCATCATGATAATGCCAGGCCCCACACTTCGTTAGTCACCCGCAACAAATTGTTAGCCCTTGGATGGGATCTTTTGCCCCACCCTCCCTATTCACCGGACCTTGCTCCTAGTGACTACCACTTATTCCGGTCTCTACAAAATTCCTTAGGTGGAAAACGGTTTGAAAACGAACAGGGTGTCAGGGAGCACCTTGATCATTTTTTCGCTAATAAACCACAGACATTCTATGAGCATGGGATTATTCAGCTGATGGAGAGATGGGGTAAAGTAATAGAAAATAATGGACATTACATTGTAGATTAAAATAAAAATTATGTTCAAAATATACAATAGTTTTCTTTCAACTTAAAAAACCGAAAGGACTTATTTGCCAACCCTATATATATATATATATATATATATATATATATATATATATATATATATATATATATATATATATATATATATACATTCTAACGGATTTGAAGACATTTTTCAAAAATTCTGCCACGAGTCTATCCTCAATACCTACTTTCCTTCGGAGAAAAGTGCTAATAAAATGAAAATTAATAGTTTTCAAGTGGGTTCGGACATTAAATAGTTTTTCTTTTGCACACCATTTGATTGACTTACTGTATTGCCATCTAAATCGAAATACAAGAAACGTCTATCCTCTCACAATGAAACATTATATAGGTTTACTGCTTCGTGGAGGATTTAAATTTTCTCTAGTGTTAAATTCTTCTAAGATAATTGTCTTTTGATTTATTATGAGAATGGAAAGACAGCTCCTTGTTTTGGGATAGTATTAGGAAATGTCCCTGGTTCCCGCAATGCACAGAAATTGTGCAGGATTGCCTAGTTCATGTTTTTTCGTGTGTATTATCATACCAGGAATTCTACTTAATGAATTTATTTGAACTTCCAAAGGAAATTTTGCATTTTTCACTTCTAAGTGATTTGAATTTAGACCTTTTACTGATATAAGAAAAAAATGATTTTTTAGATTAAGTTAACTTATAATTTTAAGTCAACGTTTAAAATACCTAGTTAACTCATCGTACATGAAACGGTGGAATAAAACTGATTATACACATGCTCAGATTTTTCCTTTACACGAATTACAATATACCATGAGTACAATTTTGTACATAGCCATCCTAATTAAGAACTTTTAATATTCAAATTATTGAAATTATCTTATGGCTCTCCTTTTTGAAAATTTCCCATCAATGGTATGAAACTAATAACTGGAAAATTAAGTGAGAGTTTTCAGGGTGTCTACTGCACGAAAATCATGAAAATGTCGCGAAATTGAAAATAGCGCACGAAAATCACGATGAAGTCATGAATTTTGAAACGAAATTTCAGTTTCCTGGAGTCTAACGTAATCCCGAGACTTCTACGCATGCGTATTGTATCTCTTTTCGTTCTTTTTTTTACACATGAATAATCCATTATTTACATATATTTTTATTTAATCGTATTCAGATTTTGTCATACAGACTTAAATATTTAAATTGTGTACTCTGTCATATATTTGTTTAGTAAAATTTCTAGAAATTTTGAATTCTAACATTGTTCAATATTTTTGATCTTGCTAATTCCATAGTTATTCTTAAAATCATCAATCACTGTTTCTTCACTACTAAATTTAATGAAATGTTTTTGGGGATGCAGTGTAACTCTTAGGCAAACTCCTCATTTTCTAATATCTCAGGAAGAGAAAGGGCAAATCCGGAAAATCGACTCCTTTTTTTCATTATTTTAGTTCTGACTCAGAAGAATGTAGGTAACACAACGCTCCAAGTTGTTTATCTGCTTCGACTATAGATCTCTAGCAGTTTCATCTTAAAGTGAATAGCACCATCATCTAAGAGAAATTAAAACACCGATTTCAAGGGCGAATCCCAGATCTGAAACTCCCGTCCTAGCATTTTGTCAACCTTCAATCAGGTTTATGAATCGGCATTCCATAGAGTAAACTTTCGCCTTTGCTATCCTTGTATAGGCTAGGTGGTTCAATCTATAAACTAAATTGAATTATACTCTAAGGAAACCTGAAAATTGATTAGGGTGGTTCTAAATAAATGAGAGTGGACTGTATTTGAATGAAATATATTAAATGGTAATCAATATTTACATGGGTTGAGCTTAATGGTGGGGGTGGATCTGACTTGGTTGGACTCACATACTTAGGTTAAAAATTGTGGTTTGTTGCTGGCCGGCCCTCTCTCCCTCCTCCCTCACCAGGATAGTTTTCTTCCCCTACTCACTCATGATAAAACTGAAGGAACGTAGGAAGGAATAAAATAGTCTTGTATAGAATGTCTTGAATTTTGATACACTGCCCTTTCTTCTTTTCTTCTCACTCCCTTGTTTTTTCACACACCATATGATTTAAATAGTGATTTATTGTTCAGCTGGATGTGTGATCCCTGAACAATCCTGAAGCACTTTGACTTCGATTTCCCAACATCCGAAATTTGTGATTCGCCATTTCTCTTCCATGGTCTTGATATGATGGCTCTTAAATTTCTCTAAATAACAACATTTTCATAATGTGAATCCTGCACTGAGGTACAATATTCATCATCGGGTTTAAAACATTAATGTAAAGCTGTAGAGGTCAAACTAAGGGCGTTTACATAGTTTGCTATAATATTAAGGAGATTAGAACCCTGTTTCCATAGAGGAGGCCTCGTTCCCTAACAATCTACTCATACAAGTTTATACACAGGAGTAATGGAATAGTAAAAAGGATATTGGAATTGTCTGAATGATATAAAGGATGAGGATTGTTAGGTCTCCCTGAGAGAGAACTCAGCGGAGGGGCTCACTGGAAACTTAGTCACTATATATACATGAACACGGAGCTGTAATCTTATTAAATTTACATATTAATCAACGGATTTTAATTATATCCCCTACCACCACCAGGGCTCCTCACCCCCACTCCTTCTTCCCCTCCCGCCGCCCTCCGTTTCATTTCGCCTTGCTGAGCTGGCGTCATTTACATTAATCCAATAATTGCATGGAGGTTTTCGTCCTAATTAGCAATTCAAATGAGCTGTGGAGGAGGGGGGGAGAGGGGGTGGTTCTCGCACTTCTCTACCCCCACTCCTTCTCTTACCCCCACCACCCCCGCCACCCTTCGCTATCCGGCCCCTTTAGGGCAATGGTAGAAACACATTTGCCACACGCCAACCCGGTGTCCAGATCAATTCAGCACTTCACAACCTTTGGGAAACTAATTAAACATATCGATGAGAAGTATTATTTAATCAGATGTGTAAAAGCAGGTCACGTTTCTTTAACTCCGGGCAACATCCTACAAGATTTCCTAACCTTAGTATTAGCGGGTTTACTCCGTCCCTCCATAGGGAGAATACTCCCTTATGAGGTTGACATCACGATCCAATCCCGAAGTGCCGACTAGAAAATGTCACGAATAAATAAATTATATATATATATATATATATATATATATATATATATATATATATATATATATTCGTGATTTATGGGTACTGAAACGTGACATTTTCTAGTCGGCACTTCGAGATTGGATCGTGATGTCAACCTCATAAGGGAGTATTCTATATATATATTACAACAACAACAACAGGGAATATATATATACTCCCCAGTATATATATATATTACATCCTACTGAGATAACTCAGTAGGACGTAGTGTAGTAGTATATAAACAAGACATACTCATAGACAAACTAAAATATAGGCTAGGAAAGGACTGTACGAACAATCAAGCAGAACAATTAGGAATACTAAAGGCACTAGACTTTATCAACACACAAGTAGAGACAAATTCAACAGTTCAAATATGCACAGACAGTAAATCTTCACTATACAAATTGACCAATAGAAAAATACACGAACCAATAATTGAACAAATAAGACACACACTACTTCAGGCACAAATGAAACACATAACTACACACTTTAAATGGGTCAAAGCACACGACGGACTTGAAGGAAACGAGATAGCCGACAGACTCGCTAAATCAGCGTTCAAAGACAATAATATACCAATAACATACAACAAAATATCTAAGACACACATGAAACACATTCTATCACGTAAAACGATAGAGCGCTGGCAAACACAATGGGGAAACTCTACAAAAGGACGTACACTCTTTTCATTTATACCTGACATACATAGCCACTTAGTACGAAAACATACATGTTGTGACTTCTACACGACACAATTACTAACTGGACACGGATCATTAAACACATACTTACACAAGCTAAATATAACTAACAGCTCGTCATGCCCTTGCGACAACACAACACCACAAACAACATAGCACCTTATATACAAATGTAAGTTACTCATAGAAGAGAGAAAAACAATTCAAAAGAATATAAAAAACTGGCCCATTACAGAAAAAGAGCTGTTAAATAAACACTATTCAAGCTTCAGAGATTTTTGTAAGAGAGCATGCCTGACTCTAAAGACGATCGATCCCTCTAAAGACAATTGAAATAATAAAAAAATGTAAACAAACAAATTATGTAAATATATAAAATTATATTTATTTTATGTATATTTATTTTCTAATTATTTAAATTTAGTTATTAATTATTTAATGTTAAATCATTAATGTAATATATCTAAGAACATTTGATGACAAAATTTTATAAAATACATGTGATATACATTATGTATTGGAACGTGTAGCACAAAATAAACGGCCTCTTTGCAGGGTTACTGCAGAGAGGAAACTAATAAATAATATATATATATATATATATATATATATATATATATATATATATATATATATTACAACAACATTAGCTGGAAACTAAACACGCTCAGATGACGCGTTTCTGTGAGTCGGACTTTTTATTAGTACTTCCTAATATGGGAACCTTAACCAGCATTATCTGCTTACCAGAACACTGTTTCATGGGCAAAATTTGCACGAAACAAATCGTTGTGCTTACGAATTTTCGTTTGTATACTTGCAGGTAAACTGGTTATAATATCTCTGGGGTACTGAAAGGAATGAAACTATTTTCTAAGCGAAGAAACTAATCAAAATAGTTTTTCTTAGTGGTTTGGTTTATAAATCGTTCGATTCAGTTGAAATATTTCCCATATAATTGAAATGCATCCAAACTGTGATATTTTAATTTTTGTTAAATCTGGAGTTTACAACAGACCTGAGAAGTTTTCGGATTTTCGTATGTTTTCTTAAATTTCTCTTAAACGGTTGAGAAATCGTGGTAAAGGAACATTAACCATTCGAAAGCTAAATAAATGCCCTACTATAAGCCCTTCTTGAAGTAATTTTCAATGTGAATGCCCCATTCGGCAAAATAAGTGCTTAAAACTTTGAAATTGTTAGTGTAGTTTTTTAATGCTTTTTTTTTTGTAATTGTTTATAGTGGTGAATTGTATCTGTCAGTAAAACAGGATAAGTAAAATGAGAAACAATTGTTTGTATTTTTTCTATTTATATGTCTTTCTAATTAAAAAAAAAGATTAAAATGGAGACTTTAGTTAAATATGTTAAGAAAATGTGAAACGTATTTGTATTATTTCACGAAAGATCAACACAAAAGAATAACTGTTTCTATTCCTATATGTCACTAGGACATGAAAGGAAACCACGCAAAGATGACGCAGTTCCTGCGAGTCCGACCTTTTCGGCTTCTTCTTCTAAGACCAAGATTTGTGTGGTACAACAGGAGTTTTCGAGTGTCTCCCACATTTTATCATGGGCGTATATCAGGGGGGGCTGAGGGTGCTTCACCCCCTTCCCCGAAATTTTGGTATGGTGAGAACATTTCATGTATAACAACGAAAAATGTCTTCTACATTTACTCTGGTCTACTAGGTGTCCAGAGGATCTTAAAACTCACCATTTTAAACTAAAATATTTAAAATCTTCCGTACACCCCAAATGCCTAGGTGCTCCCAGCCTCCCCCCCCCCTCGAAATTTGTTTCTATATACGCTAGTGCATTTTATCACACCTTCCTATGTGATGAGCAGCTCCCGTGTTCGTATCACCGATGAGTAGGACGTTCCACAACTATTAGTCCAGCATATAAACAGCATTAATAGTAGTCTAATTAATAGTACAGCATAATACAATAAACAATCAAAATAAATAATTTATATACTAAAACCCATCATGAGAAAAGCAGCAATTTTAATTGGTTGCACCAAATGGGGCGGGAACCATTCATGCTGCATGAACTAGCGTAATGAGTACGAAATTCGATGAAAACACATTAGGCGAAATCCCGTTTAATTTTCACTTGAAACGCCCGATCAAATTAGTCCAGCCGGCCGGAATAGAAAGGCACGCCGCTCGTAAAATACTCAGGGATATAAACAGAAATCCTTTAACGATATAAACAGATAGGTTTGTTTCAATAATGATATGGTAATCCATGATTGGTGAAAATCACCTGTTGCACCTGTCGCTGGGTAATTGTTCCAGGCTCCCCCTCTCGCGGAAATTATGTGTTTTCAAACAAAATGATCCCCCGCGTGCCCTCTAGAAATATGTGCTCGCTAATGTCTCTCCCTCTCCTAATTCTGGCGGCTCATTTTGCCAAACATTTTCCGCCGCTTTGCACCCTTTGGTTGATGAGCTGTTGTAGGTTTGTCGTCGGAATTCCAGTGGTTTGTCAATTATTCTGCTAAATATACTCTTGACTTTCTTGAGTAGTTTTTGACGCTTAAGGCGCAAGAATTTCTCTTATTTTTTTTTTTTTAATTTTCTTGTAATGTCATACAAAAAAAATAGGTATACCGTTTCATTTGATACAAATCAAAATAAAAAAGTCCGTCAAGCAAGAGCTGCATAACTAAGCACTTTCCTCAGAATTTTTGTAGTGTAGACTACATTACTGAATAATTTGTTGTAAAAGACCTATATAAATAAAATAACACCGTGAATAGTTCTGCTCATTTACATTTCTTATGAGGACTGTTCAATTATTAACTTTGTAATTAATTTGCTTCCAGAGTTATGTTTATACTTGATACTACACTACTTAATAAATACACAAAAACTTCATATTCCGTCTTTTGATCGGACGCAGGAACAGGATACAGTCCCCCTAGTGGGAGATAGCGCTCCTCGCGGCGGCTTTGGGAACCTACGTCTGGTGGCCTAATTCTTATGAAACAGAGTTTAAAGTAAACCCTCCTTTCCAATAGACCTATTTACTGCATTTTTACAACACTTCTTTCTCATGAGATACCCACGACGTATACCGCGTTTCGGTACAATACAGCAGAAATTACGACCGGTATGAGTGTATTAGTACTTTGCGTCCGGAGTAAACCCCCCCCCTCAAAATAACCCGATTTATTTTATTTTTACAACCCATTTTTCTCTGTTGATTACCACCATGAATACCGAAATTCGTTGAAATATAACAAAAATTACGGCTGGTTATGGCAAATTGGTAATGTGAATCCGGAGTAAACCCCCCCTCCTAATGAACCGATTTAGTTTATGTTTACAACGTATTTCTCTCTTTAGATCAAAATAACGAATACCGAGTTTCGTTGAAATATAACAAAAACTACGGCTGGCATGGTCAAATTAGTGTTTTGGGTCCGGGGTAAACCCCCCCTCTCGGTGGACCGATTTTGGTGGTTAACGAACTCGTTCAATCGTTTTCTAATTGTTAACAGACACACACACATATATATATATATATATATATATATATATATAAATTTTAACGGGGGTCATTTTCGGATCGATAAAGATTAGAAGAAATTTTTCAAAAATTCCATCATGAGTGCAACCTCAATAGCTACTTTCCTTCGGAGGAAAGTGCTAAAAAGAAGATTAATTAGGAGATAAACTAGTACATTACGCGTTTATTGTAACTTTTTATTTTGTATCCCTCAATGTTCATCTTAAAATCACTTCATTCATTAACATACGTTTTGTATGATTTGCAAAGACATCTAACTAGTTGACTACGTCTGTTTTATTGTATATTTTAATTTTAACTGTTAAGAAATGTATGAACACACCGCCGTTGTTGCGGTGTTACATTAAATAAATATCGTATTTTTTTGTGGGGACTATTAAGTATACAATTTTCCTATTTTAGGAGTAATCCTATTTTTTTTATTAACTAATTATTTTTAAGGGGGCGAGGTTAGCTCAATGGGAGGGCACTGAACCAATATGCTGGAGTTCAAATCCCGAGCAAACACTAAAGATTTTATCTTCTTGTGTCTTCGTTCATGGGTTCGATTCGGCCTCCCTGACCGTCCCTAGGCCAACCCAGCCTTTAATTAATTTATTAATAGGTACTCTAATGACCTCAGCAGTAGATGCACCAAAAGAAAAGGAAAAAAAAAAAAAAAATTAATAGGTACCTCGGTGCCAATGACTCTAGCAGTCGAAGCAGCCAAGGGGAAAATCTGGCGGCCGAAGCGTAGTACTGAACACACTATCTCCCTAGTGTGCCGTATGATCACGAATCGGATATCTCTATAGTATCTGCCTCTCAGGGCCCTCGTGGCTGTTACGGGACTGATTTTATTTTTTTATTGGAAGTTTTCAGAAATGTATGAGCATATCGCCGTTTTTGCGGTGTTACAATAAATAAATATCGTTATTATTTTATGGTGAGTATTAAGTATACTTTTTTCCTATTTTATGAGTAATCCTATTTTTTATTAAGTAATAATTTTTAATGCGCCAATGGAAGGAATTTTATTTTATTTGGTTGTTTGATTAAGCTCCAGAGATCCTGATTTCGAGAAAGATGATAATTCAAGTAGGGGAAATACAGTAAGCAGTAAAAAGCTCATTTAGGCTTAATTCATGTTTGAAAAAAAAAATGAGTGAAAAGTGTATTAAGAAGCAGAAAGGCAAACAAATTATACAACTCTAATGTATGAGCTGTTAACAAATGAGCCGGAATTTGCATTAATCAAATCCCGACGAGAGAGATGGGGGGGGAGGAAAAAAAATAGAGCTTGAAAAGAAAGTAGAAAAAAAAAGGTTTCCAAGCGAAGCTTCTAATTTGGTCAGGAATCATTTTTGGTAATTTAATAAAGAAGAGGAAGGTGCGAAGGCTCCTGCTAATTCCTCGTAAGGGGGGCGAAGGAAAAAATGTAAAAAAAAAAAAAGAAAAGAAAGGAATGAGGCGCCCAAACCACCGGATATCATAAAGTCTCCGAGGGTTGAGAGAGCTATCGGCATTAGGGTCTGAAAAAGAGGGGAACCTTTTCCGCCAGCTTACCTCTTCAAGAGAACAGCTACAAGTGTCTCCCGAATTATAGCTCTCTTCACCACTTTATACACAATATCTTTATGGTTTGCCTCTTTATCATGACTCTAATACATACAATCTATATAATAAATGGTTGTGTATTTTATTCATATTTATTTATTGAATTCTCCAACCCTGGCAACTAACCCTTTTGACAGCTGCTGATGTGTTGACGGCTAAACCAAAACCATAAAAAGACGATAAAGTAAAAAATAAATAAAACTAAAATAAAATTAATTATTTATAGTTGGATCCTACCGTAAGTAGTAATTTCAATTTCTAAAAAAATCATGACACATAAACATGTATCACAGAATCTGAAGAAACGAAAGATTTTTTTTTTTATTTACTATTATGTAATTATTAGAGCCCGGAAGTTAGGCATTTATTTTTGGTTAAAATAGGCAGGCAAAAAGGCACTTGAAATACTGAAAATTGGCAGTATTGTAATGAAAATAGGCATTTATTAGGAGTGAAGGCAAAGAGGAATCTCAATCATTATTAATGAAAATATGTATTTTAAATACTCATTCATTTCTTTATTATCAATTTATCAGATAATTAGTGTACTTACTCTTACTTTCCCTTCTTACAAGCAACAACAAGATGCTTTTTAAAAGTATCAACTCTCATAGACCTTCAAAGAAAAAACCTTTTTCATTATGGAAAAACTTCCTTTGCATTACTTTATCATTTCGAAATCCGAAATCCCAGGTAATTACGGAATCTCACAGCAAAAGGGGTGTCAGGAAGGAGAAGTGACGTACTTCTCTCATCCTCTCTCTTTCCTCCTATTTATTATGCTCGAGCATTCCTTCTACTAAGGAAGGTTCTGTTATTTTTAACCTTTCAATTCCATCCATGGGTTGGGAAAATAAGCTTTCGAATAGATATTTGTGACGGCAATATGTAATTAAATTTGTGCAACCTTTTTTGTCTTCGATGAATGTTGCTTTTTAAAATGTTTAAATCACAGAAAAAATTGCATAACGAGCAAAAAAGGCAAAAAAAATGGCAACGGAAGCTAAAATAGGCAAAAAAGGCAAATTTCTGTCTGATTCTTCAATATATCCATTCAGATAAAAAAGGCATTTTGCCTAACTTCCGGGCTCTAGTTATTATTATTCAATTTTACTAGGCCATTAATGGAAAACCACAACATGTAGCGCCCTCCATGACCTAATAAATAATTAAAAATAATTAAAAAATGGTAGTTAGTTTTAGTGATAAGTTATGTAAATACATTAACTATAGTTCAAATAGTAAGGCTCTAAATAATGTTTAGCACTTATTTCATAACACAAACCTACTAACTTTTGTCGTATACTCTCCTGAAACTTTTGTTGTATTTAGTACTATAAGTTACTGATAATTGTGAACATAGGGGTCTCCCGTGGTCTAATGGCTAGCGCCTTGGATTCATAAGCGGGAGATGGTGGGTTCGATTCCCAACCTCCGGCAGGAATTTTATCATCCCACGGCTTGCTGGTAAAATTCCTCGCTGCACCCTGGATGTCGGCGCTAATGACCTAGATGTAGATGCGCCGTAAAAAAAAAAAAAAAAAAAAAAAAAAAAAAAAATTGTGAACATATAAATTGGTATTTTTTACTGTATCTTAAAAAAAAAGAGCAAGTCGCCGTCGTTGCGAAGCTCGTAAAATAAATAAATAAAAAAATCATAATAATATTCATTTAAAAAATAATATTAATTACACCTCCCATGTTTTATTGTCCTTTTTAAATCTTATTTAATCTTATTTATTAGATCCATTTAATTTGACATTTCTTGTGTTATGTAATAGAAGAAATAAATAAAATAAATTAACTATAGTGAGTCTACGGGTGAACCGCCTGCAGTGAAGAACGGGAAGCACTGAGGATGGAGCTGTAGACTCCGAAAGCATGCTTTGTTGGTGAATAAAATAAATCATTTGTTGTGGAGACCTTGGAGTTTGTTGGTTTTCTTATTTGGATGCAGTAACACCACCGTCCAGACAAATCAATTTTCAGGAAATCAAATAAAGATTTATGAAATTTATTATAGGAATATTTTATCTTCAAGTCGATATGAGCTTATATTTTTTTCATTGTGCTTTTGCATTTCTCATTTCTTTTAAAAATATCTACAAAAGTTTGAGTTTATTCGATTCTATGCAAAGTGTAGATATTATTTGATTGAATTAATAATATTGATATTGGTAATATTTGTCCTACAAATTTATTCATAGCCCAATATTTTAATTGTTAGCACAATATGCCTGAGGATGAATTGAATCCAGCTCGCGTGATCGTGTTCATAACGTCTTTCATATCATGTTTAGGAGGTGAGGGTCAGGGAATATGAGAATTACATAAGATTTTTTTTACTGATTAAAATCATTCTCCATAACAAATACAAATATCAAATCAAATGACGTGCGTAATGATGTATTTTATTTTAATCTCTCTCTCTCTCTCTCTCTCTCTCTCTCTCTCTCTCTCTCTCTCTCTCTCTCTCTCTCTCTCTCTCTCTCTCTCTCTCTCTCCCCCCCTCTCTCTCTCTCACACACACACACACACACACACACACACACACACAGACACACACACACTCTCCTCTCTCCCTCGCTACGTTTTGATCGAGTAGTATTTAGATATTTAATGCATCGAATATATTTTCTTCAAGTGCTTTCCATAGCTAACTGCAACTGATGGAAATATTTATGGCAATATAGAACTGCTTTATAAGCTGGAGACGATGGAATTACTCGCTGGATTACATGCCACATTCTCTACTGGAATAAAAAAGGGACTTATTCCGATGTAATTGAGGGGAAAATAATGTGAAAGTATCCAATATAAATTTCTATTCGCGCCTTCATCTCGCTTTGTTCTTACGTTTAAATTCTTGTTAAGTCAATTAATTGTGTGAGTGAATTACTTTTTTCTTTGCAATTTACCCCGTAAATGGCTTATCAGCTGAAATGGCATTATATACCTGTAGACTCTTTACCGCATTATCCCGTGACATTTAATATGTGCGCGATTAACATATTTTCCATTTACATATATATATATATAAAACGAAATATGGCAAAAAAAATCGCCAAAACATATCTCGATTTGTCGTGAAAAATTAAAGCAGATGCTACCTGAGGGAGCTTTGGCAAATGGTTTGGAAAGAAAAATTAAAAATCCAATGATTCAAAAATTAAAAGATCTTTTTAGATCACAAGAAACAATGTAATTATACAGTTGTTAAACCAGAATGCGGACAAACTAATAAATAGGTGGGAAAAAATATTTCAGAAAAATTGTCGGCTCGAAAATGAGGGAAAAGTGTAATATCAAGTCTATTTTATGACGTGAATAAATTCGGCTGAATATGTAGGTTTCTACTGTATTCGGCTGAATATGTAGGTTTCTACTGTATTCGGCTGAATTTGTAGGTTTCTACTGTATTAAGAGGATTGAAAATTCATCATAAATTACCCGATACTCTGTAAGCATAAAAAATATTATTTGGCTAACAGAAGTAATGAAAACAAGTACACACTTTTCTCTTACTTCCAGAACACAAAACTATACGACCTTATAAACACAATTGGAAATGTAAATTCACTTTCAAGATTAATTCATAAACAAAATATTACAGAATGCAAGACTATCTCATTTAAAGAACAGGAGCATTCAGGTACATTAAAGACATTTTGAAATATCTTTGTTTGTGGATTAACTAAACAAATTTTGAACACAATGCAGGTTCAGTAGACCACTTACACGAACCGAAAACACAATAGAAGCGAAACAATTAAGAAAATAAATAAGTAAATACTCACAAATTAAAGAAGACATTATTGATGAAAATAAAGTAGATAGATGGGTACCAAGCCATGAGGTTGGAAGGGATTTGCTACAAATTGCCCAACTCTCCTAATGTGAGGAGATTATTAGTTTCGAAAAGTGACCCTATTAAATCCATTTGGATAAGCCATTCGGCCTTGAGCGTCTCAATAAAGACCAGTTGTAGAAAGCTATGTGGTCCCCATTCATGATAACATCGTGACAGAACGGGCAAGTGTCGTATTCTAGAAGCCAAAGAGGTGTAGATGCCAGGTGTGTGGCCAGTCACCAGTCGAAAATTTGCCCGGAGATTGCCTTGTCAGAGGTTAAAGGCAGGGAGCCGATGTTGTAATGTGAGATCAATTTCGTTTTACTGCTAGTTTTATCAAGAGTATCCTTGGTTTGAAGTTTGACAGCAGTATAAATTGGGGTTTTGGCAAAGGCAAGACTTGTGTGACATTCAATACAAATGAGGAACAAGTATTCTTGGATGCTGCTAATGTGTATTGTTGAGGAATGTGCTCAGTGTACACAGCGGAAGGGACTTTTTTTTATTGTGAATAAGTTCCTTTCCGTTGCGGACAAGGGCTCTGAACAATATTTCTATTGAAAGTAATATTCATTTTGAATAAACTGTAAAGCATCAGCAATGTGACAGATTTATAATTTTGGCAGTTTTTCATCTGCCGTGAAAGCTTGATCCATCGGACAGGAATGCCCCATGTGGTGCCATCTATGTTTAGAACTCCGTCATATTCACAACAAATTTCCGCAGTTTAACTTTATTCCATTTCAAAATGAACAGAACAGCGAGATAGAGGGGCAGAGATTTTAACCGTACGTCAACTTTATGACGTCGCACGATCCTCGCAGGACATCGGTCCGGAGGAAGACCGCAGGATCTAAAGGGCAAAATTTATTGTTAACTGTTTTTCAGAGTGAGGGCCGCGGTGATAAATCAGACTGGCCCGCTTCCTGGCGGGGTTTAAACAAAACTCAACCCTCCCACCCTTCAAGCTCAAAAACATATATCTCATTTTAACGTGGGCCGGATTCGGAGACCCGTACTCCGACCCGCGGAAAAAAACGGGGTAATAAACAGAACGCCGGGGAGTGTAATGTGTGCGACAGTTTCTGTTTTGTCGCTTTTAAAGTGATACAATATACGCACTTATTTGTAAGCATGTAGAAGACGCATTGTCGGAAAGGTTAAGCGGCGTTGGGGAATCACAATCATATGTTATTTTATTTGTATCCTCGACCTTCTGAACGGTTTGGATTAGTACTACCTCTCTCCTAATTATGGCTTGAAAATATAGCCAGAACTACCAAACAGGTGAAGCATAACCCTTCAAAAATTTTTCAAACTTAACATTTATTCCTCCATCACAACGTTTCGGACACACAGGTCCATCCTCAGGCAATCATGTCCTGTTCATTACTATAGTTACACTAAAACAGTCATGCAATAAATAAACATGATTCCTATAAGGAACCAAGTCAAATTACACCTACATCAATTAAACACTCATTATCACAGCCATATCATGTTTATTTATTGCATGACTGTTTTAGTGTAACTATAGTAATGAACAGGACATGATTGCCTGAGGATGGACCTGTGTGTCCGAAACGTTGTGATGGAGGAATAAATGTAAAGTTTGAAAAATTTTTGAAGGGCTATTCTTCACCTGTTTGGTATTATTAATTAATACCCTTCATTTAGTAATCGTAATAAATATAGCCAGAACGTTGTTAGAAATAAATAAAAGTCGCAAAACAGCGTCATCTAAGAGCAGTTCTGTTCTTATCCCTAGTCTCATAAGGAATGCTAGGAATAAAAGCAGTTAATATATTTTTATCTTTTGTAAATAAAGTTTATTATCATTCCAAGGGGAATAAATTGTGTCCAAAAAAAATGGAATGATAGGAAAGCTAATCGCTGAATATGGGCACTACAATACATGAGTATTTTTTTTATTACAAAAAACAAAAGAAAAGTAAGATTTTAGGTGCTACAATGCACAGGAAACTAGCGATATACGAAGATGAAATTACTAATGCCACCTACTCAAATTTTGCTCAAGGAAAACACAAATATGTTTCCTATTTTCTTACCTTGTTGTTCTAAAATATTTTATTTTTATTTTTTAATAGTTTATTGCAACTGAGCCGATTAAACTGCGACAATATTAATAATGTATAAAGAATTAAAAGTCATTGTAAATAATTAGGATTAGTCATAAGTAAGTATGTAATGCGTGCTACGAAGTTAAGTTAATTATGTGTAGAGATTATAGTGTCTTACTCAATTATATTTATTTCTATAATATATTATATATTATAAAACTCTAGGTTAGATTTTGTCAAAATATTTTGTATTTTTCAGAAGATGGAATTTGTCTGTAATATATTTAGTATCGTCAGAAAGTATTTCGTTCATGTTTTGTGGTAAGTTACTGATTTGTCTGATAATGCAATCTTGCCCTGTGAATTCTAAAATATAAATTTTCTGTTAAATGGCATTAAAAACAGAGACAAAACCCCGTTCAAAGTGTAGCGGAGCTTGTTTTAAATCATATTTTTCCGCGGGAGAAAAGCCCGCTGTACTAAAGTTTTAATGGAGCTTTCCCGCGGGAATAATTTTTACCGTTAGAGTTTTGTGAGTTAGTATCCAGATAGTGAGCAGATAACCGGAGGATTCGGCATCTCAGCAGATTAAGCCAAGTGTCGTTCTCCTAGCAATTTGTATCCTGCTGCCTGCTCCGAGAGATCCACCAAAACCAGCCCAACATCTCGGTGCACTAGGATTTATCCGCAAGTACTGAACTTTTTACTAGATTTAAGGCAGCTTGCGATAACCCTAGGTTACCTTCTCAAGTCAAGCAGTACCAGCGAGATCCAAGCTCCCGGCTACCAACTCTCCGCATGGAGATCCGCACATCATCTCCAGTGACGTCATACCGTACTATTGAACTCCGATAACTATGATTCTAATTTATGAACACTTTTTATTTATGAACAATTATTTATTTCAATTATTAATTGACAGTGTCATTTTATTTATTTATTGAAGTTTAATTTTATTATTTTATTTATTCAAGAGGAATATATTTATTATTTTATGAACACGCCAATTATTTATTTATTCTTTGTTGGGACCTTCTGACCTATATACAGACAATTAATTAACCCCAACAAGTGGTGACCCCGATAGTGTTTATTGTTTTGGTTTTTTTTTAAATAAATTGTCAGCATGCCAGATGAGCAGGAGCAAGTCAAGCCGGACATATCTGCCTTCGCAGGCCCCACGTCGTGTCTACCCGGATTTTATAAATCAAACCCCACGCTATGGTTCTTGCAAGCAGATGCAGTTTTCGCTACGTCAAGAGTGACGTCTTCACAAATTAAATTCCAAGCCGTCGTGGCTGGGCTTGAACTTGACGTCTTGACGCAGGTGGCGGACCTACTCACCGGTAACTACGAAGATCCCTATAAACAGTTGCGTGACCGGTTGATTACAATTTATGGTGAGTCCGAGGCGCAGCGGATTAAGAAGCTTCTGCAGGACACACAGCTAGGGAGTCAACGCCCATCGCAGCTATATCGCCAGATGCTACAGTTAGCGGGATCTACAATCAGCCAGGAGATGGTTTTAACACTGTGGCGCAGAAATCTTCCTCCGCGTGTGCAGGAAATTTTAGCGGCCACCAAACAAGAAGACGTGGACGCACTAACTTCTGTCGCGGACAAAATAATGGAGGTTGAGCGACCAGAAGTCTACGCAGTCTCAACACCCGTAGCATCAACATCAGGTGATCCCATCACAAACGCAGCCATCATGGAGGAGCTGAGGCGTCTTCGCGCTGAGGTAGCTGATCTTCGGCGGCGAACAAGATCTTCCAGCGGTAGTCGACGTGACTCTTCTCGGGAGCGTGGTCGCTCAAAGTCCCCAGGCCGGAAATTTTGCTTTTTCCACAGGAAATTCAGGAGCAGGGCCAGGAAATGCACACCGCCTTGCGACTGGAAATCTCAGGAGAAGGAGGATTTTTAGAGGGGCCAACGGATCAAGCGGCAGCCGTTGAAGCCCACCCACAACGCCGCCTGTTCATACTTGACAAACGGACAGGACTGAGGTTCCTTGTGGACACTGGTGCTTCCATCTCCATTCTGCCTCGCGATCCCCGCAAGCATCGGGAAGCTTCTGAATACACCCTTGTTGCCGCGAATAACACCCCTATCCCAACCTACGGCGAGAGAACCCTACACCTGGACATTAGTCTCCGACGCGTATACCCTTGGACTTTCGTCATAGCAGATGTCAGACGTCCAATCCTTGGAGCGGACTTCCTTTTTCACCACGGTCTCTCCGTTGATATACGGCGCATGCAGATCAAGGATCAAAACACAGGCCTCAAATCCAACGGAAAGGTCTCCACAGTCTCAGTGCCTTCGATCTCCACGATTCCCGGCAGTTGTCCCTACGCCCATCTCCTTCGAGAGTTTCCAGGCATCACAAGGCCTACTCCTCTTCGTGGACCTCCTAGAGACATTGTCGAGCACCAGATCGAGACTAAAGGCCACCCGGTTAGCAGCAAGTCCAGACGCCTTCCTCCTGAGAAGTACTCCGTCGTAAAGGAGGAGTTCCAACGGATGATTAATGAAGGCATCTGTCGACCGTCGAAAAGCTCCTGGTCAAGCCCGCTTCATGTCGTCACCAAGAAGGATGGCAGTCTCCGAGTATGTGGCGATTACCGACGTTTAAACGACCTAACCATCCCAGACAGGTACGCTGTGCCCAACTTAATGGATTTTACCACACGTCTCGATGGGAAATCCATTTTCAGTACTCTGGACATCAAACACGCCTATCACCACATACCTATTGCTTCTCAGGACGTAGAAAAGACAGCGGTGATTACTCCTTTTGGCCTGTTCGAGTTTCTGCGGATGACTTTCGGCCTGAAGAACGCCGCGCAGACCTGGCAGCGATTCGTAGATTCTATGCTCCGAGATCTCCCATTCGTCTTCCCGTACTTGGATGATTTCCTGGTGGCTTCTACAACTCCCGAGGAACACGAGAACCATCTACGAGAAATCTTTAAGCGTTTGGACGAATTCAACCTGTCACTAAACGTCGGAAAGTGCATCTTTGGTCAGCGAGAGGTGGACTTTCTCGGATATAAGGTCGACACCCAAGGAATTTACCCACTTTCAAACAAAGTGCAGGCTATCAAAGACTTCCCTCGCCCCGAAACCATCTGCCAACTCAGGCGTTTTCTGGGAATGCTAAACTTTTATAGAAAGAGCTTACCTCATGCCGCACATACCCAGGCGCCTCTAAACCAACTCCTGCATAACGCCAAGAAGCGAGATAAGACGCCAATCGTTTGGACACCCGAGACCGCCGAAGCCATCGAGAAGAGCAAGCTGAGCCTAGCAGAAGCGGCAAAGCTAGCACACCCATCGGCTACCGGCGAGCTTTCTTTAGTTTGTGATGCTTCAGATCATGGTATAGGTGCAGTCCTTCAACAGAGGAAAGAAGGTGAATGGCGACCATTAGGTTTCTTTTCGAAATCCCTGTCTCAAACTCAGAGGAATTACTCAACCTATGACCGCGAACTTCTCGCTATCTATGAGGCCATAAAGCATTTCCGACCTCTCATCGAAGGACTCAATTTCTTCATAGTCACCGACCACAAACCCATAACTCATGCCTTCTCCCAGCGGTCGGAAACGGCATCGCCCCGTCGAATACGCCATCTTAATTTAATTAGCCAGTTTACAACCGACATCCGTTTCCAACCTGGCAGTGACAACATCGTGGCTGACGCTCTATCCCGAATAGAGGAAGTTGATTTGCCTTCTAACATGGAAGACTTAGCAGCAGCACAGCGGAAGGACGACACCATCGAGACCCTCAAGAAGAACCCGAGCATCCAACTCAAGCTTTTTCCTATACCTGGTAGTGACAAGTTGCTTCTCTGCGAGACGTCTAAAGATAACGCCCGTCCCTACGTTCCACCAGGATATCGTCGCTCTACATATGAAAGGCTTCATGGTCTCAGCCATCCAGGAGTTAGGGCGACACGAAAACTCGTTACGCAGCGATATTTCTGGCCTGACATGAACACAGACCTGGGCAAATGGGCGAGAGCTTGTATTCCGTGCCAAAGAGCCAAGGTGCAACGACACACAGCCGCACCCCTCGGAACTTTCAAACCCGCAGATCGGTTCTATCATGTCCACATAGACATTGTAGGACCTCTGCTACCATCCGATGGCATGCGTTATCTCCTTACAATGGTGGACCGCACGACGCGCTGGCCTGAGGCAGTTCCGATCTCCGACATAACGGCAACAACTGTCGCCGAAACCTTCTACAGCGCATGGATCGCACGTTTTGGAACACCTCAAAGGATTACCACCGATCAGGGCAGGCAGTTTGAGGCAGAACTGTTCCTTCGATTGAGTGCACTCCTGGGCATCACCAAGTTACGGACTACGTCTTACCACCCGCAGAGTAATGGATGCGTTGAACGGTGGCACCGCAGCCTTAAAGCTGCCTTGATGGCACACCTCTCATCGACCAGGTGGAAACGTGTCCTACCCACAGTCCTGCTTGGACTAAGGTCAGTGTTCCGTGAGGACATGAGCGGTAGCGTAGCTGAGGCAGTGTACGGCAGCCCTCTCCGACTACCAGGCGATTTCCTCGGAGCCCCAGAAACTCAGGAACCTCATGCAGCACTTCAATCACTGAAGGAAGATTTACGCCGTTTAAAGCCAGCGGAGCCCCGAGCCTCAAGCAAGAAGACATTCCGGCATAAAGAGCTAGACACCTGCACGCATGTTTTCCTACGAGAAGATGCCATTCGTAAACCCCTCGTACCACCGTATACAGGACCGCACAAGGTTCAGAAAAGAGGAGAAAAGATCTTCACCCTGCTGGTTGGTGACAGGGAAGTAAACGTCTCTGTCGACCGCGTCAAGCCGGCTTATCTCCTCGAGGAAGACAACCCGGAAAGGATGGACCCATCGAAGCCTCCGAAACCACCTCACGCACCTGCATCAAAGTTGGAGACGTCCATCCAGCCGAACCAACGACCAGAAGTAAACGCACCTCTGCATGTAAAACCTTCATACCGGACCAGTACAGGGCGTCTAGTGAAACCCCCGCGCAGACTTAGCTTCAGTGACTCCGTCACTAGGGGGGGAGTGCTGTAGCGGAGCTTGTTTTAAATCATATTTTTCCGCGGGAGAAAAGCCCGCTGCACTAAAGTTTTAATGGAGCTTTCCCGCGGGAATAATTTTTACCGTTAGAGTTTTGTGAGTTAGTATCCAGATAGTGAGCAGATAACCGGAGGATTCGGCATCTCAGCAGATTAAGCCAAGTGTCGTTCTCCTAGCAATTTGTATCCTGCTGCCTGCTCCGAGAGATCCACCAAAACCAGCCCTACATCTCGGTGCACTAGGATTTATCCGCAAGTACTGAACTTTTTACTAGATTTAAGGCAGCTTGCGATAACCCTAGGTTACCTTCTCAAGTCAAGCAGTACCAGCGAGATCCAAGCTCCCGGCTACCAACTCTCCGCATGGAGATCCGCACATCATCTCCAGTGACGTCATACCGTACTATTGAACTCCGATAACTATGATTCTAATTTATGAACACTTTTTATTTATGAACAATTATTTATTTCAATTATTAATTGACAGTGTCATTTTATTTATTTATTGAAGTTTAATTTTATTATTTTATTTATTCAAGAGGAATATATTTATTATTTTATGAACACGCCAATTATTTATTTATTCTTTGTTGGGACCTTCTGACCTATATACAGACAATTAATTAACCCCAACAAAAGGAATGAAACAGACACTTTCGGATTTTAAGCACCGATTTCTCCGAAATTAAGTTTAACTCCCTTGTTCACTCGGGTTAGGTGGGAAAAAAAAATTAAATTAGTTTTGAGCCTTCTGCTCAAATTCAGGAACATAGCATATGCTTTAGGTCCACCCGACAAACCTATGTAATGTACTGTATAACATACAGTCTTCTTTTTCGTACATGGCCACCGCGCATGCGCGAACGCCAGTGACTACTTTTTCGTGACTCTTTTTTGTAACTTTTTTTTTTTCATTTTAGTCATCGCTACTGCATATTTATGCTAAAAAAAAAAACATAATGTAGCCAAAAGTGAAAACGGTAGTCTAGGGAATAATAGTCAAAGTAAAACTCAATTAAATATTCTTAATATTTTGAGCGCCCGAGATAACTCATTCATGGGAAAATGATATCTCGGGTGAGGTCCTTAATTTCTTCCTCGTGCTATGAAGATAACCCTGGAAAGCATTAAATTAATAAAAAACTTATCATTTTCCATATTACACTGAACTCACACCATTATTACATTAACAACGTGACCAGATTCAAAAAACGCTAAATCTTGTAGCACATTATTATGGAATCTAGTAGTTTCATTACCAATGCTGTTATCCTCTTATTACTCTCGGAGCTCCTGTAATGGGCTGAAACTCATTTTGAAAGCCCATCTATTTATGAAAGTCAATCCGTAGCGGACTTATCCAATAATCAGTCATGTTGGGAGGCGGGGGCCGGCAAAAACCCTGATAGAACAGGCCGGTTTTAGAGCCTTCCCATGGCCTTATATGTGCTGACGGTAAAAGTTGAAAGATTGCATCTCTTTCATACCTCATTCCTAGAGACCGCTTCATCTGGCTTGGTAGTCTGATGAGTTTTCTTGCGGCTATTAACGAGAATATGGACAAGCAAAATAATAGGACGGACTTGAAACTCAATAGAGCCATTGGTAGTGCATTTTCTAGATATTATTTATCATTAAGGAATATATAATGAAACCTTTGATTAAAAAAAGAAAGAAAATGAGCTTTTGAGAAACATAAGAGATTGAAGAACATAGTTAACGAGGAAAAGAACAAAAAGTTGATAGTTTTTAGATGATACGGGATAGCGAGAATGGATGATAAACACTATGTGACCCTAAAAATGATTGAATATTATACTTAGTGAGTCTGCTAATATGAATTCTGATGGTCAGAAAATATTCCTAAATGTGTAAGAAAATCTATACTGCAACCTATTTGGACGTACGGTTCAGAACTCTGGGAAACTACGAAATCATCGAACACCAGGCGCATCCAAACATTCTAATCCAAAGTTTTAAGTACACTTGTCAACATTTCTACCAGGAGCTAAATTGGCTATTCCCTCTTTATCGTCGTCAGTACTTCCTCGGCTCAGTCCTTTACCAAGTAATTCAATCCCGTAGACCTTCTTATATTTTTCAACTTCTTAAATTTAAATCCTCGGTTCACTCCCGTAACAGCCGATCTCGTCCTTCCGATCTTTATATTCCTTCCCACCGAACAGCAATATTCGAAAAATCATTCGTCACCCGTGCCACCTCGCTATGGAATTCCTTACCTCTGTCTGTCCGCCATTCTACCAACCTTGAAACCTTTAAATCCCGACTCTTCCACCACCTTCTATCCCTCCAAGTTTTACCCAACCCCTAGTCTATATTGAAGCTGTACACTATATACTGATACTTAAAATAAGTATAAGTTTATACGTAAAATTCAAAATTATTTTGTAATTTCAAAATTATTCCTATGGGACTTCTGTCCCGGAATAAGAATAAAACTTTTCATTCATTTTCATTCATTCATTCATTCTACGTTGACAACCTCAATCTCCATAAATACCTCGATATCAAACTCCTTAAAGATGTTACATTATCCAGATATGAACGTTTCAACCCTAAACTTTCCACTCATCAAAATCCTGAAGTCCACTTCCTGTCCAGCGTCACCCATCCACTCTCTCCACGAAGGCGACTCAGAAGACAGTGGCCCACTGATATGCTGCAGTGACAACGTAAAGTGTTAGCAATGGCTTTCTCTTTCTTCAAGTGCGTCAATGTCTGTGGCTCACCGGTCTCTCTTAGACCCCAGCCACTGGTCGGAGCAGAAGGGAGCTTGTGTAGGCCCCTTTCATCTGAGCGTCCTTCTGGCGTTAATCGACGATGAATTTGGGAGGCCTTGAGCACAGAACCCTCATATTGAATCATATATTATATTTCCGGATTTATTAATATACAGAATGAAATAAACAATACAATATCATTTGTTTAAGAAACGTTGTAGTGTTATTCCAAATGTTTCTTTTGATTCAAACACGAGTCCCTTCGCATAATCTTCTTGGAGATTTTTAGCACGTTCCTACCTCCTTACTACTTTGACCTCATGACATAATCCCAAAGTTCCGACAAGAAAATTTCATGTTTCAGAACCCATTGATGACGAAAATTACGTTGGTTCAATTTTGCTTGCATTTAAATTTGTCTGTTCGCTCTCTGGCTGGCTCAAAACCAGACCGATTTTCATGAAACTTGGCACAAAAATACTTTGTGTATTTTTAAGGGCCAATTTCGTTAACAAGCAGAATCTTTCTACCGGAACATAGTTTTTTGGGCGAATTTCGTGCGAAAAAATCGTAACGCCCACCTCTTTTCGTTACAATTACATGTTTTATAAGTAATTGGGCGTGTGGAATTTAATGAAACCATTTCCAAGGCCATATCATTAACCGTTCAAGCAAAATGGGGGAAAAACAAGATTCTTTTATATATCTAAACCGGTTAGGAAATCTTAGTAAACGGAAAACATATATTCGAAAGCTTATTAAATTGCCTACAAACGCAGCTTTGATCGGGCTATATCATTCGGCGAAATCGGTCTATAAATGGAGTAATTTCTGCTTAAGATACTCTCAGTTTCCTGTAGTGGCGCCCAAGATCTTGCTTCGCTTTGGAATTTTACAAATTTTGAAATGTGTTTACATTTTTTATATGACATTTTCCGGAAGTTGGATTGAGAAGGAACGACACATATAATTATTATTATTTTTGTACGATCAGAATTTCGGACAAAAATCGTTTTAATCCAAGGTTTATGATTTCTCTATAAAATCTATGCCGATTCACAAAAACTACGCTAGTTTTAGAAATTATGCAAACTATTCGGAGAGTAAATATACCTCAATGAAAAATAATTACCTTTTTGTTAGTGTTACCTAGTAACTAAACATAGAAATAATAACTTTAGTGGTAATTGTAAATAACTTAAGTAATATTAATAATAATAGTGAAAGATCTAACGGCCTGAGTGAAAATGAGACGTGCCCTTTGATTGAAGCAATGAGAGTGATTGAGAGAAAATGACAGCCAATAAGCAGTCGGCTATCGCTCATTGATGTTAAATGTTAAAGTGCAGTAATAAATTAATCAGTCCACTTAAAATTCTAAATATCATCCCCCCCCCCCCAGATTGATTTGTTTTCCTAGACATCATTATGTGGATATGATTATGTCGACTATTGGCCTGTCACTGATTCATCTAGCCGCTTAGAATCAATAATTGACCCCCTTTATTGCTCACAAGATGAATCCTGAGGCAACGCACTGTCACAAGATTCATTCTGGATACATTCTTTAAAGCACATGTGCGCAACAAGCGGCCCGCGGGCCGGATCCGGCGCACTGTAAGATTTGATCCGGCCCGCGAGACAAATTGAAAAACCCAATTTAAAAAAATAATATTACACTACTTACTCACACTCACTCGAAATGAGGAACATCGCATAAGATTGAATTCGTCGCTTGCTCCTGTTGAATCAAGTGAGCGTCCAAGCCGAGTGTCACATTGATTTCGTGTCGCTATTTAGCTTTTGTAGTTTGTAATAATTCCAAAATTCACGATTTAATTATAATGTTTTACCTCTTTTTTTTCTGTTCATTTTCATATTTTAATCAATTTTATTACAATAACATTATAGTAATATTTTATGTCTGATATCTATTGCTAAACATTATGACCACTACTTTAAAATCCTATCTTATTTTATTTTAAACCATCTACGCGGCCCGCAAACTTATTTGCACACTAAAGTTTTGCTCAACTTTGCACTGCATATATATATATATATATATATATATATATATGTGTGTGTGTGTGTGAATATGAGTTTTATTCTGTAATATTTTTGATTTTTCGATATTTTAGGTTAAAGATATATTTTTTATATTATCAAGTATTCAAATCATATCAAGTAGTCAGGTCGATTCGTTGTAGTGTAAGGCGATTCCCGAATGAGAATCGATTCGAATTGAAATATAAATACGAATTTGTTAGGTAATTGTAAGCAATCGTGAAATCTACCCATATCGAAGATCAAGCTAAATCGAAGATATATATCGTAGATCGATCTTCTGAGCCTAGAAGGTCGATCTTTTGAATCGATCTGTTCTCGCCGATCTGTTTTTTGTGGATCCATCTTTTCATTTCGATTCGAATCGATTCAAAAGATCGATATCATTTTCGAGAATCGCCCATCACTACTCCTAACCCAACCCAACAATTGTAAAAACAAAGAAGCAAAATCTGTACACTAAAAATTAGGGTTTATTTCTTAAAAAAAAATAATATTAAAATTGGGTGAGCTATTGATTGCAATTATAATGTAGCAGAAATAGTTATAATTACTTGGTATATATAAAGATTATTTTAATGAATTCTCTATGAATGTGGCATAAGTTAATAACCTGCATGACGGCCGTTTATTTATTTAAGATAGATCTGTTTTATATATGGCATTTCATTCTTTGTTAGTATAGAGTAGAATGGGGGAAAATTGTGGATACTTTCAATTAATTCAAATGAGCATGTTAAATATTCAGTGTAAATGCCATTTCTTAATGCTCCTTGCATTATGGCTGAAAGGAGAATTAAATCTTAGCCCCGGATCTGAACAAAGGGTTGAAACTTAAGACCCAATTACACGTGGACAATGGAGGAGAGCGATAAGCCTGCTTATATGTGGAGGCTATGTTTAATTACGTTAATATTAACAAGGCTGGTAAAGCGGGGGGGGGAGGCCCGGGGGGATATACCCCCCTCTCCTTCCTGTAGGGGGCATACACCCCCTCCTTCCTACCTCTGGCCGTGATTATTGCCTTATCAACCGGTATTGACCCTAGGGTATTTGTCGCTGAATGGGAAAACGGTCGCTAACTTACGAGTTAGTCCCGGAAGTTTGAAGATATGATTTGAGCGGAGAGAGCGTTTCCTCTCTCCCCAAAGTGCCGACTAGAAATGTCCGTGTCTAAGGACTCATAGTAGCGAAAATACTATTGAGTATATTTTATATGTTTATGTAAATATAAATATATATATATATATATATATATATATATATATATATATAAATATATATATATAGGGAGAGAGAGAGAGAGAGAGAACACATTCTCCTATGCTGAATTGCTCCTCCCTTAACAAAAATACTATTTAAATAAATTCAAGTGACTTTTTTGGGAATTTCAGATGAGGAATACTTGCAAATGATAACGTATTTTTGCAGAGAACTACTTGACGCATCCAAACCCCGTTTGCACGTTTCTTCCTTGTTTTGTTAGTACTTTTTAAAAATATAATGCAAAATATGGGTAAAGAGGAAACCCTTCCCTTCAAAGGCCTATTTGAGCCCTTAGAAGTGTTATTTTCTCATTTCCAAGTGCACCATTTTATAGATCTCGGCGAGAGCTACAACTTTGCCCCATTAAACAATTTTGATATCCCAAACCGTTTAGTAGATATCTCTCTTGTGGCCCGCTTATCCCCCGATAAGCCTGCGATACTCCCCGGGTCAACATCTACCTGCGAGCCAAGTTTGATCAAAATCAGTCAAACGGTGTGGATTTGTTTAAGGAACAAACATACAGACAGACAGCTCGTAGACGTTTTTCACGAAGCCTACGAGACTCCCCGGATCAAGACCTACCAGTGTGCCAAGTGTGGTATTAATCGGTCAAACGGTCTGGATTTGTATAAGGAGCAAACAGACACGTGATTTATATATATATATATATATATATATATATATATATATATATATATATATTTATATGCATATATACATATATATATATATATATATATATATATATATATATATATATTATTTATTCTTATAGATGACCCAAAATATCAAAATTATTTTTATCCTAGGAGGCATGGGGTCATTAAAGCAGTCTTCCTTTATTACACCACTTTATTTATTGGGCCCGACATGTTTCGTGCATCTTTTCTTCGCACCTCTTCAGGGGCACTTCTTGCAAGGAAGTCCTCCCGTTACCAAGTACTCCCTCTGGAGTCCGGCTTAATACTGTATTAAGCCGGACTCCAGCCTTTTTAACTTTTCCGATAAACAAATATCTGTTTCAATCTCTGATATATATATATATATATATATATATATATATATATATATATATATATATATATCAGAGATTGAAACAGTTATTTGTTCAAATAACTGTTAAAAAACTTTTATTTAAAAGTTTTAAAGTAAAAGTTATTGAGGAACTCCTAAAATTCAGTACATGAAAATAAAAGTTAATGCAATAATGTTACTTCTATCAATGTGAAATAAACGTTTTCAGTATTTTAATCAAGAATTTTAGGGGTTCGTAGGGTTTACAAACCTGGAATACCGGGAAGAAAGAAACATATATTAAAAATAAATATATATTAAATCATTATAGATATAATCTAAATTCCACAAACTTACAGGATATGTTATTATTGAAATTGAATTAATTCTTCAAAATATGTGAAATGTTCTTTAATTAAAAAGTTGCTATTGTTTATTTACTGAAATATATATGTTCATACAAAACAAAGAATAAAAATTAGTACCTTAATTTATTCCTTTAAACTTTTTCCTATTAAGTATTTTCATTACAATTACTTTAAAATTTTTATTTTTTAAGTTTAAAAATAACAGTAAAAAAAAACTTTTTTAAAAAAGTTTAAACTTAAAAAGTTATTTTTGAACTTTTACTGTTTAAAAATGAAAATAAGAGTAAAAGTTTAAAAAATATTTAAAAAAAAAAAAAATAAAAGTTAACAATTATTTTCGACCCCTACTTTATATATGTTGTATATATACAGGGTGTCCCAGTATATGTGTCCACCCCCTTTTCCTCCTAGAGTTGTTGGAATTTCGAAATGAAACTTGGTAGTTCTTAGTTATGTTGCATGAGGTTACTTTTGAAGGTTTAGTTGACTGTAACATTCTCCATTTTTTCTCCAGCGCATCTAACTCTTGATTTTCCAATGGCGGCAGGTATTTTTTTATGACGAATTCTGATAGAAAATTTAATTTTAAGACTAATTTATTCCGAGACATCTTTTGATCCGACGCATCGTTTGCGCGTAAAACGCAAAAAACTGAAATATATCGCCCTTTTGTAGACAAATTCCTATTTATCACTGAAACCAAGCCTTTTACGTAAAAACACCTCGATACAAACGTTGTAGCCTATTAATTTTCCTTTCAGGTGATAACTATATCAAAGTTGTAGGTTTAATATTTAACGGGATATTATGAATCAAAAATATACCTTAAAAGTTTTAAGAAGTAACAATTAAGAAAATCGATATGAATAGAAAAAAAAGTAGCTGGCATAAACAATAAAAAAAAGTACTTATTTACTTTATGAAAAAAAAACAATATAAAAATTATTATAAAACAGAATAGAATAAATTTATTTTTCCATATGAAATTATTATATCATAAAACTAGAAAACAAATTTGCCTTTATTTTCATACCCCGTTAAATATTTAACTACAACTTTGATCTTGGTATCATTTGAAAGGAAAATTAATAGGCTACAACATTTATTTATTTATTTATTTATTTACGGAGCTTCACAACAGCAAGGCGATTTGCTCACATAAATGGTTAGTAAAAAAAAAAAAAAAAAAAAAAAAGGAATAAAAAACAATTTAAAATTTATACAAATACAAAAAAAAATGAGAAAATAAAGAAATAAATGAAAATAAAATATACAAGAAAAATTACACAGTTAATTAATAAAAATTGAAAAAATTATGATAATAATAAGTAAAATATTTTTTTATTGCAAGATAAAAATCATTATTATGTCTGTGTCTGTATTCGTAGAGATTTAATAAGAGGACTTTATTTTCTCTCCTTAAGCCACATCTACGTGTGCGGACACACACACACACACACACACACACACACACAAACACACACACACACACACAAACACACACACACACACACACACTTACAGTGACTCACACACATACATCCATACCTGCATACATCCATACCTCATATTTTGTTATAAAGTTTTAGTTTATGTAAGTGTCGTAGTATGGTAACAATGTGTGGGCTGCTTTCGGAAAATAATTCAGACATGTGATATGGTATAGTTAAGTAGTCTCGTGTTTTGCATTCTGTTAGTAAGTGTTTAATGGTCAGTGGCTACAACATTTACATTGAGGTGTTTTTACGTACAAGGCTTTGTTTCAGTGATAAATAGGAATTTGTCTACAAAAGGGCGATATTTTTCAGTTTTTTGCGTTTTACGCGCAAACGGTGCGTCGGATCAAAAGACGTCTCGGAATAAATTAGTCTTAAAATTAAATTTTCTATCAGAATTCGTCATAAAAAATACCTGCCGCCATTGGAAAATCAAGAGTTAGATGCGCTGGAGAAAAACTGGAGAATGTTACAAAGTCAACTAAACCTTCAAAAGTAACCTCATGCAACATAACTAAGACCTACCAAGTTTCATTTCGAAATTCCAACAACTCAAGGAGGAAGGATTTTCTTCTGCTGTATTGTAACGAAACGCGGTATACGTCGTGGGAAACACATGAGAAAGAAGTGTTGTAAAAATGAGCTGAATCGGTCAATCGGAAAGGGGGGTTTACTTTGTAATATATTTCAATAGAAAAGCCAGCCAGACATAGGTTCACAAAGGCGCCGCAAGGAGCGCATTCTACCACTAGAGGGACTGTATCCGGTTCCTGCGTTAGATCAAAATACGATAATATGAGGTTTTTTGTATTTATTACGTAGTGTAGTAGGTACCATGTGTAAACATAACTCTGGAAGCAAATTAATAATTTATCAGTTACTCATTACAAAATTAAAAGAGAACTATTCATGTTTTTATTTTATTTATGTAGGATATTTTAAGCAAATTGTTCTGGAAAGCAGTCTACACTACCCAAATTCTGAGGAAAGTGCTTAGTTATGCAGCTCCTGCGTGACGGACTTTTCTTTTTTATCCTAGTAGGCATGGGGTCCCCATGCTATAAAAAAGAATTTGGATATTTTGGGTCATCTATAAGAATAAATAATATATATATATATATATATATATATAGAGAGAGAGAGAGAGAGAGAGAGAGAGAGAGAGAGAGAGAGAGAGAGTAATCCGTGGTGTTCCTCCAGCCAGGAGCTCACCATCTGCTTATTCTGCTGTTTGGTCTGGAAACACAAGCGTATTTAGAAAATAATTTCGGGGGAGGCTGTGAGCTCCTAGGCATTTGGTGCGTAGGGAAAATATTAAATACTTAAGTGTAAAATGGTGAGTTTTAAGATCCTCTGGACACCTAGTAGACCAGAGTAAATGTAGAAGACATTTTTCGTTGTTATAGGTTTTTTTTACATGAAATGTTCTCAACAAAACAAAATTTCTGGGGACGCTGCAGCCCCCCCCTTGTATAAGCCCATGTCTGGAAGTAAATATGACCTTCCTTGAATAAACCCTTTCCCTCAATCTTAATTACCTTCGATCATGCCCACTAATTGTTCCGTTATCACACCAGTTCCCTCTTGTCATCTTTCTTCTTGATTGAGTAGCAAAGTTCTTTCCCCTTTTAAATTTATTTAATTCTCTTAACATTCAAATTTTGAAGTTCTTTACTTTTATCGCCCTCTGAGATCTCTTAAAAAGTAATAAAATCCGAATATAATTTCACACATAGGGCCAAAGAACAAGTAACTCTCTCTGAAGTCCTAATAAATAAATATGGTGGTATCGATCTGAAAATAGATAAATGTATTAATTATAATTATCCTATTAGAAATTTATTTAATAGCTTCTCCAAGAACTAGTATAATTGGTAAAGAAAGTTGACAACTCCACTTCTCCCGCTGTCTAGTTGCTACTCCAGTTGTTCTAAGTTGTCTTGACTATCGGATATTCGTGTGGGTATTATATATTATGAATAAGATGATTTCTTGCATGATTGATGAAAAAGGAATTAGTCTGGCCACCTTCGACAAGTCCATTTTAGCTTTCAGAATTTATATTAAAAATCCAGATCATTTATTCAAAACCTAAGGGTCTTTTAGGCCTGTTCGATACGATATCTCATAGTGTAAGCTACGAATACATACTTAATAGGACGAATCAATTATGAAAAAAAAGAAAAGTCATCATTTTAGCGATATTTAGGTCTTGTCCCCATATCGAGTGTGTTTATTTGTTTGGCCTGCCAAATTATGCTGTGAGGCCTACAGTATGAATGAGCCAAGAAATAGCATTAGTCTCCCTAAAAAAAAAAAAAATCCACGGGGTGCGGAATGTCGACTTTACCTTTTAGCTGCTTCCAACCTTCTTGCAGAGAAGAAGCCCAATTTTGGCAACGAGCCGATATGTCAATGCGGACGTGCTGATGAGAAATATGAACGTATGTATCACCACTCTTTTAAATATTATTTATATATATATATATATATATATATATATATATATATATACAGGGGGCGAGGATATGCTGGAGGACCTAAGCTAAAATCCCGAGCTAGCGCTAAAGATTTTTTCTTCTAGTGTCTTTGTTCATGTGTTGGATTATGCCTCCCTGACCGTCGCTAGGGCCAAACCAGCCTTTAATTAATTTATAAATGGGTACCTTGGTGCTAATGATTCTAGCAGTCGAAGGGGAAAAGTAGGTTTCTGTCCTGTAGGAAGGATGAAAACTGCTAAAAGGTGAAGTCGACTTATTTCGACTCCTATTTTTCCGATTTTTAAATTCTTATAAAATAAGTTGCTGTTATACCTATAATATTAGATTTGCTGGAATTAATAATAAAGATCATCAAATTTCATAAATGAAGGCCATATTGAAGATTTGAACAATCACTGATAAAGGTGAAAATTTGAATGAAATTCTTTGAACACGAAAGAAAACAGGAAAGTGAAATTAATAAAATGGATATAACTGATTTACTCAGAACTCTTTAGATGGTATAGTGAAATGATTACTAAGTATTCAGTGTATTCAGTACTATTTTCTCCTTTGTCAGCAACAGGTAAACCGATTCCGACCTCCGTACGACGACACTAGCAGATTAAATCTTTAGTGCTGTAACTCTTGATCCACAATCGCCAACTAGATATCCTGTAGAATATTTGATGTTTTATGGTCTTCTGGATGTGACCTGTTGCCTTGTTAATAATTGAGGTTTCGCCAGACAGTTGGCTTCCTCAGGTTTTCTCTTGTGAAAGATTTTCTTAGAAGAAGCCGGAAGAAAGTCTGGCAAACGTCGGCTATTACCAAGTTGACATGGTCACCACCAGAAGATCTTAAAACATTAAATAACTTAGACCGTGAAAGCGTACGATATTGAGATGACGATATTGTCTAAGTTGCCAGATTATTCGTTCAATAAGTACGTTAAATTACGAGAATGGTTTTATACGCCTGCCCTTAAAAAGACCCCACCCTTTATTATACCATCCCCTTTCTCCATCGGATTTATTTGATTTAATATTTTTTTCTGATTTGGACCCCCCTTTTTTCTTTTAATTTCATGAATAATCCAATGCCCAGATTTATAATAAAAGGAAGATGAGAAAAATGTGAACATGATAAAAAAAGAGTGATATCCAGAAAGCTTTGTTCGGACGAGAATCAGATTATAGTCGATTGTCGGTCGAAATACTTGTTATCGCTGTATATCTGATCGGATCACGTATTGGCATTGGCTTCAAGTACGTTGTTGTCCATCTCATTGTTTTTCCTGGCATATATTGAATTTTTTTCTTTTTTTTTTTCCTCTTGGAATATCTTTTTATATTCTAGCTAAGCGCCCTAAAAATACCATTATCAGCGGATGTGATAGAATAAATATGAAGGGCGGATATAAGGGCGGGAGATGTGGAGGGAGGTATTAATTGAATTAAAAAATCCCTGAGTGGTTAGTTTGACGTGAGGAGGAGCGGAGCTGTCAAATAGGCGTCAGAATTTGTCGGGCTCGACGTCGAAGGGACCACGGCGATGCTCGAAGCTCATTAATTCTCAAACAATCCCCCGTGCATTTGTAATCAATGGTGGAGGGCGGACAAAGCCGGCCCTCCAAGGGTTAGGACGCTCGCCCAAAAAAAAAATTTAAAAAAAAATTGGAGAGGAAGGGGAAATAAAAATACGGACAAAAGTATTGAACAGACATTACCCACCCCTGGCCCTGCCGGACTTTGCCGCACACACTCACACGCACGCATACACTTACAGGGCCGGGGGAGGGGAGAAGAGAGGGGCCTTCGTTATTTTTAATTAATTCCCGCCAATATGGCGCCGTGTGTTTGTGAATTCTCTCCCTTAGGGTTGGGAAAAAATATCGGGAGTAATTTTTCAGGGGCTTGAGGGTTGTGCATTGTTCTAGCCTTTACTCTCCGGCCAGTAGGCTTTTCCTCCCTTTTTGTCAGATCAAGAGCTGGCCGAAAGGAAATCTAAACCCTTTCGGGAAAATAAAACAACAATTTAGACAAGTCATATAGTCATCCTAAGATTCGGTGATTGATTGGCTAAATTTCTTTGAGGGTTTCATTCTTTCAATTGGTATACCGGTTCAAGACACAATTAGGTGAAACAGTCCAACAAGTGTTTACTGGTAACTTTGTCCGCCTTCACTACCGTAATGAACGATACTTCTCGACTTCGTTTGAACCAGTTGTTGTCGCTAAGCCAGCTTGTGAAGTAAAAAGATGGACGATTCTGTTAATTAATGGACGGACTGTACTGAATGCTACTGAACGTGTGAACGAGTACTTGCCATTTATCACAAAGCCAGCTTAGTGAGAGTGGCAAGCTGTAATGACAAGTCCTAAGCTTTCTTAGTGAATTCTTAGGGAACTCGTCTCAAATCTTCTTAAAATATTGTAATCCTGTGTTATTGGGGTTTTGTGCCTTGGTCGTCTTATTTCAGGGTCTTTCCTCCCTGCCTGGGGGAAGAAAACCCCGCTTATGACGATAAACGGATAACGTAGTCTGGAAGTGCTGACAAGATGTCTTGATGTTTCATAACCCGAAACCGTGATGTCCGTGATTGGCCTTCTAGCCGGAGAAGCACATGAAGAGAAAAAAATATATTTACACGACTATTATTAACGGCGTATACACAGAAAATAAGACAAGAGACACCGGACTGCATTTAATGCAATGAACACCTTATCATTAAACATATACTTGCAGGCTACACAAAAAGAGTCCACGTCATACTTCACGAAATGAATTACTTAATTTCTAACAGACTAACTATGCTCCGTCTTAATCTCTGCAGAAGCAAGATAAAACAATTAACAGCCCTTCTTACAGGGCACTGTAGACTTTGCTGACATCTTTACTCCATGGGGCTCAC
Source organism: Gonocerus acuteangulatus (assembly GCA_946811695.1). Classification (NCBI taxonomy): domain Eukaryota; kingdom Metazoa; phylum Arthropoda; class Insecta; order Hemiptera; family Coreidae; genus Gonocerus; species Gonocerus acuteangulatus. Next base: position 58,589,761 of record OX328129.1, on the reverse strand, counting down.
CAACATGGCGTCGACTATGCTCTGAAGATAATGAAACTCCATACCATATTGTATGCAGGTATATAGCATTGGCAGCTAAAAGGTTTCTGCACTTCGGAGCTGCGACTGTTGATGATCCGAGGAGGATACCAGATTGCTGACACGGGTCTGGTATTATAACAGAACGACACGTCGGGTGGCACAATAGGTCTTATAGGTTTCTAGGGTTTATCTGGGCACCTTGTCATTTAATCTAATGCTCCGTTGAACATAACGCACTAGTATTTCTAAAGTGACACAACTCAAAAATCGGTGTTTTTCAGTTATAACTTTGAAAGACATGGGAAATATCTCTTCATCAACCATCAAAACTGTATATACCTAGCTTCAGAGCTTGTACACCGGAGGGCACTGGTGTCGCACCCTTTCTGTCGCAAAACTGTCCCCTACATAGGCGAGAGTGACACATTTTCAGTTGAGTTTTATTTTGAGTTGTGTCACTTTCGAAATTCTAGTGCGATATTTTCAAACATCTTAAGCACATATATTTCAGAAATTATTTAATTGATTCTGGTGAACCGTCTTAGTTCTGGAATATATTTATAAATATATATATGTGTGTGTGTGTGTTTGTAATATTGACAGTTTTCGGAAAATCATTCACCGATGCAACCCTAGTATCGCATTCCCAATTTTTAAATTCCATACAAAAAAGCAAAAGAAATGAACCATTTTATGTGATTTACGCGATCAATTTTTTGTGACCAGTGCTTAGGATTTCCTATCAGCCCTCGAATTGGTCTATCAATCCAATGACGCATTCCCATCGAATCCCCGCGGCTCTTGACCCACCGAAACGCTAACTGCCTTTTCATAAAACCATCACCATCCTTTCCTCTGCTGAGTTATAGCCTTACTCCCTTCTGCTAATGAGCTGTGCGATCTGATGGGAAACAATCAATCCGCAACCGACCTTTCAGAATATGTACACTCCGAGGACCAGGGGGGAGGGGGACGGCGGGGTTGAAAAATTGAAAAGGAATTTGTGCCGAAGCAATTACGAACAGGCATTGGCTGTTATAACAACTCGCGCAAACAAAATGAGTTAAAGCGGAGAATTACGGCGGAACCAAAGTGAAAATTTATACTCGTTTCCGTTCAACTAAAAAAAAAAAAATAAAATAAAAGTCGCATTGTTTGCTCTCATGGGTTTAACGGCGAATCTGTGTCGGAATTCCATGATCAGGAATGTATTTTACAATGAAAAAGTACTCAACTTGATTAGAAGGAAAATATTAGCCTTAAAAACATTGTAATTTTTTATGTTATCTATGTTATAAAGATTAGTTTTAGCAAGTTCCTCTCTTTAGACTAAAAGCTCGTTTATGACGTCGACGTTACGTAACACATTCAAAGCACAATTCAAATTTTTACGAAGACAGGTATAGTTGGGATTCGGCTAGGAGAAAAACGTCAGACTTTCAAAAAGAAATCTGTATTTTGGACGTTTCGACTGCAACAATGGCAGCCTTCTTCAGCTAAAAAATATATACAACTTATAAGTAAAGAAAGTGTACAAGTAGTAAGTAAAAGACAGGCAGAAATGAGCGGAGTATATATATCAATACAATAAATTTTAACCAATCTTATTTTTAAAAACAATGAAAATACGGTAGTTGGAAGATTCCAACTACCGTATGTGTTGTAAGTTGTATATATTTTTTAGCTGAAGAAGGCTGCCATTGTTGCAGTCGAAACGTCCAAAATACAGATTTCTTTTTGAAAGTCTGACGTTTTTCTCCTAGCCGAATCCCAACTATACCTGTCTTCGTATCTCTACAGCGGCTAACTATCTCCATCTACACTATTCAAATTTTTGTTTATATGCATCATATATGAGGAGCTCTTTTGAAAAAGGAGATCGCATTTTTGAATGCGCCAAATTGTTCTACGTGATTCTACAAGATTTCGTGTAAATAGGTAGAGCCACTGCTGAGATATTTGGATTAATAACGTTCTTTTCTATGATTGTTTTGAATTGTACTCTAATTAGTGGATTTGGGAATTTGGCCAACTTGATAAGTAAACAAGATATTTCAAAGTTCAACAAGCATTACTTTGAAATATCTTGTTTAATGACCTCAATAGTTGTTTCTATTTTATTCCTATTACTACATACCTAAATTAGATTTCAGTTCAAAAAGGAGATACTAAGAATCCAGTTACGTTGTTAGAGAAAATGTTGTGATAGAGTTGATTTAGAAAAAACAGCAAGTATTTTTGTTTAACAATTTTCTGGAGTTAAAATAAAAATAAAATGTATTCTATGGAAAAAGGGCCAAATTTTACGCTTACTATTTTGATAATTATGGATAATCCATTGAAGATACGCAAAAATGGTGGCAATAATCGAATTTAAAACAATATTTGACCCTATAATTCCAGAAATCGCCATTATAAAATTGCTTCAACCTGTTTTATGCAAAATTGAAACCTTTGAAAGGCTTTATCTTAAAACTCATTATATGTAATTAGACCCTTCTTCTAAAGATATCCTCACATGTTGTATTTATGTGGTTCGGATGTGGTGTCGTGCTGGGTGATATTTTGGAGAACGTGATCCCCAGCTTCCGATTCTCCGTGTTTTCTGTTAGAATAGGACATGAAGAAGCCGAATTCATCTCTCCAAACCAAAATAATGGATCCCCGAGGAGTACAAGTGGCTTGATACAATAAGCAATGTATATATATGTCTGTTCGCAACCCGCCCTCTACAGAATGGTCCAATTTTTATGAAATTGGTCAAGCTTATTAACCATCAGAATACTGTCACCGGAACGCAGTTTGTTGGGCAAAAGAGGCTCGAATAAAATAGTACATCTTACGGCCATCCTTTATTATTATTCACTTTTTAGAGGTATTTTGAATCTAAAAAGGGAATAAAACCGCTTTCTAAGTCAGTAACTGGTTTCGAGAAAATGAGGAAAAACGAGATTATGTCAGGAAGATTTTGCGCGCGTGTGTGTGTGTGCGCGCGCGCGGTGTATCAGCAATTGGGCTATTAACGCCGGCCTATCTACAGGTTGCCTTCCTTTTATAATACCAGCAGCACGTGGTCGGTCACCCATTCATTTACAGGCCGCGCCCAATGTTGCTTAACTTCGGTGATCAACGGGAACCCGTGCATCCTACGTGCACTGTGGCTGTTGGCTGTTGGAAAGTATTCCCAAAATGATTTTATCCACACATACTTCCACTTTTGGACTTACGTATAATTTCGTAAAAAACTTGAAAAGACGTGTTATTTAGAAGATAACAGATTTTTTTTTCGGCATATAGATGAAATAACTCGAAGCCCCACCTCCCACAGGAGAATTCATGGCGTAAGCCACTAGACCACCGACTCAAAAGAGATAACCTATGTTTCCTTCGTTCCATTCTAAGCTTTCCAAATCACGCGAGATATATGCAATATGAAAACACGCTACGTTATCGAATTATTTGCCAATCGGACAATTTTTGCAATAATTACGTGCGGTAGATGCTGTCTAATTTTACCCCTTATTTAATGTTATTAAAATTTAAGAAAAAGTAAAAAAAAGAAAAAAAAAACGTTTCTTATGGGTGATATCGTTTTTTTCTATGATTTTGGTATTTTTTATTAAATTAATTATTTATTAAATTTTAACGTCCATTTATTATTAACTACGAATTTTAGGACGGGTTATCTATAGGTTACCACCCTTTTCTAGCCAGGATAGGGGTGATGCTTTTTTTTTTTTTCAGACAGTCTGTGAGTGGTATTTGACAAATATATAGTGAATGATGCTTAGAGCTATCGCCTTTGTTGCGGAGTTCAAGAAACAAATAAATTAATAAATAAGAATTCATTCATAAAGGGTTGTAAAAATCATAAACGCATTAAGCCTACTGTTATTTGAATCGGCGAATTAAATGAACAAAGGGAGGAATAAATGTTGTCAATAAATATTAGATACTGGGTAATGATTAAAGAAATATATATAAAAAATTAATTGAATCTCTAGGGAAGCACATTCATCTGACAGAAAACTAGCAGAGAGAGATTAGGAAAGTTGATAAAATTACTAATTACACCCTCAAGTTGTATAATTAAAAAATTAATTAAACTGATTAAACTTGGAACAGTCTTTAGAGAGGAAGAGCTGTGGAGTTGGGAGGGTGGATTTGGAGGGCCGGGTGGGGGTCCGTTTTGCATATGAGGCGGACTGCTACGTAAACAGAATAGCAAAGTTAGCACGAGCCAAGATTACGTGTAAGGAAGTTAATGAAGTTTATTAATAAGGCGGTGGGTTCTCGGAGAGTGTGGAAGCACCCAAAGTTTGGTACGGCGTCTTCCGCTCTCATTAACGGCTACGGGCTGACTGATTCTTGCCGCTTAGTGTGCCCTAATACCTTCGCTCTTAGCCTTAAATCTTTGGGGATGTAACGGGGGCACACTCTAAAGCCACTTGACGTTTCGCGGGAACTTGACATATGTGAAACAGCGCTTGGTACTGAAAAAAACATTCATTTCCCCTTTTTTAGGGTGGTGGGGTTGGTTCCCTTCCTTGTCGAATATTTTACTTATATCCGATATATTGGAAGAAGTTTTTACTAACATAAAATTGATAGCAGGTTTGTCTATTCTCAAAAAAAAAAAAAAAAAAAAAAAAAAAAAAAAAAAAAAAAAAAAAAAAAAAAAATTGAGAAATAATATATAATTAAACATTTTACTGAAGAATTTTTGGGGCTGCAGCCCCCCGAAATTGGTACAAATGTATCATAAAAACCTTAAAAATAAATTAAATAAGACCTCTTAGTTCAGAAAAAATAGTTTTTATTGGGTACAATAGCGTTTTAATTGGCTAACTATTCCAAGTTTTAGATTTTTAGTATTCAATACCCACCAAATGCCCTTAGCCCACCCCCTCCCCAGAAAATTTCCAAACCCTCCGGAAATAATTTTGTATATACGCCCATGTGAAGAATGTACTTAGTTCTGCTGCTCCTGCATGAAGGACTTTTTTAGCTTCTTTGGAAATTAATTTTAGCATAAATAGGCATTACATAGGTTTTTCGAGTGGAGCTAAAGCATATTTATGTTCCTGAATTTGAGCAGAAGGCTCTAATTTCCCTCTTCTCAAAATATGTAACATTTCAAAAGAATCATCACATGAAAGAAGATAAATAAATGCTATGATGTTTGCAAAAAAAATAAAAATACTTTTATTATTTTTTTCCTAGCTTTAATTACTTTTTAAGTAAATTAGTAAAACCCAATAAAGCATGAAGGGAGGATTTATTAAGGATTAATTAGAAAGTAAATTAGAATTAGAAGGGCGAAGGAGAGGAGGTGTAAGTTAATTTCGCTGCTAGGAAGAGATGAGTTAGGGAAGGAAGATGTGGTTAAGGTGCAGCACCTCAAAGTCAGGGGGGTATCTTAACCTTTTAAGGCTCATCGGTTAGGTTTAGGTGCTTGTTTTGCCCTTTCTCACATCAATAGCTCTCAAATCCTCTTAAGGTCTCTAGGATCTTAAGGCAGTTAGCAATATGGCGATTGGTGTTTCACGTTTAAAGCTACGATGCGTCGATGAATATTCACAAGGATCTGCATATTTTGAGAGGAGGATATTGGTTGGTAATTCGCTATTTCGTGGGACAAAAGATTCGAGTACACAATCGTTTAGTTCCTCGGATCAGAAATTCCTCTTCTGATACAATTTAAATTTAAATATCTATTGTGAGTTCCACCAGGATTTGTTTATATTGCAAAGTGTAGACATTTATAAGCATTAAATACCAAGGTGATTTGTTCAATACAATTACCACGTATAAATCCAACAGTATAATATTACATATACATCCAATTACATATTAGTAATACATAGAATTATCCTAAAGAAAATATACAAAATCTAAGTGTACACACATAAAACCTTAAAAAAAAAGCTAATCATTTACTATTTATTTGTGGACCGCCACTTTCGCGACTTTCGCTATATCAGTGTATAAAATTCTTTAACAGTAGCCCAAATGTTTGAATAAATTTTATTTCAATATCATTTCGGCATGAGATCATAAATATATGTTTTATACCTTAGTTGCGTAAGTCTCTTGTATGTGCATATTTTTTTTTCAGGAAAATCATAAAACTATTTCAATGATCAAATTTCCAGAAAAAGAAAACTTTTTATGGCAATTTTTTACAAACGATTTTCAAAAATAAGGATAACATCTTGTGATAAAATATAATTTCATACCTCTAATTTATCCTTAAAGTCGCTCAGTTTGGAAATTTTTGTTTCAATTCCGCTTTGCCCTTAAAATCTGGTCCTCCTTTGAAAATTGCGCCTGTTTGATTCAGGCTTTGGGAACAAAACTCTTCAGACCATACTCTCAATCTTTAGACCATCCTCCATTTGCCTTAAAGACTTGGTACTTTACCAAGGGATGATTTTTGACCCCGTTATTTGAAGCACTTTCTGAAGAAATATAGCAATGAAGGTTGCACTCATAAAAGAATTTTTTTAAATGTCTTCAAATCTGTATAGATATTATCTGCTAGATACCGACAAAGACCTCCGGTTATATTTATGTATATATATATATATATATATATATATATATATATATATATATATATATATATTTGTATTTTTTGCTTTTGGTACATAGCATTCTCATAAAAAAACGCAATAACGAATTCATCCATCTGAAGTGGGGTTTATTCTGGAACTAAATTGTAACGAAACTCAGTATACGTCGAGGGTATCTAAAGAGAAATATGTGTTTTAAAAATAAACTTAATCGGTTCATTAGAAGTTGGGGTTTACTCATTGGTTGTTACTCCTACCACTAGGGGCTCCATATTGGTTGTTACTCCTACCACTAGGGGCTCCATATTGGTTGTTACTCCTGCCACTAGGGGCTCCATATTGGTTGTTACTCCTACCACTAGGGGCTCCATATTGGTTGTTACTCCTACCACTAGGGGCTCCATATTGGTTGTTACTCCTACCACTAGGGGCTCCATATTGGTTGTTACTCCTACCACTAGGGGCTCCATATTGGTTGTTACTCCTACCACTAGGGGCTCCATATTGGTTGTTACTCCTACCACTAGGGGCTCCATATTGGTTGTTACTCCTACCACTAGGGGCTCCATATTGGTTGTTACTCCTACCACTAGGGGCTCCATATTGGTTGTTACTCCTACCACTAGGGGCTCCATATTGGTTGTTTCTCCTGCCACTAGGGGCTCCATATTGGTTGTTACTCCTACCACTAGGGGCTCCATATTGGTTGTTACTCCTACCACTAGGGGCTCCATATTGGTTGTTACTCCTACCACTAGGGGCTCCATATTGGTTGTTACTCCTACCACTAGGGGCTCCATATTGGTTGTTACTCCTACCACTAGGGGCTCCATATTTGGGTTCTGCGTTGGGATTATTTTTGGACGTTCTCATTTTACATGTGGACGCTTCTATTGTTCATCAATATTAATAGTCTGCTGTTCATTGCAAATATAAAAGAGCAAAACTATTAATTTATGAATTGTTTATGAGGATAGATGTGTGTCGGACTTTTTTCTTCGTGATTTGAGTATTAAGGAACGTTGGCATTGCCTATAGGGAGGGAGTAAAACCTCGAAAATGCCCCAATAGTAACCTTGGTTTGGTTTACCAAGAACCAATATAATCTGCTTATCACCCCGAGTATTTCCGAAAACCACCCCTCCGTCCACACACTCTGCATGGTCCCTAATCATCCCCACCATGAATGTGCTTCAGCTTGACAGACTTTTTTTCTTGACTTGTGAATTAAGGAACGTCGACATTGCCTACAGGGAGGACGGAAAACCTTGAAAATGCCCCAATAGTAAAGACATTGACCAAGAACCAATATAATCCGCTTACCACCCCGAGTATTTCCGAAAACCACCCCTCCGTCCACACACTCTGCAACATCCCTAATTATCCCCCACCCTTCTGCCGTTCTGCGAAAACCGTGTTTCCTCATCCCCTCCCCTTCACCCCCACTCCACGTGTTCTCTCCCCTAAGTAGATTCCCCCTCCCCTTCTCCCAGCCGATTCCTCTCCTCCCCCCACCCATCCCCTATACTCTCTCGATCCAGATTACATATAGGGAGGTTGTAATTAAGGTTTTCCTCCCACCCCCTGTAATTAGTAATTAGCTAGTTATTAATAGGGCGGGACGTTCAGGTTATTAGCTACCGTATAACCTTCCCCCCATCGAATTCAACCTAATAGTTGCCAAGATATAAACTTGATAGAGTTCTGCCTTGGCAATCTTCATTTTACACTTCAAATTAAACCTCGTTCGAAATTATTATATAAACTTTAAGACTAATACATCGAGGTTGATATTGAAATTATAGACCTCACGATTGGCTGTTTTCAAATTGCAAGTGATAGAAACTATCATAGGTTATTTGCAACAAAGTAAAAATAATCGAAGGAAATATCTGTACCTTGGAACAAAAAGGGCCAATGTCCAAACGTCTGAAATTTTAGTGAGCTGCACGAGTGACATCAGGGTGGGATAAATAAAATTGTTAAAAGGGCCAATGTTAAAGAAAAATATTATTTCCTCAATAACTAACAATGGGAAGACATTGTCCCTTTTAACAATTAATGTTTATCCCACCCTGATGTCATTCGTTCAGTTCAACCAAATTTCAGAGGTTTGGACATTGGCTTTTTACGTTCCAAGGTGCAAATATATATATATATATATATATATATATATATATATATATATATATATATATATATATATATATATGTATGTATAAAAATCAGTCCCGTAACAGGCCACAAGGGCCCAGAGGGGCAGATACTGTAGAGGTATCTGATTCTTGACCATACGGCACACTAGGGAGATAGTGTGGTCAATACTATGCTCCGGCCGCCTGATTTTCCCCTTGGCTGCTTCGACTGCTAGAGTCATTAGCACCCAAGGTACCTATTATTAATTAAATTAATTAAAGGCTGGGTGAGCCTAGGGACGATCTGGGACCCCAAATCCAATCCTCGAACGGCAGCACTAGAAGAAAAAATCTTTAGTGCGCGCTCGGGTTTTGAACCTGGTCCTCCAGTTCATTAGTCGAGTGCTCTACCACTGAGCTAACCTCGCCCCCATATATATATATATATATATATATATATATATATATATATATATATATATATATATATATATATATAATATCATTTTAATAATGTTGGTGAGAATCAAATTATTTAATTTCGCAAAATATTCAACATGGACTTTGCATCAAAATGTTTGAAGGCCTCAGTTCTTAAGAAATGTTATTATGGACACATTATTATTATCTAAATCATTGTTTTTAATGTCACTCCTCTGAATGAAACTTAAATATATTATATTGGCTTTTATGTACGAGTCCTAAGCCGTTTTCTTTAACATAAGACTTGTGTCAAACCTATAGCACAAAAAGAATATTACTGACTTCATACTGGCTTATCCAAGGCTTTTCTGGAAACTGCACTGTTTTTCCAAAAAAAAAAAAAAAATATCGGGGGATTACACATGTTTTGTTTGCCAAATTCTGGTCTATCCACTTGTTTTGGGCCTAGATTGAAACTATTCTTTTATTAACTTCAAGTTTTATAATTAGAATTATATGTAAAGGGCTTACTTTACATTAGCTTCTCTCAATGCTTACTGTTTCACTAAAGATTAACAAATATTCTTATTTTTAATAAGAAATTTAGGGTATAAGATTACTACTTTATATTGAACAAAGACATATGTATATTGATTAGATACAGATTCTAATGCGACAACTCTGTTCCAGGATAGCGACGAGGAGTGCAGTTCTTTGGATTCCTGCGGTGAAAGCAGTGCAATGGGAGGTAATCCTGAACAGCGAGGACCCAGCCCTACCCAGCCTTCCTGTCAGGATCAGGCTAAGCAGATCAATGGTATGACTTCATATAATACAAAAATATCTAGGAATTTTACATAGAAGTCACATAAATTTCTTTTTTCGATGCAATTTCATTAGACCGCCGCGTGTTCTAAGTTTAAAACAAAAGTTGAACGTTTGCCCAAAGAAAGCAAAAGGTCTTTCCGCTAGTAGTAGAAAAAAGGCGATTCTGGTGCAAGGTCGCTTCATGTAATCACCCCCTGATCTTCCTCAATAACCTTACCCTAAGTCAACACTTCCTCTTATATATATATATATATATATATATATATATATATATATATATATATATATATATATATATATATATATATATATATAATAGGATGTCATACCCAGAGAAGAATTGCAACTACCACCGATTCAAATATTAGTACATCAGTACTTCAAGACTTTCGATTAGCCAAAGAAAATTACTGGAGATTTTGTAGACGGAAGGGTATATTTAGTATTCATCCGGGACACGCTAAGGTAAATTCCATAATTCAAGATACAAAATTTGCTTTTAAATAAAATCGGCCCGCCTTTCTGTAAAAAGTAGTCTACTATAAACCTTTCTTTACACAGAACAGTTGTTACGCTATTGGACAGTGAGTTGTAAAGATGATCTGGTTTATGGCTGACAACGGGTACTTCAAATACCTTTTTTTTTTAACACATGCCGAAGAGGTTTGAGCACATATTTTTAGTTTTTTCTCCCTAAACTTGGTTATACAATTTCCCCATAACAAACGATTGAATCAGTTCTTTTATTCACAAAATTTTTCCATTAGGATAAGGTTAGCGGGAAATCAATCCAAACCAAATTATTAAATTGGCATTAAGAACCTGTGTTCGGTCAATCGTTATTTCCTTGCAACGAAAGTCTTTTCGCATTAAGGGGAAAGATATGAACTGGAAATGAGCAAAATGGGTTCATTAGAAATGGGGATTTACTCTATAAACAAACTAACAATTTGTGCCTAAAAACTAACAATGAAGATGTCTACAAAAAAAAAAAAAATATCGGTCTATTAGAAGTTGGGGTTTACTCAAGAACAAAATTAAATTAAAAAATGACAATTATGTCAGCCGTTTATTATGAATATAAGAAAGTAAAACTATTCATGTTCATTTTGTCTAAATAAAGATTATTTTAAGCACATTTTTGAGGAATGTAGTGGAATTGTGCTTAGTTATGAAGCTGCTGCAGGACTAATATAGTTAGCTTTTTATAACATGTAGAAAAGAGCAATATTATTTAATTGTTGTTTGTATATGTATTGTATTTGTTTAAACACATCCCAAAAAAATGTAACATAAACTAAACATCTTGCTGAATATTGTGCTTAGTTTTTGCATCCTCTGCGTGACGGACTTTAGTGTTATTTTTATGGAAATGCATAATATTTTAAACGTATAGTTTACTTATTAACAGACGTCACTTGGTCTTTTCGAATCCATCTGCTTTTTGTGCGCGCTTAGTAATCCCTAATTAAAAAAGAAAAAAAAATGTTATCGACCTGTTCAGCTGCTTCGTATCATATATCTTTAATAGTTTTCAAGCCTTCAACCTTCACACAATGTGACTCACAGTGTAGCGTGGTTATGTGATTCCTGTGCATGCGACTCCTGTGTCAAATGAGTACTCGTAATAACCGTAATAAGCTCTGATTGCCCAAGAGGTAATTACCCGAGATCTAACTGTCTCTGTAATAGATCATCAAGGTATTGACATTGTTCAGATCCCAGTTTAAATAAATAGTGCTCCTTTAGTAAATTTTGAAGCCTGTGATCTAAATTATTTTTGGTAAAATTATAATCACAAAAAAAAAAAGATCAAGACTTTATTTGTTTAATTTTCTGGGATGCCAAAACAATGTCCATATACCGGAACATTCATTAAAAAAAAAAGTTCTTAGCATGTGAAACATTTTTCACTGTAAATTTAGCAATTATAATAACCGTAAAAAAAACAAAAAAAAAACATTCTTTTACTAAAGATGGGAGCAGAAACATATTATATATAGACCACGGGAAAAAAAATACATACTCCAATCAAAATTATATAATGCACAGACCAAACACACTGAAAAGCCAACCAAAAATAACCAGAAAAATGTTCCAGTTATAATTATATGGATAATAGTACATTTGGGACAAATAGGAAATGAGACAGTTGATTTATTTGCAAAATCAGGTTCTCACTACAATACATTATCAATTTTTTTTTTGTGTAAACTTGCTCACATATGAAAGAACCAAAAAAAATGGGCGACAAAAGATGGATGAGCATACCTCAAGAAAGCCAAGAACACTTAATGTATATCAACTTTACTCCACAGACAGAAATAATTAAGGAACAAACATATTTATATGGACACACAAAAATTATTTATAAAAACTTAATTTAACTAATAATGACATATAATGCAATATAGATATCGTTCTATATATAAAAATAGAACACCACTTTTCATTTTTCTGTTTGAATTAGTTACTATTTTAATTTTTCCTCAGAATATTTCTTAATTGTTCAAAGATTGGCTAATACATTCTTTTATTAATTACTTTGAAAAATAAAACCCCGTAGCAATTTACCAATTAAAGCTCACTTTAAGACAGTCGTCTTTGTTCCCGCATTCACGTCGCTGTTAATAAATTGCGTTCTAAAGCGAAGGATGAAAACTGGCGATTATTACTGGGTATACGCCTTTGAATTATAGCACAGCCGGAAGGCATGATTAATCCGAGACCTTGCCCGTATCAGCTTTCAAAATGATCGAATGGTCGCATATAATATGGAACCGGATCGTAGGGAAATATTGTGTTGCACAAGAAGAACCTCAATGCATAAACACTTTGTGCACTTGTAATCACGTGTTACTTCTGCATTACTTGTCTGTGTTTTCAATTTCTTGGTTTCGATTTGTATGTAGTGAACTGATGTCTAATATATATATTTGGTTGCAATCTCTATAGTGTAATATTTCACCGGATTCGTCTTTGGATTTTTCAAGTTATCACCCATACTTTGTGTTAGTACAGGGAATGTCTAATACTACGGACTGAATGTTTTTTGTTATAAATATTTTCCCTTGAAGAAACACTGAACGCGTGAAACAAGTAGGAACCTGAATAAATAAATTGTTGTTACATATGAATTAATGTTTCACGGACCTTTCACCTACTACGCCAGATCCTAAATCTTAGATCTTTGATTTATACGTTACATTTTAAATTTCTTCGCTGGGATTCGTATGTTACTGTATAAATTTATATGTTACGGTATAAATTAACATTTTCCAAAAAAAACGTCAGCTGTTCGTCAATATTATTTCCTACGTGCGTCACCTGACTAGATACCTCTTCAGCTCAAATAAAATGTAAATAGTTGATTTGCTCCTGAAGAGGCATCTAGTGAAATAAAACACGTTGGGCGCCAAATAAAATACTAGGGATGAACAGTTAATTTTTTTATTATTATATATGACCTTTTGCCATTTTAAAATACATTATTGAGATTAAAAGGTCACAAACTAATAATATTAACCTTTTTTTTAATCCATTTTCCCTTTTTCAACGTTTTAAGGTCGTTTTCTCCTTTCCTGTAGGACATCAACCAATTGATGGAAACTAATCTAATTTCGTTATATTTTTTTATGTTACTTTTTACCCATTAAAAAACATATTAGTTATATTTTACTTAGCTAATGTATTGTGTATGTGGCAGGATTGCTGAACCTGAGCTCCGTGGGAGGACTCGGCCAGGGATTGGGAGGCCTCGGACCCGGCGGTCCGCCCATAGCACCGCCCGGCATCATCAACAACCAGCTCATCAACACGCCGCTCAACCTCAGTCTCAATGCCACCAGTTAGTATTCAACAATATCTAAATCGCAAATATACAAGATGTAAATATTATAATAACAGCCTGAAAGGTCGAATCTTGACTTAAACAAACACTCAATGGTGACAGAAGGAAAAGCATTGAATAAAATGTGATCTCTTGAGCCGAAGGTTATACGGAATTATTTATTTTTTTTTTTTTAAATCTATTAAAAAAGGTCTAACATTTTTCTAATTGATCGAATAGATATGCCGTTGTATCATGTTGTAAGAAATAATATGTAAAAAGATAATAGAGTCAACTTCTTATATCTTGTCCTGAAATGATGTACATTTATTTTTAATAAAACTGGTCTAGATATTTGAATTCTTTATTTTTAAAGAATGATTGATCTTATAAACTTGCAAGGGCCAATGAAATCGCTACTAATTTTAGTTTAACCTTGCTATATTTTAAAGCCTACTACTATAATTTAAAAATAAAAATGGAACATGCTACAGCCGCTAATTTTTCTGTGTACTCATTTGTGTGTGTGTCTGTTTTCTACGGACCTCTTCTTTCTTACTTCCTCTGCATTTCTGGTTTACTTCCGGTCCACTACCTGCTCACATCCTCTTAACTTGTTAATTAAGGTGTAGTTCACTTGTTGTTAATTATTTTAGGAGAAAACCGGAATATGCAGAAGAAGATCGAAAACAATGATTCTTTCCTCTAAAAAACCGGAAAAATTTAAAAATAAAAAACATTTCTCTGAAATGGCGATTTAAAATCGACAAAGATAACTCTCTAAGTCTTAATGTGCGCAAACATTCGCCTTATTGGGGAATAATTACACTGGAAATTATTCATTTTCACACGAAACTCTATTTCAGGTTAAATCATTCCCATTTTCCGAACGTCGATATATCTGAATAATCCAGAGGAAATAACTCACTTATCCATCCATCATCTTATATTATACCGTCATACTACTTTTATATTATTCACAATAAAACGAGAAAGGTGATGGTAATTTACAATCCTGAATTTTTTACCTTTCAAGTATTAAAGTTTGAATTAATAATGTTTCAATTTTTTTTCAGGCCTAAATCGTAAATTAAGATAATTTTATTTGAATAATGCGGCTTAAAATAAACCTAAATAACTCCATAAGCATCTTTGAACAGCAATTCTACTATTGTTATTTTGAAAATTGCTTTAATAACATCATTATTCGTATTCAATAGAAAGTCTAGCGAAAAATATCATTCCAAGGAAGATACGAATAATCGTCTTTTGTGATGACTTCTATCTACCAATCAATAACAGGAACTAGACGTTTTCCTAAGTTCTTTTTCCGACTCCCCCACACTTTCAGAAAGTTTCTTACTGGAAGAAGAGTTTTGAAAAATCATTACAATTATATTTATATATATATATATATATATCATTATATATCATTATTTAGACAGAGCTTGCGCGCCCTTATTGCAGTGTTTAAAAAGGCCCTGCTTCTGTGGCAGTTTTAATCACAAAAAAATAACATGAAAAATAGATAGATCTTTAAGGTGTGGGGTGTTTATTCTTTGTCCACATTATTATTAATGCGCCTCTAATGGTCACAATTGTTTTTATTTTAAACCGAAACTCGCTACACAACATCTAGAACTTTCGATCCATCAATAGAGATGCCGGTTCGGGCTCCGCCTGCAGCATGTTAAATTTTGTCTTCTATAGGCTCGCTGAAAAAAATTACCTGTTCCACCATGGCTGTACAGGAGAGGTCTTAACTTATAGATAGCCCGGTGTCAAAGGACTAGATGCAGTAAACAAAAAAAAGTACGGTTTCTCGAACGGTTGCTCCTGCTTGGCACACAGGTCCGGGGAGTGCACGAGGCTAGGTCAAAATCGTCTATCAGCTATCTGTCTGTCAGTTTTTTCTTGCCCCCCTACTCAAACTAATTTACATAAATTTCGATTACATTTGAATGAGAAGAAGTATTTAATTGAATATATATATATATATATATATATATATATATATATATATATATATATATATATAGATAGATAGATAGATAGATAGATAGATAGATAGATGTGTGTGTGTGTGTGTGTGTGTTTTCTAAAGCGCGCCTGCATCTAAGCCAATAGCTACGGATATTATGATATTATTAAATACTTAAATTCAGTTTTGAAACCATCGGCCCCGTTTAAGACACCAGTTGCCATAGATCACCCGTTCAAGCAATGTCGGGCGTGGCCAGTTCATGGATGGGTGACCGGAAGAAAAACTACTTGCCATTTGAAATTATTAAAAGGCTACAACCTAAGCAAATCCCGCCGTGATAGCCCAGAAGGACATTAAAAAATTCAGTTCTGACAGTTTAAGTTTTTGAATATATCGAAAATGAAGTGGAAGGAGAACAATGGAAACCCAATAAATTTTTTGACGTAAATTTTGATAGAAATACATCCGTCGATAAAACATTGCTTGAAGGTTCATAATTGCTGGTTACGTTCCATAGAAGGTCATTTTCTCAGTTGAACCCTTTATACCCAAAATGCCTTGTTAATGTGATATCATTGTGGCTATGAGTTTATTTGGGACACGTTGCCGAAGTGGAATCCTTAAACCTTACAATCATCCCTAATACTCAGCTAACAGCAGGGTCCCTGGACGCCCCATTGAATCCATGAAAAACAAATTATGTCCCTTCTGAGAAACATTGTTATTTTACAGCTCCAGAAAATACACGTATCATTACACCTTATTAAGTATGTAGCTACAAGATGAATTATGTTTTTGGATTCCTTAGAATAATTGACCGGGGCTTATAAATCTAATAAACATTGTATGGTGAAGTGTTACGGATGTATACATTTGGTGGCAAGCAATATCCAACATGCTTTCATAAAGGAGTGTAGACATTACTTTATTCAGATCTTTGAATTTATTATTCTGAAGGGTAATTCCAGTGTGTTGTAGTTTGCTTTCGGTTCATTGAAAAATTCATCCCTTAAAAGATAAGGACACAAATATATGTTTGCTTTTATTTGCATTGTGAGAGTATAAACTTCAATATTGCAGTGTTATTATTATTACAATGTAGACTTCTTACTCAGTCTAGAAGGTAATATTTCAAAGAGAACTTGTCTTAGGATACCTATTCATTATAAATGTTCCATGGTATTGTCAGGATAGTATTGATGGCAATTTTGCTATTATTTTAAATACTAATCAAAGGTATTAAATTTAACATTATATCACATTCGTCAACAGTACATGAACTTTGAAATTCCAGAATAACACTTTGGTTGCTAATAACCCATGTTTATGAATTAGAGTTTTCTTGTTTATGTTTTTGTTGTGTTTGAACTCTAGGGCAATCTACAAGTTGCCAAACTGTTATAATACCAACAGCACATGATTTACCCTGGCGGACACCCATCTATGATCTTTCTATTCCATGGGCGTATATAGAAAATAATTTCGGAGGGGGCTGGGAAAATTTCGGGGGGGGGCTGAGACCATTTCCGGTGTATGGAATACTAACAATTTAGATCTTGGAAGAGTTTTAACCAACTTAAACGCTATTACACCCTAAATAGAATATGTTTTATGAGGTAAATGATGTTATTTAATTTATTTTTAAGGGGGGGTTGCAGCCCCCCCTTATATACGCCCATGTTCTATTCAACAGTATATAGCAGATTGGTTATTTTCTTGTTTAGTGTGATATAACATACATCTTTTGTTATATGTTTTAATTTATAGTTTTTCTATCTCACCCCTGATCTTGACCCAGAGCTCGACCATATTTCCTCCCAAGATTTTTTTGGTTGGTTGGTTTATATTTTTAAATAAAACTACTTAAAGGTTATGAAGTTAATCTTCATTCCGGCAAAGATTCGTAGCTTATTTCAACATTGTTGACGGCGTTTTCGGTTCTTTTTTTCTAAGTTTTTCAGCACTTTCGTTTCCTTCAATTCTTTCCTGGACTGGAACCCACATCAATTTTTTTAAATAGCATCCTTTCTTAGTTCTCCTGTATGCGCATGAGTAATAAAGGCTATGGTATCATATCTCCCAACTCTAGTCTTTCCTTTATCCAATTGCTCATGAAACAAACCAAGGCGAATCTTGAGTAACAAATATAAAAAAATTCAGTGCCTTTTACACTGTATACAATTTTTCATTAGTCCATTTCTTGAGATTCTTTTGGATCTCCATTTCCTACAGTAGCTTAAGCGGGTTGATGATAAAAACAATTAGTTTTTATAAGCAGAAATAAAAATAGACGTTTGCATTCCATTGGAATTACATGTTTCTAAAAGAGTTGTATATCTAAAATATAGTTTTTTTTTGTTTTTTTCCCGCTGAGCTATTTATACAATGTACAAAATATATACATAATCTGGGAGTCTTCCAAACAAAACGGTAGTCAATTGGGATATTTAAATGAGCCTGGAGTTTGAATAATTCATACACCCATTTGATAGGGGGATCTTAATAGCGTGTCACTTGTTAATACTTTTTTTTTTTTTTTTTTTTTTTGGAATCTTAATTAAAATTCCACTTCATCTTAACAATTTTACCGCATCCAGTCCACCCAGAGCTAATTGGTGCTTTTAAAGGATAGCAAATTTATTTTTGCATTTACCAATTAACATAAAATGGCTCCCGATCATTGCCGACAGAGGTTGCATGAAGCTTTGTTTTGCCTTTTAACAAAGACAACTCAAAAGCCATTTACTTATCGTAAAATAAAGAATACTAAATTCACCAGTTTGTTTAATGGAATTTTCTATTGTTTATTCAAAATGTCAGATTACTTCCATTCGAAAAATATTTGTTGAATACTTTTTTATGGTAAAAATTCAATTTTAGCAAACTTAATATAGAAACTTCTTCTCTAAGAGACTGCGTAAACTTAGCGCATCCGTCAACTTATTTTTTTTTTCTTCACGGCTCTTGGACATCTAGGCCATTATTGCCGGATTATCTACAGGTTACAACCCTTCATAAACATCCATGGTGCAGCAGGGAAGTCCTTCAACGGGCCCTAAAATGCAAAGACTCAACCTGCACCATCTCCCGCATGAGAATCAAAGGCGTTAGCCAATGGTCCCCTCAACTTAGATATCTCGGGTATAAATGCCATTTAAATTATCCTATGAACCAGTTCATTTGGGCGCAGAAATTTTCACAGATATTTTATGTTCTTCCCTGTAATATTTTTGCTTTATCTCTTATTGCGAGTTTTATACAATTTTTGGCTAGATTTTTTTTTTTTTTTTTTTTTTGCTGCTTCATTGAAGGCCGAGTTCAAAGTTCAAAACATGTGGTAATAGCCAAAACTAGATTTTTACAGTTCCGATCATGCTAGACGAATCCTCAGGTTCTATCAGGTTTATGATTAATATGCAAAGAATTGGAGAATCCGCACAAAACGCCTTAATTTTCTTCTGGGCTTTAGATTACAAAAGTGACAATACTCAAGAGAATACAAGCTAGGTGACAGTGACAGCAACTGTCGAGAAAATTTCTTGGATCTCTTTACTACCGATAAGGTTGCGTTTTTCAAAACCCATTCCTGTTTCTAACTCATTTTTTTCAAAAATGTTATTTTTAGACCCCTTGGCGTCTGGGGCCCTCAGGTATCTTGTTTTTTTTTTCTCGAAATAATTGTTGTTTTTTTTTTTTTTTTGTGCCTTACAAAACTATATTTATTGAGCTATAACTGTAGGTCAAAAACATGATATAAAATAAAATATTCTGCCTTTATGGCATAACGTTTAATATAAATTCGGTCAGTAAGCGATTAATGGATGTTTGCTGAAGATAAAAAACAGAAAAGTGTGTAGTACTATTTCTTCAAGTGCGTTGATCAGAGTGTACAGTTTTCTAATTTTGACCGAAAGTTTCTTTATAAATCAGATAGATTATATGTGAAAAATATGCAACTGATTTGAAGAGTCATGTGTGCAATAAGGGAGGCTGTTATTTTTTCAAACCCCCTTCAAGGCTTGACATGTTGTCTTCAATCACAGAATTCAAAAGTTGATTGAATTCTCTACTAATCTACGAAATATATTCCGCTCTGGGATGGACGGACATTCTTTAAAAAATGGAAGCTCTCTCTCAATCCCGCAAATATTATTCCAACAAAAATATTTATGGGTTTCTCTTCATTGTCGATAAAAATGGAAAACATGTCGGCTCATGATGACAAATGACCGAAGGGGAAGGATTAGAAAATATCGACGATTCGGCCATTCACGGCACCCCCGGGACCAGACTCAAAAATATACCTGAACCCTTTTATTTTCCCGCTCTTGTTTCATCCACTTCCAACTTTATAATGAAATTTCAATTTTTAATTTTATTAAACTGCAATAAAAAGAATGTGTGTCGAAAACCACTTTCGAGTTGCAAATTATTCTTTCGGATTTGTAATCAAGATGAAAAAATATATCGATTTCTTGAAAAAATATATTTTTTTAGAGGCGGAGGAGCTTTTCCCATATTTATCTTTACCTTCTTACTAAGAAATGATATTAGTTTATTTAACACTAGATTTAGCAGACCTGGTACCGGTATAAATGTCAATAACAGAAAATATATTTGTTACTATTATATACAATGTAAGATTAAGTTCATTAAATGTATTCTCTACTTATAGATACAAAAGTCATAACATCATTTTGGAAAGCAAAATTTAAAAAAAATCATTTAGCATGATTATTTATGTTTCTTTTACATTTTGATATCGGGTACCCAATAATGATGAGCCGGCTTAAACAATTCTGAAGATTTGTCTTAACTAACTTGTGTAAAGTTCGGTAGGGTTTAAAGAAGTTCGGTAAGTATTAAAAAAATCATTTTATTATATTTATTGAATAATTCCATTTCAGCCGGTAATTAAATTTTATTAACAGTCTTTTATCTCAACTGTTAAGGTATAAATTATTCTTTTTCAAAAAACGTCTCTTTCCTTAGGTTTTTTATTGATTGTTGTTCTATTTCATTCCTTTAAGCAGTAAATGAATTTTCAAAATTAGGGAAGTAAAATTAATTTGTATAATTTGGTATTTTTCAAGCATAAATTTTCTTTCAAGAACAAACTTCCGCTTTGAGACGGCTTCTGTCAATTGTCTGGGCATTTAGGCGTCTATAATTTCGCTTTTATTGGAGAGTTTATTGTAATAGATGGTTATTTTAGTTTTTAGTTTTTAACACTGAAAAACTTTTATCAATTTAACTTTCCCGCAAAAATAGCGAGAAGTTTGAACTCCCGCCCCTTATTTCCCTCTAAATCATTTTGATCATGAAAAGTTCATGTGGAAATTAATTAAAAAACAGTTATTCATTTCTTGTAATAATAATTGTAAATTAACAATGACCGTTGTTGCTCCCGCCAAATTACGAATTTAATTTCATAATCAGTTTCTGGTCCCGTAACTGATGATGTGACTCCCCACCCAGCTATGTGGCATTTTAATGTCAAAAATATTAACAATTACCATTTCAAGCTTTTTGCTTCTCTCTAGGATTAAGGATTACATGGGAGCGCGCTAGGACGACGCAGTTCATGCTAATTGGACATTTTTTTCTTCTTCAGCTCAGTTGTTATCAATCTCAATTCTCTCAACGTCATGCATTGCTCTTCTTGGGTAATTAAATATTTTAATCAATTAATTTAACTTTCTAGTGCGGTTTTCCCGCCAGAAAATAGAATACCAACGAGAGGGGGGGGGGCGAGAGTGGGACTCAGAATTCTGGTACACACTGTCGTTTAATTTGGCCCCAACGTGACAGCGCGGGAATTAAAAAACAGAAGCCAAATTAGTTAGAACGCGTTGGGTTATATATTTTTTCCGAGGCAACACTGTCATGTTCCTTCTTCAAATTGAATATTGATTCGGTCCATTACTGACGTCAATTACACTACTCAATTCGGACCGCGCTCCCGCGCTTTTTACAAGGATGGAAATTACAAAAAAATACACAATTAAATTACTGCCCATTTCGCAACACTAATTCAACAAAGGATTTCAGCTCCAATTAAGTAATTGCCGGAGTTATATATGGTGATGAAAAGGAAAATTAAAATTGACATAATAGAAATCGCTTTTTCCTTGTGTGAATAGAAAACGAGCTGCTGGAAATTCAATGAAAATTTAACAAAAAAAAAATGAAAATGTATGTGGTGAGCATTGTGCATGAATATTATTACAGAAATTAAGTGTAACATTCCTTGCGTTGTCCGTTTATTTTTATTCGGAATTAAAAAGCATTGCTGTTACTAAATTAATAATTGAGTGAAAACCCCTTGCAAAAGTCACATAAAATTTTCATGCAGTAAAATGGAATTCATACATGTACCACTGGAATTATTAGTGATAATAGAAAAAATGTTTAAAAACTTACGACTGACAGGAACTGCGTCATCCTAGTTCCCGTTCTTATCCCGAGTGTCACATTTGGAAAACTTGGAATCAGTGTACTTAATTCTTTTACAAAACATTAAACACCTACTCTCATAAAATCTTGAAAATAAGTGAGATTTTGCCGCCGTTATGTACTGAAAACTCATTCGGCTTCTTCGAATTCTGCTGAAAATGCTCTATTACAAACAACCAAAAATTCGTTCACATTTTAAAAATCTTGTTTCACTAGCAAATTCGTTTTATGCTAAAATCAATTATAAAAACAAAAAGCAATAGAATACTGAGGAAAGCAAACGTAAATAACCGTTCAAAGCAAAAAAAAAAAACAATAATTTCTAGGTTTTAAGCACTTATTTCTTCGCCTAAGAATGTCTTAAGATCCGTTTTTGTAGAAAATTTAGTAATCTTTCGAATGGTTGCTGCCCACTTGCACGATTTCTCAACTGTTTTAAGATATTTAGAGAACACACGAAATTCTTAAAAATGCACATATCTGTTAATACAATAATTTTTTTTTTTTTTTTTTATCGAAAACTTCCTTAACTCTAAACTTATATAAAATTTAAACATCATAGTTTTTATGAATATCAAACGTCTAGAAAACGTTTCAAATGTATCCGTAATTTTCAAGTACCAAACTGAAAATTAGTTATGCAAACTGGCTTTTTATTACTTTTCTCGAAAACGGCTGCAGATATCGCCTCCTCGTCTTCCGTTCAGAAAACTCTATTACAAACCAAGATCCTGAACATTCCTTTAAACCAAGTATTTTAGCTCCAAAGTTGTACAAATCGGATCATTTTTGATAATGGTAGAGCGCAAACCGGCTAGTATAAATGCAGATAATGTGCGCAAAAATTTGAACGAACGTTTATTGATCACCTAAGTTCGTTGACATCATAACCATCGTTTCTAATCCATCCTATCTATACTTACTTAACTGGCGCATAACCCATTCCTAGGTCAGGGCCTCCTGAATCAGTCTCCGCTATTTGTCCCGATCGTTTGCGGCAACCATCCAGTCCTGTACGATAGTAGGACCCTAACATCTTGTTTAACTCCATCCTTCCAGCGGAGGTTCGGCCTCCCACGTCTTCTGCTTACATGGAGTACCATCTTCCTTCTTGGCAATGCGACATGATCCATACGAGCCATATTGCCGACCCATCTGAGACTTCCCACACGAATGGAATGTATAACATTTTCTTTCTTATACGCCTCATACAACTCCCGGTTCTCCTTCCTCTGTATGGCTAGCGCAAACTCCCTCCGAAATGGATCGCAGTATTCTTCTCTCATAAATTCGAAGTGCCTGCTCATCTATTTTGGAAATGGTTGTCCCTGCCGATCTACGAACTCTGGCATATACAGAGCCAAAGTGGTGGACGCTGCCACTGAGCCAAGAAGGCTGATGATTTTAGTAATGGTCCACTTGTCTGAGGCCTTTGTCAACACTCAGTCGTATGAGGGTTTTAGAAATCAGCATTTTTGTTGACCTTTTTAAAATTCTACTCCTAAACAACTCTGAGCCGAAAAAACAGCGAGTGGATTTTATGATCCTTGCTATAATTTTACACTAAAATTAAAAATACTAAAATTTGTGATTTTTTTATCTATATGGATTGAGAAGAAAACTAGGAATATTGCTAATTTGAATAGGCCAGAATGGAAGGACTATATTCCACCTCCCAGATAGAAAACGAGGTCACCCCTTATGTAATTATCTCTGTACGAAGATTACAACCCCCCCCCCTTTAATATGGTGCATTGGATTTTATTTATGATATACATATTCATTGCTTCGTTTTCTCGTTATTAAAGATTATGGATTGATTCGATGCGTGTGACAGCTATGCATAATAAACAAGAATTTTAATCTCCACCCCCGCCCACCATATTGCTTTTAGGTTGTTCAATTATCTCTAATATTTTATTTTTTGTTCCTTAAAATCATTATGATTTTCTGTGCTTCTGTTATTAATTGAATAATAACTTCGGACTGGAGTTACTAATGAGTATAATTCCAATAAATCAAAGAGTTCCAGCGGAGTAATAATCTTTAATTGTGTTCCCTTTCGGGGAGCCAATGATAAATTATAAGCGATGTAAAACGAGTATCTTCGGCTGATAAAATATTTAAAAACTGGATGATCATTGCTGTCTAATTTAGGAATAATTTGCATTTTAATAATTACTCTTTTGGTAATTGTGAGGCAATGGATTAATATTTCATTGAAGGCAGAGTATTGATGACAGAAGTTAATAACTTTTTACAATATTTATGTAAATGAAGAAGATTGAACTGATGGGATAGAACTTTCGATACATGGACGATTGGTTTCGGCTGCAATTAATTGAGAACCTGTTAATATTTCCATTTAATTGATCGGGCTACCTTGAGGTGATCAACTTTTTATTTTATTTTTAATTATTTTTCTCATGGGGAAGAAGGCTCCTGCAGGAAGCCCCTAGACAAAATATCTTAACTATTGACCTTTCAAATGGAACACTTTTCTGGATCAAAGGGAAACACTATCGACAAATTCACATCGCAGTGATACAATTTCAGCGTGCCTCCGCTCTTCCTATTGACCCGATTACGCAATCCGGAAGTACTGACGATAAATCAGTAAATGGATATTGTATTTATTATTTTATTTATATTCTTAATTATATTTACTACTCATCTGTAAAGTTAGACAAAAGGTGTTTTAACCTGCCTTTTATATTGTTGGACTTCTGGAGGGGTTATTAGTGACAACCCTCAACTCCGGAATTATATTTGTTATTTAGGTAGGCTTGCCATATTTTTGGTGAGTGAAACCGGGGCACATTAATATGTGATGGGCATACGGATGGGGGATGGACTAAAAATAATAAAAATTAAAAGGGGTCTCCCGTGGTCTAATGGATTCATAAGCGGGAGATGGTGGGTTCGATTTCCAACCTCCGGCAGGAATTTTATCATCCCACGGCTCGCTGTTAACCCTGGATGTCGGCGCTAATGACCTAGATGTAGATGCGCCGTTAAAAAAAAAAAAAAATTAAAAGCAAAATGGTGAGTTTTTTTTTTTTTTTTTTTTTTTTTTTTTTTTTTTTTTTTTTTTTTTTTTTTTTTTTTTTTTTAAGATTAAAATTCTTGTTTATTATGCATAGCTGTCACGCGCATCGAATCAATCCATAATCTTTAATAACGAGAAAACGAAGCAATGAATATGTATATCATAAATAAAATCCGATGCACCATATTAAAGGGGGGGGGGTTGTAATCTTCGTACAGAGATAATTACATAAGGGGTGACCTCGTTTTCTATCTGGGAGGTGGAATATAGTCCTTCCATTCTGGCCTATTCAAATTAGCAATATTCCTAGTTTTCTTCTCAATCCATATAGATAAAAAAATCACAAATTTTAGTATTTTTAATTTTAGTGTAAAATTATAGCAAGGATCATAAAATCCACTAGCTGTTTTTTCGGCTCAGAGTTGTTTAGGAGTAGAATTTTAAAAAGGTCAACAAAAATGCTGATTTCTAAAACCCTCATACGACTGAGTGTTGACAAAGGCCTCAGACAAGTGGACCATTACTAAAATCATCAGCCTTCTTGGCTCAGTGGCAGCGTCCACCACTTTGGCTCTGTATATGCCAGAGTTCGAAGATCGGCAGGGACAACCATTTCCAAAATAGATGAGCAGGCACTTCGAATTTATGAGAGAAGAATACTGCGATCCATTTCGGAAGGAGTTTGCGCTAGCCATACAGAGGAAGGAGAACCGGGAGTTGTATGAGGCGTATAAGAAAGAAAATGTTATACATTCCATCCGTGTGGGAAGTCTCAGATGGGTCGGCAATATGGCTCGTATGGATCATGTCGCATTGCCAAGAAGGAAGATGGTACTCTATGTAAGCAGAAGACGTGGGAGGCCGAACCTCCGCTGGAAGGATGGAGTTAAACAAGATGTTAGGGTCCTACTATCTACCCACTTTTTAAAAATAAGAAAGGAATTTTTGGTACTTATTTTTGCTAGTTCCTGCGTTTCCTCTCAGATTACAGTTAGAATTCTTCTCATTTCGTTGACACTGCGCCCGGTAGTCAAAAATGTTCATGTAGAAAAGTAACCAATTCAAAAATGATGAAACTATACGCAGGGTGTCTACTGCACGAAAAAGTCACGAAAATCACGAAAATGTCACGAAATGAAAAATAGGGCACGAAAATCACGAAAAAGTCACGAATTTGGAAACCATGTCACGAAATTTTCTATTTTAAAGATTTCCCATCAAAGAGCAAAATTCAGCCAAGTTTCTGAAATTAATCTTTTCCCACTAAAACTGTGTACAATCCGGTGGAGTGAAAACTTGCAGGTATTAGTTAGGGCTCTTGTGATGATACCTGCCTTAAAGTTGTGTATAGAAAATACTATTGATGATCCTCCAGTTGGTAGGAATTCCACATTTGTGCAGAACCATGTTCGAGTTAACGAACTTACCCATCAAATTAGACGAACATTCTTCAAAATGTTGTATGAAATTTCATCAAAATTAGACCATTTTTGAGCCGGTGGGAGAGCGAATATATATATATATATATATATATATATATATATATATATATATATATATATATATATATACACACACACACACACACACACACACACACACACACACACACACACACACACACACACAGGGTGATTCAGGTCTAACAAGGGGAGTATACAGCGATGGGGTCACCGATCTGGACCAATTTTTTTCTGGTGATTCTACATCGAAAAATAGTCTACACGTGTCCGAGCGTTCCGTCCAATGCGCCTTAGGAGCCGAGAAATAAAATAAAATAGGTTGAAAGTGCCTTATTTTTTATATCGAGTTTAGAAAATGATATCGACATGATTCTTTCACCAATTCATTTGTTTTTTTAGAATAGATTAAAAGAAAAATATAATCGTTAAACAATAATTTATATTTCGTCAAATATATACAAAAATATGCTTACGTTTTCAAGTAAACTAGTATTATAAATTGTTTACCCCAAAAATAATAGCAGATTTATAGTAAATTAAGAGCTATTTTCAAAGGCATATAGATGAGAACGTTTAATATTAATTTTTTATTAAATTATTAAATATATTTTTAATCAGCTATTTTTACACTTAGAGTTTTGCCTCCGCCACAAAAGTTGCATTATTTTATAAGCTTTAAAATGGTACCTCGTAGTTTAAGATAAAAATCTATTTCAATATATTTTTTTCTGATTTTCTAGTCAAAACCAATAAATATGCTTCAGCGTGAAGGAGCAATTCTTTAATTTCACACGATTATGGCGATGTCCCATCCTTCCCAAACTACATGACGTTTATTACACAAGCCCATCTATCAAATATTAACGCACTCTGCTTTTAAATGGATGGTTGCCCAGCTGATAATGAACGAGTGGTGGCGGAATGGATGAACAGTGAATTTCATAACCATTCCCACACTGCGTACACACATTTTTTGCTCTGAATAAGGATAGGAGGACAATTCGGAGTCAAGGGTGAAAGAATTTAGAAGAACATATTGGTAATGAATACCATTATTGTAAATACAATGGATACATGTACATATTAAATGGTTATGCCTTGAGGATCTTGGTAATATTGATTACATTCTATTTAATTAAATATCTGCTTATGAGTAAACTGGGGTAAAATTTGAAATTGTATACCGAAAACACTCTCCTGTAGATAAAAAGTGAAAAAAAAAATCCATTTAAGTGAAAGGCACCCTCAAAAGTTGCTTAAAATGTTACCTCGTTTTCCTATGAAAAATCTATAGAAATATATAGGGACAAAAATGGTTATCACTGTGGACTAATAACTATTTTTCCAGTAGATTTTCAAAATGTCTACAAATTTAAGCTTAACATCTAACTGAATCCACGGCATTAGGGAGGACGTCTTGTCTTTGAGATCTCATGAGCTGGTACTGCTCCTGGATCCTGTTGATGAGTTCCTCCTTCGTCGTCACGGGCTCTGTGTACACTCTACTCTTCAATGTTCCCAATACATGGAAATCTAGAGGGTTGGGATCAGGAGGTAAACGAACTGGTCCAAAGTGGCCGATACAATGATTAGGGAATTCAGTGTTCAGCCATTCCGTCACCACGCGTCCATTATCAGCTGGGCAACCGACTATTTGAAACTAGAGTGAGTTGTTATTTGGTAGACGGGTTTGTGTGATAAACCACATGTAGTTTGGGAAGGATGGGACATCACCATCATCGTATAAAATTAAAGAATTTGTTAAGAATGGCTCGTTCATGCTAAAGCACCTTAATTGGTTTTGACTTAGAAATCAGAAAAAAATAGATTGAAATAGATTTGTTTTTAAAACTATGAGGTACCATTTTAAAGCTTATTAAATAATACAACTTTTGAGAGGGAGACAAACCTCTAAGTCTAAAAATAGCTGATTAAGATAATATTGAATAATTTAATAAAAAACTAATATTAAAAGTTCTCATCTATATGCCTTTGAATATAGCTCTTAATTTACGTGGTATTATTACAGTAACGGGTGTTTCTTATTGTAAATTTAATGTAGATTCCAAAAATGTGGTCTTTATTTACGACGCTTTGATCAGAAATTCCGAAAACTCAGTTTTTCTTTAGAAAAGCCAGTAGTTTTTAAAAAAGACAAAAGTTTGAGTAGCTCCTCTGCATGTTGAGATAGAACGCTCATTTCTACGTCCCTGAACTACAAATGAGATGTAGAATAAACCCCTAAAGTTATGACATCTCACTATGGCAATCACTCAATCACTGACCTATCATCCGCCAGCCGAAACCACTCGACAGAAAGATTTGAAATTTTTCCTGGACACTCTTCTTTAGCATGTAGACACTCGCTAAGAAAGGATTTTTTGATAGTTATTCAATATTTAAGTATTTTTTGAGGGGCCTAAAGCTTTATTTAGTTGGTTAGAGCAAGCAAGCCTAGGCAGCATGCTTTGCCAGGATGATAAAAGAACAGCTGTTACCGTACAGTATCTATTTCATAGTATTTTTATTTTTTTTTAATTCAGGTTAATTTCAGCTATGACGGCAGTCCTAGAAATTAACTGTCCCTCAAAGAGTTTACGCTATGAGGGACAAAATCACCAAATCCGGGGTATGGAATACTAACAATTTAGAACTTGGAATAGTTTTAGACAAATAAAACGCTATTACAACTAAAATGATACGATCTCATTTGATTTATTTTTAAGGGTTCTAAGACACATTTTTACCATAAAATCAAAATTTCGGAAGGGGGGGGGACTGCAGACCCCTCAGCCCCCTCTTATATACGCCCATGATGGTAACCTATAGATAACGGGTTATCGCTAGATTATCTGTTTCTTGACACTGATCCGGAGCGCCCCAATGTCAAGAAACATTATACTTTGATTATGACGGGATCGAAGCTATAATAAACTGCAAAAAATTATGAAGTAGCGTTAATTTTGCTGATACATTAATTAACGAATTAAAGTAACTACTTACCTGCCGTGACGAAGCACGGGTATTCGGCTAGTAGTTTTATTTATTTATTGGTTCTTTGTTGTAGGGCAATACCCTTTAACTTTTTCAATTTTTTAAGTAGACTGGTTCAATTGCCCCGTGTCTCAAAGACACCCCTCTCCCCCTAATCTCTGATGCTGCGAAGAAAAAAATAAGACTTCCAAAAATGATTGCTTTGAAGACATCCATTATTTACATATATTTTTCTTTTTCTTAATTCATATTAAAAAATAAAATTTGTTGTTCTATGTCCCGGAGGCCCCAGTGGTCGTGATTGTTAAGGCTTGATCACTTAACACTCCGTGCCAAGGGTCGTGGGTTCGATTCCCACTATGAGGTAGCGGCTTTTCTTTAGGAAAAAGAAAAGTTATCAGCACTATCCTGGCTAGAAAATAGTGTTAACCTATAGATAACCCGCCCTAAACTTCTTAGTTAATAATAATTGACGTTAAAATTTAAATTTATTAATATTCAGAGGTTCTCATGGAGATTTAAATATCGAAATTGAGTACTGTTTAGGCCCAGGGCACACGGTGAGACTGTAACTCCAGTTGCAAACCAGTGGAACGCACAACTTCGACCTCGGCTATGTATTTGAATGGGCAGGCGCATACGACGCAACCTCGTTTTTGACGATTTCAAACCAGTCCCTTGAAGCTGTGGGCCCGCGGTTGGAGTTTCGTTGTACGAGACCAAGTGATGGTTAGCCGTTATTTTAACAGCCATATAGTGCCAATGGTTAAAATAATTTAAAACTTAAGGCCGCTTTGGACTAATTTTACGTATTTTTATATACACTGCCGGACAAAAAAACCGGCGCACCTTGAATTTCGTCGTTATTTCTTTTCCAGGCTAATAAAATTTGTAAATTTTTAACGCAATTGTAGTGTACATATTCAGCTTGTAGAACACCATAAGTGAAGACAAAAAAAAAAAAAAAAAAATCCAAAAAATACAGTAAAATATACAGTCGTATCGCCCGCAATCCAAGAGCAAATTCCCGAATCTAAAAACGAGATTTTGCATTCTCGATAGTTTGACATGGCAGGAACGATATGATGTACATTTTATACAGTTTTATTCATTGTTTTAAATGTATATAAAAGTGCGAATTTATAGATATCATGGTAATCCGTTTAAGTTACAAATAAGTTTAAGCTAAAACGTAAGGCTTTCTCTTTTTTAGTGAAATTATTTTCTTTTTAATGGGCACGAAATTTGCACGTCAAGTCACGAAAATGTCACGAAAAAGTCACGAAATTGGCGTTCACGAAAGTAGTAGACACCCTGATACGCAAATGAAAATTTGAAGTGTTGTAAAAACTTCATGGGTCTCCTCGCGGTCCAGGAGTCTTTTTCCTTAGATTTTCATGCAGGATATGTGGGTTCCAGCGCCTTGAAAAGATGTCAATACTTTGTAAAAAAAAAATAATAATAAATAAAAAAGAGAGAGAGAAGAAAAGAATATCAAATAAATGCACGCTCAAAAATTATCCGATTTTGTTAAAAATTTTAACGAAATTTCAGTTTGCTCGGTCAGAAGAATATACCTACGAGAACACTATTTTCTGACTAAATTTACGCAAACAATTTCGTAGCGCGGAAACTTTTGCTTTAATAGGATTCCATATAAACTTTATTTTTCTATTTTGACATACGAAAACATCGACAAAAAAAAAAAAATTATGCTTTGGCTACTCCAGAACGACGGATTGAGTTAAAATATTTTTAGCCCGAGAGGGCAAGTTTGGCTCAGTGTACTCCACTCGTGTTCTGGAGGAACCAAGCTCGAAACATTTCATCTTCTAGTGTCGTTGATCTAGAACAATTTAGGGGGAAAAAACAAAAAAAAACACCCTTCATTTAGATAATCGATTGAATTTAGCGAACCAATTTTGATCCAGTATTCTTCAGGCACTTCATCCTATATAGATACCACGTAGAACGCTGTGACAACACAATGCCCAATTAATAAAAACAACTACTAAAAAAGTAAAACATTTAACTTAAAAAAAAAAAAATGTTAATGTTATCCATAACAAGTTAATAACAACCCAGTTAATGAGCTTACGTTATCATACGTGAACTCCTGCGATTAGGTATACATTATAGAGCATCACTTATTATTGAATTACATTATTTATATTGTTGAATGGATTTCAGGTAATTTAAACACAAACCTATTGCCAACAGCCCAACAAGTCCTGACCCCACCACAGCCGACTGCTATGCCGCAGCTAATTCTCGCTTCAGGGCAGATCATCCAGGGAATCCAGGGGGCTCAGCTTCTTATACCTACTTCGCAAGGTAAGAAATATTTAAATTGTTTTACATGGCAATTATTATAAGATAATGGTGACCCTATTTTTCTAATAAATTTATATGTGGCAGAAGGTCAAATTCTAAAAAAAAACACTCACTTTCTACAGTACTCCTTTATTATGTTCTACATGTTTTGCCTCTTTATGACACCTCTTCACTAGGGCCACGTCTAGACGTTTCTTTCTATATTATTCTCAACATTGAGAACTTTTTGTTAAATTATACACTTATTTTAGGAATTGCAACGCAGACGATCCTCACAATCCCAATCAATGCTGTGACTAACAACCAGATGGTCAACATGCCCATGAGTAATGGCCAGGTGATGACTACCACTCTTGCAAATCTTGCTCATCAGTACGCACATAACAGTGGTAATTATTGATTCTTTCTGCTAATTTAATGTGTTTTATATATATATATATATATATATATATATATATATATTATTTCATAAGATTACTGTTGAAACTAGCACATAAATATCTACTGGCCATCAGCCTTTCTAAACACCCTTGGTGAATCAGCTCATCACTGATGCTGACTGAGAAAATGAGTTTTCCGTAAGAGCTTACAAACTCAAAAATCAGCATGCGCGATGAAACAAATATTGCCGCCATTTTCAAACGGTTGACTCTAAAAAAAAAATTGTTTTGAACTGAATATATAATTGATCATAAAAATATCATTTTTTTCTAAAATGGTCAAGCAGCCAGATTATTTTTTTCTGGAACATTTGAAATGGATTGACCCAAACAGCGATGAAAAAAATTGTTCAAAATTATAACAGATGTTTTATTTTATTATGACCATTTTCAGGGCTTTAGCCCTATTTTGGACGTAATGAAAAACTGTGCCATGATGTAATTCCAGCTACAGCTTCAAAAGCATTTTAGGAATTGCTGGACGGTGGAAATTTACATTCTCAGTGATGAAAAGAATTGCCCATAATTTCCGTAGATGTTTTATTTTATGTTATTAAATAGCACATAATGAACAAGTGGCAAACTGACTGTAGATAAACATAAGACAACAAGTTATAAAGATTAAGCCGACTATAGGAGCCTGGAGTTTCAGTATTTGGAATGTAAGGTGAGAAGAAGTCGTGCTTCCTAGACTATGTATTGGACACTCACACTTGACCCAGAAGTTAGTAAACTGTGAAACATTCCTCTAATAGTTAAACACCTACTTACAGGCTGCAGAGAAAGAGAAAACATTTTCTTACCATATGATTTACACAAAGTGCTAACAAGACTGTACACATATCAATTATACACTAAAATATCTGAAACTTAAAAATAAATTTCAGCTTACATAATGCATTATAATTTATTCTAACATTAAAATTTCTATATTTTTTCTCTCATTTTATTTATTTTTTTATTTAGTTTTTTATGTACTTTCATAACAATTTTGTAAATTATCTTCCCAATTTGTTTTGTTTTTTATTTGTATTTGTACTTCATGTCTACATAGCTCTAAATAATTAGCTTTGTTCACTTGTAGTTAGCTTTGTTCGCACATTCATCTAAAGACAAAATCACCATGTTGTGAAATCTCAAGAAATAAATAGATAAAATATTTTTTGCGGAACATTCCACCATCCACCAATGAATACAATGATTGAAGCTTGTCGTGCTGTTGCTGGAATGACATCATGGCACAATTTTTCACGGCATTGAAAACTGAGCTAAGTCCCCGAAAATGTTCTGATATATATACATATATATATATATATATATATATATATATATATATATATATATATAATTGTTTGCTAAATACATTAATTTTCAAAATTATTTTTTCAGTGGCTCCGGGGACAAATCATGGACTAGGGCCCAATTTGACAAATCCTCTACCACACCTATTGAATGGACATAGCGTCCAACAACAGCACCAGCAGCATCTGTTAAACGCCTTTCAGCAACAGCAAGTGCAACAGCATCAGCAGCAGTTACAGCAAGCGCAGGCACAGCAGCACCAGCAACAGCAGCAACAAGCTCAACAACAACAGCAGCAGCAACAACAAGCTCAGCAGCAAGCCCAGCAACAAGCACAGCAACAAGCACAGCAGCAAGTTCAACAGCAGCTATGTCAACAACAGCCACAAAAGTCACCACTCAGCTTGAACCAATATTCGGTAAATATTAATTTTTATTTTCAAGTAACATAAAAAATATTAACATGAAGAAAAATTGGATATCTCACTAAAAGAGCGATTTACCGAGCTGGATATAGTAAGAGATACCAAGAAAGGAATTGAGCTGACTTGGTAATGTGAAAAAATGTCTAAGGTGTGCATACCTTCACAAGATGGTTGAATGATATTGAAGAAGACCTCTAACAACTCAACATTCGATGATAGCATATCAAAGGAATGGAGCAGGATTATAGTGAAAGCTTTTGTTTTAAATGAACTGTAACATCATTCGGAAAATAAGGGAATTATCTCATTGTGATTTGATAGAATATGTTTCATGGCTCCGGGTTGCTGACTATTGAGTAGACTTTCATGATTTCTCTCCATTTTTTAAGAACAAATTAACTATTTATTTATTTTAATTTTAAAACAGCCAAGAAGCCTCTAATTATAATAAATACACTAATACATTTTTTTTTTTTTTTTCAGAGTGGCTTACAAAACTGCTCTAAATCTCCTCCAATCAACGGAATGAGCAATGGATCAACAGCGAATCCATCATCATCTCCATTGAACACGATAAGCCGCTTGGCTGCGAGCAACAGTGACCTAACCATCACCACCAGCTCGAATAAACCTCCTATTCCGCCGTATCAACACAGCCCCTCTCCTCTCGACCTCATGGAGGAATCAAGTGAGTAAAAAGTTTATGTACATTTAGTTTAAACTACATGAATAGTGACCAGTATGAGGATTCTCCTTTTTTATAGCATATCAGATGTTATTGTTATTTTATACTTATAAATAAATGTAAGCATTTTCTTTTTAGTTCATATTTATGTATGTGTGGAATAATAGCATATTTTACAGATCTCAAACTGAGAAATAAATTAATGATAAAATTCTATTTTATTTATTTTAGATCAACCTATGATATCAGAAAGTAGGGGGAACACAGTCGACGGAATTAATTTAGATGAGATTAAGGAATTTGCCAAGGCGTTCAAGCTAAGGAGATTGTCGCTTGGCTTGACGCAGACACAGGTTGGCCAAGCTCTCAGTATCACCGAAGGACCAGCCTACAGTCAGTCTGCTATATGCAGGTATAATATTTTTTCCCCTGTTAAATTATTATTTTTGGAATAAAAATGGAATTGTTACTGAAACTCATAAGAGAAATTAATTCTTCTACTTTTTTTTTTCTGTTATTCCTTAGAACGTAATAGACATATTTTGTTCTAAACAAGAATCTTTTTAAAATAACGTTTCGATTAGATTAGCCCTTTGAGTGGTATTAATAATTGTAATTTGATAGTGGAAACACTCAGTAAAACAACACTGTTCTTTAATGAAACTAATATCAAACAATATGTAGTAAATGTATTGTCTTTCTCTGCAAGAAGCATTTTTATGTATATCTTGTAGATTTTTTTTTTTTTTTTTTTTTTTTACTGTTTTGATTAATATTTGTAATTATTTAATGTATTTTTTAAATATCCAATGGGGCACTGCACTTAATTCTTGAATGCATATAAAAAATAAAAATTTATACTATCCCTTTGTCAAAAAATGTTCCCTGGGGCTATTAAACAATTTTATGATGATAAACTTAGGCTAAGATTAGTTCAATCCAGAATTTTATTTGTTATATCATTCCGAAATTCTTTCAAAAGTGATGATTACTTATGGTATTTTCCCTACTAGAAAATAATCCTTTAATTATATATGTAGCCATTAACTAAATTGAGGCACAATCAATCTATAAGAATTATCAATGAATAGTTATTAAAAGATTGCAATTAAAAAACTGCATTAGTTTTGAATTATGCATTCAAATAGTTTATACACTCTACATATTCAAACCGATAATTATTTGACATAATGTGAATTTAAAACTTCAAAATATGCAGTGTTAACTAAAATTAGTATTAATATAAGTATTTTTGTCTCAGTGCCCTGGCAACTCAGATGTACTGTGCCCAACTCGCCTCCCAGCAACAGTCAATGTATGTTATTTTTTACATTTTTGTACTTATTTTCTTTAAATACTAATCATTAACACATAATATGTATAAGTGTGTCGTTACGCACCTTTCCTACTTATTTACTAACTCCACCCTTAAATCCCTACACACAGGGCTCTGGCGCTGATTTCTAAATCAATGATTTAAAATTTTTAAATTAACTTTTTAAAATCAGTTCGTAATTGGTGGAGTGCCAGGGTGCTGTGGCTTCTAGATTTCTCTCCTTTCTTTCCTCCTTTTATCTGTTTATTTATTTTTTTTTTAATTAAGTAGTTCATTGCTTCTTTAATTCATATCGCATGCATGTGTAATATTTAGTAATTTTAAATGAACAAATTATAAATTGCGTTTCTGAAAGCAGCTTCATTCTTTTACTTTTATTTTGTATTCTTGCTTTCGTTCTATTATCCATTAAATCAACTATCGATTTGATTTAATGGTTTGTTGAACAAAGTATTAAGCAAACTTTAAAATGTTCACTTCATAAATGGCAAGAGGATTAATAATACAGCAGTATCTTGCGAATCAGAATAATATATGGGATGGTTGTTGGACTAGCAGACAATTCAGTTCACAGAAAGATAAAAAAACAAAAACCCCCAAAAAATGTTGTGCATTTCAGATTACAAAATGTTCATATATATATGAGGGCCCCAGAAGTCAAGGAGTCTAAGTGACATTTTTGAAAAAAAAAATTAGTTAGATACAGAAATACATTGTGAACACCGTAATCTTGTTATTGGTAAAGAGATCCAACACTGTTCTCTTGGTTATTGTCACTTTTGTAATATAAAGTCCAGAAGGAAATTAAGGGGTCTACGTGTGGATTCTCCAATTCTTTTGTATATTAATCATAAACCGGATGATGTACCTTTTATATATCATCGATAATAAACAGCTAAGGACCTGAGGATTCATCTAGTATGATCTGAACTGTAAAAATCTAGTTTTTGCTATTACTACATATGTTCAACTTTGGCGCTATTTTCCTCAAACCATTGAGTTTGTTACTTAGACCGCTGGTGTCCTCATATTATAAATTTTATATTTTAGCATAATATTTTGAAAATAAATTTCAAAATGCGCCGTAAACCAAAGATATTTATAATTAAATCGCCCCTGCTTCTTGTTTCAATAGCTTCTCACTTGTAGACACCTGATGATAACAACGATTTGTTGACACTTTATCAATACGAGTTTATATACCCATCATTATGGGCTAGTACAGGCAAAATCTTTTCGCTTCTGAGTGCCTCAGATCTGTTCGGATTTATTTTCTGTTGATTGTTACATCAATGTTTCAGAAAACAATGTCTCATTCATCAGGTTTTATTTGTTTATAAGGTTTGGTCCATTTTATAAAATTCTAAAACTAATAACAAATATTCAAGTTCCTTTTTATTGATTTCAGAACTTATCCAAATTAATATGAATTTAAATTTTCATGATAGTCTACAATTTATTAAAAATAAAAAGCTGTTTGGATTATTGAGATTCATATTAGCGCGAGACTACTGTAGTTCTCATTTTTTAAGTTCTGGAATTTACTTTTAGAAACTACAAAACACAGTTAGGAACAGTAATGTATTATTATATGTTTTGTTTATTAATTAAAGGAAACATAATTTGCATTATAAGAGCATTTTTAACTTTGTTCAGAGAGAAAGAGAGCGGGGGAGTACAAATTTATGTACCTAAATATAATTTTTTGTAAATGTGAGAATGACATTTGAACTTTTTTTGTTATCCCTGTTTAATTTTATATTATTTACATTTTTATAGAATTATAAAATGTGTCACTGCCAATGACTCACATGGGTAGAGGCAGAATATACAAAATAAATAAATAAAATGTGTTAGTTGGTATTTTCTGAGATAAAGATTTAATCTTTTTTTTTTTTTTTTTCCTAGAGTATTAAGTATTTGTAATAATAATTTTTTTGTTTTTTAGGTTTGAGAAACTTGATATTACACCCAAGAGTGCTCAAAAAATAAAACCAGTCCTTGAACAGTGGATGAAGGAGGCTGAAGAGAGGTATTACAGAATAAAGTTTTTTTTTTTTGTTATTTATTTTTTAAGGATTGGCTGCTAAGATCATTAGCACCTGTGAATTTCCTTTCCTGTTAATATTCATTCAACGATCTTGTTTATGGAAACCCCACCCTCTGGACATCTCGTGTTCAAACTGGGACAGAATTAGTCCCCAGGACTTCCACTGTATAATACACTAGACAGCTTATGCCATCAGTGACTTAATTTTCAAATATTTATTTTGTAGAAAATGTAACTTTCCAGGCTGGGATTTGAACGCAATCTTCCCTTTTTATGCTCGGATGTGTTGTCAATTTCGTTAGATTTGACAAAGCTAATAACATTGTCCTGCTGGGTCTAAATTTCAGCCTTGCGAGTTAATTTTTCCAATAAATAAAGATTAGTTATGCCAATGACAGAGTATACTACTGTCCTGTGTATTATAGAATGGTTTAAAAAATTTAAAGTGTAGTCAAATTCCTATTATGTCATATCAAAATTTTTATAATCTTCTTTCTTCTAAAAAATATATTAAGCTTTCGAATGATCACTTTCTACTCATCACGATTCTTGAAATATTTAAGAAAATATTCAAGACTACTAAACCGCTCATATCTATTGGTAATTTTTTATTTTATTTTTTTTTTTTTTTTCTAATACTTCTTCTACCCCAAACATAACCAGAATTCTGTTTTTTCTCTTTATCTGTTTTTTCTCTTTATCTAGAATTCTGTTTGGGAGAATTTTTATCTTCAAAACTGTTCAAGACATAATTTTGAAGGAGAATTCTGCTAACTTGATCTTTCGCTTTAGACAATAATTTTGTGCCTAATTTCATGAAAATCAGACCATTTTAATGTAGTTTCTTTTATTTTATATCATTAACAATCCATAATAATCTTCTTTGAGGCATTTTGTCATTAATAAATAAATTTGATCATACATTTTAGTTATTTTTTTGTATAAATTGTACCAAATGTTTTAAAATTAATTTTAAATTGAAATTTGAGCAGGTATAAAAGTGGACAAAATCACTTGACTGAATTCATTGGAGTTGAGCCGTCGAAGAAGAGAAAAAGAAGAACTTCCTTTACGCCTCAAGCATTGGAGTTGCTTAATGCTCACTTTGAAAGAAATACTCATCCATCTGGTAATTTCATTACTTTTTAATAATCAAAGTAAAATTTATTGACTAAATAAATAGTTGTGTAAGAAGAAAAGCCCTTTTTGTTGCATCGTGGCAGGGGTTTCTTTCCGCCATGAAAAATTTGAGTATTTTCTCTGTTAAAAAGAAAAAAGAAATTGAGTGCCACTTCACCTTTTAATTCCAAAACTTACATTTAATATTTTTTTTAAATGTTAGCTTATTTATTTATTTTTCATTAGCTTCTTATCATAATTGTATTTTAATACATTTAAAATAATTGAGAAGGGGTTTTATTCTTTAAGAGTCAAAATAACCACAAGATTGATTAATTTCTGAAAATTGAAGCATTTATCTTTTAAATCAAAATTTTGAAGCCATTCCCAAAATATTCTTATTCTATATATATATTGATACTATGTCATATCAAAATTTTTATAATCTTCTTTCTTCAAAAAAATGTATTAAGCTTTCGAATGATCACTTTCTACTCATCACGATTCTTGAAATATTTAAGAAAATATTCAAGACTACTAAACCGCTCATATCTATCAAACTTTGGCAAGAACACATTCACATCTCAAAATTTATCAATTTTGAGTAAAATCCACCATCCTATTATAAATAAGCCCCCTTCGAAGAAGAATGTTGTTCTTTCTATATGTATGTGATTGCAGTCCTGATGAAAATGCTCCTCAAAACATATTTTTAAAATAAATAAATAAAATCATTTAAAAATGAAATTGGAATTAAGATAGGATAATTTCTTATCATCATAACTGATCTTATCACAGTTATCACAAACAATGGATATTATTAAAAAAAAAATCAGGTGGCTACAGTAATTCTGATTCTTAAGATCAATAATTAAAAAGCCTGACATGGAGGAGCTGCATAACAAGAAGCACATTTCTTAGTTTACCACAAATTCCCAAATATTTTGCTTAAAATAATCTATTTAAAAAAAAAAATTAATAATTAAATATTTTTGGTCTTTTATATTTGAAATTAACAGCGCACTCAATTATTTTTTTTTTTTTCTGGAGTAAATAATCTTTAATTGATAAAGCCCCAAGTTTCATTGCAAAGAAGTTAAAATAATGACCATTAGGGGAAAATTATTAATTTGGATTCCAGAAAAACCCCCCCCCCCCCATTCCTAATTGACCAATTTAGTTTATTTTTACAACACATTTCTGTTTAGTTAAGCATATGTATGCAGAGGTTAGTTGCAATATAACAAAGTGTGTGGGGTCTCCCTTGGTCTAGTGGCTAGCGCCTTAGATTCATAAGCGGGAGATGGTGGGTTCGATCCCCCATTTAAAAAAAAAAAAAAAAAAAAAAAAAAAAAAAAAAAAAAAAAAAAAAAAAAAAAAAAAAAAAGTGTCTCTAGTGAGTAGGATCATTAAAGTCTACAAGACTTTTTAAAAAATCCTTTAATGAATGGAACCTCAATTAAGTTTGCACCAAAGAGTTTATTGAAGCTCTACATTTCATGGCCATAGTCTATATCTTAGCTTATTAGTTTAAAATTATAAACAATCATGACTCAACCTGGGTGATGGAAGGTTACCCCTATGGCCTGTTTATAATTATAATGATCCAACCAGGAATAGTTATGAGACATAAGCTCTTGATGAGGCGTCAAATAGGATGTTAAAATGCAAAACTAAAATAAACATATTGTAGCAGATATAATTCTGTTTTTTATTTATTTAACTTAAGCCGTTTTGTTTGTGATTTAAATTTGTGTTGTTTATTCAGTCAAGCAGTACGTTACAACTTTCTAACTCAAAATTTTACCTTATGATTTATGTTACAGGTACAGAAATAACCACTCTGGCTCATCAGTTGGGTTACGAACGAGAAGTTATTAGGATTTGGTTCTGCAATAAGCGACAGGCTTTGAAGAATACTGTGAGAATGATGTCGAAGGGCTGCACCTAGCTCCCACCGAACTGGCCATAACTAAGTTCTTCTGACTCATCCATGAGCTAAAATTCATAAAATTGAAAAAGACTTGTAAAAACTGTTTTCGTAAAAATGATAGATCGTTTAGCTTGGCCTCGTTTCCTGCTATTTGTTTGCCCAGTGTTTAGATGATGTCATGAGTTCGGTAATTATGGGCCTTGGTGCTCAATGCTCTTTCGCCCTATTTAAAGGGGAAAACTCTGATTGTTTTAATTCGATTTGTATTGTAATATTTAAAACTCTACATAAAAATTGTTTGTTTTTTTATGACTATAAAGCAAAAACTTGCTGAATTGAGTCATTTAAAATGGATTTATTAAGGCAGCTAACGAAAACGTTTAGCCCTTCGACACAATGTTTGAGTATATTTAAGTTTGGGAGAATTTCAGTTTGCTCTTTGTTAGCCAACTTTATATCAATGCATTTTGTTGGTATTGCTTGTTACACGACCAGAAGATAAATGTGTTTGAATAAGATCTCCAATTACTGAAGAATACAATAAAGATTCTCCATTCAATAAAATAATAGAATTTTACTCAAACGTAAATATATCAACCCTACGATTTGTTTTAGTATTAAGAAAGAGTATCATGTACTTCCCACCTAGGCCTGTAGCTTGTGAGGACAATTAATTGTGGAAGAACAAAATTGTTAAGGCTATTGAGGGAATTGTACATATTTGACAAATGTGGCCATTTAGAGCTTGTAAAGCCCTAATTTTTAGTATTATGTAAATAAGTAAGTTAAAAGCACTGTTCAGATTTAAAAAAAAAAAAAATGCATTACTCTTCTTCACTTGATTATCTATAATAAGCCACAAAACTGTTTTAAATTATTAAAACAATGACTCCGAGATTGTTATTTTTATTTTGTATAGAATTTGTTCTTAGTACTTAGTAAAAAAATGTCTCTTTCCGTTCTTGTACATACATGACTATTCAAATATTAATTATTGTTATAAGCATAAATAATTATATTTATGAACATTAATATATATTATTTATGATCTCATTTCCTTACAAATAATCTTGTTGCATATGTTTGCACCTATACGAGCATATTCGTCCAAAAAGTGTAAGGTTATATGTATATAGGAAACAAGTGTACAATATGTGTCATTTAGATTGTATATATTTGGGGACCTAAGACTAAAGCAGTATTTTGGTTAGGCCTAGTTGTATGTTTGTGGTTAATATTATGCATCATAAAGGAGGAGTGTTTATTTATTTTTGTGTACATTATTATTGTTAACGATGATTATAGGATTTATTTGATTTAATTTTTAACTATATAAATGTGACCACAAGATACTTGTGATAAAAGACTCATTTATTTAAGAAACTAAAAATTTATATATATTTAAAAAAAAAAATATTATAAAAGTGAGTCAAAATTCTAAATTTTCCTATTGTGATATAAATTTTGGATATTTGTTTAGGTTCCGCGATAAAATTGTACAACGCCAAAATGGTTTATATACATTTTCCGATTTTCAGCTCAGCTCTTAAATTCCTAACATTCCTTATGTAAATGAGTCATTTCTAATATAGGTTTTTGCAGCAACATACAAACACCAAACTGTTGCAATAATGATGGGTTTAAAATACATTTTCTTTCCTATTAATACTTAAGCAATCTTTATTACTAGATAAAAAAGAAAAACTGGTAGTTGAAGTTATTCTGAATCATTAATAATAATTAAATCAAGAAATTAGAACAGAAATTGCGTATCTTATAAACCAATTCTTTTCTGTCTGCATATGTAATATCAAATAATTATTGAAACTCTTTAAGATGAATAAAATCAAAATCATTTGTACTTAATGAAGCATTTTCCAAATGAATCACATACAATTCTTATGAAGAGCTTTTTTATTCGTTTTGGTTCAAATATTATCAATTTCTTAAGCTAACCATCTATTAAAGTATTGCCCTTAAAAAAGAACTTATTGTGTCTCTAGTTAAACATTAAATAACACTTAAATTGGGCCAAAGATTATTATTGCTGTCCTGTTCTTGTATTTAACACTGAAACGCCTTGACAGAAGACCCAAAAGAAACTTGTAAGTCTTGTGATGATCTTTCATTCTTGAAGCCCTAAATATTATTGAGAAGTATTCAATGAAGTACAAGGTTCAAAGATCTCTTTTTTTTTTTTTTTTTTTTCTTTTTTTTTTGACAAAAACTACATTAGAAAGCAGTGGAGCTCACTCCAACACTCTGAAAAGAAGGAAAGAGTTAATAGAATTATAGTTTCCTCATGCTAAATACAGAAACGGATACATTTTCATACGGATACATAAATAAATATATACAGATATTTTAATATTTGTTAGTTGACCCCTTCCAAACATTAATTTCATTGCTTCCTATGCCCCTGATACTCTCCTCATTTATTTAAATATAAAATGCAACTTGCTATTATATATTGTACAGAATTATATCATG
The DNA here is from genome assembly GCA_946811695.1 of Gonocerus acuteangulatus. Lineage (NCBI taxonomy): Eukaryota > Metazoa > Arthropoda > Insecta > Hemiptera > Coreidae > Gonocerus > Gonocerus acuteangulatus. Next base: position 58,545,890 of record OX328129.1, on the reverse strand, counting down.
AGGAATCCTTCCTAATTTTTATAAGAATAGACATTAATCTTCTGACGAGGATCACACTGACTTGAGGAAGTTCTCTCCCCAATTTAATAATAAGAAAGTGTCCAGGAATAGACTGGAGACATGATATGTTTCAGTCATATGGGTGTATTACCTGGCCACCAAAAGCACATTTGAGTACGCTCTCCTGTTGAACACAGCAAGAATTGTTCTATACTTCTTAAGTATCCCGAATATGTATATAATCATACATATATAGAAAGAAAATTATTTTACATATTATTTTGGTTGTATGTAAATTCCCTGAAGTAAATTAAAACACAAGAACACTGTGAGAAGCCCCACACCCTTAATAATAATAATTAAAAATTCCCAACAAGCAGTACTGCTTGATACCACCAGAACGGTTAGACAATTTCTTAAATGGACACCTGTAAAAAAAAAAAAAAAAAAAAAAAAAAAAAAAAAAAAAAAAAAAAAAAAAAAAAAAAAAAAAAAAAATTTCTTTTGGTTGGCAATAGCCCACGAAATAATAATACACAAATGTTCCTGTAATTAAGAAATGAAAAAAAAGAAGTTATAAATAGTCAAAATAATATTTATTAGTTGGAAATATCGCCCTGTAGAAATCTACCCAGGAAACTAATACCCCAACCCATATAATAACAGTTCTGCATAGAAATCATTTACAGACAGTTAATCTTTAACATTTTATTACTGTAGTTGTTAAAATAATGTATTTTTGCATGATATTTTGAAAACTTAGTGAAACACAAATAGCTTGGTTCATAAGGTGCAACGTAAAAAAATGATAAAAAGCTCTTCTCTGAATTTCTACTTATTCGAATATATTACATTGTTTTTGTCAATGATTTAATATAGTAAAATTGTACATAAATGTATATTATAAGGAAAAGAAACCAAAGTTCCTATTAGTTTTTATAAGGCCATTACTTTTAAGTGTATGTATGTATATTATTGTCAATAGGATGTCTTTCGGAAATATGCATGCCCACGATTGTATCTGTTTGATGTTGTAATTAACAGTAGCTTAATATATACTCTCATTTATGTGTTACAAAATGAAAATATAGACAAATGTAGAGAATTTAAGAATGAACTTATTTATTTCGAATGAACCATTACATCCGAACTGTTCTGTATAAATTAGATCACTAGGAGGATAACAAAATAAGTTATTCTTCGGTTGTCTGTTTCTGCTAGAGTTAGTACATAAAAGTAATTTTTAACAAAGTGTTATTCTGTAAATTTCACTAATGTGTCCTGTTAAAACTTTGTTAACTCTAAATAAAACATTGCAATATTCAAAATTGTTGATAGTATTCATTTAAAAAAAAAAGAAGACCAATTACAAAATATTTATTTTTCATGTTCCCACCAGGGCACTGATGAAGGCAGCTGCCTCCAAAGAGGTCTACCAACCCAGTGAGTATAGAACTTCTCTCTTTTTTTTTCAATGTCTATCTTCTATGGTAACCTCTATGGCCCTATCTATCTTCTAATGTTCCTTATAATTTTCTTTATTTCATTTTAAACAGTAGATTATTACTGAGGGACCAACATTTCTGCCAACCCAGGGTGATTTTTCTACTAAGATAGTATATATATATATATATATATATATATATATATATATACATTCATTCTACCCAGGTTTGGCAGAAATTTAGGTCCCTCAGAAATATATCAAAAGGCAATTTCTCAAAGAAAGTGAAGGTTAAAGTAATTAATAAATTCATATATCCATCTGTACTTTACAGACACTCAAAAGAAAGTTAAAAAAGAAAAAAATAGATATAACCCAACACCAATTCATGCAGAATATTCTAAAACTAAGAAGAAATAGCCGGATTAGAAGTACTGACATTTATATGGAATGGTTAAGGCAAAATGTTTTTCTAACACTGTCCGCAACCTCAAATAGAGATTTGTCGGACATGTTGCAAGAATGGACTTAAAAATAACTTGAGAAAGTAATTTCTCAATATATATTCCCTGGTTATAAATGATTAAATACATATATTTATATTTAATATGGATCTTGCATTACTTGTAGATAATTATGAATTCATAAACTAAACTGATGATTTATTATTAAATATTACGTTTTGAGAACTGGTGACAATAAAATGAACTATGACTAAATGATTTTAAATTCCATCTCTAATTAAGTCTCAAATTTTCTAATGATATTCACGTTCTTCAAAAATGGATTTTAACATACTTCTCAAACAGCATTCCTTTCTATTCTATCTGCTTGTCAAGAAGAACATTCACAAATTTATGAATGCTTCAACTTACTTACGTTCAATAAAGCAAGAATTGAGCATAACTACTCTCTTCTGAAGTCTCAATATCCAATGTTTTTCAGTTGGAAGGTCAACAAAAGATAATTAACAAAGCCTTTGTTTATTTAACAAAAAAAATTATTTTTGCTCTACATGTTTCACACCCAAGGTGCCGCTTCAGGAGCTAAAAAACTTACTAAACTAAAAAATACACCTTAATTGTATTCAGGCGAACCTTACCATACAATGGTCATGTCATTTTGGGATGTTTTAATTATTCCACAATTGCTACTAAAATAGTGGTAATTAGGTAAATAGATGGCATCAATAACAGGGTTATCAACTATATTTTAAGTATTCATTGAAAATCAACTATCAAAAACATCATTTATATAATTAATGTACATTATTAACAATTAAATGCAATAATCTACGCATAAAAAATATTGGAACATAGGTTTTGTTACTTTTTACATTAGATGATTGTTGTTATGTTGTTTTGTTTTTTTTTCAAATAAATGGTAAATTAATATTTGTTAGGGCCACCTTTATGTTTTATAATAGATAAAAGTCTTCTTGACATTGGTGCCACTAAATTATAAATACTGTCAGGGGAAATGGCATCCCATTCTTCTTGATTTGCACTTTATAATTAACTTAAATTTGAGACTTTCTTTTCATTTACTTTTTTTAAGTGGGGTGGAAGTCCAGACTTTGTAGTGGTGTTTCCATCCGTTTTGGTGTATTATATAGCAACCATATTGATTTACAAGCTGTATGCATGTTAAGATCGCTGTCCTGGGTAAAAATGTAGATGCTTTTCAATCCTAGTTCCTCGAAACTGGTTGGAAGGAACTCTTTGGGAATGTGTGTGTATTTCTTGTTGTCCACGACCCCCTCAGTGACTTTTAGCTGCCTCACTCCTTTTGCCACATTTAACGCCAAGGCCTGGAAGATTGAGCTCTTCATTCGCTCTCCTCCACACATTTTGTCCACTACTTTGTTAAAAAGCAGCTATTTTGCACTTACGCTGTCTGAATCCTGCAGTACGGTTAACATTTTATTTTTCATACAAAAGTATTTTCTTTTTGTTAACTTTACTCAGAAAGTAATTTTTTTGTGCTCTTAAGCCAACATTTTTCTTTAGAAAATTTCTTACTGTACTGCTACTTATGTCCCTCCGATAATGCTTGAGATTTCTGCCGTTAGTTTCATCGCATTCAACGCTAGTTTACTCGTGCTTTTCTTACAAATGATCTTTCATCCCAAGCAGTAAAAATCTTTGGTCTCCTTATTGTTGTTTGAACTTTAAATAAACGAAAGTCTGTGAAGAAATTATTAATTATATTTTTAACTGTTAATAAGGAAATAGTACACCGCTAGCCATATGGCTTGATCAATTCAATTTATAGAAAGGTGACAAAAACAAAACATATTGAAAATCTTTCAATGATTTTCTGAATTCCTACACTCCTGATACAATGTTGTGCTTGATAGCAGTAAGTTTTTCCATATCATCATGCAAACGCTTGCACTCATTATAAAGCATAATAATAATTGTTTCCTCTTCAACAGGGATTATCAGTCTAAAAGTCATAAGAATTTCTGATTTGATATTGTGCAAGACTTCAAATATGGCTAATGAAATTGTAATTATTTATTGACTGTAATTAATTATTCTGATTTACTGGTCAGTTTATATTTATTTTCTTATTTGTGGATGAAATAATTGAATAAGGTGAGACTGAGATGTTTTATTTATAGGATCCCTTTTCAAAGGAGGAATGCTGAGTTTCCTTTTGTTGTTGAAAAAGCCATTTTTGGACTCAATGAAACTTGAAACAATGAAATTCTCCAAGCTTTAGACTAGATCTACAATTTTAATATCTGATATTATTTTATGAAAATCTTTGATAATTTACTAAGCTTATGGATTTTTATTAGTATCAGTTGGCAAAACTTTTAAGGGGGTTAATGGAAAAACTGTTATCATTTTCATATAAGCATTGCCAATTAAGAGGGAATAACTGAGGACTCTAAAAAAATATACCAGAAGTATTTTCTGATAATTTAAAGAGGAAAAATGTGTTAATTCAGTTATCTGGGCTGCCAGGATGTTAATTTATTTCTGAAAAGCTTACAAAAAAGGAATTTTTAAGGAATATTTAATTAACAATTAAATGGACACTCAGAGGAGAAGAAAATTCCTATTCTTTAAAAATCCATTCACACAATCAATAGCAAATATGTTGGATTTTAATCAGAGAGTCAGTGGAAGCATGAATATTTTATTGGGAACAAACAAGAACACACATAAGATGTCATGGTAACATATGATTAATTTTCAATGCAATGAAAGAATAACTGTACACCACCTGCTGGATGACTGCAGAATTTAAGAGAAGCAAAGAAGAGATGCCCAGCTATTAAATACAATTAGTGTATTCTAGCGGATCATCCCAACCAAATCCTTAATCTTTTTGAATTTTTAAACTCCTCAGATCTAATAAATAAAATTTAAAACTAGCTAGCACTAAAACCCACAGCCAAATCAGCCTTGCTAAAAAAATTATTCTAAATTAGTTACAAAAACAAAGATAGCTAACACGAAAAAAGCTATAAACAAACAAACACTATATTATTAAAGAATTGCTTCAAAATTCGTGAATCTTATAATTAAAAACTCCAGTGCATTAATTACTATTTTTAATAGCATTAATTACAGTTGAAATAACTCTTTAACCATGTGTTTAATGACTGCTTGGTGGTTGACAACACAAAAAAAAAATTTCAATGGAATTCTCCATTACGAAAAGATCTAGTATTGCATTTACTTTAGTAAGTGCATGTAGGCTGTGGATTACCTTCAAAAATTTCCCCTCAAAAAATTAAACAAATAGGGAAAGATACAGTTCATTGGGGTAACTTTGTACCAAAAATTTGCATTAAACTGCTAATACAAGGACAATTATAATGTTACATATATTTTCCAAGTTAAGTTAAAAAGATTTGTCATTAGTCTAAATATATTTCTTGTAGCATTAAATGGTGTCAAAATTACTATAAATTAGGGAAACCGACAATTAAAAGGTGGTACAAAGTTACCCATGCTCTTGGGGGTAACATTCTACCACCTTGCCTAATTCCTATTTAAAATCATTGTGCCTTTTGTTTCTGAAATAATTGGGGGAACTTTAGACCATTTAAACATCTCTTAAAAGCATGTAAATCATAGTAATTGATAAATAAATTTTTTAGTCAGCTATTAGGATGGTTATTTTGAGAATAACTAAGCTTAAGACATCGCCTCATTTTTTTTTTTTTTTTTTTTTTTTTAATATATCTTTATTCGAAAATTTACATCCAGTATTTTTTATAATTATTTTGTTCTTGAATACATGACTTGAAATACCGATAGGAAAAAAGGCCCATTGGCCAAAACCTATTGTCTTGAACTTCACCTCATTTAAGCAACAAGATTTAACTCCAGTTAAAATCTATCTAAATGTAATTTAGAGCAACATATGTTGGTGCCTCTGTTAAAATATTACCCTAAACAGCACAAAGTTGACTGTAATACATAAACTTTTTTTTTTTTAATTTTATTATTTTTGTTTAGGTCTAAGATAAATTTTATTTCAATCACATGCATTTAAAAGATATTTGTAAAATGAGGTATACAATTTGATATTTCAACAGTTTTATATTTAACAGTAAATATTGTATTTAAAAAAAAAAAAAAAAAAAAAAAAAAAACTATCAGAGGTCGGACAGTAAGGTAGAAATGTTGCCTCTGTTCTAAAATGAAATAACTGGGGAAGCATAATTCCTATAAACAAATTATTTATTTATTTTATTTTGAGCTTCGCAATTTTAGTGATTAGCTCATGACGAAGGAAGTGTAAACAAATTATATAGCTGTGTAAACAAACTTCTTCGTTAAGGGCTATATAAACAAATTATATAGCCCTTAACGAACTTCTTCGTCCTTAAGAAAATTATTAAAAATATTTTAGTTACTTGTATAATTGCATTTAGTGAACTTTATGGCTGGAAAGGGTTTAGATTCTGAGATGATGCTATTTTAAGGGAGAAAATCATGTTAGGAGGCACTCAACTGGTTGAAGTGGGGTATTATTGAATTTCGAAAAGCCCTCCTTCTGAAGTTCGTCAAGACCTCACCAGGTAGCGCAGTAGCAGCATCAGTTTGTTGGCTTTCAGGATTTATAGTGCATGTATTACCCCGTGAAGTGACAGTTGTATATTGGATATTCTGAATTAAAGTAAGATGTACGTTCATTTAAATGGAATTCTCTTGTAATCTAGATTATCTGTTTACGGATATTGTCAATGCTTCGTAAGTTTCAGAAATTGAACTCGTACAAGATTTCTTATTCTGAAATTTAAACATATTTTACCGCTAGTCTTCAATCGCAAAACTTGTGTGATTTATTCACATAATGTTTTTGTTTTATTCAGAGTTTTTATAACTTTTTCGTTCGTTATAACTTAATTTTTAATTCTAGAATCAATAATTCCATTTTTAGAAGTTGTTTATTGCTAGGCAATAACCTCCAAGTGTGGGAGTTTTGTGACCTAGACAATTAAACAACAATAGTACAATTGTGCTTTTCTCAAGTTGTTATTCATGCATTGAGGTTTGTAGGTTAACTCTTTTTTTTGTTTGTATGTTTTATACAGTTTTGTATCAAGATGTCGAAAAAACCTGCACCCCAACCTGCTCTCCATAAGGTTATTATGGTGGGTAGTGGAGGTGTAGGAAAATCAGCACTAACTCTTCAGTTTATGTATGATGAGGTGAGTACATATATTTATTATATTTTTTTTTTATTTATTATATAGTTGCTCTTAGGAGTTGTTGGTGCATAAAGCCTACTTTCTTAACATTTAAGTGTGGCAGTCTCATGCATCACTTGTTAAGTAAGTCATTCGGAATGAAATAGGTAAACCATAAAATCACCTTTTGTGCCTAATTTCTAATGAGAGTACTCCACCCTATAGATTTTTATCTACCATGGGGGTATTCCCCAAAATGTCAATATATTCCTAAAAAATTATTTTGTTTAAATTTTACATCTCTGGACCTTCTTTGTGTTTGTAACTGAAAAAGTGGGGATTCGTTTAAAAAAAACTGTACCTAAAATAAAAATTTCATGTTCTGATATATAGTGGTTTTTGGAGACAAGCTTAATTTATTTATTTTTTTATCATTTCATGCTCAATTGTTAGCAAATGTTAAGTCTCATCGTGCTTCAAGTATATTTTATCTCCAAATTTATTTATTTGTTGAATAAAAAAAAATTAATGCTGCGGATAACTAATGAATACATAGCATTTGTCCCAAAGTATTAAGATTGGAATAGTTTGAAAAGTATTATTTTTATTGTTGTTTTCTCAGACAGAAAATAAGTAATCTCCATTTTTGTTCTATAGAAATTTTTTAATTAAAAAAATAATGTGTTTAAATACCTATTATTATTGCCTCTAGTCTTGAATATATTTCTTGAGATGGAATCTAATTTTAATTTAAAAGTATATTTATAAGCAAATAAATTTGAACTTATGGAGAGTAATTTATGACGTATTGTTATAATTGTAACAATAAGTTACGTTTTGGTGCTAATGACCTCGGTAGTAGATGCACCAAAATATAAAATAAAAAAATAAAATAAGTTATGTTATAAGGTGCTTTCCTATATTTAATATTTAACTTAGTATTGTGCAGAAAAATGTGGGTTGTCGCAAAGCTAGTGATTTTTGGTTGTGACTGAAGTACCTTTTGATTAAAGTAAAGTTTCTTTGTGTTGCCAGAAAGAGCATTTTTTCTTTTATTAGAACACAATGTAGCTGTGATGCTGTTCTATATTAGCTCCTATTTTTAAACGATAGGGCTATAATTGTGATTTATACCAGAGTTCATCTTAATTCATAAGAATTTATTGAAGTTTTGACAGCCTTTAATGTCACCAGTATTGTAATTCCATTTGCATCATTAAACACATGGTTTATAACATCACAGAAAGTGATAACATATTTGTTTTATCAGCTACTGATAATAACACTCCTATTAGCATAATGAAACCAGTATTTTTAATTCAAATAAAAAGTAATAATTGAGCTAATCTAAATTAATAAATAAACTTGTTTATAGAAATATATATTTGTGTGTATATATATATATATTTTGTTTTAAGTTTCTTCGCTGGGGTTGATATGGTTGATTTGTGAGACGGCTTCTCTCTCCAGCGGTGTTCTTCCTCTCCATTGCGCAATATTTCGTCGGGTTCATCTCCGACTTCTTCGGGCTGCTATGTGTCGTCCTCGGTGGTTATCAAGGGAATGATTTTTTCCCGGAATTTCCCTCCTTTATAGCCCTACTTCGTAGACTATGCGGGCCAATGGTGTAGGGGGTCCGTGGGCCAATAGGGCTCGAGGGCTGTCTTTGTCCGTCCGTCGTCTGTAGTTCATCAGTAGTCCGTGTGGGGCGCTGGTCTTCAGTCCTTGTTTTCACCTCTCTCTTCTTAAGGATGGGCCGCCAGATGTCCGGGAGGATGAGGCCATCTTCCCTATTGAAGTTCACCGGATGCTTATATATTTCTATGGCTTCTCTAATAAGTCTTCTTGTCAAATTGGTCTCCTTGGCTAGGGTCTTGGCTCGGTCGAATAATACTTGCTTGGGGCACTCTTCTCCGTGTGTTGCCACCGCAGAAGTTTTGGTGCGCCCCAGCCTGTAGTCAGCAGCGTGTCGTCCGATGTATGTAGGTCAAACAGGTAAGAAGGTGGCCACCCGGATCGGACAACACGCTGCTGACTACAGGCTGGGGCGCACCAAAACTTCTGCGGTGGCAACACACGGAGAAGAGTGCCCCAAGCAAGTATTATTCGACCGAGCCAAGACCCTAGCCAAGGAGACCAATTTGACAAGAAGACTTATTAGAGAAGCCATAGAAATATATAAGCATCCGGTGAACTTCAATAGGGAAGATGGCCTCATCCTCCCGGACATCTGGCGGCCCATCCTTAAGAAGAGAGAGGTGAAAACAAGGACTGAAGACCAGCGCCCCACACGGACTACTGATGAACTACAGACGACGGACGGACAAAGACAGCCCTCGAGCCCTATTGGCCCACGGACCCCCTACACCATTGACCCGCATAGTCTACGAAGTAGGGCTATAAAGGAGGGAAATTCCGGGAAAAAATCATTCCCTTGACAACCACCGAGGACGACACATAGCAGCCCGAAGAAGTCGGAGATGAACCCGACGAAATATTGCGCAAAGGAGAGGAAGAACACCGCTGGAGAGAGAAGCCGTCTCACAAATCAACCATATATATATATATATATATATATATATATATATATATATATATATAATATATATATATATTTCTATAAACAAGTTTATTTATTAATTTAGATTAGCTCAAATATTACTTTATATTTATATATAATATATATATTTATGAACTCAGAAATATATCCTCAAATTCCCTGAAAAAAGCATTCTTTATGTCAATTGTTTTTTCAGAAAAAAAAAATGCTATGTTAATTATTATTTGTGAAAATAACTGAGAACTTTAATTTAAAAGAGCAAAATTAAGGAACCTATATTTTCTAATTTTATTCCAAGTTATATTTTTTACAAGAAAAACTTATTTTCAATGAAACAAAATATATATATTTCTGTATGTAATATTATTATTTTTAAAAATTGACCTAAAAATTGTTAAAATGGCTGTATTACCAGTGTGTACCAAGCTTATAATTATTTTTATGACTAACACTCTTGATGACCTCATGTAATTATGAGAGTTAATAATGAATCACAAGGTCTGTATGAAGAGAGGCTCACAGTTCCGGTGAATCAGTGCTTTTGAGCCATTCCTCTTTGAACTGACTCACTGTTTACAAATGCCTCTTGCAAAACCAGTTCCTGATAAGCATTACAATAGATAATGAAGTGCATTTTTTAAAAGGTTTAGTCTGGTATTTCAGAATCCTGCTAGAATTTAACCATTTACAGTTTTTGGAATGCTCGTACTTGTTCAAAATAATTTTTGACCTCCCCGTTTTATTATATTTAAAAAAAAAAATTGTCTAGAGCCTTCTTCTCAAATTCAGGAATATAAATATGCTTTAGGTCCACCTGTCAAATGTATGTAATGTACTGTATAACTACAGTCTTCTTTTTCATACATGGCCACTGCACATGCGCGAACACCAACAAACATTTTTTTGTTAAGTTTTTTTTCAGTTTAGTCATCGCTGAAGCAAATTTATGCTTAAAAAAACTTAAAATAGGGTCATTCCATGTCAAATCAACAAGGGTCACAACCCGATCTTCTTGGATTTTAATAAAATTTGGTAGGTTGGTTACTCTAACAAAAAATAACCAAAAACAATTTTTTTAAAAATTTTATCAGTTTCCGTTTTTTTAGTATAAATTTTCAAAGTATTGAACAACCGCCTTTTTTTGGTCAACTGGAAAATGTTTATTGCTAGATAGATTAAGTTCTATTCTAGCTAGAACAGTCAGCATAGTCTCATTGTTTAGCTAATTAAATGGACTTTAATTTGATATACAACAAGACCAACTTATTACAAATTTTACGTTTCAAAAAAAATTTCGAAATCTTGTACGTAACGGTTTTCGAAAAACTGTACTTTTAAAATTCTGAAAAAAATATATTTGAATCTTCAGTTCATTGACTACATATGCTGTAAGTTTCATTATGGGATGGGAACGGGATCATTTTATAACATAATTTTTACTTTATAATTGTCACTGCGTAGTTGGTAAAAATATGGTGAGTGATGGATATTTGTATTGTAAATTCAGAAATAAGCATCCCTGATCAAAATTTGAATTTTTTTCAGACAGAATTAAAATTAAAGTGGAGATTTGAAAAAAAAAAAAAATTACTGGAACCCAGAAATTGCACCCTTTCATTCCTTTAACTAAGAAAAAAAAATTAAGACTTTTACTTTACTCGAACTTCAATAACAGTGAAATTGAACTGGTAGGTAACTGATTTAGACACAGATACAGTAGCCTTCAATGAAAAAATATGTGGTAGTTTTATTGTCTCAACAAAAATGAGGAGATGGATGAAATAAAAATTAATAACTAACATGTCTCAATTATTACAAATTTCATTTTTCCAAAAATGTTTTACATTATTTTAGACTACAAATGATGCTGGTTTTATTATGGGATGGCAATGGGATAAAAAAAAAGAAAAAAAAAAAAAAAAAAAAAAAAAAAAAAAAAAGAAAAAAAAAGAAAGACCATTTACCTATAACATTTAATAAAACGGACACATTCATTTTTTTCATAGTTTTTCAAAAATCGTTTTGTACAAATTTTTAAAACATTTTTTGAAAAATGAAATTTGTAATAATTGAGACATGTTGGATATTAAATTTTATTTCATCCATCTCCTGATTTTTGTTGAGTACACATGCCAGCCACCACTGGTCGTCATATTCACAGGCAATAAAACTACCACATATTTTTTTATTGAAGGCTACTGTATCTGTGTCTAAATCAGTTACCTACCAGTTCAATTTCAGTGTTATTGAAGTTCGAGTAAAGTAAAAGTCTTAATTTTTTTTTCTTAGTTAAAGGAATGAAAGGGTGCAATTTCTGGGTTCCAGTAATTTTTTTTTTTTTTTTTTTCAAATCTCCACTTTAATTTTAATTCTGTCTGAAAAAAATTCAAATTTTGATCAGGGATGCTTATTTCTGAATTCACAATACAAATATCCATCACTCACCATATTTTTACCAACTACGCAGTGACAATTATAAAGTAAAAATTATGTTATAAAATGATCCCGTTCCCATCCCATAATGAAACTTACAGCATATGTAGTCAATGAACTGAAGATTCAAATATATTTTTTTCAGAATTTTAAAAGTACAGTTTTTCGAAAACCGTTACGTAAAAGATTTCGAAATTTTTTTTGAAACGTAAAATTTGTAATAAGTTGGTCTTGTTGTATATCAAATTAAAGTCCATTTAATTAGCTAAACAATGAGACTATGCTGACTGTTCTAGCTAGAATAGAACTTAATCTACCTAGCAATAAACATTTTCCAGTTGACCAAAAAAAGGCGGTTTTTCAATACTTTGAAAATTAATACTAAAAAAACGGAAACAGATAGATTTTTTTAAAAAATTGTACCATTAAAGGAGTTGTTAGAGGTATTAGGTCTCAAAATTTCAAAAAAATCGAAGAGGGTCAGGTTGTAAACAGTACTTTCTTTGGTTGAATTGACATGGAATGGCCCAATAACCTTTGTTATTTTGTTTTATGATATGTATATATATATATAATCTCTTATTTTGCTCTAAATGCACTTTTTCAGGAGCACTTAAAATATTAAATTACACTCTTAACCGTAGAGAGCTTACTGCACGCAAGGCCACATTTAGACGAATATTTCAATGTTGCTTTCCTCTTCATATTAAATTATTTCAGGCTTGGTTATAATTTTTAGCAAGTGGTATGTTAGCTTGCTTGTCAATTGCAGCAATAAGACGTGGGAAAATACTTTTGACCTTGGTTTTCTTTTGAATACCTGGTTATTCAACGTACTCCCAGATTTTTTTATTTTTTTTTTTTATTAATTTTTCTTTATCAACTTGGATATATTAGTCATTAATTGCACAATTTAAAATAATAAATGAATACATAATAATTGTGTAATTTAAATTGTTATTATTAATTTTTCATTCACATTATTTGGGGAGTTTTTAAAGAAAATCATTCATATTTATTGATTCAGTTCTGTAATGAAGTGCCCTCTTTTGGCAGTATTGACACTTCATGTTACCTCTCTCCCTCCCCGATTATGTCATCAACCACAAAAATAACAGTAATGTTTATATATATATATATATATATATATATATATATATATATATATATATATATTTATTTAAATTTTAACGTCCATTTATTAAATATATATTTATATATATATATATATATATATATATATATATATATATATATATATATATATATATTTATTTATTTATTTAAATTTTAACGTCCATTTATTAAATATATATTTATATATATATATATATATATATATATATATATATATATATATATATATATATATATATATATATACACATACATACATACATACGTACATACTGTAGCTGCCCCAAAAATGGTCCAATTTTGATAACATTTGGTAAAAAAATACTTCATTTAACACTTGATAATAATGCTAGACACACTGAATTTATTAAAATCAAATTAATTACAAGCACTTTATTAGTGTAGTTTTTTATTGATGATTTATCTATTCTGGATCTTTTTTTCCTCCGAATTAACAAGAATATTTCTTCAATTTGTCAATAGTATTATTTAAATTATGGATACTTGTGGTTTTCTAGATTATGTTGTGACATTAGAATTATTTATTTGTGAGCACTCTGTTTTTAGTAACATCCTCGTTCCCTCATTTCCAGCCGAAAAATTCCTTCCATGCACATGAAACCCCCGTCGTGCTTTCTCATTTATCATTCATTCTCTTCTCATTTTATTATTAAAGCTAGCTGAATACCCGTGCTTCGACACGGCAGATAAGTAGTTATTTTATTGCGTTAAATAAAGTATCATCAAAATTAACGCTTCTATATCATTTTGTGCAGTAATCAAAGTTTAATGATTCTCGACTCTGTTTGTTGACCAGTGTCAACAAACAGATAACCTATAGATAACCCGTTATCTATAGGTTACCAGTAACAGGAGTTTAACCAGTAGAGGTTAAAATTCATTGTCAATAATAAATGGATGTTAAAATTCAAAATTTATTGTTCCAATATGTCATTTGGAAACACTCATTATATTTTCAAGCATTACTAAGAAGTGTTCTGACTGAATGCTGGTGGGTGAGCAGGCAGTGCAAGAGTTCGGGATATTATTACCTCGGATGGACGATCACCTGGTACAGCGTAAACTCTATGAGGCACAAAATCACAGTTTATTTCTAATAATTCAAGGTCTGCCATCATAGTTGAAATGAAGCTCAAAAAGAAATAATATTAAGAAATAAATTCAGTATGTTAACTGCTGACCTGTTATTGTCCTAGCAAAGCATGCTGCTTAGATGTGCCTGCTCTAACCAAATTAAAAATTAAAACCCCTCTAAAAATACTTAAAAATTTGAATAAAAATCCTTTCGTTGCGTGTGTTTACATTCTAAAGGGAGTTTCCATGCAAAATTTCAAATTTTGTCTTTCAAGTGGGTTAGCCTGGGCAATGATAAGTCAGTGAGTGAGTGGTATTTGCTCGTTACGAGCTTGGAATGGTGTTTTCCATTGCTTATTAAGTTTTTCTACGAGAAACTTAGAGCTGGAAAAGATGAAGGATCCAGGGCTTATGCGTTCGCTGTTTGTAGTGCCAGCTAATGTTTTCAACTATGCCCTTAAGGTCTATCCTCGACATTCTTACTAACTCCATAGTTAGGTAATGTTTTTGATATATTTACTAGTATTCATCGCATTCCAGATCCACAAAGTACGTTGTACTTTTACTTATATATATATAAATACATATATTTATCTCTAAACCCTCTGTATACAGTAGAAACCTCTCTCCTGTCCAGATCCAAATCTCCCTGCCTTGCTCCCTCTTCCCAACAAGCCCATTATAATCACTCCCTTCTTAATTTTATTATTTACATAAATAGTACTTTATCCAGTGTTACAAATTTATTTATGTGTACTCCGCAATGTATTTGTTATTCTTAAGGGATAAATGTCAAATAATACGGTCTTTATTATCCTCTATTTCACTCTATGATAATATGGTTGTCTTATTATAAATATATTTTTAATTGTTTCAATTCGAATAAATTAAATAAACAAAGCCTGGTATATACATGTGTGTATACATATACACTCATACGAGTAAAGCTCCTAGTGCCTAGACTTTCTCCAAAGGAGTGTGGTTAGGCATCAGGAACTGAAATTTATTTTTCCAGTATTGATTACATGAGTGTGGTTATTACATAACTCCAGACGAGGATTCTTCTCAGTGGTTTCAATCTTCGAGGATGCAATTTACTTCGACTTATTGGATCCAGTCGTCCCCCTTCCCATGGCCTCCTGCTTTATATTTATCATTATAGTTTCATTTTTATATATCAATTTATTTTATTTTATCAGGAGAAAGTTTCTTGGTATGTCTCTAAAAATGTTTGAATATGTATATATAAAGAAATTAAATATATATAACCTAGTACTGGAGCTGAATTAAAGCAAATGATTCAACAAAACATCCAAAATAAATTTATATTTATTATTCATCCAAATCCCAATTTTTCCTACATAATTAATTTTTAAATTCAATTTTTTTATTTTGATAAGAACATTTTTTTTTTTTTTTTTAAATGTGTTAACACCTTTTCTACACTTCTTATTTTTTTTTTTTTTTTTTTTTTTTTTTTTTTTTTTTTTTTTTTTTTTACGGCGCATCTACATCTTGGCCATTAGCGCCGGGCTATCTATAGGTTGCCGCCCTTTTATAATGCCAACAGCACGTGGTCGGTCACCCATTCAGGTACTGACCACGCCCGACCTTGCTTAACTTCGGTGATCTATGGGAACCGGTGTACACTTCTTATTGTATACATTATTTTTAATATAACATCCAGCTGAGCAAAAGGCTTATAAAAAAAAAAATGAAAAGAACACTGAGACAAAGGCCATGTTACAAAATTGAAGAATTTCTTGAGTTGGATTTAGTGTCCTCTGGCATCCTGGATAAAGTCTGTTAATGTACTATTTAAGTTATTTTTAGTAATTATTATTATATGACGTGTCCGTATCTCAATTACGAGTTTCTGGAAATGAAGGATATTTTATTCTATTCTATAGTAAATGTATTTTTAATAGTGCTTATGACCTCATTTTTTTTTTTTATAAGCCCTATAACAATTATTTGTTGTTCCAGCTTCCAAGTTCATGGATTATCTTTGGTTCTTTAATTGAAATAAAACTTTGCAAAATCTGATTGTGTTTTATCTAAAAATTCAAAAGGGAGGTCATTACTTTTCTTTCTTTCTTTTTTTAGCCTTCTCTAAAATTATGCTTATTTGGTATTTATTACTAATTTACCCTTTTTTCTTAATATATATCACAGAAAAGTATTCTAGTAGAAAAATAAGTCAGTTGTTTATTAGAAATTTTTGTAGCAATTTCCTTAAATCTTTGTAATTGCCATTATATTTTGCAGTTTGTTGAGGATTATGAACCCACAAAAGCAGATTCGTATCGGAAAAAGGTTGTGCTCGATGGAGAAGAAGTACAGATCGATATTCTCGACACCGCAGGCCAGGAGGACTATGCAGCTATCAGGTATGAGCACTAACAAATATTATGAATATATGGGGGCAAGATTTGCTCAGTGGTACTCAGTACTAGACTCAAGTTCGAGAGGACTTGAGTTCGAAACTCGGCGTCCATCGAATGATTTTATCTTTTAGTTTCCGAATCAGGGTCCCAGACTGTTCCTAGACAAACCCAGTCTTCGATGATTACCTGCAAAGGGGAAAATTTGTACTGAACACACTATACGGGAGACCTATTCCTAATGTGCTATACAATGAAGAATCAGATACCTGCCCTTCTGGGCCTAATTCTGGAGTTGATTTTTTTTATTTTGATTGTGTAATATATGAATAATGCTTCAATTAATAACATAAAACTATTTCTTGGCTATATCATTTAGTACAACCTGTTGTTGGCGTTCATTTAGAAACAATAAAGACATACCACTGAAGTTAAGCAATGTAAGCCATGGACAGTACCTGAATGGATTAATAAACATAAAATAAATTGGAAAAAAACAGAGAAACTATATTAATAGATTTTAATAATAATAATACAAATAGAATAAATATTTGTAAAAAAATATAAAAAACGTAGTACAATTAATCAAATGAATATTTGAATGAATGAATAAGAGCATTTATTTAGCGACAAAAAATTTGCATTCAAAAACAAACAAGCTTAATGCCTAAGACAATGGGTATAACCCGTCTGCCAGGTTGTAGCTAGTACTTCTAGGATCATGCTAAGCTAAGTAACAGCACAACAGCATTACCGATTCTAATCAAAGCAAGCTCTTAATAAAAAAAATACCAAGCGTTAAATAAAATAACAAGCAGTGTAAACAATATACCAAGCATTTAATAAAATAACAAGCAGTGCTGTCAAATCAAAGAAAAGAACATGCTAAAATCAAACAAATTCTAAAGTTATTAAAATTAAATATATAGTACAATACAAAAAACTTTAATATATATATATTATATTAACCTACATACGCCGTTGTTCAGAAAATATATAATAAAAATAACTAGATAAATAACAACATGCAATTAAAACTATATCACGCTTTCAATCAACAAGAATAACAAAAAACTATATATTTTAACAGGACATAATCATGCTTTTATTTTATTACTCTTATGAGAAAAATATAAGTTTCATAGTATGAATTTACAAATTAAAAGTTGAAATAGCCAATTATCTCTTTCCTATAGTTCCATGCATTCTCTAAATATTTATAGAAGATGCTCCAATTTTTGCCGTTTAAATAATCTATGTACTCACTCTGTGTCAGTTGTCGCTTTCCAAGATAATTATAACGAATATCCCCTAATATTGAACATGATGCAATAAAATGGAATTTATCCTCAACTTGTTTTGAATTGCCATTGAACACAATCTAGCCGACTCATCCCTATCTGGGCTATAGGTCAAATAGAATAAGCTTCCCCTTGCTTTAAACAACATACTAACCATTCTCAAATTAGTAAACCTGTTATAGTTACAGCTATCTGATAGGTTCCAATCCAACATACTAAATGTTTTATGATATGATGAAGCTTTTGCTAAAGTACTCTGATTCGAGACCTCTGACTCCAACATGATTTCGATAATTTTATCCCCATTTTTCCCCCAGTTTTCAACCTTTCCCGTCTCTAATGTACAATTATATTTCTCGAAAATACGAGTCCATGCTTTGTACCAGTAAATTTTATGACCTATGATTTGTGTAGCCAAAAATTTAGTTAGTCTATTATCTGATTTTTGTAATGTAGTTATTATATATTTAAAATGTAGTTTTAGAGTATGAAAGTAAAGGAGTTGAGTTTTTGTTTCTAAATATAGGATATAGTTTGGAGTATTTTTGGGTAAATTAAATATTCTTTTTAGGTAAAATCTTTGAATTTGTTCCAAATCATGATACACATCAAATCCCCATACTTGCGCACCATAGCTCAGGATTGATTTTATTACAGAATTAAAAACAGATTAATTAACCTTAGTCATTAATTAGGCACTTCCATGCAGTATTAAGAGCAAATTTAGATTTTTCTGTCACACTTTTTATATGCTTACGAAAGGATAGGAGAGGCGAGAGATGAATTCCTAAATATTTATATTCTTGTACAACTTCAATTTTTTTTCCTCCAAAAGTCCAAGATTCATTTCTAGCTTGTGTCCCTCCATTCCGAAAAATCATTAATCAAATGAATATGTAGGAGAGGATGCAGTAAGAATTGCTATTTAAAGGATGCTTAAATATAGACTTTTATTATATTTACCCACAGCAATAATGCCTTTTTGTTACATAAATACTTTTATAGTTTGTTTTATTAATATATGCCACAGGAATTGAGCTATTTCCTCTTTCTTTGGGTTTAATGATTATTTATTTATTTATTTTTTACTTTCGTCAGGCAATATTTTGTGGGCCGGCCAGGGATAATCTCAAAAGTTTTCCATCCTAAACCCCTATCCTACTGTTAAAATACTAATTTGTCCAATTCGAGTTTGATTTTAGTATATTTATTTTGAAAAATTAGTTAGCATAATGATATAATTTATAGAGATAAATTTATTTCAAGACATCAAGTTAAGATGTTAAAGACAGTATTATGATATACTCTCCTTAGTGTAAAATCATGGAATTAATAATAAAAATTAAAACAGTATGGCCTTGTTATTCTGAACTTAATTACTAATAATTATAAGTTCTAATAGACGAGTAGCTGTTGAACATTTGGTTTATTTTTACAATGTTACCTGTTAATAGTCTATATTTGATTGGGAGTAGAGGGAGGTTGATCTCTTGTCCAGAACCATCTATAAATAGGCAGCCACCTCATCGTTATCATTAGTTCTCACCTTTGGAGCAATTCAGGCTAATGTCCTATTAACTTGCTGAATTCCTATTGTAATTGATCTGAAAGGTCAAGAAATTACATACACGCATTCCTTTTCCTAGTTTTACTTAATTTTTGAATTTGTTTTGTGCATTATGGCAGAACAAAATTAACGAAAATAAACATTGACAGTTCAAAGAAACAATATTAGATCATCAATCGTGCATAAGAGTAAACCGGGGGAATAAAGTTGTTATGAGGCTGTCCTAGCCTCATTTTTTTTATTTTTTATTTTATATAATTATTATTTATGAGCCCTGCAACAAAGTTGACCCTCTCTATAATTAAAAACTAGACGAACCAATATATAGACATATAATAAAGTATGGGACAAGGGATGGTTAGGATTCGGCTTGGTGAAAAAAAGTCAGACCTTCAGGAAGAAATCTGTATTGGATGTTTTGGCTGCACTTTGGCAGCCTTCTTCAGCTAAAAATAAATATATACAACTTATAGAAAAAAACAAAAACAGCCAGTAATGAGCGTAGTTTATACATCATGACAATTAATTTTGAACCAATCTTATTTTTTTTTTAAATGAACATTCGGTAGATAGGTAGTTATTGTAGAAATTGTGGTTGTCAGTAAGAGAAACAATTAACAAAGGTGTAAAAGTATTAAAAAGCAGAAAGACATAAGCCAACAGTAAAAAATAACATTATTCAAATTCTATATTATGAGAAAAAACAATATATTCTATATGTGAAAAGAATTTATAATAATAAATACATAGATATGTACTACTAGAAAATGCCATGGGGGAGGGAGGAAGACCAAGAAGACATTTAGGTGACAGTCACCTAAATGTCACCTGGTGACCATGTAAATGGGGGAAATGTTTTGTTTATGAGTTATGTAAATTATTTATTTTTAAGTATAACTGAAATGTTTATATTACACTTCTCTTTTAGAGATAACTACTTCCGAAGTGGCGAAGGATTCCTGTGTGTATTTTCTATCACTGAAGAAGAGAGCTTCCAGGCAACTCAAGAATTCAGGTATAATACACTTTAAAACTCTTAATTCTCCTTGCAGCTGTTAATCATTTTTTTTAAGCATCTGTTCTTGGTTGTTTTATTATTGGAACTAATATCGTCGTTCAAATTTCACAACCGCGTAAGTTGATTTTTAGCGAAATTAGGTTATTGGTATCTTTAGAATCCCGCCCGTACATGATGGTGATGGTGTCCTTTGCTCTATTCTTCTTTCTGATAGGAAAATGCATCTTTGGTATTTACCTACAACTGAAAAAGATGCAATTGCATTTTTGCAGGAACGCAATATTTTACATAAACAAAGGAAATGTATATAGTATCGAGTTGGATTGACTAGAGATTCTATGCCATTAACGTAAGTGCTACGTGTTTCCTCAAGGTTATATCGAAACTCTAGCCACTCCAACTCATTGAGAATATTAATAAACGGTCTTTTGGTCGCGACATTGCCACAACTTCAATTGATTTTTGCACCTGCGCTGATGAACCAGATCACCGAACGAGACCCACTTCTCTAACCTAAGGTGAAGCTAATACATAAGTACTCTAATTTGTATCCAGATTTAATGATCGCTTTAAAATTCCTGTTTTTTACTTCTTTTTTTTTTTTTAATTTACATTTTCCAAATGTATTAAAAATTGGTCTATCCTGTTTTATTGTCGTGCCCGACTATTTCACTGTGACATTATCCCTAGTAATTCTTTCACATAGGTAGTGATTTTAAATTAAATAGTGCAATAAATTGACCTATTAAAAATGGTAGTTCAGAAATCATCTTTCCTTTAAAAGTATAAATATTATTGTTAATATTATTTTAAATTGAATTTTAATACATTTTAATATTACCAAAAGGGACCAGATTCTTCGAGTAAAAAATGATGATAACATTCCTTTCCTTCTGGTTGGAAACAAAGGAGATTTAGATGAAAAAAGAAAAGTTTCTCTGGCTGAAGCTCAAGGAAGAGCAACGGAATGGAAAGTACCTTATGTTGAAACTTCAGCAAAGACAAGAGAAAATGTAGATAAGGTAAGAAACCATTTTTCTAATTTTATGAAGTAAATATTCTAAAAAAAAAAAAAAATTGGGAGAGAATTATAGATCATGCAAGAATTAAAGATTGTTTTTAATGAGGGATTCGAGCTTTGTCTTAAAGGTGGTTATTTTAGGTTCAATAACAGGATTAAGTAGCAGTTAGTGTAAACCATTGGCAGTGTGATTTAATAAATCATCATTAATATTAAGTTTTTATGTAAGAAGTAGCCAAACTTTATTAACCCTTTCCGTGCTATAAACGAATATATTCGTTCTCTAAAAAAATGCTCTGAGTGCGAAGCACGAATATATTCGTGCAGCCGGGACTTTCCTCAGAGTGCGACATACGAATATATTCGTTTTCAAATTCGTTGTATAATCTCTGCTTCCAGAAAGCCCAGAGATCTCTTGTATCACGCTGTACAACTAGTCTAGTTACTTAGCTATCCGTTAGATAGCAGAAGAATGTCTTTACGTGTGTTTTTCCCGGGTTTATTGTGAGTGGAAGCTAACTTTACCTCGAGCGGAGTGTCCTAGACCACCTGAAGGGTCCATTACCACCAATTCAGACTGTACCAAGGCGGCTACCTGCAGGGGTTGGGTTGTTATTTCTACTGTTTGCAGACACTTTACTAAAATTTGCCAAACCTTTTCCCACCTTTAGGCTAAATTAGGTGTGGGGAAATATGACCCTAACAAATATTTCTCAGTACTAGTTTTGGTTTATTATTTATTTTTATATTTATAAGTTTATTATTAATATTTTTGTTATATACCTACTATTTATTTCTAATTCATTACTTTATTATTATATTACTATTTATTAATTAATAGTAATTAATATACTACTTATTTTTTTATTATTATTTTTTTACGGCGCATCTACATGTAGGTCATTAGCGCCTATACTACTTATTATAAATAAATTTGTTTTTAAAATAAATACAAAACACAAATTTAAAAAAAAGTGTTGTTTTTTTTTCAGCAAGTAATTATTGGACGTAACCAGTTTTATGAGTTGCATATAAAAATAAAATGATTAGTTTTTAGTAAAAAAAGACCCAGTTATTTACTAAATAATTACTTATTGTAGATAACTGTACAGATTGTAAATTATCAATAAAGATCAATCAATATTTTAAAAAAATTACTAAATAAATTGAAGAATCATAACAATGATATAAATCATAAAATGGGTAAAATGAAGAGAAGAGAAAGTGTTTTCATGAATATTTTGATAAAAGGGTGCATTCATACTAACAGGGCTAATAGTGCTAAATTTAAAACTAAAATATTTCGGAAACAATTGAAATGTTATTTTAGAAACTGTTTAGTTATTAATTTTAATAAGAAACTTGTTATAATAATTGAAAAGGTCACACTAAAGTACACACAATTAATGAAATTAGCATCTTAAATTACAACAAAACAAGCAATTTTGCATGTCCCCTGTTATATATCTACGTAATAAGAGCGACCCAAGGCGGGAGCTCTGTCTGAGTATACTCTTGTTCCAAACCAAAGTCGCATGCGGAGGGTGGAAAATAGGCTAGCACTGGGGGTAGCATCAGCTCTCAAAGCTCGTAGCACCCGGCGGTCGGTCCCTCTCAGATCCGCTAGCATTCTAAGGGTTAATAAAGTGAGCTGCTCAATGTTAACGATTAGCTTGCTTCAGAGCATGCTGATCCTCCAGTTCGGTATTGCTTTTTTAATTTCTGATGATTCAATTTTCAGTTTCTAATCACTTCTTTATTTAGCGGAGAAAATAATTCTTCAACAACTACCTCATTTCGGAAACACTATTTTTTGTTTTCACTTTTTATTTATTTTCTTCAGGAGTGCAAAAATGTCAGTAGATTCTTCTCAGTTTAAGGGGGAAAAAAATAATAATAAAAGAAAGGAATGATATCTTACTTTGAAGATGAAATTTTACTTTAAATCCATGAAAATGGCATAGATATATTATTTGATATATTTAACATAAAAAAGTAATCTAGGGACAAACAAGATATTAACCCTTAGCCACAGGCATGGATTTTTGTAACGCAACTACAGGCATGCGGTCTCCCAGACTCCAGCCCCTAAAACTCGCCCTGTGGGCCTCTCAATTGCCGCTGGCGCTTTCTTCTTTGGGGGTATTACTTATAACACATTCTTTTCAATGACAAATGTTGTAAAAGTTGACAAAAGATTTATTAAAAATTGTTAAAATAATAAAAACATTTTTTTCCTATATTTTAATGAATTTTCCAATCAACATGCTTTGTACAACTAATTTTTGGTAAATAGTAGGTACCATCAAATTTAATTGAAATTTGAAGACATACAGATAATAATTAAACCAACGAAATAAACAATATAATTGAAAAAATAAAATCAATGAAAATCAGCTACTCCACAAATAAGAATAAACACTTATTTTTTAAAAACATTTTTTTATGGTAGCAAAATACGTTAAAAACTTCAAAATAACCATAATACGAGTATAGAAGAGAAAATTCGTATGCTTAAAAATTTCATAAATCATAAAAAGAAAATAATAATAATAAAAAAATATAATCGCTAAAAAAGTATAAAAATGTGTTCCTAATCATCATTTACATTGTTTTCTTGGATGTTTTGACCTGAACAGGTTTGACAAAGAGGACGAAACAATTTTGTAGACAAATTGGTGTGGCAGATTTTTTTTTTTTTTTTTTTTTGCTTTGGAGCATGATTGGCAGGTCTTCCGGGGATTGAGTTTTTCTTTACAAACTTGTCTTATTTCCGAACCTTTAAAAATAGAAATAATAATAATTAAAAAAAGATAGACAACAATTATGATATTGGAAATGTCACTGTCATTTTCTTCATCTTGTAACCATTCCAATACGGTTTCAGCAAACCATGGATCATCGGTGTAAATTCTTGAGTTTCCTGGACAGTTTTGAGCCAACATAACTGTTAGATAAGATTAACTCTTGTTATTTATTTAAAAAAAGGAACGGAATACCCAGAATCAATACAATTACTTAAATTCAAAAAGTCACACATTCACAGGCATGCGGTCAGGGAGACCGCCAGCAGAACTTAGCCTCCAATGCCACGTGCACTATGGGAAATAGAAGGCAACCGGAAGTGGGAACAGGTAGTTCCCGCCTAAACGGAAAGGTAAACAAAGTACAGCTGGTCTCAGGCGACTAGATCTACTCGGAATCAAGGCATCTTTTCCGAGCGCGGTCTCTGGGGCCGCAAGCCTGTGGTTAAGGGTTAAAAACAGTAATTTGAATAGTACTTTTATATTATTTAAGTAAATTATCAGAATTGAATAGTATTTTTATATTATTAAGTAAATAATTTTTATATTATTTAAGTAAATAATTTTTATATTATTTAAGTAAATTATCAGAATTGAATAGTATCTTTATATTATTTAAGTAAATAATTTTTATATTATTTAAGTAAATTATCAGAATTGAATAGTATTTTTATATTATTTAAGTAAATAATTTTTATATTATTTATGTAAATAAATACTGATTATTTAAGTAAATAAGCAGATTTTATGAAAATATATTACAGTTTAAACGGTACCAAAAGAAAACGTTTTTCTATTGTCCAGGATAAAATTTTATTCGGACCATTACGGATTTTTTGTAAGACTTCACCATCATATTTTAGCGGGATGAAGGAATTCAAATAACAAGCTCAATCAAAAAATAGAAAGGAAAATAAAAAATGCTGGAAAACACCTGTCAAGAATGATTTTTTTTTTTTTTTTTAATTTATCTTTCTTTCTGTTCTAGGTATTCTTTGATTTAATGAGAGAAATCCGTTCAAGGAAGATGGAAGACAACAAAATGAGTAATGGAAAAGGAAAAGACAGGTGTAAAAGAAAGAAACTTAAGTGTGTAATTTTGTAGAGATTGTTTCTTCCCGTAATAGGTCAAATGAAGATCGATTGTTTAAAAGGTTTGGCGAAAGCAGTGAATATCTAAGCTTTTGTAATTAACTATTTGAATGGAACTAATGTAATGCACCGAATGAAAGGCAAATAAAATAATGACCTAAAGGCTTGGCCCTTCACTGCCTAAGCGGGAAATAAAATGTATTATAGTCTTCAACATTTTTATTTTATTAGTCAGATTGTGTAAAGAGAATTGGAGGAGACGCAGGAATTACAACGACGGATGTATGGAAAATCAGAATTAAGAGGACCCTTCCCGGTCCTGCCACTACTTACCACTATAGAATAACTGCCATACACTTGTTCCATACACCCTTCACTGTAATGATGTCAAAGTTAATAATATTGAATAAAGGAAAAAAAAGCAAATGTGCCTGTTTTTTATAATCATTATTGAGATGAATGATTGAGTACAAACAATTGTAAAATGAACATTGTTAATGATTGTATGACTGAATATTGTGTGCAATGTGGAGAACCCTATTTGTTTACTTAAATATACACTTAACACTTTAAATTATTCTACTTGATTGACTTTTTTAATTAATTATTTTTTATTGTAAGAGTTTGAGTTTCATTAAGTATTTCTTTTATTTATGTTTTAGATGTACATCACAGGATTGTATTATTTATTGTATTGTTAACACTAATTTATAAACTTTTAAAGATTTATATTTAGTTTTTGGCTCAGTATTTTCATAATGTGCCAAATATCTTTGAATTTGTTCTCTTTTTAATTTTGATTGCTCATTATGTATGTGTAAATTCTGCGAAACAAGACTTTATTAATTTCAAGATTATATTTGGAATTGCTGATAATATTTATGTTTATTCAACAGCTATTCTAAAGTTGTTTTCTTCACTGATTCTGCTAGAAAAGAAAACATTGCTTCAAATTATTTATAAATATTTATTTTAAAAAATTGTTAAAACAAGTTAACTTTTTCTGCTTAATTCTACATTGATAAAAACGGTAAGGAATTTACAGAAAAAAATGTACTCAAAAAATAGCTTTTAATATTCTACTGTATGCAGTTAACTACAAATTGAGCTGAAATATTATATATTGTATGCTGAGATTTTTTATCTCATTAAGTAAGTCGGAAAATTATATAATGTACCAAAAAATTATAATTTATTCTTTCAAAAGTGCTTGATCAATATAAAAAAAAAATTATTGATTATTGGACAATTGGTGTTTTTCTTTTATACCAAGAACAGATTTATTTCCAGCTCCAAGAAATAATTTTAGAAAATTTCCTCCCTCCCCATAAGGAGGAAACCCTGCTTATGACAACTCAATAATACAATCGGACTCTCGACTGCTAGTCAAGTCCTTCAGGCCAGGGGCATGCCGCGCCTCGACTTCTACAGAAGTCTTTAGTGAGGAAAGGGTTACGATTTTGAGTTGAGGAAGTATGACAACAACAAAAAAAAGAAAATTTAACAACTAACATGAGAAGTTTAAATAACTAGAAAATTTTTGCGAAACTGAGGCAAGTGAAAGGGTGAGATTTAAAAAAAAAAAAAAAGAAAATATTTTCCAACTAATTTGTTATTATAAGTACTAAGGTATACTTCGAAATCCGGCTAGATTCAGCTTATTTTAGGAAACTTTATTTGCTGAACACAAAAAAAAAAAATGCACCTCTTGCTACTGAGTCTGGGAAGTTTGGAAATGGCAACCTGAAAAGCCTCAACAATTTTAATTACCTGGAATAACTGAGCACCTGTCTCAAAATATGTGTATAGCTTCACATTTACGTAAGGATAACAGAAAAATTTCACCAAATGTCTTGAGAAAATTCCCATAAACAATCTTTACCTATTAAATAAAGTAACCTTCAAAAGCGAGACGTTTTGATGGGATCTAAAGGCATTGCAAGATGATTGCTAAGATTAAGACTCTCACTAGACAGTTAACTAGTGCCTGGCTGTAGAAATGTCTAGCAAGATTCTTTGCAATAATCTTGTAGTACGTTAGATTCAGTCAAATCGTCTGGCTTTTGGAATTTACTTTATTTAATATATAAAGATTTATAAAAGAAATTATAACATTTTTTCTTTCTTTCTTTTATAAAACATCAAAGGCTCAAATGGTTGGGACACGTCGAGAGATCGACCCCGAGTGATTGCCAAGAAAGCTCTTTTATGGAATGCCGGGTGGCAGAAGAAGGCGGGGAAAACCTCGATTGCGCTGGCTGGAGGCGTTTTCCGACTGTTGGCTGAGGCCTTGGTCCTTCATGGACTGTAGTGCCCTTCTGTAGTAAATTAATAGGTAAAGATTGCTTTCTCAATTTTCCAGTCATGTCCTCGAGCATGAATTGTCTGACCTACTTTTACTACCCTCTTGCTTGACCTTGTCCCAGAGAATTCTCTTGGAGTATTTTTTCCGTTATCCTTAAATAAATATTAAGCTATATACAAGTTTTGAGATGGGTGTTTAGTCATTCCCCGGTAATATTAAAAATAATCGAGGCTTTTCTGGCTGACATTTCCAAAGGTCAGCAAGAGAAGCAGATCTGTTATTGTCTCAAAATGTTTCCTAAAACATCTTGAATCCAGCCTAGTGTTCAGTCAGACCACTGGAAAGCAATCAGGTGGCTGTTTTCTAGGATGAGTGTGCCTAGATTATGAAATACCATGTGCATTAGTTATTAGATACAATAAGGTATCCGTGAAATATTTAATTATCTTGGGTAATAATTAAAAATAAAATATTTTGAAGGATCTAATATTAATTATTAGTTAGAGGTATTGAAGGTTTAACACAATTTTATTTTATTTATTTTTTTATTCATTTCAATTTTTGTCTAAATAAATACACACAAAAAAATACTGAGAAATCCAAAACTCTTTATTACAAAATATTTGTCCTAAAATCAACAATCAACTTAAGTATGAAAAAGCTTATTTTTTTATAGAAATATTTACTGAACAATCAACTTAGCACTTCTAAGCATAAAAGATAAGCTTATTTTTTTTATTGCGCATTGACATCTTATCCATTAACACTAGAGTGGTCTAGGGAATAAAACTATTTCTAGATTTTATAAAGCTGTAAATAATGAAGTAGTGATTGTGAGATAAAATATTTCAGAAAGATTGATCCTTTAATGTACATTCACAGAAAACTTAGCAACCGATGTTCACACAGGGTACTTATTTATTAAGTACAATTGGATCATATTAATCAGGAAGAAACCAAAACGTAATTTTATGAAAAAAAAGAGGTTATTGTTCCTCAGTTTTAAACGTGTTGATCTGTTGCTTAGTTTCTTTCTGATTAACGTAATCTAATTTATACTTAAAGAATAATTTTTCTGGAAAAACATTATACCAAAAATGTCCTAATAATTTTATATTTACTTGTATAAATGAGTAGAGAAAATAAAATTGTGTTTTATCTTGTTATAAATATTATGAATGCTTTTATCTCACAATTTCTATTTGAAAACCATATGGACGGTACATATTACTTTAATTATCACAAAATCATATTAGTAAAAATAAAATAAAACAACTAAATATAACAGTCTTCTTTTTTTGAAGCATCAGAAGGATTGAATGCCTTCAAATGAGATGAATTTTATTATTATTTTTTTTTTTTTTCAGTTGAATACTTGGTTTTCTCAGTCATGACATGTTTTTGGTAACATATTACAAACTACAGTTATGGGAATGTGGAAAACATAAATGACTTAAAAGAATGTACAAGAACAATATAATAACCACATTAAATAATGCCCATTGAAATTACAGGTTATTCTACTCATGTTCATTACTTTTAATGATATCTCATACTTCAGGCATACATACTATTATTAAAAAAAAATTATATTTCTTCTAAATAGATCTGTTTCTATTTAAGTAACAGCCTGGTACGGAACACTATAAACAAGAACTTACTTCATTAATAAGTAAGTAAAGTACCACCTGTTTCATAAACAACATAATACGGAAGGAGACATAAACAAAATAGGAAAATTTTATAAGATTTAAGATGTATATTAAAAAAAAAACTGTTAACGTCAAAGAGCAATCGCCTTCTGCGTGTCTAATCAAAATGTGTATTCATTTTTTTTACGGTGCATCTACATCTAGGTCATTAGCGCCGTCTGTATTAAATTATGTACAAAATTTCAAAAGTAAATGAGACAACTATATACAGTCATAAATAAATATCAGAGAACATTAAGTAAAGAAATAAAGCAGTAGTTCTAAAAATAAATGCAACACAACTAAAACAAATAGGAAAAGGAGAACAGAAGAGGAACAAGATGAAGAAGGAACTGGCATACTTTAAATAATCAACCTTCCTTACACAAACAACGTATCTGTATCCTGCACACCATAACTACAAATGCACCTACACCCAAAACCAATGCTGATTGAGGAAAAAATAGAATTAACTTATTTTACAAGTTTTGATTGCTTAAAATAAAAACAATCCTGTTTAAAACACTTCATTAAATCAAGTTTCAATATTTTATTCTACCCTGTAATTAACAATTATTATAATGAAAATAATGATAACTTTATTTTATGTATACTTTGCTTAAACATATTAACTTGATTATAAATTATATTTATTCACAAAATATCTGTGGGAAGTAAAAATTCAATTTCCCTTATAATTTGTCTTTGTTTAAATTCATAATTTCATAAAATAAATGACTTATTATTGGATATTATCTGATGAAATGTCAGTTTTGTTTGTTTACAGTTTTCGATTTATTAGGGATTATCTTATTTGTACAAAAACAATAATGCTATGGATGTAACATATAAAACAATTAATTTAATATTATGACAACAAAAATTTGGAGCATTTTCATGATGAATTTAGACTTGGCCATAGTGCCACGGAGGCATACCAAAACATTAATCCTACATTCTATCATTGGTTCGAAAAATTGCTGCCCAAGAATAATGACCTTACCAATAAAGAATGTGGAAAACGGATGAAAAATTTGGACAACAAAAGAAGCATATTTTTATTAATAATTGTATTTTTTTTTTTTTTTAAATGTTTTTCTAATAATTTAAATTAACACCTTTACTGATCTTTCTTATTTTACAACCCAAATGGAAGAATATTTTCTATAATATAAAGAAAGAAAAATTGATTAATATTTAACACCATGTGTAAAGAAATTATCGTGTTGGCTAGCCAGAAGTAATACTGCAAAAGTCGCTACATTTTTGAGTTTTTTATTCAAATTACCAATGAACAGTAAATTATATAAAGATAAAATACCACCAGCATTAGAATTTCAATTTCATACCAGAAATTAGAATTAGAATTTCAAAATATTTGGAGCTTGCCAGTTATACATTTTTTGAAATATATATATATATATATATATATATATATATTTAAATTTAACGTATTTTTATTTGCTGCATTACCTTTACAAGAATCAATTACCTCCAAAGATGAAAACA
Source organism: Gonocerus acuteangulatus (assembly GCA_946811695.1). NCBI lineage: Eukaryota > Metazoa > Arthropoda > Insecta > Hemiptera > Coreidae > Gonocerus > Gonocerus acuteangulatus. The sequence continues at coordinate 58,514,870 of OX328129.1, read as the reverse complement.
GATTTTTGCTTGCTTAGGTCTATTTAGGATATGAATCATATTACCAACTTCAATTTCAGTAGCATTTTATTGCACTGCCTCGCTAAGTTTAATTAACAAAAAGGAGAAAAACAAGAGTTTTTAAGAATTATTGAAATGAACTAACCTACATGAGTACCTGCATTTATGCACTTTACGACTAAAATAGACAATTTCATTTCAATGTCTAACTTTAACAAATATCAATCAGTTGTTTGGAAATCAATAACCTATTTATCATTCAGGATTACCATATTCACTTTAAACTTAAATAAATAATAAATAACTAGGAACTACTAATTGAAACTCATTCACTAAAAGCTACAATCCACCATAGAAAAAAAATTCTTTAAGAAGTTTGTAAAATTCAAATTCTTACTTGTATTTAATACATATCACCCAATAAAAATTAAGTAACGAGATGTTCTTTTATTAATTATTTATCATTTTTTTGCTAATCTTTATTGCTTTATTTTTAAATAAATTGTTTATTTACATTCTTCTGAATAGAAGAAGATTGCTCCACAAAGAGCATAAAATAACCTTTTCAACATTTCTATTTTCGTTCCTTCATTTTTTATCTTATTTAAAGAATTGCAGCATTATTGAAATTAAAATTATTATCCCTGAAACATCGTACTTTAAAGTAAAAACAATTTAAATTAAAGACAAGACAAAAAATACAGATCTCTCAAATACAGAATCAGTTAAAATTTTCTGTAGATTCAAATTTAAAATTATTATTCTTAAAACTAAAATGAGAAACGTATCACCGATAAAAGGACTAGTTATACTGGCAGGCATGACCACAGCCAGTGGGACAGTATTTCTTCTTCTCTATCCACTCCTTCATGTGGTTCAGGTGGCCTCCGTGCATGCAGCCCTGACACCAAGCATACAGTCCATGGACAACCTGTACAGCGTTAAAAGATTCAACCATGTGCTTAAAAAATGTTGAATTATTTCACGAATGTTGCTATTCAAACTAAATATATTTAAATGTACTGGTTGCTTGGAGACGAAGAAATGACAAAGCAATGCAGTAGATAAAAAATCTCTAAACTAGCAACTCGATGACAGGCACCAGGCATACATTATATGACATACCAGGATCTTAAGGCCTTATGTAGGAGAAATATAATATTTATTTAAATTGTAACGTCCATTATTACTATTAACTCCAATTTTTTGGGCGGGTTATCTATAAGTTACCACCCTTTTCTAGCCTTCTTTTTTAGAAGGTGTTGATCGTCGGGGTTTCGGTCTATTTTTGTATTCAATAAAACCACATTTTATAGTTAAAATGTATTTTATTAACGCCAACGTTTCGGCTTGGTATACAAGCCTTCTTCAGGGCTATGGAGAAGAGGGAGAACTGGAGAGACCCCAGGAGTGGGTCCTCAGAAATGTAGACTACATGAAACGGAACAGTTCTCCCTCTTCTCCATAGCCCTGGCTTGTATATCAAGCCGAAACGTTGGCGTTAATAAAATACATATTAAATATAAAATGTGGTTTTATTGAATAAAAAAATAGACTGAAACCCCGACGATCAAGACCTTCTACATTTTAACGGTCGAGTAATTCTTTCAATCATCAACTTTTCTTTTTTATAAAGAAAATCCACCACCCCATAGTGGGAATCGAAGTGTAAGTGTTAAGTGCACGGAGTGTTAAGTGCTCACGCCTTAACACTCACGGCCACCGGGCCTCCAGAAATATAATAGATTGATGGCAAGAATCCTGGTATGACCCGAATGACATTTTTTTGTGAAATCAAGCACACTTACAATGGTCATCCAGTAAAATGTATATGTGTATATATATATATATATATATATATATATATATATATATATATATATATATATATATATATATAAAGTATTTTTATATTTTCTATAAAGTATTTTTATGCCGTCTCAAGATTGGCCACACTCAGTTGACTAACTCCTATATTATGTCAATACAGGTCAGACTTACTTGTGCCCACTTCAATACAGAATATCAAGAACATGTAAGATAAACAAATTCTGCCAGACTTTACATTCAGAACAAATCTTAAATTATCGTACAATCTGACAGATTTACTTTCATCTGGCAACCAGTACATGGATGAAATTATTAATTACCTAACAGGATACATTTATAGAAGAATATTTATAAAAAAAAAAAAAAAAAAAAAAAAAAAAAAAAAAAAAAAAAAAAAAAAAAAAAAAGATAACCAAAGCCATTTAATGATGTTGATTTGGTGGCTGAACTGACAATGGATTTTTTTTTGTTTCTTTTGTTATCCCACACCATAACTTTACCAGTGAATAACTAAGTATAAAAAAGAAATTTTATCACCACAAGATGACTGACGAAAATAAAATATTAAATGATTTTGTCTAAATTGGAATTAAACTTAGTAGTAATAAATTCTGCTTTTTTGGTAGAGATACCGATTAACTTTAAGTTGTAAGTTGAAGATTCTTGCGGCCCATCATACATTTGTCATTTTAGTGCGGTTCCTCCCTCCCTCCACAGGGAGGCACCCCGCTCATAAGGTTGACCTCATGACAAAATCCGGAAGTGCCGACAAAAAAGTTTACGTTTCATGACAAAATAATAAAAATTTAAAAGGAATAGGCCTAGATTCTAATTATAAATATAACTACAGTGTTATGTGTTGTACTGGACAAGGATTACATAGTTTTAAACCAACTTAAAAAGACTTATTATAAGCAAAAAGTTCAAGAATAATAAAATTTTAATGAATTATTCAAGTTTACGCATTGTTAAATAGGCGCAAAATGGACCATTTTCTCAAATTCATAGCTACGAAAGTGCTCAAATATACAAGTTGAAATGTTTACAGTAGTCTTATGTTACAACGAATTATAACATATAAAAATATTATATTTTTATCAAGATATAAAGCCTAAAGTTTTCAAAAATTGCAAAAATATGAAGTTTAAAAATTTATATAAAAATAAGGTAACAAATATCAGGGTAAAGAATACTTTTAATACAAGCTACTTAGCTAGGTTTATCATCGTGCCAAAAATCAACTTTTATATACGTTCCCTAATGCCCTTAACTGCATTTTGAGAAATATAAACAGTTGTTTTCAATGGCAGTTTTCAGGTATTGGACTTCAAAATATTCAAATAGTGAAGAAGAAATAAAAGTTAGAGCAGGCTGTACGGAAAGCTTTGATGACTTACCAGTCCTGAGAAAATGAGTTTTGAGTTTTTGTAAGATCTTATAAACTTAAAAATCAGCATGCACGGTGAAATAAAGATGGCTGCCATTTTCAAACGGTTGACTCTAAAAAAATTGTAATAATTGTTTTGAACTACGGATTCCATCGTAAAAATATCAATTTTTTCTATAATGGTCAAGCAACCACCTTTGGACCACTTGATATGGATTGACTCTACAATATGTTACTAATAATTTTCATTACCTGATGACATAGACTGCATACAACTGACTGCTCACACTTAGTGCAAATCCAGCCAGCTTGAGTGAGAGGCTTGTTGCAGTAAGAGCAGCCTGTATAAACAGTTGTAGACTGCTGGTTTAACTGAGATACACTTGGCAGCCATGATAGCTTGATGATCTGTAATATAAGTACAACTAATAACAAATAAACTATATCCCGTTCAGTTAGATGGACTATTTCTAATACCGCATGCTATAACAGATGTATCACAAAGATTGCCTGATTGTGCTTAAAAAAATATGGAAAAAGTAATTTAAATGATATCTTGTAATAAATCGCTGTTTTTCAGAATTTTATTTTTTAGAGGCCATGTACACCACAGAATATAACTTCAGACCTCTCACTCAAGATAGCCTTACAAGCAGGATAAATCGTGAGTATACTTCTTAAAAAATTCTAGAGTGGAGAAAGATTGTCAAGAATTCTACTTTTCCTTGAAGAAAAAATACAAGGATATGAAATTACCAGTGACAAAAATATGCCTTTAGATTCAACAAACTGCCATTTTCCAACTCTTATTTAGTATTTTATGCTTCAAGATATCTTGCTGGGTTTTTATTTATTTTGGTGGAGCATTTCTCCACAGCAGTGGAGTAAAAGGATAAGAATAAAAAAAAAAAAAAAAGGACAGAATGCTGAGTGAAGGTAACATTTGTTTTCCCATGATGCTGAGAGCAAGTGTAGTCCAATAAGAACCATTCAGTACTGAATTTATTTATTAAAACAAACAATTATTTACATTAAACTGTTTTGTAGAAAGATATAGTTTTGTAAAGAGGATACAGTTTAGCCTATTTCTCTAGAAGGCTGTGTCCTTGTGAAAAAGGGAGCATCTCACACTCTTCGTCAGATAGTTTTCGATGGCTTAACATCATAGTCCGTTGTTTTGCTCCCTTTGGGGAAGCATTTTATAATGTGTCTGGCTCCTGTTGTGGAAGCATACATCTTATTTCTGCTTGCCGAGAAGATGTTTTTGTCTGAAGAAAGAATATCTGTTTTTCGTCGAATATCTGGTTATCGTCAAGAAGAAAGGATGTCTGTTGTTCTTTACCGAGCTGCCGAAAAGGAAGAATTTAATATTTGCTATCAACATTGAAGAATTTAGTGATTGGAACATTATGCAAAAGGTTTATTGAACTGTGAAATTATTTTTATGGCTGATCTGCCTAAATAAGGTAAATTGTTTGTTTTGTGTAAATATATTTTTCTTTGTAACAGTTTAAATTTATATTTCTTATTTTACCTTGCAATTTATTTTAATATCACCACTTAATTAATCTGAACCCGATAAGACCCTGAGATCCGAAGATTATAAATATAATTTAAGTATAGATATAATATAATTATAAATATAAGTACCTGAGTCGCATGCAGCCATAACTGATGTTGCGAAAGAAGATCTAAGTAGGAAAACGTCCATGTTTCCAGCTCAATTACGTCAATATGGCTCAGAAGGTTACTCCTCTTGTCACCAAGAGCGATGAGTATACAAACTGGAGTCTGAATATCTCCCTGCTCAGCATGACTTCGAAGCGCTTCAGCAAGAGTGGCTCCAGCTTCCCAACTTGTGGGTTTGCAGCTGCTAATGGCTTTCGGCGACAAACAGTTCTCGAGGTTTAATCCTTGGAGCTCAGCTGAAAGGCAAAATCAAATTAGAACAATGTAATCAAGTAAAGATGACAAAAGAAATATTTAAACGTTTTATTTCTGTATTTTTTGGTGCCTCGAAGATTGGATCAAAGATTTTAAAAAATTGTTTACAAATTCTGCCATGAGTGCTACTTCAATAGCAAAATTTCTTCATAATGTGCTAAAAGAATTAAATAAACCTCAATAAAAAAAAGTATTTCCATGTCTCCTTATTTAGTTAATGCAACGGGTGAACTAACATTACCGTCAGCAGAATCCGGTGAATCAGGTGCTGTGTACTGCTCCGGCGGAGGGGATCTATCCAAGATTTCATGCCTCAGAGGAAATGCCTCTAAGGGCAGGCTCCAATCTTGAGTAATCAACCCATCGAGACCATTTATTTCGAAGTCCATCGACAGAGGGTCCATTTCCGCGTCTCCAAAAAAGAAATCCCCAATTGAATCACCGAGACGAGTGCTCAAATCTTCATCATCTTCTCGCCTTCCTTCATCTTCTCTTTCACCGTCAATTTCTGTACTGCCACCTTGCTCGTCCCTCGATGGAGTCTGATGTCCATGATCAGAAGTTCTGGGAGTATACAATGTCTTAACAGTTGTCCAAAGAAGGCTCACCTATCAAAATAATGATAATTGTAATGTGATTTGCCATTCTCTTTAAAAATATATCAATATAAAGTAAACAAAAAATATTACATTTTGTTTCAGATTAACAACATAACATACTTCGAGAGTACCAGAGTATCTTTTTCTAACAAGAACTACATTCTTTTGGAAAGTGCAAAAAGATTCCAGAGTACCTTTTGGTAAAAATTCAAAATAAACATGCATCAAGGAAATAAATATCCTAACAAAAATAAAAATGGTGTACATATTATATTATTCTCAAAATCATTATTATTGCATTTATGGATTTAAAATTTTGTGTAGGTGGCCTCTGAAGATATGGTAAATTAAGGCCACAAAACAAGTAAGGCAAAAGAATTTGAATGAAGTGGTCAAAAAATCCAACTTTGTACTTCTTTTTTATTGGTCCCTCGCCATAAATATGGAGGATCTGAAGAAAGTTGATAAGAAGTATAAGAAGAATATGTCTGTAGGTGGGGGGGGGGGGGCACTCGAATCATGTTCAGGAGGGGCTCAAGGGCATTCTGAAAGATTTTATCTTCTTGAGTCGTCATTTGAGGGTCGGAGGAAGGGTACGGACCATTCCTGAGCCCACCCAGCAAAGGTAACCTGCAAACCCGAAAAGGGGAAAATCAGGGGGCAGGACAAGTACTGATTACACTATCTCCCTAGAGTCCTGTATGGTCAAGAATTAGATACCTATGCAGAATCTGACCCTCTAGGTCCTTGTGGCCGGTCATGAGACTTATTTCTTTAATATATATACAGTAGACTCTCCCTTATCCGGTGTTGTCTTATCCGTCACTTTCTCTAATCTGGCGGTCTCCGCGAGGAATGAGTTCCTTGAAAATCTCCCCTTCCTAGCTTGCCAATCATTTGTTTCATGGTATTTCATTGAATGGAAGTCAAAGAAGGCATATAGGTTTCGTTTTAGAGGCACAAAATTGTGTTTCTACTGAGAAAATAATTTTTTCTACTAAGGCAGCTCTGGCTGGAGTGTCTGATATACACCAGCAAGGATTTACATTATCAATCAAAGGAATGGCGTTAATGACCTTAAAGGGTTGACATGCTATTAAAAAGCCAAAAAAAAAAAAAAAAAAAAAAAAAAAAAAGGATTTACATATTTTGAATTTATGTTATAATTCAGTACCTAAATTTTCCTTAAATAAGCAAAGAAATAAACATATTAAAAACGGTACATATTATTATAGCCTCAAATAATAAGTTTTTTTCAAATACATAAGTGACAGCTTCTAACTGAATTCTCTAATCCAGCGTTTTCTCTAATCAGACTGTACCCCGGTCCCGATGACGCCGGATTAGGGAGATTCTACTGTATATATGTATACACACCCATGCACGCACACACACACACACATTTAGCTATATTGTTCTAGATATATAATGTATATTTCACCATTAGTGGAAAAATAAGTAAATGTACAGGCTTACAGCTAATCTACCCAAACGTCTCGAAACATCTGCATTATGATCACATATCTCAGCTAGAGGCTTTCCTGCTAAAACATACTGCTCAGCGCAACATAAAAGCCAATCAACTTCTTTATTAAATACCCTCTTGAACAAAAGTAGTGCACTGTTAGCTTGCCAGAATTCATCATTTCCTGAACCAGATTTCCTAAAGAATATTATAAGAAAATCACACAATGTTTGTTTGAATAAAAATATAATCCACTTTATAAAAATTACACAGGTCAACATTTGATCTAAAAAATAACACTCATAGCAGTATGGTCCTTATGGTCAAATAGAGAAAAAATGTAGAAAAAATTGATGCGTATGTTTTTGAGGTCCCTGCGTCCGAACCCGTAGTTTGTTTGACTCGCACTGCCTCCCAGAAAATGAATTTTTTCTACATTTTTTTTTCTCTATTTTACCTTCTAATGACCTCTAGGAAAAGACGTAAGGTCAAACAAACTATGGATTCCGTCTCACGGTCCTCAAAAACATACGCATGAATTCAGATTTTCAGATTTTTCCTACTGTTTTTTCTCTATTTGATCTTCAAATGACCTTGAATCTGATGATATGAAGGTTAACCAACCCGCTCATCGTAATCAGCTTCCTCAAAAACCCCATAAGGACCATGCCACTCCGAGTGTTTTTTTTTAGATCATATGTTGAACTGTGTTATTGAAACTATCTATTTCTATTATTTCAAAAGTTAAGACTTTTTTAATAGTTATGAAAATCATAATTAATTATCTTCAGTCAAGCATTCAGCCCAGATATCTTATGAATTATAAGCTTTGTAATACTAGTCTGTTGTGGGGTGAATGAAATAAAAAAGATTCAGAAAATAACTTTGGCGTTTAATATCTGATCCTTTCATTAAATGAAATAAGCATTACTTAAGAATAAAATGAATTACCTCAATATACCTTGAATTTTATTTGGTTTTGATTGTCCCACATTTACTTTTGAACCAAAGGCTATTTCACCTGAAGGACTGATGGTTAGGGCCTGCGGATTAGAATGTTGGGCAGGGTACTCGGCATATTTGAATACATGCTGATAAAGTGTACAATCCTGAAATAAAAAAAATCTATATTGCAACAATAAAAACGGAAGTTACTCTAACAATAGTGAGGTAATCATGATATTTAAAATAAAAACTGTTAATAAGAGAACCTCTACAAATGACTTTTCTCTCTCTTCCATCACTATACCATATGGCAAAACCCAAACCAGAAATTCAAAACAAATTAAAAAACTAGGAATTTTCTTTTCATTATCAGAGAGCTACAAGACAACAAAGTGAATTGCCTGAGGGTTCAGTAGGCTTCCTTAGGCCGGCCACTCACATGAGTGGCTATTTTAGTCACAGTTCAACTCCAATTTTAAACTGTTGAGTTTAACGGAAAGACATGAAATAATTCATATTTTTAACTGAAATAACAAACTAAACTGAGTGAGTGTGGCAGCTTGAACTGGCAGTTTCCATACTTCTCAGTTTAGTTTGTGTCGACAGCAGGTCCAAAGATTGAGCATCAACATGTCGTGTAAAAAATAAAACCAAGTTTTGGTTGACTTTATTGAGCTACATAGATCGGAGAGATTCTTGTAGAAAATTTGAAACACTCTTTTGAACGTCACGTTTCTAAAAATCTCAAGGTAGCAGACAATCATTTGTGTGGGGATTGCTTTTCTCATGACTGTATTGTGCTTCATAATCAGAGGAGAAACCAACGAAAATAATTTTTGGTAAACTCTTTGAGTCATACCCAAATAATCGAGAAAATCTAATGGCTCTTCCATTAATTATTTTAATAAATTTATATGGGAAAATACATTTTGTTTATGCAGTCACTTTTTACACCACTGTTTACATTTTTCTTTTTTGTAAGAAAATTGCAGAGTAAACCAAATGCGATCGTATTGTCGTCCTCGTTCGAATTCATGGAAACAACTGAAGGAATGAAGGGTAACACTGAAGGAGAGCGTCCTCAGCACCGATTTTTTTTCAAATTTTGCAATATAACATATTTCGATGCACTAAACACGAATCCGTTAAAAAAAAAAGTTGCTCTCAACTAGGAAAGAAGTTATTAAGCGCTAAAGTTCACTGTTATGGAGGTTATAAAAGTTGGCGTAAACAGCCTATTAATAAACATGCATATTAAGAAGAATGTCTAGGAGGACTTTTGGGCAGATGTGCTATACGTTTCCGCTCGCTACACTCGCTCAAGAAGATATCAAAACCCTAGTCAATCCAACTCGCTGTTATGGATAAAATTCCTATTTTATGCAAGTTATAAATAGTTTATCAACATTTCAAATGAGAGTTCTTTGTTTCCCAATGTTAGATGTCTGCGCATGCATGTGTTTACTAATACGCTGTTTATGCCAACTTTAACCTCAATAACAGTGAACTTTAGTGCTTAATAACTTCTTTCCTAGTTGAGAGCAACTTTTTTTTTCAACGGATTCGTGTTTAGTGCATCAAAATATGTTATAATGCAAAACTTGAAAAAAATCGGTGCTGAGGATGCTCTCCTTCAGTTTTACCGAAATGAAGAATTGAACTGCACTTCTGTGTACATCTCTGTTCACAGTTAAAACTGTCAGTTTTAATTGTGCAGTTAAAACAGTAATTGAGTGTCCGGTCTTCTAACCTATCATTACCAGATAATCCAGGAGCCAGAAAAATGCATTTGGAGCCTAGTTGTAAATTATGCTGCTTAGCATATAATATATCAAACTCTAGTATTACTACATACCCTGCTAGTTGTGAGGAGAACGTTGGGATCACCACGCCAGGCGATTCCTGTCGCAACATCCTTATGCTGAGTGAATGCAGCGTATGGTATATAAGGCCTTCTGATATCCCAAACATTCACTGTGCAATCTACAACTAAAGCTACAGACGCTAAGTGATACTTGTTTTGGGGGCGCCATTTTATTCGTCCAACAGATGCAATTGTGCTGATGGTGTGTTCCAATAAAGGCTTTCCTGACATATCCCAAACCTATAAAAATATTAAATAATGAAATAAAAGTAAAAGGCTATAAGTTTTCAATTAAGAGTTACATAAAAATGAGTCTTTAAAGGTCTTCTGGATATGACTGTTGTTGATGGGGTGATAATCGACATTTTCCAGACATCATCCTCATTGAAACCATTTGTGTTGGAGATATCAAAACAATATATACTAACAATGGAACACAGATGATAAATATACCATCTAGAGACTAAATTAAAAATAAACATCTAAAATGTCAATGTGAGTATGAAGTGGAATTACAAAGTATATTGAGTGAAAACAATTACAAATTACGAGGAAACATACCTATCAAGAGAGGAAGAACTGATATTGACCAAACACAGTCTATTTCCACTCTAGTTAATCTTTACAGTAAACAATGTCTTCGAAAGGTTTATAATATTACTTGACTTACTTTTATTGTTTTGTCTCTTGAGGCTGTCGCAAGGCAAGCCATCTCAGGATGCCAATCACAAGCAAATATCGGACCACTATGAGCAGTAAACTGTAGGACGCATTTGTCTGGTTTCCTCATATCCCATATTTGAACATTTCCATTTTCAGAGACAGAAGCAAAAGTTAAATGTGAATGTGGTGAAAACTGGACATCTCTAACACTTTCTGTATTGCTAGTGAAAATAAAAAGGCTTAATCAATTTTTATGCATGGATGCGTACTATGCACAAGTGTATATTTTGTTATAAAGTATGGTATATAAGTAAATATTTGTGTTGAAGAAGTCAAAGTATTTTTGTATAAGTACCACAATATTTTATTTACCTTTTCAATAATTACTCTATATTTATTTACATTTTAACGTCCATTATTATTAACTAAGAATGTTTGGACAGGTTGTCTATAGGTTACCACCCTTTTCTTGCCAGGATAGGGCTGTTGCCTATTCTTTTTTCTAAAGAAAATCCACCACCCCATAGTGGGAATCGAACCCATGACATTTGGCAGGGAGTGTTAAGTGCTCACGCCTCAGCACTCACGGCCACTGGGCCTCAATTACTACTCTCATTAAACTGACCTAGCCAAATCAAATTCTTATTCTAACAGAAAACAGAAATAATACCTGAAAAAAGTCTTGATAGCTTCCTTAATCCTCAAGTCAAAAGTCTTCATAGTTCCATCTTGAGATCCTGATATTAACCAGTTTGTTTCAACTGGATTAAAGCATACCTTATTCACAGTACGCTTATGGTCAACAAATACGTGCTCCTGTTTTGAGCGAGAGGCTCGATTCAAGTTCCAAACAACAACAGCTCCATTAGTCGCTGCAGTTGCCAAAATGTGGTCTAAATACACAGGTTAAATGAGATTTTGGTTAGGAAATGATTTTTTAAAAAAAGGAAAAAACTGATGGAAATAAAAACAGATTACCATCAATAGCATTCCAAGCAACATCATTGCAGGAGAAGTTTAAATTCAGGTTTTTTCCAACCCTGAGATTGCATATTTCAACAAACTCATCTTCCTCAATAGAAAATATTTTGAACACTACAACAAATTAAAGTAAAAATTAATTCAAGTCCGATTTGACGATACAAAGTATAAAAAATTAATGATTATTACCATTTCTACCGGCGATAACAACATTGTTGTAGTCTTTATTAAGGGCCAAAGCATTTGCAGGGCTTTCTTGGGTGATAAATATCGTTCTTGACATAATTTCGACACATTGAGAGCAAAAGTAGTTTAGTTATCATGACAGTATATCCTGCAATTCAACAAAACACTTAACTGGCGCAAGTCGTTTTCCAAGGCGATGAAGCAATCCACTTCCATTTATACTCAGTCAAATCAATTAATGAAAAGTAATTCTGAGTCATATCAATAAGAATTCACACAATTTTCCGCTTTCCCACTACTAGAAACTGAGGTGTCCTCTCAGGCAATAAATTGAACGTGGGCGCTTTATCAAAGGAACCTGCTCAGCAGCAGCAGTCGTCAGACCTTCCTAATATACACAGATTAAGGGGTGTGTGTTTTCTCACCAACTCAAATGGAATGCCCCAACGTAAACTGTTTTTATGTTAACTTTAGGCGTTGTGTTAGAGGTGTTTGTTTAGAAAGAGTTTTATAGGGTGGAGTGAGCCGATTACTTCGCTAATAACCTATTCGTTACATACATCTGGTTACGTTTTTTTGCACTTTGTAGAATTATCTTTGTTTCTTGTGCAGTGATTTGGAATTGTTTTCATCTAAGGAGCAACACTTTGTTGAAAATAAAGAAGTATTTGCGTTAAACCAGAGAAGTGGTCATTTATTGAAGTTCACAATGGTTCGTGCATTATCTCTCTTATCATAAATTACTTTTAGTATAGGTGTTTCCTCAACTTACAATTATGAACTCTGTGCTCGAAATGAAGTTGGAAGTCCTAATGAGTATAAGGTAATGAAGAATAATTGAAACATTTCATCTTTGACACACCTCATACAATGTTTATTTTCATATGCACAAATGAAAATGACCATTTTTCTATGAAAATTTCAAAATTATCTTGTGAGTCATCATGCAATCAGTGACTCATTCTCTCCAGCCCATGCAAAGATTCCTCAAGCAAATACTCTGACTTACCAGTTACTTAAAAAGTAAAAGTGAAGAAGATCCTGGCAATCGAAACGGCGCCCAGATCTAAAAAGTCCAACACGGTTGGAAGGCGCCGGGCAACCATGTCGAGGGCACCGAATGAAAACTTGCCTACTTACAAGTTGGTGGTAGTAGGGGATGGTGGAGTTGGTAAATCTGCTATCACAATTCAGTTTTTTCAGAAACTTTTTGTGACTGATTATGATCCAACAATAGAAGATAGCTATATTCAACATACTGAAGTTGACGGGGAATGGTGCATATTAGATGGTAAGTCTACTTTTATTCCAGTTAATTTTTGTGATAGTTTATAAATACTTTAGTTAGGTATTCAAATGACTTGCCTCTCAGATTGTTTCCATAAGTGTTACTTAACACCCCACAATCATTTTGCAGGATATATTTGAGTTGTTTTAATCTAATATATATTAGATTAAAACAACTATAGATTTTATATATATATATATATAAAATTCTCGTGTCACAATGTTTGTAACCAAACTCTTCTGAAATGGCTTGACTGATTTTTATGAAATTTTGTGTGTATATTTGGTAGGACAGAATAGGATGTTAACTATTTTTCATACCCCTAAGTGATAAGGTTGCTTCACCCCAAGCACTAAAAAAAGCAATAAAAAAAAGGTTTTTCATTTTTTGGACATTTCCTTTAATTTTTATGATTTGGCATTAAAAAATACATACAACACCGCCAGGCATCTAACGCTGTCACTTCTCACCCAGTAAACACCATGGAGAACCACAATATTATGAAGAACAATGAATTAAAAAAATGTATGTTTGGTGTTTTGTTATTTTTATAGACCGTCATTGTTCACAGCGCTCTGTTCCTCTTTCAGTCGTAGGTCACGAGAAATAATTTATATGGCAAAACATTGACCGATTTTTTTTTTTTTTTTATCAGGATCCTGTATGTTTGCTCAGTAACGACTTAACTGTATGTTAGTAACTACCAAAATAACCACTTCTGAATGTTAGGATAGTATAATATCTTATTCTTATCAGCAGGATAATATACCATTTCCTAACTAAAGTGATTGTAATCAAACACATTTTCCACAATTATAATTCACTAATGTCCTCATCTATGATTTAAACCTCTATTTTTAATTTTAACGTCTATTATTATTAACTACGAATTTTTGGACGGGTTACCACCATTTTCTAGCCAGGATAGCGCTGATGCCTTTTCTTTTTTCTAAAAAAAAAAGCCGCCACCCCACAGTGGGAATCGAACCCACGACCTTTGGCACGGAGTGTTAAGTGCTCACGCCTTAACAATCACGACCACCTGGCCTCCTTTAAACCTCTATTGGGAGGTCTGTTAGGGAACTAACTTTCTAACATTAGAAACTAAATAAATAAAGCTGGCTCAGAGTTACATAATTATCAATTTATTTTTAAAATCAACCAGCGGGTGCCGGATTCCCACATAAGAAGTTGCAGGTTTGAATTTTGTTTTCATCTGTGGGCTTGCTGGGGAAATTCCCTGCTCCACTATAAATGTTTAGAAAGGGTGTAAACCTATACACAGCCCAGTGCTAAATGTATATAACTTGTAAAAAAAAAGAAAAAACAAATATCCACCAGCAGATGTGACTGACTTTCTGTAGAGTTTTTATCTTTCATATCAGCAGTGCTTCCTTCCAGCTCGATATCTATGATGCCGATTTTTTTTCAAAATTTCCCTTGTTATGAGTGATAAGAGCTGTTGGCCAATGATGGCTTAAGTTTCCTCAAGCCCTTTTGTGTGTCTTCCAACATTTTGCTGTTATATTTACAGCTATGCTCAACTGAAATGAATGTTTTCATTCTTTAATGCTTTTATTATCCAAGCTGCTGTCCAATTTGACAATTAGTATAGTTATTGGCTTGCACATTTGCCCAATTTACTTCCTAGCATTTCTTCTGGCAGGAATATGTTTTCCATTCAGCTTTCATGCTACAAGAATAGCTAAGATGCTCATTCTAAAGAAATAAAAAAAAAACTCCTTCTTCTCATGCTCTATCCATTTCAGATGTTGGCGACCATCATAGCTACTCGGACATTACTAGCTCAGTGGAAGTAAAACCATACCATTTACAGAGATTTGCTAATCAGAACATTCTCCATCTACTTCGCCCTGTATTTTGTTCAGTAGTAGACAATATTTATTCTCATTTCTCATGAAGTGCATGAGGTGCTCAAACTTTCGTTCATTAATTGTCAAAAAAAAAAGCTGTGGTTGGCACTTCATTCTATTCTGGAATTCATTATTCTGTATGTAGTCAGTCCAATACATCTTCAGTACAACCACGTCTCAAAAGCCAGTAGACGCGCCTCTTTTTTTTAGCATTAGTAGGCGCGTGGGTTGTTTGATGATGATCAATGGCATTTTTATGTTTTATATACATAAAAAAATTTCTTAATATTATATATTAATAAATATTCATATAAATGTTAGTAATGCTTATTTATTTTATATATATATTTTTAAAGATAATATGTTAATTCGGCACTAATGGCCCAGAAGTCGATGCGCTAAAAAAAAAAAGTTAATTTTTTGAAACTTTTTTAATTAATATAATATTAAAAATTATTGCCAAAAGAAATCACCAAAATCATGACTAGGACTTCTCTAAGAAAAACTTCTAGATTCTAGAGGAACTATTGTATTGTAAATATAATACGAGAGGGCACATCCAGGTGTTTTGACAGGTTCGATAGCCAAAAACAGAGCCTCAGGTACTCAGTACCTCAGCACGCCTTCTGTAACGTTAATTTGTGTCTCCATAGCCTCTGAGAACTGTCTTAACTTTCTATTCTATACAGGAGCACCGGGTAGATGCAGCAGTTTACTAGTCGTTTATTCAACTCCAAACTGAGATTTTTGTTGGTAAGCAGTGTTTTCATGGCAATGAAAAAAGCCGAACCAAAGAAAATGTAAGAGCTATAAAAAGTTAATTTTTATTGTTTTGTTTAAGATAAATAGGAAATACGTCTGGTAAAAATGCAATATTGATCATTCATTTATTTATTTATTTGGTTTTAGAGCCCACAATTGGGCGATTTGCTCTATAAACATGTAGGGTGAAAACAAAATGAAAGATCTATAAAATCCAAATATTGTAACATTTAAATGTACATCTACGGCAATTACAGGGTGTCTACTGCACGAAAAAGTCACGAAAGTCAGGAACATGTCACAAAATTGAAAATAGGGCATGAAAGTCACGAAAAAGTCATGAATTTTGAAACCAAGTCACGAAATTTCAGTTTTTACCGGAGTGTAACGTAATCCCGGTACTTCGGCGCATTCGTAATTGTCGCCGTTTTTGTATGTATTTACAAATCAATTATTCATTTTTTAAATATATGCAGACTTAAATATTGAAATTCTATACACAGGGCCAATTTGAAGCCAATAGTTAAGGCTTTTTCATTTTGATTGAAATTATTTTCCTTTTAATGAGCATGAAATTTGCTTTTCAAATCATTAAAATGTCACGAAAAAGTCCCGAAATTGGCCTTCACAAAAGTAGTAGACACCCTGAATTAACAAATTTATACTATACAAGAAAAAAAAAAACATAAAATATTAAAGAACAACTATAAAATTAAAAACAAGAAAGTGATAAGAATGTAATTCCATAAATGGCCAAAAGGACCGAGAAGGTAGATACCGTAGAGATATCTGATTATTTTCCCTCCCCTCATTCCGACCCTCATACGATGAGATACAATGGTACTATAAGATACAAATCTTCATCCGAATTTTGATTTCTGGTCCTCAAGAACAAATTTCATGTACTCTAACCATTGAGCCTATCTCGCTCCATGAATGTATATGTGTGTATGTGTTTATATAAATAAAATGATTCTCATGTGCAACTATTATCTTTCATAAACAAACTCATTCCAGTGTTGGACACAGCAGGACAGGAGGAGTTTTCTGCAATGCGAGAACAATATATGAGAAAAGGTGATGGATTTCTTTTAGTATATTCTGTCACTGATAAACAGAGTTATGAAAATATTGTAAATTTTCATACTCAAATCCTTCGTGTCAAAGATAGGTAAGACTCATATTTTACTCCTTATTTAAATTCATTGAAAAGAGATCGTTTTCCGTTAAAATTGAGAATGTGTAGATAGTCAGAGTTTGGTCGTGTGATAAATAAAACTACATTTTATGATAAAAAATTAATTTCGTTTATAGTCTTCTGCTCAAATTCAGGGACATAAATATGCTTTAGGTCCACCCGACAAACCTATGTAATGTACTGTATAATAGACAGTCTTCTTTTTTGTACATGGCCACCGCGCATGCGCGAACGCCAGCAGACACTTTTTTGTGACACTTCTTTGTAACGTTTTTTTTCCAGTTTAGTCATCGCTAAAGCATATTTATGATAATATAAGTTATATTTTTGTCAACATTTCAACTCATGGCTATGGAGTAGAGGAAGAATTGTGCTCCCTCTACTTCATAGCCCTTAAGAAGGCTTCAATATCAAGCCAAAAATATAACTCATTTTTGTTATAAAATGTAGTTTTATTTAACATAGGACCGAACTCCGACTATCTACACCTTCTCTTATTTAAATTTAGATTTGTTTCCTAGTTAAATAATTTTAGGCTTTTTCATAGGCAAAAATCAATTATCAGCAAAATTTGTGTTATTATTAGTTTTAAAAAGGCTTATCGGATTAGATCTATTTTAGACTTTTTTTTTTTTTTTTTTTTTTTTTTTTTTTTTTTTTTTTTTTTTTACTTTAGCCACCATTAATATGTTGACTGCCAACTACAAGTTATCTTCTACTTTGCATTATTGCCTCGGACGTCAGCTAATAAGCAGCTCCTAGTACATGAGTGTTATAATGAAAAGATGGCCACAAGGAAGAGAACAAAAAATTTAGTGATGCAGTTACATAATAACAGGTCGAAGCAAGTCTGGGTACGAACTAATTCATTGTTGGCTTCCGTGAAGAACCTTCTGTTACTTAAACCAACTTCGAGATGGTTAATAAACCTTTTTTTTGTGCAAGAAACAAATTTTATATGCTTTATTGTGATCATTATGCAGTGTAATTATACTTTTCAATAAGAAAAATGATTAAATTAAATTGACTTTCTAGACCAGAATCTTGACTATTACTGTGGCAGTCAGTGTATTGATGTGGCTTATAATTTTCAAAAAAAAGATATAAATACTTTCATTTTTATTTTTTTTAGAGATGCCTATCCCATGTTACTTGTAGCCAACAAAGTGGACTTGCTCCATCTGCGTAAAGTTACCGAGGAAATGGGAAAAGCTTTAGCTGATCAATTAGGTATCCCGTACATTGAAACAAGTGCCAAGGATCCACCGCACAATGTTGACAAGGCTTTTCAAGAGGTATCTAACTACAAGTCTTCTAATTTAAATGTTATTCATTGAAAATGATTTTTAACTGAGTTTTTGCTTTCATATGCCCTACATGTTTTGTAGCCACATTCCTATCTCTTAAGTGGTTCTTCTTTCTGCATGAGATTCAATTTGAGGTAGTTCTTGCCTCCATATGGAGGAACATCTGTTATCATGTCAATTCAATCAAGATGTGCTGACTAGAAATGTTGATGATAACCCATGAGTCACAAAAAAAAAAGAAAAAATTTGCTCAAATTTATATATCTATTATATAAAAATGAACCGCTAAATGTGTTGGTAAGCGCAAATCTCGAGAATAACTGAACCGATTTCGCTAATTATTTTTTTATAATATTCCTTGAACTACGATGATGGTTCTTACGGAGAGAAAAATTTAAAAAATTGACTGAAAAAGTCTAAAAACAACACTTTTCGGGTCTTTTTCACTTCCTTAACGCAAATTAATTTTTAAATAAAAACATATGCTCTCAATTATAATATTTTTAACAGTTAACATATTAAGTGATTTGCGTATAAACAAAAAAAAAAAAAATTAATTAATGAGAACAAGTAATCACTAGGTGACAATAGAATCGCATGTTAATAATCCAATTTAAATTAATTTATATTTGCGTTAACAAAGTAAAAAAGACTTTTCTATATTCCCATAGAAAAGATTCGTTATAATACTTAAAGGTCAATTAGAACTTTAATACCATAACATAAAGTTTAAGTGTTAGCGGAGGGGTTCTGGGAAGGCAAGACAATTGAGTGACATTAGTATCCTATTAATATTAATGTCAATATTTGTCAAATTTTATACGATGGTAACATTACTCAAAAACAAATTGACTATAGTAAAATGTAAATTGTCTGTGGTAAAATGTCACTTGAAATTTAAACATCTCTTTGCTGTGCATCTATAATATTACTAAATCTAAAAGCCACAAATTTCTATAAAATTACTAAAGTGTTGTGTGTTTGTGACTTACTAAATATGCCTCCTATAAGGCGGTGGACAAATTTAGGCAGAACAACCCAAAATTCAAAGAATCAAGAAAAAAAAAGAAGAAATTAATTATCAATCTAATTGTACTTCCGAGGAACGTGAATATAGCAATGAACCTGAAGATTGCAATGAACGTGAAAGAATTCAGTTAAGACAGACCCGTGAAGCGCGACATTCGACTAATAATGGTGCAAGTTTGAATCGAGCTGCTTTCTGTTACGATATGTCAATTCATTACAGTGCCTGCAGCTGTGTTGCTACCTATGAACTCAGTTTGACTATAAACAAATCCCAGGGGCAGTCATTATGTGTTTGTGGTATTAATCTAGAAAACCCATGTTTCTCGCATGGTCATTGTATGTTGCCTGTTTCCGTGTTGGAAAACCATCAGCTCTGTTTGTTTACATGTCAGGTAATGAAACAAAAATCGTGTACCATTAATACTACAATAAAAATGAAACTTAATTTAGAATAGGTAAAAATCATAATAAGAAATATGATATTGTAATTTTTATTTTGATTTTTAGTGACTATTAAAAGAATTTTAAGGGGTTTATAATTGTTATTTTTTCACATAATGTAATTGTTGACTTATTAAGTTTCTTTTTTCTTTCCATTTTTTTTGTCTTACTAGCTGACCCGGTGTCCCGAATACCAGAATAAGTATTAAAAGAAAAAAAAATTAATGAATCGACTGTTAGGCGGTACGAAGTTCGCCGGGTCAGCTAGTATGTATATATATATTCAGGGTGGTCCCGAAGGAAATTGCCATACTTGAGGGGTGTGTCTGCCGACTAAAGTGTAGTTGAATGTCACCAAGGACTAATTTTTACTTGAAGTATTTCCCTAGATATAGACGTTTCCGTGTTTTTTTTTTTTTTTTGTCTAAACGCTATTTTTGACCATTTTTGCGCTATTTGTCAATCACGCTATATCAAAAAAATTAATTCTGATGCAATTTTCAAAATCTGTATTAAATTTCCTATTAGATCTCATGTACCTTGTGCAAATATTTCTCATAAACAAAGAGAATTTAGTTAAGATATATATGATAATTATTCGGTGAGTTATGTGAAAAATTTTGCATAAAGCTATAAAATATCCTAGAAATGAATTATAATTATTCTTAATGCGTTAATGAATTTACAGGTTGTGAAAATAATTCGTAATCACCCACCTGCTGAGGCGGAAAAGAATCGTCGGAAAAGAAGGAGGCCTGGCAAATGTACTATTATTTAATTTTCTAAAGTTTATAACAAAAATAATGTTGAAATGCAGTGCATTTCTCTCTTATCAAATGCACTCAGTAAGCAACGAACGTCTATCTAATTAAGTCAACCAAACGAGCATACTTTCTTAAAGCTTTGCTGACCTCATTCTTGGTTGTAATTCTAGTCTTTGAAATATATAAATTAATAAAAAAAGAAAAGAAAAACAGCATAACGTTCTTACTGGAATGACCCAGATATTGTATTAATATTTGATGGCCTCAGGAATTGATTAGGACTTTTAATGGGAGGGAGGCTCTCATAACATAATTTTATAACTCTTTCTCTAAGTGTTTAAAGTGAAATGTATAATTTATACACACTTCGTAAAATAAATATAAGTATTTAGTATTTCATGTTGTATTGTCTATTGTGATTGGTGCATTTAAAAATGCGACTGGCAGCCTCTCTTCTCAGGATTAACAACTTGATACTTATCTTAGTCTTAAAACGTGAAATAAATATTTTGATGGATTTTCTTACTTGTCTATGGCACACTATGTTTTTTCCGCGATTGGAAAACTTTATTGATTCATAAACATTTTGTTGTTGTTTTTAATTAATATTAAAAAATCAATTTTATTTGTTCATAATTTTAAGCATACACTGCTTAGAAATACATTCTAATTAATCAATGCAAACACAAAAGTGTTGTGTTCATTTAATTTATAAAATTTACTTCTTCATTATTTATTGTTTTGTTTTTTTTAGTTTAAAATTTGGTTTGCACTATCAAAGTATTTTACATAAATAAGGATGTTCTCATAGTTTTTAATTTAAGCATGTATTTTGAGAAGAAAATATGTACAAATAGAAGAAAGTTTTAATACTACTGTTTATATTAACAGACTTGTAATTCTTTTCTTTTTTTTTTTAACTGTGCAATTTAATGTAAAAAAAAAAAAGCATTAAACTAAACTAAGCATTTATTAATGTAAAAATATGCACCCTTATATATATTTCATTAAGACTGTCTGTTTCTGAAAATTCTACATTTTTTAGAAAAACAAAAACTTGTTGATAAGCTCGCTTGAGTGCTCTTGTGATATTTGTCAATCTCAAGTGTTTATTGTTTACATTGTCAACAGCATATTTATCTTCTCTATTATAATGTAAATAATATCGAGTTTTTATTCTGTGTAAACTACGTGCAATCGGAAAGTTTAAAAAAAAATGAACTAATTCAACTGGCCGCAATGAACCTTGGTTTTCTGTTTTCTAAATAATTGAGGGCTCTTATTGTTGTTTTAATATTGCTCAGCAGTATTTCCTATTTCAAATGCACCTTATATTTCTGCTGACCTTATGTTTGGAAATAAAACTGAATATTGTAATGATAGGTTGGCGACTCAAAAATAGCCCACATTGAAGTAAATTTATTAATTAAATTTGATATAAAAATAATAAAATTTAATATTATCTAGGAGCAAGTATAAAGATTGGATTACTGTCCTACTCCTTCCTCAGAAATCAGTTTTTTGTACAGAAAAAAAAAAAACTTTGAAATGTTTAACATTTCTTTTTAAATGCCTTAACATCAGCGTTGCTTCATCCAGTCAATATTAAATCTTGATGTCATTTGTTCATAATCTACTTATAAGCCTAAATTGTTTATGCTTTTAAGAATATTTTTAAAACAACTGTTCTCGAAACTACTCCTTTCGAACTGCTGTAGATCCTGAGATCTTTATCTTGCCGTACTTCCTGATCTTCTCAATTTATTTTGTGAACATTTAAAATACACTGGTGCCAATGACCATAGCAGTCGATGCACCCAAAAAAAATAAATAAATAAATTACGATACATTGATGCTAATGGTCTCGATCCAGATGGCGCAGAAAAAAAAATACAGTACATATCCTTTATAGTATCATCTACTATGTAAGATAGAGATTTTTCTTATTTATTTATTTAAATTTTAACATCCATTTATTATTAACAACGAATTTTAAGACGGGTTATCTAAAGGTTACCATCCTTTTCTAGCCAGGATAGGGGTGATGCCTTTTCTTTTTTCGAAAGAAAAGCCACCGCCCCTAGTGGGAATTGAACCCACGACCTTTGGCACGGAGTGTTAAGTGCTTACCCATTAACCCTCACGGGTTAATGGGTCTCCATGTCGGGTCTCCAGATTTTTCTTATAGAAGTGAATGTTGATTGAAAGAAAACTTATAATTTTATTTATTTATCAGCATCCGCAGCTAAGGCGACACCAAAAATTTTGATTTTAAAAAATATGATATAATTTATGATGAAATGAAACAATATAGAAAAATCTTTTCTTGTATTAGATGATATTACAATGAATGTGTTGTAAATTTTAAGAAAATCGCTTTAGTACGTCATGAGATATTTTTTACTTTCTTGTATATAGGTTTAAAATATTCTTTTAGCATAAACTATTTATCTACCCAAAAAAAAAAAAATATTTTTTGAAAATATCAAGGAAGTGTAACCTCATAAAAGAAACATTTTTTATTTAGAACTATTTTCTTACCTTGTATTCTGTGGTCAATTCAGAAAAAATAAATTGAATAATTATTATACATATAAATAAAAAATTTTCAATTTCATATCAATCTCTATTCTTGGTATTCGATAGGTTGAATTCGAAACCAGGGTTTCTACAGTCATAGTTTTGTTTTTTAATAAAAACTTGAAAATTTCAAATCAATTTATAAAAAATAATTTTTCTTGAACCAGATGCCAGATGCAAAAACCACTTTTTTGTAACGTTTTTTTTTTTTTTTTTCAGTTTAGTCATCACTAAATCATATTTATGCTAAAAGTTACAAGGTAGTGTTACCCCTTAACTGCCCCATACTACTGACTTTTCTTACCGAGCCCAGGAACTCCAAGCCATTGTCCTATCTCTATTGAAACTCTTATAGATTACAGCCAGTGGCATTACAGCTAAATGAGGGTTTTATCCCTCTATTTTAATTTCTAGTTTGTCTAGCACTCTGTTTTGGTTTCCCTTCACTTCTTAGCAAGGAACATCAGTGGGCGTGTTGAAACAATTAAAAATTGTCTTCCAAAGTCAAGTTTCGTCTTTGCTGAAATTCACCAGAATATCATTCGCCACATTGAAATATATTGTGTGAAATAGTAATTTTCATAATTTGATATCAGCTGCATAATTGGATTGGAATTTGTTACTTACTGTAGAAGTTGAGCCATGCACAATATATGCAGTAATGACTCGTCATATTTTTCCTTAAGAACCTATTTTCCTCCAAAAAATATTCCCTCAGACATTCATGTTACCTGATAAAACAATCTGAAATCCCTGCAACTCATATGAATAAAATTACATCAAATATGCAATATGTTACTAAGTATTTAATTGTCTTCAGCGTTTCAAATATTTATCTTTTCATGGTTGTCAGCAGTGTATAGATAATTATAAAATTACATTTATTAATTATATATTGTATCAATAAAAAAATAATTAACATTGTAAATTCATTTATTAAAAGTAGCTCTACTTGTTTTTGTTTTTTTTTTGTTTATCGGTGTGTCAACAGTTGGACTATTAATGCTGGGCTATCTACAGGTTACAACCCTTTTATAATGCCAACAGCACATGGTCAGTCACCTATTCAGGTACTGATCACGCCTGACGTTGCTTAACTTCGGTGATCAATGGGAACCAGTGCATTCAACGTGGCTACGACCGTAGGTTCTATTTGTTGTATAATCTTTTAATTAATTGTTGTATAGACAATTAAAAAAAATACTATTTAAATATTAGATTTTTGTTTTGTAGTGAGAAAATATTCATATTATAAAAAAACATGGAAAAATGTTACTAAAAAAAATAAATCAAATATTTCAATAGTATATTTATCATTTGCTAGGCAAATATAATTTTTTTATTCATTGAATAAATCTAAAAAGTGACTAATCTTTTTCTGGAAGGTCGATTTTTATTTTTTGGATTACTGATTGTATTCAGCTGATGGACGCTGTGCATAGTATTCTCAGTCTTGATTGGGCTGTTATTGGGACTGGTTAATCTTTGAAAAATTAGTTTATATTAGTGTAGTACATATTTTAGAAGGCAACTATAGGCTGTTCAGATAAGCCCAGGGGCATATTGCACATATGCGAACATAGGTGGGAATCTCTCCCTTTTGTTCCGCCATTTGCAAAGCCTCTTAATGATCAAACTCTTAACGTGAATTTCTATAAAACTGATTTATGCCTCGTTTAAGATTAGAAAAAGCTTTGAGAGGTTATACAAGGGAGATATTTAATCTTTAATATTTATCAATACTAAGCCAAAGCTAAAGTTGAAAACATTTTAAATTTCAGAGTGATAAGGTTATGACTAAATTTTTACCGCCAATTTTCTACTGGAAATATAGGCCACACCCTTTTCCCTCTCTCTAACCATCTATTTGAGTAGGCATCACCATAGTCTAAATTGTTTTCAGCCTTAGGTTTGGCTAATTATTGGTAAACATTAAATACTATCTCCTTTGCCTGACTTCTCAAAGCCTTTCCTTGTCCTAAACGAGACATAATCCGTTTTTATTCACGTAGCGTGTTGTTCATTGAAATATTAATGCAAATGGCGGACCCATCGGGAATAATTCTCATAGAATTTTGCGCATGTGGGATTTGAACTATTCTGTCTAACTGAACAGGCTATAAAAGGGTTTGTAACATGTAGAGCTTGATAAAATAAATTAATTGGTAGTGTTAATTCTATTTTTATTGACCTTCCATCTTGCTTATAAAGAATTTGGATCACTATACTGTAGTGATATTTTATTAATGTTATAACTTGTAACAGTGAGAGTAAAATATTCAGTTCTACGTGTTTTTCTAACAGAGTTTCTAGTTATTAGTGAGTATGAGTTGTCACTATGATACAACATAGGTAATTCCTGGGGCCACCAACACTGAAGTTCTTAGTCTAGTCATTTTAGCTTTCTCCTAAAACAATATGATAATCATGGTACTGAACTTTTATTTCTTTTAACAATCTTTTCATATAAATGTGATTTGTTTGTACAAATATGATAATTGATTGAATAAAGTTCCTGATGTATTAAGTCATTGAAAATTATTCAGCACAAGTTTATGTTCGGGAAAAAAAAAATGATTGCTTATGATAGTTTTAAGCTATTTAATCATTTATTTTAAAGATTTATATCCTTACAATAATCTAAAAATTGTAATACGAAAGATTGTCAATGAAAAATTTCCCGTCCACTTTCAACAGTTACAAAAGATTTAAACTCTATTGAAGATTTTATTGGCTAAGAAAGTCCTGGGAATCGTCGCTGGTATTTGTAAAACTTTCTATCAATTGAAAATATTTAAGAACAAATGTGGTTCTTGCTTTTGTTTTTTGTTAAAGAAAAACTGCCATTTTAACGACTTCTTTAATCTAAGTGAAAAATATTAGAATTTAAAAGGGGGTGGGGAAAATAAAATACTCCGTAATGGCCTATCATATGGCACAAATGGAATGTATATACATTTGCTTATTGCTTTCTGTAGCTCTCCGCTTTAAGAGTGTAATTTTGACAATAAAGTCTCTTTAGCGGTAACCAATCTGTAAATATAAATCGGTCTGTGAAGAAGTGAAAAAAAAAGACCAACTTCAACCTTCATTTGTGTATGATTTCTATCCCTATAATTTATGAAAGCACTATTTTATATGTTCTTTGAAATTTCTATGAATAGTGTATTGGTGTTTTGTAAATTCCTAACATATTTTATATTTTATACAAAAAAGAATTTTAAAACAGAAAAAAATTGAGATGTTTATATATATATATATATATATATATATATATATATATTCAGGATATATTTATATGTACAGAGGACATAAAACGTCAACGTGTATAAAATATTTTTAAATGTGTTTACTTCATTATGTGTATGAAAAAGTACCATACACACGCACACACAAGTATATATATTTAAAATATTTTCAATTTCGATATATTAGTGTATAATGACTTTTGAGAATCTGAAGAATATCCACAGATTGATTGTGTTACACAATCTGTGGAATAGTAGTTTCCATTATTTTATTTTTATTATTTTTTATATATAAAATGTTTTCTGGTGCTAATGACATTAGCAGTCGGAGCACCGATTATATCTAAATACATATAATTAATTTTGATTAATAAAGCAACCAAAACTTATAAATATTGACTCTGCAGTGTTTTCTTGTTTAATACAAAATACAGTAGAACGCCGAGTGTCCAACTTAATTGGGATTTCGGATAATTGGACTTGTAAATGTAATAAAAAAGAAACGATATTATTACCTTGTAAAATATTATTTATTAATGTTCCAAAGTACTTTCAATATAAATTAATTGATACATTACTGGAAAAATGCATACAAACTAAAAAATTACGAATCTTTCTTTACCTCTAGATCAGTTATAAAAATGAACTATTGGTACGTGTTTTATCTTAGTTCAACAGTGAAAATGTCATTATATGTCATAGAGCACAATAAAAAAAATCAAAAACATAAAAACAACTGAAAAAGCAATACTCTAGTTAAATGTTTTCGCGCTTGAGGGGGTCGATTCAGATAATTGGCATTCGGATAATCGGTGTTCTACTGTACTGCAATAAAAATGTTAGAACATTCTCCTTTTTCGGTATGTTTATTTCTTCACTATTGAAGATTTTCATTATTTACCTTTCATTTTTATAGACATTGATGTTTTGTGCCTCCTGGTGTTTATATATATATATATATATATATATATATATAAAAAAGAAACAAATATTCTATTTGTTGTATATATGTATGTAAATTACATTATTTTCCATGCACAAGTTACGTTCAATCAGACAGCTGTCAATTATTTCTCTGAACCATAACAAGCTTCGCCTCTAAGAAGCTTTATATAGCTTCTCGGAATTAATATTACACACAACTCCTTTATCTTATTAATGTTCCAAAATTGTGTAATTGTAAACTCCTATCTAGTTGTTGTCAAATGATCTAAAATATAATATTTCTAGACTTTAGTGAGAAAATACTTACGTTATATTTAAAACGTGTGAGCATTCTTGAGCAGGAGAGACGTTAAGTGTAATCAACGTAGCTTGTAAGGCTGTAGGTTATTTGGTCATTTCTATACACAGAGCAGTATTTTCATTATTAAATTATTTCATTTTTGTTTAAAAAATAACAATAAAAACCTAAAAAAAAAAAAAAATTATAAAACTTAAATGTCTTGCAATGTATTAATTAATAAATGATCAAGGGCCAGGAGTCTGATTAATTGTGACGTTACAAAAAAAAAAAAATCAATGCTCAGAACCATGGCTTTAAATTTAATCCATGACTTTTTGCACCTTTTTTAATAGATTGCTCAAGCAGCTGTAATTTCTGGAAGTTAATTGTCTTTACTAAAATAATGTAGCATTTTTTTAATATTATTTCATTAACAAAAAAAAACCCTCCAATGCCCGACAGTCATAAATGTGCCAATATTATTGCTCATTCTAACATTAACCATAGCTGAAGTATTATGTTAAGAGATTAGTCAGTAACATTAAAGATGTGTCAAAGGTGTCAGTTAACATCTAGCGAAATTTTAAGGTGATTCAATTTCTTTTTTAAAGAGTTACAAGTATTTTCTCCTCAACTCAGGATTTCTTGTGTATCTTGGAAAGCTGATAACTTCAAACATTTAGTGCTAACTTAACGTGTAAATAGTAACATAATAAATGTGATATATTAGTTTGTCATTGCAGTATTTTTGTTACTACTTTTATTTTGAATGATTTCAATTCTTTTATCGCACTAGTATTTGTAACACAACTCATAAATAGGTGTTTTCCAATTATGACTATGAAAGAAATTGATAAATATCTCTTTATCAATAATCAAAACTCTATGTACCAAGCTTCAGAGCTTGTCCGCCTGAGGAGACTTGTGTCACTCTTCCTGCCTTAACACATTCGGACCCGACGTCGTGGCGTGTGCAACAGCAGATAGCTTAGCTTTCTTTCTATTCCTGCCACTCGTATTTGGTTTGGGACCTCATTACGTTATTCCCGGTTAGGTTTGTGGATCTGGTATTGTATGATACTGATACTGAATCCGCCAGAACAATTACTTTAGCGGGTCCGCCATCGTGGCGTATATGGCACTTAACGATATTATAATTAATCCAATAAAAGTACATCATTTCAAAAAGTTTCTTCACTTATTTATTTTTTTTTTTTATATGTTTGCCGAAATAACTGTACAAAAGGAAGACTTGGGCCCTGATGGAAATTTTTTTCGAAGCCATCGGTTCTGAAAGTGTTAATGCTATTCCCTCGGCAAAGGCAAGAGTGACAAATTTTTTTTGTTGAGTTGTGTCACTTCAGAAATACTAGTGCAAAAAGATGATGACATTTGTGATATTGATTGGTTTTGTTCATGGGTTTTTAAGATAATTGTTTTTATAATTTCATTGATATTTATGCAAAGTCCATTTGCAAAATTTGTTACCTAGTATTGTAACTTTTGTGGGATAGTTTCCCATTTTCTTGTATTATAAGATATTTGAATAATATTGTAACCAAATCATATATATTGACCTCATTCATTGTGCAGTACTTTACTTGTGTAACACAAAATACTGCAATAGAAATGCCATCACATTCTCCTTTCTTGTATGTATGTGTTTGGCATATCCTTCACTGTTAAAAATTGTATACTGTGGGATTTCAGTATTTGTCCTTCGTTTTTGTAGACATTGATGTTTTGTGTCTCCTATGTAGTTGCCAAAATTGGATATTGGTATCATTGCAATGACATTTGTTAAATGTACAACGCACAAATATTTCAACTGTAAATATATATAATTATAAATAAATTGTATATGTGTTATAAAAAAAATATATATGTGATACCATATATGGTCACAGATATGGTAATTATGTTTCGTAATAACTTTAGGTAATCAATTCCCAAAGAATCTACTAGGGGTTGTCTGTTCTATGGTGAGAATCCAAAGGCCTATGAATAGGAGTATTTTTAATTTTGTATTTCAATATTTTATTTATTATTTAATTTGTAAGCAAGAAAATACATTGATATTGAACACTGACTTACACTTCATCACATTAAGACGTGAAAATATTTATTTATTTGAGTATCTACTTCATATTTACTACTACTAGTACCTTGTTTTAATCAATAACTAGAAACTATCGAAATTCTGTTAATAATATTCTCTTTTGATTGTTTATGAAGAGAACACATTGTTCTCACCAAATTGTATACTTATACTTTTAATAAACAGAGTTTGGCTCTGCTAATAGTTACTTATCTCCTAATGAATTTATTTTTTTTCCAATAAATTTATTTGGTTAACCTGTTCTGTAAATGAGGAGAACATTTTCTAACCAAAGTTGACCATTACCATCAGCAGAACAGTCTACTGTTGAGCCATTCATATACACTCAGTCAAAAAAGTTTCCATACAGCCAATTATAATTATATATATGCAAATAAATGAATTCAAGAAATGTGCTATAATATTACTTTTTTTGGCATTTTTTATGTTTAACATATATAAGTTCATTTAAAGCAATAATAAGTTAGTAAATATTAAATTTATCATAATTTAAAAAAAGTTTCCATACATTACAAACAATGCATTATTAAATTTCCATAATTTTTTTTCATAACTTCTGGGTCCTCCTTTTCGTTTTAGGATTTCAAGTAGTCTGGGCTTCTTCATACTCCAAACCAGTTGTTTTGTTACTAGGTTATTAATTTCATTTCATTCTGTCTGTAGTGCACTATTCAGCTCTTATTTCGTTAAGATGTTCTGATTTTTCACTCGTCAACCAAGTTCATCCCATAGATGTTCAATGGGGTTAATGTGAGGTGTTTTTAATTGATTTGGAACATTGTAGAGCAACCAATCCTTTACTTTTTAGCTGTGAGTTTGGGGTCATTGTCTTATTGGAAAAAGTATCTTGGCCAAGTCTGAGTTTCTCAGCCGATTTTTTTAAATTAACCCTTAGGATATCTAGATAAACATTTTGGTTCATAATTCCATCAACAAACACTAAATTTCCTACACCAGATGAACTAACACACCCCCACACCATGACACTTCCACCTCCGTGTTTAAATGTTGGTTTTAAATTATTGCTGTTGAATGCTTCCTTTGGTTTTCTCCACAGTTTTGACTTTCCATCTGACCCAAAAATGTTAAATATTGACTCATCAAGAAATATATTCCTTGGTAAACTGTTGCAGCTCCTTCCGTTTAACCATACTTATGAAGGGCTTTCTTCTGGCAATCCGACCCCTGAATCATTCCTTTCTTTATGAATTTCTAACGTTCTCTGGGTCGACTTGAATCCCATAGTCCCTATTTAGTTCAGTGGTCAATGATGTGTGAGGGTCTTTATTAATTTGAACAAAGAAAACCTCCTGTGGTGACTCCAATTTCCTTGGACTTCCCGTCCATGGTCTATCCTTCAGAGATTTTAAACCCCTAAGCACGTTAAGCACATATTGTGCTGTTGCATGTGATTTATTTAATAATTGAGCAATTTTTCGAAGAGACAAGCCCTGATTATGGCAGCGAACTATTAGCTCTTATATCATGAGAAACACGCATTATAAAAAAAATCAGTCTCTCACAGGCACAAGTAAAGAGAATTAAGGGAAGAGATGAGATTTATACACCTAAGACTTAAAAGAGGGTCACAGTACATAAAATAGGATTAATGTTTATAATGTATGGAAACTTATTTGACATCCATTTTTTAAATTATGATAAATATAATATTTATTTACTTATTATTGCACTTATATATGTTAAACATACAAAATGCTATACAAATAATACTATTGCACATTTCTTGAATTCCTTTATTTGCATATATTCCATTATTTTTGGGTGTATGGAAACTTTTTTGACTGAGTGTATGTTACAATAACTGCCTCATTGTTTTTGTGATTACAAGAAACTACGTTTTATGGTGTTTAGCTCTTCAAATTTCCTGTGCTGAATTTACCGGTTGAACAGCTACCTTTTATTCATCTGATGTCCTTTCAATTGAAAATATTCTGAGTCAAACTTGAAACTGTTGGAGCTACCCAGTAGAACCGAACTCAAGACGGATGTTTTGTTGATGATAATATGACATATTATGTAATAAAATAAAAACATAATAAAACATATTGTTTTATTAATTTCAACAATTGCTAGTTACAATAAAACCACTTTTTACAAATTGGCTCAACCAGTTCAACAAATTGGCTGAAAACATATTCAGTTTCCAGATATTCCATGTATAGAGGTCTTAAACTCCTTCATCGATGAGGTGACATTTTTTTTTTTATTACGGCGCATCGACAAATCTTGGCCATTAGCGCCGACATCCAGGGTGCAGCCAGGAATTTTCTCAGCGAACCCTGAGATGAGAAAATTCCTGTCGCCGGTGGGGATCAAACCCACCATCTCCCGCTTACGAATCTAGCGCGCTAGCCACTAGACCACGGGAGACCCTCCCTCCATCCATTTGTTGGTGTTTTCTTTATATTGTTTCTTAGCTGTTATTATATATATATATATATATCTGTCATCTATTTCCATCCACTGGACTAAAGCCTATATGGCATCAAAAAGGATAGTTTCATGCCAATGTTTATCGACTATTGTGAGCAGACAAGCTTTAGAAGGAAAGAATTGACTTATGATGTCAACATGAGCATCCTCCACTCTGGCTCCTTGTAAAAATGAGAGGTGTGACAATATCGTTCGATATTTCTCTGTTTAGCGATAAGGTTTTTCAGGCAAAAATAAATGGTGTTTCGGGATACCTTGATTAAAAAGTAGCTTAAGCTTATGCTTTGATGGTGGTCAAAAATAAAAGTACATGATTCCACTGGGGCGTATGGTCGCACTGACGAAAGCTCCGTATTGGGTCTGGGGAAAGGGCAGCACATGAAGAGACTCGTACTAAGGAAAGTTCTCATCTGCTATAGGCAGTCCGCGTTTGACTCATCATACTGATTCGTTAAGCTAATTATAATAATAATTTTAGTCCGATCTACTCCAGGCTACTATGACCTCACATTAAGGTTGATAGCATACGTCCGTTGCTGATGTCCAAGTGTTCTTATTCTTCTTGCTGACGTTGTTCCGGACTTCTAGAGGAATAGGTAGGGTAACTGCTCCTATTATTGACATACCCCCAATTATTGACACTCATACTTTCAATTAAAAAAATAAGCGTTTGGCGCCACCTATAAATTTAAACTTAGCACCAATGGGTTCGGAATCTTATCTACTTGTTTTCTGCCAAAAACAAGTTTGCTATAAAGAACACAGTTGAGGTCAAGATTTTCCCTTTAGCTTTGGAGATTTTCAGAGAATGTAGCTGATTTGCTAGTGTTTCTCTTAGAAGGTGAGTGCTTATTTTTCGTATTTATCAGTCCCCATTTCTTTTTTTTTTTTTTAGCGGAACTGTTTCTGAAACAGTTTATAGTCTTTCTTAGATATAATGCAAACTTTTTAAGTGCTCATTTTGAATAAATAACGTTATTTTGAGGGTGTCAATAAAAGGGTAGAGAAAAACCACCTTAATCCAATTATTGACACACTGTCAATAATAGGAATTTTGATGAAATCTTTGTTTTGGTGCCTAACAAACTGGATTTTTAATGCTCAACAAAACGGTGTTTTACTTTCCCAAAAATAATGAAGGGATCAAATTTTTGACAGGGGGTGTCAATAATAGGTAAAGTATGTGTCAATAACTGGAATACATTTTTCCAATTATTGACAACCTCAAGTTGCCAGTTATTGACATAACTAATCCACTTATGCAAATTCGAAGTTTATGATAAATTCTCGTACCAACCTAATGAGTCTTTTATCAGGCTCGACTACATTTGTATGATTCTATTATGTTGTGGATGTTGAGAAGGTCTGAAGTATGGATTTGGTTTCTAGGCATGTAAAATGGCTCCCATAAGACACACTTATGTACTTCTAGGTTTTCACCTCTATGATTCGACCTCGAATTGCCCGAACTACTCGAACTTCTCCGATCTTTTAATCACTGATAGTGATTGGGAAATCGTCAACAGGAGTATCTGCAAACATAGACTTATTCGTAATTCGTTAAAGTTTACTGTGGTGTTCCTTTATGAGAACCCCCTTCTGAGAAGAGCACTTTATCCAAAAATGCAGCTAACATTGAATTCGAACTGATGATGAACCTGAGGAATAAGTGGTCACAAAAGAATCTCCTACAATTAGAGAAGCCAGAAATGCGGTTAATACATTTTAGAGCCAACGGCCATAGCCACGTTAAATGCACCGGTTTCCGTTCATCTTGAAATTTAAGCAGCTTCGGGAGCGGCCAGTACCTACCTGACTGAGTGACCGATCAAGTTCTGTTGACATTATTAAAGGGTGGCAACCTGTAGATAGCCCGGCGTTAATAGCCTAAATGTTGATATGCCGTTAAATACACGCAGTGTTCTTTTGTTAAACCACAAAGAGTTCGCCGTAAGTAGCTGGGAATATAGAAGATAAATCTCCATTTAAACTTTGGGAAATGATGAGTTTCTTGGAGAGCCCGTGCTGCGAATTTCATGAACCATCATAAGAACAAGAAGCCAGAGGAGTTAAGTCTCATAATAAGAACTCAGTGAAGTACAAGCTTCCTTATGGACTTTTAGAGTAACTATACTTATTTATGATATAATTTCATCATAACTTTTATAAATGTTGTAAAAAAAAGTATATCGTTGCTACTTCATTGAAATTGAGTCAATGACTGGTGCCTTTTCCTATCAAAAGCTAGATTTTACTTGTCAATAACTGGGTCATTTACCTGTCGAAAACTGGATTTGACCTGTCAATAACTGGGTTATTTACCTGTCGATAATTGGATTTCACCTGTCAATAACTGGTGCAAAAAGTCACCTTCTTATTATGGCTAAAATCCTCTGAAATCATTCATTTTTAATTAATATAATAGGCTGAATAAATTCTAGAGATCCTGGCGAGGATAAACCCCTTTGAAGCAAGTGGATTGGTTAATAAATAAGGAAGATACTGTAATATTGCCTGAAAATTTTGCTTACTGTGTCAATAATAGGGGCAGTTACCCTAGATCAAGAGCTTGTAATACATTAGGATGTGAAATTTAAGTCCTTTTGCATGTATGATTTCCGTTAGTGTTGTCACCTGCTACAAGTTTGGGAAGTAAACGAAAATTTCCGTTGACCTAGGGTCTCCTACCTTCTACTTTAATGTAAGACTTCCAGATGCCCAAGAAGTAAACATTGAAAACAAAACAAAATATATGATCATGTTATAAAAGAATACCGTATTTTGGGGTGAGTTCGGACAGGTAGTACGAGTTCGGACAATAGTGAATGGCGCAGGAAATCACGTGACCTGGAGCAAACTTTTTCATTAGGGTCATAATTGGCATGACAAATACTATCGATATTGTATGTTTCCCATGTAGGTAAGGCGAAATCGCCTGTAATTTCCATGATTTTCGAAATGCTAGAAACAAACGTCTGTGTAGAGGCTCTAGAAGTAATTAAACCCTAATTTTTCATATTTTATAGTAGGTTTACATGTTGGCTAATGATACATAAATAAATATATTAATTTTTTTGGTTCAAAAGCTTTTTTTTCTTCGTTAAGTAAAAAACTCGCATACCATGGGGTGAGTTCGGACATGTATCAATTATACCCGCGTCCTTTTGGCTTAAAGGAAAACAGTATTTATTCCAAAGAGGCTTTGAAAAATTTGGTTGACGATGTCAAAACAAAGAAGAAGACTCTGAAAGAGGCAGCGTATCGATTTAGGTATTTCGATCTACAACGAAATACCTACATCGACTTTAAATGATAAAGTTAGAGGAATGCAGACCAAAAAAAAGTGGCGGCCAAACAAAATTGAGTCAAGAAGAAAAAAAAAATATCAAAGGGAATTTAAGCTGCAGCTGAATGGGACTTTCAATTAACTCGATTGAGATATTCGCCAAATCGTAAAAACATATTAGGATGGTCAGGAAAAAATTCGCAGGATTTTAAAGCAAGCTCAAACTGGAATGGTTTTAAGGCTTTATGAAAAGGAATCAGCCATAACGGAACGCCTTACACAAAGCATCAAAATGTGTAGAGCAGAAGTTTATAAGGAAAAAGTGAAAGAATATTTTCTTAATCTAAAAAATATTATAGAAAATATTTCTCTTTAGAATATCGTCAATTATGACCGAGCTCACTCCAACTATAGGTTAAGTTAAGATTTTTACAGAAATTAAAGGCTGTCCGAACTCACCCCACACGTAGGGGTGAGTTCGGACACATTTTAGCTATAAGAAAAATTGAAAATTTTTGAGATATTCAAAAAACAAAATACACTATTCGATAGAGGAATGTTAAGGGTTCATAAATTAATTTTTCCAGATTTTTACAAAAATTCTGTCTTTTTTAATTACGAGAAAACCTCGAAAATGTGTCCGAACTCACCCCAAATGACGGTACCGCGGGGAATGATCAGCACACTGTGTAGCCAGCAACCCAATAACGTTGGGCAGCCCTCTATTATTTCATTTAAATAAAGTTTTATTTTCACTTTTGAAGAAAGGTTGTTGAGGACAAGTAGATTGATCAGTTAGCTTGAAAAAAATGAGTCGACCAAGTACCATACCAGGTCTGTACAATTGCTTGTTCCTCACTACATTTCATATTTCCATCATGGAAAATTTTGAGTGCTTGAACAATTGAAGAGTGTCAAGAACATGAAAATTGAAAAAGCCCGTCACTCAGGAGGAGCATAATTAAGCACATTCCTAAGGTTGGATTAGGTCAATCCGCGAACGTTGTGGCCGCTATCGTGTTTTGTTTTTTTTTTTTTGTTTTTTTTTTACGGCGCATCGACAAATCTTGGCCATTAGCGCCGGCCTCCAGGGTGCAGCCAGGAATTTTCTCAGCGATCCCTGAGATAA
This sequence comes from Gonocerus acuteangulatus, assembly GCA_946811695.1. Taxonomy (NCBI): domain Eukaryota; kingdom Metazoa; phylum Arthropoda; class Insecta; order Hemiptera; family Coreidae; genus Gonocerus; species Gonocerus acuteangulatus. Next base: position 58,478,302 of record OX328129.1, on the reverse strand, counting down.
GAAAATTCCTGCCGCCGCACAGTGTCAAGAGTATATGGGGAAAGAAATCAAATATCGTATTGTTCTCTAGACTTGGTTCATTATTTTTTTTCTGTTATTAAAAAACTCGAACATAAGAGAAAAAAGAAGTTTTGACTTAAGAAAATAATTTATTATTCTATTAACTTACATAAAATGTATATGGATACTTACGTATGCTATTTGCGAACTTATAAAAATTATATAAAGAAATTTTACTAATAAAAAAACTTATTCCTTCTCAGAATCACTTCATTGTAAACAAATACTATAATTTTTATTTAAAATTAAGTGTGATAAAACTTTTGCTTCAATTTTGTCCTCGATTGTGTAGCTATTTTTACTTAAATCTTATTTATTTAAATTTCAATTGTTACATATCTTTCTTAGAGTTGACAAATATGAATCTGATAGGAGGAGAAGCATTTTCATTAAATCCATATTTGTATCAATACAAGAAGCAGTTAATGAAAGACACTGGTATATAATACCATGAATAATGCTTCAGATATAATTCATAAGTCTCACCAATTTATGCTGTTAATTTCGGCATATTAATCGATTTACCACTAGAAACCATTTTCAAAATGCTGCCCTAATTGATTATTAATGTTATCTCCAGTCCAGTAATTTCGCTGCTTAATTTTGGATTGCCAAAAAATATGCGGGCGGTTTTACCGTCGTTAGTAGAACCATAAGAAAGCTTTTGCGTATCGATCAATAAGTCCATTTTCTCCTTGGAAAATCCTTAGAAGTAAGCTTAGTGGAAAACTGTATTTCGTCGATACTATGTCCACAACTCGTCTCTTTCTTGTAGAGTAAGATGCTTCCACGAAACTTACTTGCGGTCTTCCACGTGAAAGACCTGGTTGATAATTATCTCGTCAACACATTTTAAAATCGTCGTCGGAAAGTTTAATGTTTATACTTAGCCAATCTTCCTATTTTGCTTCGAGTTCCCCTGAAAACCTGTAACAGCGGTCCCAATTTTGTTGAATACCTAGGCAAAACAATCTCAATCAATTCTCTTATATTCTCCTTAACTTTATCTGAACATTCAGAAAAATTATATTCTTGCAGGATTCTATCAAATAAAGCATCGTATCTAGTGTTTGGTTCGTTACTGCGCCAGAAGTCGTAAAGATTTCATTGGTTATGAAATCTAAAAACCACAATATCTCTGTGAGAAGCAGCCAAAAGCAGGTAAACTAGGTATCAAAATAATCGTGAAGCAATGTACTATTTATGGTCAAAGTATGAAAAAACCGTTATTTTACGTTTTTTTTTTTTTAAATCCTTAGCGACCCCCCGCTATCGTGTTAACACAAACACATATACACCTGCGTATATACAGTAAACTTCCTCTAATCCGGCAGGATGGGGGAGGGGGGGTCATGGTCAAACACAAAAAGTGCGCCTCTTAAGTTCTTATGCATCAATTCCGTAAAATCCCCACCCCAACAACTCCTTAGTACCCATCGGTCGTACAATAATTCCCTCTCTGTGATCAAATGCGTACTTTTGCCAGTTCAGTTTATAGCTTTCGCCTGAGGCAGTGTAATTCTAACAGTACGCAATTTTATTTTAGTCAGTTTACATTAAGTCTTATAGTCTACATTTCGTTTAATTTTCACCTCTATCCATTTTTTCGACATGCATATTGAAGCATGCGAATATTTGATAATTCGGTATGCTTCAAGTCCCGAACGTGCCGGATTAAGGCGGCTCTAGACAACAATTTCTGGGGGGGGGGGGGGCTAATTTAGAATGGGCTTACTGCCGTGCCTTGGCGTGTAGAATCAATTTTTTATAACCAGGCACCAGGAAATCCTTAAGGAGGAATTTGATAAACTAAGAACATACATTAATTAGAACTTATTACTATTATTTTGTCTAAACAATTTACTTTTCTAACAACCAAAAAAGATTGTGAATTTTTATTCTGGGGAGGTAAGCCCCCCCCCCCCCTCCCCTTTAGGGAACTCTTGTAAAGATGTTACTTTTGGCCAAAGTTTGTGGATTATGATTTGAAATCAGATCATTTGCTACTATTTTTGAATAGTTTATTCATTGTAGTAAGGAGCTTATACAACGAGGGCGATGAACTCCAGTCTTCAGGATTAAATACGTTCAAATAGTACTTGATAAATTGTCGATGTAAATGAGTATTCTATTGACTGAATATTATTTTGGGCCCATTAGATTTTCTATTTAAAAGGCAGGGACTTCGGGAATTTGTTATTAGATAATGAAGCAATTATTTTTCGATAGGATAGGACTTGAAATTCAATATCAACGATTATTAAAGGTAATATATACTATTTAATTATTTTTCGGTGGATTAAGTATTTATAAAAAAAATAAATCTGAGAACCCAAAACATCTGACATTATTAATCACCTAATAGATTCACGTTTCATGAGTTGTTATTTATTTTAATATCGAACACAAAATTCGTACACAAATATATTCAAAGAAAATATTTTGGAATGTAACTGAGAAATCAAACATATAAGTTACATGGGAGCGCTAAGCTAAACGAAAGAGGGGGGGGGGGGTATATTTTCCTGAACAATGATTCGTTCTTATTCTAAACATTTCGAAGTAACGTTCTTTACATATTATATTATATGAGCTCTAGTTTTTTACTTAATTTAATAATATTTTTTTAAAAATGAAAAATTGCATTCCTTGGTGATTGATTGTTTAAAGGATACATTCCAAAAATGAATTCAATAATTATTTATTTCATTTTGTATTGAAACGTAATTTACTTTTCCTAATTCAAATTTTGTTTATTATGGCTCCGTATAATTAATAAGTTTTATTTATTAACGCATTAATAAATAATTTGTTATTGTTATACATATAAAAATTAATAGTTCCCATTGAAGCTTTATATATTTTTTTAATTTTGATTTATTTTTGTTTTGTTTCTTTTAACTAGTTATTTACTTCGATTGACTTCTCTTTTTAAAGTTATTTTGACATTAATATCTTAAGGTTTCATTTGGAGGTGTGGCGGCCATATTTTGTTGTAGGCCACCAGGGGTGAAGTCAATGGGCTGGCCAAGTTACGAAGTTGTTATAATGTATTTGATTATAGTTGACATTTTACCTTTTTTTCGGAATTAATTGCCCCTTTTGGGGAAGTTAATTACTGATTTTAAAACAAACATTATTTCGAACCAACATAACCTGCTTGCCTAATGATTGTTTTATTTACCAAAATATCTATAAGTAGTCTGCAACAAGTCTATTTTTGGTGATTGTTATCCTGGACTCTTGGCACCAAGTGAGGCAAATCATCTCTTATGGGATTTATGGTTTCTTTAGTTCATCCATCAAGTGACATATTTACATTAATATATTGTTGTTTCAAAGCACCATTTTTGTTTTTAGGTGCTATTAAGTATTTCAAGTGATAGTCAGATTATAACTAGCATGTAAAATGTGGTTTATTATGCCCGAATTTCATAAAAAGGGTGCATGTTGTTTAATATTGTATGAAGATGTCAGTGATTGAACCGAATATATCATCTGAAGACAGCGATGCATCCACAGGTATTTTCATTAGTGTATTCTTTTTCCAGTATTTTGACAGAAAAATAATTTATTTATTATTACAACACAGTATAATCTGTTAAAGATATTGATTACCCAGATTGTAATAGACCTCAGTAGGTTTCAGGATTAGTATTAAAGTTTAGAAAATAAGGAAGTATAAAACCCCTTAGACTTCATAAAAATGATGGAAACCCAGATTTTTCTGCTCCAGGGAGCACAAATAAGTGTCACTTTTTTAAAGATTGGTCTGCTTTTATTTGATTAAACTTTTAATAATTTTCTGTGTATCTTGCTGTCAGTTGTCTGTGTAGATTTTGTTAATATTAATCTTGGGATTTAATTCTTACAGTAATGGATTGAAGTATATTGTGTATTGCTTTTTCTATGGTTTTAACTGCTGGTTCGTTTGTTGAAGCTAATTTCTCATCACTTTAAGGCGGAGTATTTTTGTTAGTTGTTTATATAATATTGAATTATATATATATATATATATATATATATATATATATATATATATATATATATATATATATAAGTATTATTGAAGTAATACATATACGAAGTACTCAAATTGTTCAAATCCTTGAACTAGGTGGGGAAATTGTAGTGTGTTTGACATTGCAACTGTAAATGTCAAACTGGTATAGCTGTGTAATTTAAGAATGACTGCATACCAGACTTGCATACTTGAATTTTACTTTCTACATGTGTCAATGACTTCACTTCTACTTTTTTTTTTCTAATTCACTTTTCTTGTGCCTATTTTCTAAGGGCAATGAACTCATTATTTTTGAATGTGGTTATTCTTTAAATATTTTTAAATTCTCATTTGTAAAAGCTTTTGATATAATTTATGATTAAAGCTATGATTTAAGATTTACTTAATGCCTCATACCTGAATGAGGAAATCTGATCTAAGAGCTTACTCTAATGCTACGGTTCGTTATCAAATAAATTAAAATAACATTAATTAAAAAGTTATAATTACTAATAATTGGTTTATTCCTTTAAAATTGTGTTTAACTAAACCTTCTGGTGATAATAACCTAAGGAGTCGATGTACCAAAAAGAAAGTGTGTTATATCAATCAAAAATTAATGAGGGTTTAACTAAATCTTTCATTTTCCTTTTTATATAGTGTTTTAACTTTTGTCAAAAAATGAAAGGCCATTGATTTATATTCAAGGAATGTTTTAAATATTTTTTTTCCATTTGAAATAAAAAAACTGTTCTAAGTTTATGCCTGGATCCATTTAAAAGTGAGTCATCATCATATTTGTGAATAGGACTCACCTAATGTCATACCCCCTCATAATTAAAGAAAAACTTATTTATTACTGATGGTTTCGTTTAGCATATCAAGACAATATAATTTCAATTTTTATATGTTATTTAGGCAAAATGTTGATTTTATTTAACAAAAATGTTAAAGATAAATAACTCTAACAAATAAATTAATCTTTCTTGAACTTAGTTGTAATTTATTGCTGAGATTTATTTGAAAGATTAGTAACTTTATTATGAATGAATATTTCTCAACTAAATCAAAGTTTACCAATAATTATGATATTAAAAAACGTGATCTTAATCGTTCTTAGAGAAAATATCAATCTAATTTTAATGTTGTAACTTTTTCTCCATAGTTCTGAGTGAGTAATACCAGCTGTTACTACATCCGAGATTTTTTTTCTGGAAATATGCTTCTTCCAATATGTAGCATTCTTGGTGCAAATATTAAATGCCATCCTGAATGTCCTGAATCTTATTTCTCAGATGCTTTTAATCTGAACGTATTGTTTCTATTGATCCTGTCTGTATCGTTGAATCAGTTGCACCAAATCTAATATAGGTATTCAGCGACTGTTTCCAGCAGCATTTATTTGTAGTTTTGAAAAATAAAAGAAAGATTACTAATTTTATTTTTATTAGTCTTAAATCCAGTAGACAATAGGGGTGGACAGTTTTATAAATCCATTCACTATATGAAGTTCATTGATGATATTTTTACTCAACTTCCTCTTCACATTTCACTACATTTTTAGTTCTTGACAAGTGGCATTGCTCTCTGAGAGCTAATTATTTTTGTTTTTTGGTTTCCCCCCTTTTTTTAAAAAATAAAACAGATTTTTGGTGAGCATTTACTTAAAAAGTGTGTTCAATATTAATCCTTGTGTTATTTGAAGTGGAATTTAACAGAACACAGTGTTGAAATAGAAACACAATATTTCATCTTTTACTGAGGTTATCCTGTTGAAATTCACTTTTTTTTTTTTATTTTTTTTTATTTAGTCTTTGGAATATCCACCTCCCGCTGAACATGTTTTTTTAATTGTTTTTGAAATAATTAACAAAATATAAGAAAAGTCTATAACGTCTCATGCCCGTTCATACCATAATTTATTTTCTATGCTTCCCCTTTCCCAAACATAATGTAAATTTATTTAATTTAAATATAAGGGTGATTTTCAAGTCCCTGAGTACCTGAAACTTTGATATAGTTTTTCCAAGTTTCCATATGATGAAATATATCACCTTATAAAGTGTTCTTTGATGATCAACTAATCTTAATTCTTAAACGATTAATTTCCAACATAATAATTATTTGCTTTACAAGTTTCGTGCCTTTTTTTAGTAATTCTTCTGGAACTCATAACTATTATATGTCATTTATATCTCTCAAATACTTGAAACTAAAATTCTGTGCTTGTTTGGTTGGCAAAGGTTTGTCATACTTACTTGATGAGGATGTTATAAAATCTCCACTATACAGTTTGTTTTATTGGCAGTATACTTTTGAGTCCTATGTCATCCCCAGTCTCCTGTTAAAACATCAAAATAGTAAAAAAAAAATCCACTACAATAGAACATCTTAATGTGTGCAAAATTTTAATAATGAACACAGGCATATATATATGTTTTTAAATTGTGTACTCTAAGGTATTATAATGTCATTAATGGATTGTTAGGCTATTTCGACGTTGTTTTAATAGGGCACTGAGGTTGAGGTCGATAATCTCAAGTAATCTGTTAATAAAAAACTGAACAGTAGAGTTTTTGCGACCAATCCATTTCGTTTTTGTGATAATTCTATTTCTGATGTCTGAGCACTCTGTGTAAGTCTTTATTTTTTTAGAAAAATTAACTCTTCGGGCTTAAATTTGAACGCAGATAATAAGCAATCATGTTAAATTAACAAAGCTACTGGAGCCTTACAAAAATTATTCCTCTTGTTAAACAGAAACTCCCATTTAAACCTCCTAAATAAGAAATGTATTTATTTTTTATGTATTGAATAAGTTATTTGTTACGCCTTTCCATTGTGGTTCTACACTTGCCATAAAAACTTATAAAAATTGCAAAATAGATTTTTAAGATTTATATGAAATTTCCTTAGGTGTATCTAACTCATAGACTTTCACGGTCCAAGTCATTACAAATATTATAGTCTTCTGGTATTGACAGTGTCACAAACTTCTTTGTCGACATTTCGCTAGTCATACTGCCAGCTTCCTCAGGGCTTCTCAGGCTAAGTCCCAAGGGAGCTGGCAGTATGATTAGTGAAACGTCGGCAAAGAAGTTTGTGACACAGTCAATACCAGAAGACTATAATATTTATAATTTCTTAGATGGACTCTAATTGATTAAATGGATGTTGGGAGGGAGGGAGAGACGTGTTCACACTCACAAATTGAATTTAAATTAATGATCACAGTAATTCAAACAGAGATTTCTATAATTATATGATTTAATTTAGTCGGCTCATGGTGATTTCTCTAATTTGGGTTTTAATGTGTCTAATTTCATTGAGTATTTAAAGTTCTATTGTAACTTGTACTACTGTCTTCGAGGATTATGCTGCTGGGGGGAAATCAAACGGGGGCCTCTCAGCTTGTGTAAAGCATTGATTTAAGCTCTACCAGAGAGGGATTATTTTCTGATAAGATAAGCCAAGCTAAAGCTCGTGAAAAGGCTATATATGGACTATATATAGACAGCTTAGTTCTTCCCAAAGTGAATTACTTAAAGCTTCTTTAACAATTAAAGATAAGGAACACAGTATATTTTTTCTGGATACAATTCAGTCCTCTTAGTTCCTTAGGCAATATAAAATTCATAAAATATTAAAATAGATCGCCTTTTCTGAATCTATTAATTTCAATTCATCAATAAATTAACCAACTTACCGCCAAATATGTGTATATATATATATATATATATATATATATATATATATATATATATATATATATATGAGTGTGTTTGTGTTTAAAGTTCTAATGATTGTATTTGTTTGCTTTTTATAAGGAAGTATTGAAATAAATCTCTGTATTTTTAATCATAAAATCAATATGAATGAAGATAATGAAAGATTATTTGTCATTCTATAACATAATTGTTTATTTATAATAATATCATTTTTATAATAATTGTGAGAATATTTATATATAACTTATATTTTAAAGTGGCATAGAACTCACATTTTATGGATTGCTTCTAATCTTGCCTTCCTCCTCTCCATTTTTTAATAATATTATTATTATAAATAAAATGCTTTTTTTAATTACTCTTTAAAAAATTATATCAATATGTAATAGCTATCAAAATTCATATTAGTTTATTTATTTTCCAAAATAAATTTTACAGCAGTTGTGTGAAATAGCATTTTGTTAGTGCGATTTTTGTAATAAAAATCAGTCAGAAAAAAAAATTTGATCTGTTGTGTTTTGTAACAGGAAACGGTATTTGAAATTTTTATATACAGTACACTCTGTGATCCGGGGTATAGTCGGATTAGAGAATTCAGTAAGATGCAGTCACTTATGTATTTAGAAAACCTTATTATTTGAGGATAGAATAATATGAACCATTTTTAATATTGCATACTTAAATAAACTTTAGATACCGAATTAGAAAATAAATTCAAAATATGTAAATCCTTGCTGGTGTATTATTTACAAGTGCATATGAATGACAAAGTTTCAAGAAATAAAAATATGTAGACAGGCGGCCTAGCCACAGGTGTCTTACTAGAAACATTTATTTTCTTACTAGAAGCACAAGTTCCTGCCTCTAAAACAAAACATATATGCCTTCTTTGACTTCTATTCAATGAAATACCGTGAAAAAAATGTACTGTGGGTTGTAGTTGTGAGAATCCTGATTTACAATGTCAGTTTAGTAAACTAATGTTACTTTTGTTGTTATTTATCTTTGTTGCCAAGGTTATTGGCAATATTTTGCCTTTTCAGTTTCTAGTCTTCCTCTTTTCCCAAGAAGAATTAAGGTGGAAAAATAAAGATTGGCAAATGCAAGTCTTGTGCAGTTCTTATGATTTGCTTGAAGTTCAAGCTTGTGCATTTTCTGTTGTTTGGGAACCATGACTGACGTTTACTGCCTAGTCCATATTTTTCCCTTATTTTTCATTGCATTATAAGTCGTCCATGTGGTTTGGTAGTTAATATTTTTGATGCCTGATGTATTAATCACTTTTTTTATATGCAAAAGTGCCTACTACCTATATGGGATTATTCAATTCTTCTCAAAATCCTTCTTTAGCACTAAAGTTTGAACACCTTAAGTCTATTATGAATGCTCTATTTTAATGTCCATGATTCCATCTCATATAGCAGATTTATAACATCTAACTCCAGTTGACAAGCCATTCACTGACAAGTGTATAAATAAAGTTTGAATATGTTTACCGTTGATATTTCTTATCACTCTCAATGAATCAAAAAAACATAATTGTGGCATGTGTAAATCGACAAATTCCCAGAGGATTTTTTTTTTTTTTTTTTTTTTTTTTTTTTTTTGTATTAATTTTACTCTTTCAAGTATTCATGCTAGAAACCTTCCCAATGCTTCAAAAGAATTGTAATGAAATTTCCAATAGTATTCCATTATTTAGATATCGAAAAAATGTGTAGTTGCTTTGCAAAATAGCAATAAGTATGAAAAAAATGGCACAAAATAGACATTTTTTATATAATGTTTTCATCTGCGTAATCCTTACCTTACGAAGAGTACTAGGAGCTGGCCGACCATGCAGTATGGTGATCTCACTACCTGTTCGGGCCCCTGTTACGACACTATTCTTGCCTGCTCTAACTGTGAACCCTTTCATATAATTTCCTCCATTAAAATTTCAAATTGTAGGAAAGCTTTATTTTCTTATGTATCTACTTTTTCTTTTTAGCTCTGAATATTTAGGTTGAAATATGTAATTATATGCTCCAATAATTTTTTTTTAATACAAAGAATTAATTTTTTTATGATATAGGTACTAATCAATGAATCTAAATAAATGCCCTCTTTTTTATTAACAAGAGTCTCCTCCTTTTTTATTTAGGGCTTTGGGCCTAACAGGGGCAGAGATAATTTTTTTTTTTATATCTGCATTTTAAAAATATTTACAAAGTTAAAATTTTAATTCACCGGACAACTAGTCTGTTGACAACAGACTGTTGTCTGAGGCCTTCTTGGATTGTAGCGTTCATCAATGAATGGAATAATTTTTTTGTTGTGTTTTTTTTTCACCCTATATTTTGTTAAGATTCATATCTCTATCTATTCTAAAATAAAGATGTAATTTAAAGATTTTATAAGAATTGATTCATTTTGTTTTGTGATTGATGTTTAACAGGAGAAAAACGTCTACGCCACTTGGAGGCACTTTTCCTTGGAGGCCCTATTTTGGGTCAAGGTCAGTGCTTTAGTATTGAAACTCTTCTCGACATTCTACTTGTTCTGTATGATGAATGCTGTAATTCTTCTCTACGGAGGGAAAAAACTGTCTCGGATTTCATACAATTTGGTAAGGATAAAATATTTGTATTTAATAATTATAATTTTTTTTTATATTTATTCCTTTACACTATTATCCTATCTTAAGCAAGGAATATAATTTTAACATGTATCTATTGGAAAGCGTCTAGTAGGTAAGCCAAAGCTTATGAGGTATCAAGTTCATATAACACATTAACCACCATCAAACGTTTTTAAAAATGTTCTGTGTAATTTTTTGTTTTGAAATTTATTTCAATGTTTTGGGAATAAAAAATGTGTTTTTATTTATTTACGCAAGAGATAGTAATTGGTGACGGTCACCTGTGCCCGCCTTGGAGGGAACTGATACATTTTAGTTCAGCGACCACTTTGCCGGACACAGCGCTATCTAGAAACTGTGTGCGTTTCTTCTTGATTTTTCTGAATCAACAACAATCAACTTAAGCTGTGGTGTTGATTAAGGGCTTGCTACCCTAGATGTTGATGGTCTCTTTGGATCATCAACAGGCGATGATTCCTCAATTGAATCGTCTGAGAACACTGAAATCAATAGCAGTGAGCAACAAAGGGATTCCAGACCTTTCCTTGTTCTCGCCCTTTATGAAGAGCAAAAGCATTGTACTAACCTCACTATCTCTCAACTGTGCAATAGAGCCAAGAATTCTAATCCTATACAGAATCGATCTAATCTGTCTCATATGACACTGACATTGAGATGCCTGTTAAAGGATTTATTTTTACTTCATTTTTTTTCTTCAAATTTTTATTCTGAAAATCTTAGTTCAGAGCTATGTAAAAGTTCCCTTAGATTTTAAGACATTAATTGGTCATTTATTACTATAGTGGTCTCTCCATTTGAATTCTTTATCCATGAAATTGTTTAACTGGCAATTAACGTAACTTAAGTGTGAAAATTATGACAGTAAAGTTGAATTTCTGTTACAGCAAAACCTGTTGCATCATGTGTGAAGTCCCTCCGCCTGACCAGAGATGACTTCGAATTGGTCAAAGTCATTGGTAGAGGTGCATTTGGTGAGGTATGTGTGGTAAAAATGAAAAAAACCGATAAAGTTTTTGCAATGAAGATCCTTAATAAGTGGGAAATGCTCAAAAGAGCAGAAACTGCATGCTTCCAGGTATGAAACATAATTTTCAGTTTACAAGTAAATTCTCTTGACTATATCTTAATTAATAATTATATTTTGACTAATCTTTATTTTTTTATTTATTTTTTGTAGGAAGAAAGAGATGTGTTAGTGTATGGTGATAGGAGGTGGATCACCAATCTCCATTATGCTTTTCAAGATGAAAATAATCTAGTGAGCATATTATTGCTAAATTTTTATGCCTACATCTCTGTTTTATGTATGAACTGTTTAACATTTATTTGAAGTTCTAAATTTTCCATGTGTGGACTACACAACTACTAAAAAATGCCGTAATGTTGATTGATTGAACCTTTGTAGTTTGGTCACCATCCTCTTGCATTCAAAACATGAAGGAGATGCGCAGACATCATTATTGTCATATATGATTTATAGCCTGCTCAGATAAGCCCAGGAGTATAATTGAGCAAGCGCGAACATCAATGGGAATTTCTCTCTGTACTCTCCCTTCTGTTCCGCCATTTGCTAAGCCTTTTAATGATCAAACACTTAACGTGAATCACTATAAAAACGGATTATATCTCGTTTAAGACTAGGGAACACTTTGACAGTATAATATTCTGTTTATTATTCAACAATTTAATAACAATTTCAGTTAAATTTGTCTTCCAGTTAACATTAAATTTGTCTTCCAGTTAACTATTCCCTTTTGAAAATCGTTGAATGGAAAAATGTATACATCAACATTCATAGTTATTACTCCTCCCAAGACTGTCATTACCATAAAAATGAAACAAGTTTTTCAATCTTCAGGAAATTTTTGGTTTACATAATAATAATAATTTCTATGTTTCTTAATCGACCCCCTAAAAATGTTACTTATTTTATTGTATAAAGGAAATTATAAATTCAATTCATATTTCATTTTAAGTAGAAAATGTAATGCAGATTATTATTTCAGTATTTAGTTATGGATTACTACTGTGGCGGTGACCTTTTGACTCTTCTCAGTAAGTTTGAAGATCGTCTTCCAGAAGATATGGCTAAATTTTATATAGCAGAAATGGTTTTGGCTATCTCATCTATCCATACTTTGCGTTATGTCCACAGGTATCTTAGGTTTTTTATTCTTTTCTATATTAATTTTTGTATAATTAAACTATTCTTTGAAATGAAATTGTTAAGTGAAAGTTATTTCTTTTTTCTATATTTCATTCCCAAATCGTGTTCATGGAATTTTGTCAAGAGATTTTAGGCAGTATCTTATTTCTGTAAAAAATCATTAAGATAATGTAATGAGTGCTTTTAGTACTTTTGAAGGATGGCGTTACAATCCTCTGAGCTCAGTGTGAGATTAAGGTCTACTAAGGTGAAAGCTTAGGCTCCCACTCCAAGGCCTGGAGTTAAGACCTGAAGGTTGAGCTTTGTGCTATAGCCCAATCTTATAAATGTTAATCTGATATTGAGTGCTGAGGATAGTACAAAGTGTTCAGCCAAATAATAAGCATTTCTATTATCCCTTTGAACTTCAGCATTAATAACTAGATAAAATTGTATTTCTATTAATTAAATTTTTTTCCGAAGGGAAAATTAGGCCTAAAGATATCGCTCTTCCTTGTACTAATTCAATATTATAGAATAAAATATTGGGTTATATAATTATTATTATTATTAATTAGTTGAATAATATTGTAAACCCCCATCAAGGGGAGGCCTGCATCAGAAACATGTATTTGTAAATATTGTAAATAGTAATTTAAAAAGAAATGAATTTAAATTTTTATTACTTTTTTATTTTGGTTATTTTTTTTTGGAAATAGTTTTTTTGTTTTGTTTTTATTGTTCCTCTTATGCAATAAAGGCTTTATTTATTTATTATTTATTAATATTGTAAACAATTTTAAGAAGATTTTAAGTTTAAATAATAGCATGAGGCTTTGTTCAAGGCTCATAAAACCAACAATTATTTAATGTACATGATCTAGTCACCCACTGAAAATGAATATTGGATACACTGTATTTATATTTTTTAAAATTTGTTGCTTTTTTTACAATATATAATTTACATGTGACATTTTACTGATTACCCTTTCTGTTCCTTTATTTATTGCATCTATCTGATTAATGGATGTTACTTTTTAGGGATATTAAACCCGACAACGTTCTTCTTGATGCAAATGGCCATATCCGTTTAGCAGACTTCGGTTCTTGTTTAAAATTGTATGAAGATGGAACAGTTCAAAGTAATGTTGCTGTTGGTACACCAGATTACATTTCTCCTGAAATTCTTAGAGTAAGTGAATTGCACTTTCTTTCTAATATGTGCGTATTAGAAGCCTAATTATTGATACTTTTTGCATGTTCTACTTAAAATCCCTATTTTAGAGAGTCAATGTTTAAAAGATTTTCCACAATAATGTCTATCAGGACATCCCATAAGTAATGTCTGTTTATGTTGGTGGACTGTAGAATGTGTCGATCCAAGTTTTTCTGCTAGCTCTGTCTGCTGTACGAGGCTCGTCTTCAATTTTGCGGTTTCCTGCTCAAAATTGTTCAAACCAGCATTTTATTGAATTCCCAAAGCATAACATAGCTTAAGTGGTGTCTTGTGACATCCATTTCAAATGAAATTTCAGCACAGAATAAATAAGTTTCACCAACCAAAACATGATAAATGGAAGAAAGGTACTAGCCCTGCAGCCTTGACGAACCCACTAATCTTCTGCGGTGTAACCTCAGGATTACTCCCTGGGTCCGTTATTTACGCACTGCTGATGTACAACAAACATATTCTTGGCAGTGCGGGGATTGAAAACATTTTACTTATTCCACTGCTAAAAATTCATTTTTAATCATAACACAGGTCAACATTTGATAAAAAAAAAAAAAAAAAAAAAAAAAAAAAAAAAAAAAAAAAAAAAAAAAAAAATCGGAACGCTATGGTCCTTATAGGGTTTTTGGGGTCGCTGATCACGATGAGCAGGTTGGTTAACCTTCATTACATCAGATTCAAGGTCGTTTGAAGGTCAAATAGAGTAAAAAATGTAGACAAAATATGAAAAAATTCATGCGTATGTTTCTGAGGTCCCTGAGTCTGAACCCGTAGTTTGTTTGACTTGCACTGCATCCCATAAAATGAATGTGTTCAGATTTTTTCTACGTTTTTTTCCTCTATTTTACCTTCAAATGACCTGTAGAAAAAGACGTAAGGTCAAACAAACTAAGGGTTCGGATTCAGGGACCTCAAAAACATACGCATGATTTTTTTCAGATTTTTCCTACAGTTTTTTCTCTATTTGACCTTCAAATGGCCGTGAATTTGGTTTAATGAAGGATAACCAACCCGTTCATCGTTATCAGCGACCCCAAAAACCCTATAAGGACCATAGCGTTCCGATTTTTTTTTTTTTTTTTTTTTTTTTTTTTTTTTTTTTTTTATCAAATGTTGACCTGTGTTATGATTAAAAATGAATTTTTAGCAGTGGAATAAGTAAAATGTTTTCAATCCCCGCACTGCCAAGAATATGTTTGTTGTACATCAGCAGTGCGTAAATAACGGACCCAGGGAGTAATCCTGAGGTTACACCGCAGAAGATTAGTGGGTTCGTCAAGGCTGCAGGGCTAGTACAGGTGACCCAGCAGTTTGGTAGAGGCACAATAGACATTTTCAGGTCGAGTTGCTTTCCCCTTCAGGGCCCTTGTTCGATCTCTCTATCTAAAATGTTGACTAGAATAAATGGTAATATTCTAGTTCTCATACAAAAGCGTCTGTTTACCTCCAAGTTTGTGTGCTATAATAATTTTTTTTTAATGTTTAACTCTTCTTTTTCTTTTGCTAATTTTTTATTTTTTTATTTAGGCAATGGAAGATGGTCAGGGAAGGTATGGTCCTGAATGTGATTGGTGGTCACTCGGTGTCTGTATGTATGAAATGCTATATGGAGAGACTCCGTTTTATGCAGAATCACTTGTAGAAACTTATGGAAAAATAATGAATCATAAGGTATTAAATAATAAAAAGACATGAATAATAATGAAAAAATATATCCATCATAATTAATTTATTGAAATTATGTTTTTATATTTACAGAATTGTTTTGATTTCCCTAGTGGCCTTGATTATGAAATTTCAGAAGAAGCAAAAGACTTGATGAAACACCTTATTTGTAGTTCAGAATATAGATTAGGGCAAAATGGAGTTCAAGACTTTAAAGTAAGATTAAATTTTTGTTTATAATGTTTGGTATACCTATTTCAGATGTCATAATAATCTGTTTATTCATTTGATGAATTCGGTACAAACCAGGACCAAATGGTGTTGAGTATTGTCTTTTATCAAACGCTGCAGCATTTAAAATCGTGGCGAGATTATCACTGCCAACAAGTATTATCAGAGAATTATTATTAAATGAGTATTCCACTTCTCCTGCTATTTTACTCCTTCAAAGTGATAAAATACCTATATGGTGTAATAAACTTGCATTTTGATAAAAATTTAACTCATTCCATGATTACTAGAATCATTGATTTATCAGGGAATTATTTCAGTCGCCAAAAACTACTGTCTTGGCCCATTATTAATATGTCAGTGCTCCTCCATGATAACGTCTGGTCACACATTGTACAATCAATTCTGCAAGGCCTGCTACGAAATCCCTTAGGACACAACCTATTATTGACAAACTACTCCTAGAGAAAAACTTTTTAAAGATGAATATTATTGTCAAGAGGCAATTTCTACCAGGATTCCGAATAACTTTCCTTCTGGGATTACCAGGCTTGTATGTTCTATTAGAAAACACTCAAAGGGCATTAAGTAAAACACTATTTAAGTAAAAAGTATTATAATTAGCACTTTTCAATAAGTATTGTACATTCCAGTCTAAAGCTCTCTTTTGTCATACTTCATCTGTTTTTCGTTGTCATGGAGACATAGAGATACTTGTAATACAAAGAAATATTTGAATTGCTAGGTTTCATACCCACCCTCAATGAAAATATTTCACAACAAACAAATAAACATACTAATAATACAATTACAATACTGAAATGAATAAAATGTGTTTTAAACAAACTAAACATCCAATTTAACTATTGTTAACGGTTCACAAAAAAAGTTCTACATTCTTATTAAATTAAGTAATCTCACTCCAGTATCGAGGAGACTTATTTTGGCCATAAAGTGCCTTGTTTAGTTTTAGAACCTTGCCTTTTTTTATATTAAGTCCTTCAGGTGGAAACATATATAGGTCTTCTTTAATTTCACTATATAAAAATGTGCCTTGAACATCCATCTGTTAAACAGGATAGTTCTTTTGACATGCAACAGCTAAAAGAATTCTCATTGATGTGAGTTTTGCCACCGGAGCATAAAGATCTGAAATATCTGTATCATTCTTTTCTTCAAAGCCTTTAGCCACGAGTCTAGCTTGATCTAACTCTAATGGCTGATTTTTGTCATCAGTTTTAATCCTAAAAACCCATTTAGGTGTTATTACTGAGGTATTATGTGGCCTATTTACGACTGTCCAGGTTTCAGCATCATTTATAACATCAAGCTCTTTCTGAATAGCTTGTCTCCAATTATCCTTCAATTCACCTGTCATAGCATTTTCATAGGTAATTTGAGAGTCAAATAGAGAAGAGGAAATAAGAGAATATCGCTCTGGCTTTCTCAACGCTTCACGATCTCTAAGATGATATAGAGTTTCATTTTCATCTTCTGGGCCATCTTCATTAAAACCATAGAATGGCTCTTCATCTGAATCATTTCCATTGACAGTCTCCTGTTGGGCAGCTGCTTCTTCTTCTTCTTCTGGTTCTGGGCTTATTGCATCTAGGCCCAATGTTACATCTTCCTTTTTATTTCTTAATATATTTACATTTTTGCTGACATGTCATGGCTCAAAAATCACATTTTGGGATATTTCAACTTTTTGTTCGCTTTCAAAATAAATCCTATATCCTTTAGTATTCTCTCCATAACCAACAAATATACCCTTTTTACCTTTTGGGTCCCATTTTCTTCGTAACTGTTTAGGTATGTGGACAAAGGCTTTAGAACCAAAAATTTCCAAGTTCATAGAGCTGGGCTCTTTAGAGAACCATATTCTATATGGAGTCATATCCTTTATCGGGCTTGGACCTGTTGTATTTAGAATATAAGTTGCTGTAATGATTGCTTCTGCCCATAAGTTTTTATTTAAATTTTTAGAATGAATCATGCTCCTTGCTGCTTCAACTAAGGTATGGTTTTCCCTTTCAGCTCTTGAATTTTGCTGGGGGGTATAAGTGCAAGATTTCTGATGGATAATGCCATTACTTTCTAAAAAAGCTCGGACTTCTTTATTAACCTCTTCAAGACCATTGTCTGTACAGAAAATTTTTGTTTTGTTTCCAGTTATGTTTTCAGCTAATTTAAAAAAAATTACAAATGTTATATTTTGCCTCAGACTTAGACTTCAAAAAACATACAGTTTTATAATGAGAATAGTCATCTTTAAGCAGTAGGAAATATCTATATCCACTTATAGAGTTTACCTCCATAAGGCCACAAACATAATCCCTTAGGACACAACCTATTATTGACAAACTACTCCTAGAGAAAAACTTTTTAAACATGAATATTATTGTCAAGAGGCAATTTCTACCAGGATTCCGAATAACTTTCCTTCTGGGATTACTAGGCTTGTATGTTCTATTAGAAAACACTCAAAGGGCATTAAGTAAAACACTATTTAAGTAAAAAGTATTATAATTAGCACTTTTCAATAAGTATTGTACATTCCAGTCTAAAGCTCTCTTTTGTCATACTTCATCTGTTTTTCGTTGTCATGGAGACATAGAGATACTTGTAATACAAAGAAATATTTGAATTGCTAGGTTTCATATGTTCTGAACATATAATTGTAATGTGCATATTAATGTGCAATGACCGACCACGTGCCGTTGGCATTATAAAAGGGTGGCAACCTGTAGATAGCCCGGCGCTAATAGCCAACTAGTTGATGCGCCGTTAAAAACGAAAAAAAAAAAAAAATTAATGTGCAATAACATGCCATTAATATTCCATTTTTCCAAAAATTCCAAGACCAATTGTGTAAATCATAATATAATTTATTAAATCACAGCCATCGAATGCCGAGAAATCTGATAGAGACGAATATTCTCTTATATTGCTCTTAACCCTTAGTGGTCTCAGTCTTTATTTCTTGAACTGCCCAATTATAGTACATTAATAACATATTTTCAAAAATAATGAATTGTATATTGTACCACCTTTTTGTTTGCCATTTGATTTTTTTATTTGTATTTTTTGTTTATCGTAGAAACATGACTGGTTTACCGGTGTTGATTGGGATACTATAAGAGAAAGCAAAGCACCATATATACCAGAAGTAAGCAGTCCTACTGATACATCAAATTTTGATGTAGATGATAATGACATACGATGTAGTGAGGCTCTACCTCCAACTCCTGCCAATCCTGCATTTTCAGGATTACATTTACCATTTGTTGGATTTACATTTACTCAGGGCAGGTAAGAAATTTGAGGATAACAATAGCTCAGTTTATTGGGTAATCTGTGATAGTGGGTGGATATAAAACTCCTCTCCATCCTTCTGATCCCGCCTCCCTCTCTCTCCATTATCTATCGTTTTTCTCCTCTCTCACTCTCTCTTCCTCCGCCCTTCGTACCTCTCTCCCCCTCTGACCAACTTCCTTCCCTATCTTTCGCCCTTTATCCTTCTGTTTTTTCTAGTGCTTTACCTCTGCCTCTATCAATCTGTTCCATTCTCGCTCCCTGTTGCCCTCCATCCCTCTATTCCTATTTTGCTCTCTCTCCCTGCTCTCTGTACCTTTTCTGCACACGCTTCGCTTCGCTCGTCTCTTCCTCTCTCACTCTCTCTTCCTCCATCCTCCATGCCTCTCTCCCTCTCTCTCCACCCCATCCCTATCTTTCTCCCTTATCCTTCTGTTTTTCTATTGCTTTGCCTCTACCTCTATCACTCTGTACCTCCCCCGCTCTCTCTCACCCTGTAACCATCTATTCCTGTCTCGCTCTCTCTTTGCCTTCTACTCCCTTGTTTCTCTGTTGCTCTCTCTCTCTGCCTTCTATTCCTCTCTTCATTTATTACTTTCTCTCTACATCCTCTATCCCTCTCTTTCTCTCTCACTGAATCCATCCCTCTATTCCTCTTCATTCTCTCTCCCACTCTTTCCTTTTTTCACTCTCTCACTACTCTCCATCCCTCTCTATTTTTATAATAGATCTCCAGATGCACCAAAAAAGCAAATACAAAAAAAAACAAAAAAAAAACACCAAAATTGAAAAAATAAGAAGAAATGATTTTCAAAAATAGTGAGATGTAGATTTATTATTATAAAACATTGTTTCACTGTTCTTTTATATATATATATATATATATATATATATATATATATATATATATATATATATTTTTTTTCATATATTTATGTGTAATTTTGGTTGTAGCCGAACCAGTGATTTAACCAGTCTTCCAGTAGTCGCAGATAGTAACGATGAAACAATTAATAAGCATGTACAGAATTTAGAGCAAGAAAATATGAAATTGTTAAAAACTATTTCTGGTAAGTGTAAATTTCAGTTTTATTTAAATATATTTATTCAATACTTTATATTTTAAACAAGACCGAGGTAATTGGAGATCAGTCATAATATTTTAATGAAACTACATTTTTTTTTTTTATGTAGAAAAAAAGAGTTTCTATTTTTTCTCTTTCGGCTTGATTTTCAAGTCTACCTAGAGGAGAGGAATCTGTGAGTAGGAACTTCAAATAGGATAACTTCTTCCTCCCCTCATACTCCAAATCAAGGCTATTAGGAAAGGAACCTGTGATGAAGCAGCTTTCAATCGGATCAATTCTTTTTCTCCTCATAACCTTATGAAGGATTGCCAATCAAACCGAAATGGCAAAAGTACAGACTCATTTTTTGTGGGAAAAATTGTAGATTTATACACCTATTCACCTGATATAAGGTCAGTGATAAAGCACTCGACTAATGTTCTGGAGGATCTGAGTTGAAACTTTGGCACACACTATAAGATTTTATCTCATCGTCATTCGAGGTTTGGATTCTGAGTCCCAGACTGTTCCTGGACTGGCCCACGCAGCTTTTAATTAATTTATTAACGGGCACCTGCAAATGGGAGAAAACAGGTGGTCGGAGCATAGAACTGATCACTCTTGACTTCCAAGTGTGCTGTATGGGCGTGAATCAGATACCTCTACAGTATCTGTCCCACTGAGCCTTTGCGACCTGTTACAGGGCTGATTTTTTTCATTTGCCTATAATGACTGAACCATGAATGTCTCTAACTTGTTAATACCCGTGACCATTGATCACTTCTTTCTATTCTTTTGGCTTTAGTGTTAATATTACAACTGTGCTTTTCTTTAATTCATAAGATCGCTAATGAAGGGATTGAGTTATGATTTTCTTAAAGTTATGATATAATTTATTTAACATCAAACATCATTGAAGGCTCTGCATGTGCACACATTTTGATTGTTCAAGCAAATTATCTATATTTGCTTCTTGACAAAAGAGAATTGAAAACAAACTAATTATAAAATCCGATTTCATATTGACAGCTTAACATTATTCTAATGACACCATTTACAATTTATATTATTTATAATTGAAGGGGTTGGAGCAAAACAGTGCCAAGCAACATTTATAACAAACCTTAACTGTAGCTGTTATATGTTGGATATTATGTGGGGCTATCAGTTGAAATGGTTTGGGGCAACTAAATTAAGTACACAGAGAGCTTGTAGTCATATTTTAGTAGCATTTCCATCATAGACTGATGGTCCCACATAATATCCTACATATAGCAGCTACAGTTTTGATAAAAGTGTTGCTTGGGACTGTTTTGCCCGGCTCCTTCAATTATAATATATTTATAATTTGTCCCAGTATTTATTTCAATAATGGCTTTATATTATGTGAATCATTTCTTTTTTTCTCATAGATATGACTGATGGACAGTCTAGCGGAACTCCTCCGGGTACTGATAGTTCTGCGGCTTTAAGGAAACTTCAAGAAGAATGTAATGTTTTAAAGAAAAAAAATTCAGGTATGTATTAATGATGCTCTCATTACCTTCGACAAATGATGAGTTTCCAAATCATTTTTTAATAAAATCATGATTGTTCAGAGCTAGAACTTCAATTAAGAGCATTAGACAGTGCTCAGGAAGGAAAAGATCAGAATGTCACTGAAAGTTCCCAGAAAGTTAAAGAGCTAGAGAAGGCAATCCGGATGTTAAAACAGGAAAAAGAGGAAGCCACTAAAGTAAGAAGCAGTATCTTAAATTGTTTTAAAATCCTGAAAAATTCTATTTTTAGGTTCATTAGTGGTTTACCTTTTGTATTATGTTAGTGTCTCTTGTACCAGGTCATTCAAAAAGTCCTGTCGTTTTTTTGGGGGAAATTATAAATAAATAAATATTTTCAAATAATCACCTTTATTCATCAAAATATCCACCGTTACAGTCGGTAACCTTCTCCCAACGAGATGGTAAAGCCCAAATTCCTTCCTTAAAAAACTGTTGATTTTTACTGCAAAAATAAGTGGTCAGTTCGTGAATTAGGTTGTCACGGTCTTGAAAACATTTCTGTCTCAGATTGTTGTCGAGATCTCTGAATAGGTGATAATCAGTGGGTGACAGGTCAGGGGAATATGGTGGGCGAGGCAAAACTTCCCAGCCTATTTCTGTCAATTTTTGACAGAAATTTGAAAAATTGACAGAAATTTGAAAAATTGACAGAAATAGGCTGGGAAGTTTTGCCTTGCCCACCATATTCCCCTGACCTGTCAACCACTGATTATCACCTATTCAGAGATCTCGACAACAATCTGAGACAGAAATGTTTTCAAGACCGTGACAACCTAATTCACGAACTGACCACTTATTTTTGCAGTAAAAATCAACAGTTTTTTAAGGAAGGAATTTGGGCTTTACCATCTCGTTGGGAGAAGGTTACCGACTGTAACGGTGGATATTTTGATGAATAAAGGTGATTATTTGAAAATATTTATTTATTTATAATTTCCCCCAAAAAAACGACAGGACTTTTTGAATGACCTGGTATTATAAAGAAATATACATTTACTCTAGTTTGTTGAGGATAATTCTTTGAATGAATCGCTCTGAAGCGTATAACTAACAAATAAAATATAGAAGGATGAAAAAAAGTCCGAAATTTCCACAGGTGTTTTATTTGGCAAAACGTTTTCAGGGACTAGGCCCCATTTTCAATGCCCATGCAATGGTTCTTATTCAGCCGAGTGTTGTTCCTAGACTCTAGGAGTCTAGGAACAAAAGACAAGCTGTCTTAATGTTTGCGACCGAAAACGTAAAAAAAAAAAAAAAAAAAAAAAAAAAAGCGCAAATTATAGCTCTTGGAATTTTGCCGGTCACTTATGAAGAAGCGAAAAACATTGTTTTTGTTATAAGTAATAGTTAATTGATATATAATTTTTTTGAATTGCACATTTCGATAGCACAATAAAAATCCTTTTTGATGATATATTTGTGTGTCCCCTTTAATCACAACAATTCGTTTAGAGCCTTCTGCTCAAATTCAGGAACATAAATATGCTTTAGGTCCACCCGACAAACCTATGTAATGTACTGTATAACATACAGTCTTCTTTTTCGTACATGGCCACCATGCCGCGCGAATGCCAGCAGACACTTTTTTTTATAACGTTTTAGTCATTTTTCAGTTGTCATCACTAAAGCATATTTATGCTAAAACTACCTTTGGCCAGAACCTTTGCATACAATTGTATATATATATATATATATATATATATATATATATATATATATATATATATATATATATATGCTATACCATTTACTTGGAGCTGAAACCTGTTAAATGTACAAAAATATGTTAATACTTATTACTTTTTTTTACTGTTGTTTTACTTATTTCTCCAGTTTTATTTTTAATTTTCTCTTTTAACAGGATAAACTCGACTTTCAAGAAAAACTTAAAATGCAAGATAAAGAATTGAAAGATGCAATAAGCCAGAGGAAACTTGCAATGGCTGAATATTCGGAAGTTTCTGACAAGTACGTCAACAAATATTTTTGTCCAATGTATTTTTTGTTGAAAAGCTTTTGATTAAAAACAACATTTATTTGATTAGCTACCTCAACCTTTCATTTATTTTACTTATTTTGTGTTTCTACAAAATATAAAAAAGTATAGATTTTGATCTCAGAGGATTCAAAAAAGAAAAGCTATTAATATCACAGGATATATGGTTTCCATTTTTTTTTTGTTTCGTCAGGTTGCAAGATTTGAGGGTACAGAAAACAAAGATGTCCCGTCAAGTGAGGGATAAAGAAGAAGAGCTTGAAGTGGCTATGCAGAAAGTAGATTCATTGAGGCAGGACTTAAGGAGGGCCGAAAAACTTAGAAGGGAACTAGAAGCTCGAGTTGAAGATTCGATTACTGAAACAACGAAGGAAAGGAAACTTCGGGAACGAAGTGAAGAATATTGCAGGTACATTGTTTTTTACCTTTATACTTCACTATTCAAGAATAATATCCATTTAACTATAAATGTTTGACAAATTGAGTTGTCGAATCAGTGAATCCTAAAAAGTCATATTTATTCATGAAAGTAAGGACGTAATAGATGACAGGTATGACGTGATTCGAGTTTTAACTGATCTTTTAAATTTATAATTTTTTCTTTATAGAATGTAAAATTTTAAATCTTGTACAAATGCAGGGACATCATTACCTTTCAACACTATTAGTACGTTAATTGTACAAAGTATTTCAAAGAGTGATATTTATTTTTGGTTATCCATCGATTGCAGATATTTGGAAAGAATTTACGTCAAGAATAGGGACAATTCAGTCACGCACATTGGTTATAAAAATACCTTTATAATGGTAGATTCCTCAGAAAAATGATTAGTTTTTTTTTTTTTTTTTTTTTTTTTTTATGTTGGATTTAAGGCGTGTCAACCTTTGTGGTCATTAACGCCAGAATGATTAGTTTACCCAGCATTTGTGAAGAATGTGCTTAAACTAACCTATATAAAATAAAATAAATAATTTTGCTTGGTTCAAGTTGAAAAAAGTAGTATTAGAACTAATTAAAGAAGTACTATTTTAACACTTTCGCTGCGGGTCCACTTTCCAGAAGGACACTAGCGATCTTACCTGCTTACGAGTGTCCCTTTAGAAGGACACTCCTCCATTACTTTTCCCATTAGATTCAAAAGGCTTGTAAATGGAGGGGATTCAGTTTACACCTATGCCACATAAATAAATAAAAATGAAACTATTTTAATTGGGTCAGAAATACTGTAGATTTGAAATTGATATATGCATATATTTATATTTAAAGTGCTAAAATGATTAACTTAAAACAATATATGAATAAGAGAATTATATTATTCAGAAAATTTTACATTATTGCACTCAGAACGAAAAATGTATTCTAACACGCTCAAAAAGCATAGTTGGAACTCTGATGCAACCAGTGATATGCATTGTTTGGAGTTAAACATTGTATATTTCTAATTTTTTGGGGAGGTATAAGAGAGATGGAGGTGCATAAACATATTCATCTTTCACTCTAATAAAAAATGTCTGTGAAACTACACTTTTTTTTTACAAATAATATAAATATAATATGGTTTAGGTGTTTTCCTAAATATATTAGTAATAAATCTTAATTGTTACCCATTAAAAAAACAAAAAAAAAAAACAAAAAAAAAACAAAACAAAAAAAACTATTTTGCGGTGGTTTCAATATTCTTCTGGTACTTTAAACTTTATTGATTCTTTGTTCAGATTCTTAATACTGTTTTGGTTTTTAATGGTAGATTGCAAGGTGCTTAATGCTCAGCTTATAGAAAATCACCAAACGAATGTTATTGACGCCAAGAAATAAAAGTAGTACTACTAAGTATTAGTAGTTTCCAAGAATAATATTGGATGAACTTAAGACTATAAAAAAAAAAATATCAGGTTAATCTTTATTATCAGTTTATCAACTTTGTCTTAATATATTTTATTTCCCTTTCTTCATTAGACAATTAGAAGCAGAAACTGAAAGGTGGCGGTCGCAAAGGAAAGATATTGGTGAAGTTCTTGCTGCACCTCCCACTCAAATTGCTACTCAAGAAATGAGCAGGTAACTTCGTCACACTTATGGAAAATGTTCATTATTTTACTTTACTGCTCTGCTCATTTTCTAGTTATTTTTATTTAACTTCTAACTTCGTCTTCATAGATGTTAGTTCTAGCATTAACTTCTCCTTTGCCTTGAGGCCTCACAATACTTGTTACTCTCTTTTGTTGACAATTAAGCTGGTTTTAGGGTGTACATAACCCTCAAAAATTAAGAAAGGTACATGCTTAAAGCTCAGCTTATAGAAAATCACCTAACAAATATCATCTCGACCAGGATCATGAATTTCTACCTTCCCAATATTTCTGTTTATAAAGGCACTTAGCGACAAATAGTCAAAATAATTTTCCACTTAACAAATATAGATGAATGATATAGTGGAATATGATGTATTCATGTGAACTTTTATCTAATTAAAGCAGAGTTGTTTGGCTCAAAGTCTTATATTAGATTAACATCCAAAAAATAACAAAAACTTTTATCTGTGAAGGTAGAATTTATCAGAGTTCGGTTGTGATATCTTAATAAAATTACATTTTTTTTTAATGAAAAAAAAAACAAAAACGAGCTTTATTTTTTGCCAACATACTTGCTTATAGAAGAAAATTGCTTAATACTGATCTAGATAAAATGAATAACTCCTACTACAGCCCAAACTATAAATTATTTTCAACACGGCTACCACTTGAATATTACAAGAAATACCCACTGTAGTATTAATCCTAAGGACATGTCCAAAGGAAGACTGACATGAATGAAAACATTTATCATTTTATTTTGTATTGCCCTATTTATTCTCCTGTAAGTAGCCAATAGTTCTTAATCACCAGTCTGAGAGTAATTCCCAATCACATGGAATCCTGATTGAGGGACAAAAATCGGACGGTTTAAACCTGAATATCTAGTTTACCGCATCTTACATTTGTGTTATTTTTGATTAACAAGCGTTAAATAAAATAATTTGAACTTTTTAGGGTAGACTTTCCTTAATCCGGCGTCGTCGGGACCGGTACAGTCGAATTAGAGAAAACGCCGGATTTGAGAATTCAGTTAGATGCGGTCACTTGTGTATTTGGGCCATTCCATGTCAATTCAACCAATGAAAGTACTTTTTACAACCCGACCCTCTTAGATTTGTTTGAAATTTTGAATCCTAATAGCTGTAACAACTCCTTTAATGGTACAATTTTTTAAAAAATTTTATCTGTTTCCGTTTTTTTAGTATTAATTTTCAAAGTATTGAAAAACCGCCTTTTTTTGGTCAACTGGAAAATGTTAATTCCTTGATAGATTCAGTTCTATTCTAGCTAGAACAGTCAGCATAGTCTCATTGTTTAGCTTATTAAATGGACTTTAATTTGATATACAGCACGACCAACTTATTACAAATGTTACTTTTCAAAAAAAAATTCGAAAACTTGTACGTAACGGTTTTCGAAAAACTGTACTTTTAAAATTCTGAAAAAAATATATTTGAATCTTCAGTTCATTGACCACATATGCTGTTAGTTTCATTATGGGATGGGGACGGGATCATTTTATAACATAATTTTGACTTTATAATTGTCACTGCGTAGTTGGTAAAAATATGGTGAGTGATGGATATTTGTATTGTAAATTCAGCAATAAGCATCCCTGATCAAAATTTGAATTTTTTCAGACAGAACTAAAATTAAAGGGGAGATTTGAAAAAAAAAAAAAATAAAATAATACCGGAACCCAGAAATTGCACCCTTTCATTCCTTTAACTAAGAAAAAAATTAAGACTCAACTTTACTCGAACTTCAATAAAAGTGAAGTTGAACTGGTAACTGATTTAGGCACAGATACAGTAGCCTTTAATGGAAAAATATGTCGTAGTTTTATTGCCTCAACAAAAATGAGGATATCCAACATGTCTCAATTATTACAAATTTCATTTTTCAAAAAATGTTTTACATAATTTTAGACTACAAATGATGCTGGTTTTATTATGGGATGGAAATGGAAAAAAAAAAAAAAAAAAAAAAAAAAAAAAAAAAAAAAAAAAAAAAAAAAAAAAAACGTTTTTGTGCTATTGTGTGTAACTGTGTAATTTGTTGAGTACACATGCCAGCTACCACTGGTTGTCATATTCACAGGTAATAAAACCACCACATATTTTTTCATTGAAGGTTACTGGATCAGAGTCTCAATCAGTTAAAATTATGTTGTAAAATGTTCCCATAATGAAACTAACAGTATATGTAGTCAATGAACTGAAGATAGAAATATATTCAGAATTTTAAAAGTACAGTTTTTCAAAAATTGTTTTGTACAAATTTTCAAAACATTTTTTGAAAAATGAAATTTGTAATAATTGAGACATGTTGGATATTAAATTTTATTTCATCCATCTCCTCATTTTCTTTGAGTACACATGTCAGCCACCACTGGTCGTCATATTCACAGGCAATAAAACTACCACATATTTTTTCATTAAAGGCTACTGTATCTGTGTCTAAATCAGTTACCAGTTCAACTTCACTTTTATTGAAGTTCGAGTAAAGTTGAGTTTTAATTTTTTTCTTAGTTAAAGGAATAAAAGGGTGCAATTTCTGGGTTCCGGTAATTTTTTTTTTTTTTTTTTTTTTTTTTTTTTTTTCAAATCTCCCCTTTAATTTTAGTTCTGTCTGAAAAAATTCAAATTTTGATCATGGATGCTTATTGCTGAATTTACAATACAAATATCCATCACTCACCATATTTTTACCAACTACGCAGTGACAATTATAAAGTCAAAATTATGTTATAAAATGATCCCGTCCCCATCCCATAATGAAACTAACAGCAAAGTACAGTTTTTTGAAAACCGTTTATTCAGTTAGATGCGGTCACTTGTGTATTTGGGCCATTCCATGTCAATTCAACCAATGAAAGTACTTTTTACAACCCGACCCTCTTAGATTTGTTTGAAATTTTGAATCCTAATAGCTGTAACAACTCCTTGAATGGTACAATTTTTTAAAAAATTTTATCTGTTTCCGTTTTTTTAGTATTAATTTTCAAAGTATTGAAAAACCGCCTTTTTTTGGTCAACTGGAAAATGTTAATTCCTTGATAGATTCAGTTCTATTCTAGCTAGAACAGTCAGCATAGTCTCATTGTTTAGCTTATTAAATGGACTTTAATTTGATATACAACAAGACCAACTTATTACAAATTTTACTTTAAAAAAAAATCGAAAACTTGTACGAAACGGTTTTCGAAAAACTGTACTTTTAAAATTCTGAATATATTTCTATCTTCAGTTCATTGACTACATATACTGTTAGTTTCATTATGGGAACATTTTACAACATAATTTTAACTGATTTAGACTCTGATCCAGTAACCTTCAATGAAAAAATATGTGGTGGTTTTATTACCTGTGAATATGACAACCAGTGGTAGCTGGCATGTGTACTCAACAAATTACACAGTTACACACAATAGCACAAAAACGTTTTTTTTTTTTTTTTTTTTTTTTTTTTTTTTTTTTTTTTTTTTTTTCCATTTCCATCCCATAATAAAACCAGCATCATTTGTAGTCTAAAATTATGTAAAACATTTTTTGAAAAATGAAATTTGTAATAATTGAGACATGTTGGATATCCTCATTTTTGTTGAGGCAATAAAACTACGACATATTTTTCCATTAAAGGCTACTGTATCTGTGCCTAAATCAGTTACCAGTTCAACTTCACTTTTATTGAAGTTCGAGTAAAGTTGAGTCTTAATTTTTTTCTTAGTTAAAGGAATGAAAGGGTGCAATTTCTGGGTTCCGGTATTATTTTTTTTTTTTTTTTCAAATCTCCCCTTTAATTTTAGTTCTGTCTGAAAAAATTCAAATTTTGATCAGGGATGCTTATTGCTGAATTTACAATACAAATATCCATCACTCACCATATTTTTACCAACTACGCAGTGACAATTATAAAGTCAAAATTATGTTATAAAATGATCCCGTCCCCATCCCATAATGAAACTAACAGCATATGTGGTCAATGAACTGAAGATTCAAATATATTTTTTTCAGAATTTTAAAAGTACAGTTTTTCGAAAACCGTTACGTACAAGTTTTCGAATTTTTTTTTGAAAAGTAAAATTTGTAATAAGTTGGTCGTGCTGTATATCAAATTAAAGTCCATTTAATAAGCTAAACAATGAGACTATGCTGACTGTTCTAGCTAGAATAGAACTCAATCTATCAAGGAATTAACATTTTCCAGTTGACCAAAAAAAGGCGGTTTTTCAATACTTTGAAAATGAATACTAAAAAAACGAAAACAGATAAAAAATTTAAAAAAATTGTTTTTGGTTATTTTTTGTTAAAGTAACCAACCTACCAAATTTTATTAAAATCCAAGAAGGTCGGGTTGTGACCCTTGTTGATATGACATGGAATGACCCATTTGAAAATACACACGGATATAATAATAAGATGATATTATAATAATATTAACATTTTTAATATTGCATATTTAAAATGATACATATTTTTTTTTTTTCGTTTTTAACGGCGCATCAACTATGTTGCTATTAGCGCCGGGCTATCTACAGGTTGCCACCCTTTTATAATGCCAACAGCACGTAGTCGGTCACCCATTCAGGTTCTGACCACGCCCGACATTGCTTAACTTCGGTGATCTTATATTATTAAAATTACTTTTAAAACTTGCATTCCACTCGCAATGAATATTCGAACTAGACTGGCTAAAAACAGGCGTTCCACTCGAAGGTGCCTTAGTAGAAACATTTATTTTCTTAGTAGGAACACAAGTTCCTGCCTCTAAAACGAAACATATATGCCATGTTTCGTATAATGAAATACATGAAACAAATGTTTGGCTAACTAGGAAGGGAAGGTTTTCTAGAATCCCTCGAGCCGGTCTAGCCCGGGCGAGTTCCGAGGTCCGTCACTCATTCCTCTTGGAGACCGCCGGATTAGAGAGCGTGGATAAAAGAATGCTGGATAAGGAAGAGTCTACTGTACGCCTGTATGTAAAACAATTCTCGAAAATTGAGACTTAAGAAAATTACTTTAAGAAATTGAATCAACTTCTTGAATGATTGGAAATCATTAAAGAAAAATGTATGTTGTAGTTGACTTGGTTTAACCATTGTTGACACTGTTCATTATATTTATCAATTGAAGTTTTAACATATTTTAAAACTTTTTTTAGGTTGAAGTCAGAAGTTGAGAGGTTAGAAGTACAATATAAAGAAAGTTTGGCTCAACAGCAATCCAGGTTCAGCAATGAACTTGCTGCTTTACGAGATCAACTTCAAGAGGCCGAAAATGCAAGAGACACCCTTCTTAGAGAAGTAAGTATTCTAATTCACTGAGACCTCATTTATTTGTAAATCCTTGTTATGATGAAACCTCAACATAACAAAATAAAACAGTTTGCACCAGTCTGGAGGAACCCACTTGTACCAATTTCTT
This sequence comes from Gonocerus acuteangulatus, assembly GCA_946811695.1. NCBI lineage: Eukaryota > Metazoa > Arthropoda > Insecta > Hemiptera > Coreidae > Gonocerus > Gonocerus acuteangulatus. Next base: position 58,447,158 of record OX328129.1, on the reverse strand, counting down.
ATCTTGTTCAAACATTTAATTATTTTTAATATTTCAATTATTATAATCTCATAATATTGTAATAAATTTGTCTGAATCTTCAGGTTGAGAATGCTAAAGAAAAATTAGACTCAAGTAGACTTGAAAACCTTACGGATAATGAAGAAGCTATCTCTGAATTAACGAGAAGGTTTGAGCGAGAAAAAGTGCTGCTCATCGAAGAAAACAAGAAGCTTACCATGGAACTTGATGCTGTAAGTGGTTTTCTTAGTTTGAAAAAAATTATTAAACTAAATACCATTTAAAATATCTTGCTCTAGGCTGCTTAATATTTCAATTCCAAAGCATCATATATTGAATGCTTTTCTGATGTTTGAAAGATAGATATATAACGATTAAAGAAAAAGTGGTCTGTACCAAAGTCTAGACATCAATGTTCATATATATTGACATGCTGAATCGATGTCTAAGCCCAGATATAATTTTCTTTAATGCAGACCACTTTTTTGTGTGTGCCTGTTTATTGATTGATAGATGAATCAACAATTTCATAATTCAAACTTTGGGATGATGAAGGTAGTTTAACCATGACTAGAATGTAGGAAAAATCAAATGCCTTTTCCCACCACAAGTTGATACAAGAAAAGCCGCTTTCAGAAGTAGTGTTCTGTCATCAGTGCCCTGTTAATCTATTCGAGCCTGATAGCCACTTTCGTGACAAAGAGCTGTCATGCCCTGTGGCCTGAAAGCCACTTTTGTGACAACGGGCAGGAATGCACTCTCTTGACATGGCCATTTCTTTGCTTCAGGCCTGAAAGACTCCACTGTGGCAGCATTTTGCAATACGTAGTGATAAGGTTTGTAAGCTCTAGTCCCTCTTGTATCCACTGCAGTTTTTGTAAATGCAGTTTGAGCCTATTGAATGGAAGGTTCCCTTTACTACTCAGTCCCTCTGAAGGGCCTTATTTGTGCTTTATCAGCTCATGCGTACACAGAGATTGTGTTCCCTTGATATTATACCAACACCAAGACATTTGACTTGATATTATTTTAAAAGAAAATAATTTAAAAAATAAATACAACATTTAAAAAAAAAGAAGGTTTTATATAGCCTACCATTGACTAATCCGAAGCCCAGAATGAGAAAATGGTAACGGACAACTTTTTTAAAGAAACGAATAACAAAAGTTTGAATTTCATTTGTTAAAATGTTCTTTGTTTTCTTCTGTTATTACTAATATATAATTGGCTGACTATCTATCTTTATATTTCAGATTTCAGAGAATATGACAAGAACTGCAGCTGAGAGAAGGATTCAAGATGAAGAATATGAGGAATTAAGGAATAAGAAAGAAGCTATTGCACAGTGGGAGGCACAGATATCAGAAATCATTCAGTGGTAAGTTTTATTTTTTATATCAAGGATTTAGTATCAAAAGTAGCGTTCTACTTTAATAACTTATTCGAGAAAGTACTCTGACTTGCAAGAGAAATGCTCTGATCATGAAGTCATTGATTTTAATCATAGACATTTTTTATTTTATTTTTATTTTTTTGTAATATTATATTGAAATGTATAAAACACATGTAGGATATCATTAACCCTTTAACACACAAAACTTTTTTTTATATAAAACAGATCTTTTTTTTTTAATTTTAGGGTATCGAAAAACACTTGCCAATCTGTACTTATTGTAATGAAACGAATATGGTTCCAAGTAATAGGGTGGGACATATTTGTCCCTCTGATAGATCTTACTAATTTCTGAGCCCCTTCACAACCTTGCAAAGGCAGAGGATTTAAGTGGGACATATATGTCCCTCTAGGCGTTAAAGGGTTAAGTGAGATATGATGAATAAAAAGTGTGATTTGCAGGAACTGCACCATCTTAGCTTGTTTCCATAACGTCCTCATCCCTAGTATCATTTTAGAAAGCTTGGAATAGATATACATACTTAATATTTTGTGTGCAATTTAAACATCTACTCCAATGACATCTTGAAGGAAAGTAAGATTTTAGGCAACACAATGTACATAAGACTTACAGTAGTGGAAATTACTCTCTCGGCAACTTTTGCTGGGAAAGCTCTACAACAAACAACGAAAACGTTTTTTTTTTATACATTTTTTACTGATAAATTCATTTCTAACAGCAATTATAATATCAACAAGCAATAAAAAGCTGAGGAGAACAGACAAAAAAAAAACATGCAAAACAACAAAACCGACTCTTTCAATGTTCTAAGAACTTATTTCTTGGAGTGAAATTGTCACTTTGAAAATGCCTTAGTAACCATTTTTGTAGGGAATGAAGTAAGCTTTCGAATTGTTATCTTCCACGTTCCACAATTTCTTAAACATTTTTGAGAATGAGTTCTTCTAAGAATTCCTCACCTGTCGCCATCTTGTAGGTGTCTCAAGATATCTACCTTAAAAATGGTTTCATTGGTTTCCCAAATTTAGAAAATCTATAAAAAGTGTGCCTGAAAGCCCCTGCTTAAACATAAGTGCTATGATTTTTTTTCGTGCCAGAATTCTATTTCCTCCAAAAAAAAGATTCAGTGGGGTCTCCCATGGTCTAGTGGCTAGCGCGCTGGATTCATATGTGGGAGATGGTGGGTTCAATCCCCACCGGCGGCAGGAATTTTCTCATCTCAGGGCTCGCTCTGAAAATTCCTGGCTGCACCCTGGAGGCCGGCGCTAATGGCCAAGATTTGTCGATGCGCTGTAAAAAAAAAAAAAATGATTCAGTTGTTTTTTTTTTGAGATTCTAAGAACATAAAATTCTTAAGGGGTACAATTTTTACAAAATACAAGCTGAAAACGTTGAATGTTTAAGTGGCTAAAAAGGCCATAGACATTAGAAAAATATGTTGAAATTCTTTTGATTAGAGAACCTTTGTTTGGTTCTAGAAATATATTGAAGGAGTGCTAGAAACAAATCAAAATAGTGATTTCCTAAGACGTTTTCAGTTTTGAATGTTCCATGTCTTGCTCTGTTCTTATTTAGTTATTTCAATTATTGTGACATTTTCTTTATTACATCATTTTGATTTCAGGGTTAATGATGAGAAGGATGCCCGTGGCTATTTACAAGCTTTGGCTACTAAAATGACTGAAGAGTTGGAGTTCTTGAAGCATTCTGGTTCTGGAACTGTTTCTAATTCTGTAAGTAAATTATGAAAGTATCATAGAATTTCATATTTTATACATTATTATGAAATCATTTTCAGCTCTCCACATTCAAAGAAGAAAATCAGTTAATTATGTCTTCAGTTACATCATAGAAAAAAATGTTTTCTCTTCAGTCGAGGATGTTTTAATAACTAGGCAGCTCTTTTAAAAAAGTTCTTGTTGTAACTGATAGTTCTTTTTAGGATTCAGGCAAGACATTTTTCGTTTGACTTTTTATTATAAAGGTATTTTCAGAACTTAAGTAAAACTTCTGCATCATAAGAATTTTTATGGTAATTTTTTTTCCGGGAACTTCATCATAAGAACTATCATGAAAAAAGTAACGGCAAAAGCAGAATAAATTACCTCCTTTCCTTAAGACTTATTTAAGGAAGGATATAAATGAAAGAAAATCTAAATAATTTTATTTTATATACTTGTATTCAAATTAAATATACATTTAATCTTCAGGATAAGAATTGGAGGAACAGGAGAAGCCAAAAACTTGAGAAAATGGAGCTTTTGAACCTTCAAAGCAGCTTACAATCGGAAATTCAAGCTAAGACTGCCATTAGTGAAGAACTTAGTAAAACAAGATCTGATCTGATTGCTTCTCAAAAGTAATAATCAATTCATAATGACTTAATTTGTGTTTATCTTTCTTTGATCTTTTTTTGTATTTCTATTTTTATGTTTAAACACATAGCAATAAGATTTTATTTGAAATGGAAATAAACTTTTTCATATTATTTTACAAATATTAAATATTAAGCCAGTAGGCCCTAGTCTGTGACCGAATGGCGTGTTGGCTACAGGTGATACAATGTCTTAAACTCTTAATTATATAACAAAAACACAATTTTATTAATTAAAAAGCAATTACGTTTATACTATTTTTATGTAATTATTACAGTAAACGAATCAAAATAAATATGTGTTTTGAAGTGAGTAGCATATTTTATTTTATTGAAAACACACATTATTTTACATTCTATAATCAATGAACGTGATGCAAGTTGATTTTATTAATACTTTTTTTTAATGGAAATCAAAACAATATCTATAAAATAAATTGAATAACTATAAAGGTGTTTTTTTAATTAGGGGACGAATTTGTTGCATTTGATGCTTACATTTAAATTTCTTATATTTTTAACTTGCGTTTCTGGACATCTTTCTTTTGCGGCCCTTCACAGAAATGACATCTTTTTTTTTTTTTTTTCTTATGAGTTTAACAGCATATCAATAATTAACGCCGGGCTATATACAGGCATTTCAATTCATCCCAAGGAACCTTGGATAGTTCCAATTCCCGTTCAGCGAGTTTATTTTTATAAAAAAAATAAAGGTTTGTCACTGGCATCATGCACATACATACATACCTGTGTATTTTAAAGTAATTTACCTACAACGTGGCAACGGTAGGATCTCGTTCAAATCAGTCGGGCGAGTTAATTTTTCTAAAAAATAAAGTTTTGAAGTAAAAAAGAAAATTATTACTCTTGAGCAATATTCTGGCTTTTAGTGATAAGTTTTTCAAGTAAAATTTGTCCTGATTTTGTTCCTTTTGTATATATATATCTTTTTTAGGGAGATGCGTGATTTCCGAGCTAGATATGAAAGTCTCTCTCATGAACTCAAGCGAAAGGAGATTCAAATTAAAGAACTCCAAGGAAGAATCGACTCAGGAGATGGATGTAAGTTTGTTCCTAATTGTTTGAACCACAATCTGCATCACACAACATGCCTCTTTCGATTTCACATCCATGGCCTCATACACCGATTATCTTTGTAGACTATTATTTCTATAAACTATAAATTTATTTTGCTTTGTAATTTATTTTTATTTAATTGTTTGTTGTCTGTTACTAGTTTGTTGAATTTTCTAGCTATCTCATTATCCTTCTACTAGTTTGTTGAATTTTCTAGCTATCGTATCTAAATAATTGGGATTTGTAAGAGAAGTGAGTGAAAGTAAGTAAGCTCACTAAATGCAGGCCTTCTGAAAAGAATCGGAAGCACCTAATTGGAAAACTAAAAAGTAAGCACGTCTTTTTTAGTTCAGAACCAAATAAATCCTTGGGTTACAATCGAGATAAAGTTGTTTGTTCATGTGTAATTTAAAAATGGGTTTCACATGCTTAAATAAATATTTTATATGTATGTAGAAAAAATCTCACAACATCAAGACAACTCTCTGAAATTGCGAAGAAACAAAATTGTTTAAATGGGGGAGCCCTTAAGATTTCAATTTACTGTTAAATTACATTGATATGTTTTATGTTAGTGGTGTATTTGACCTTTCGAGTAAGCTTCTTGTACACAGACATATATAACAATGCCAACCATACTGCCATTGAGTGCAGTGGGCATGGGAATTAATATTAAATAAATATGTAACAGCCCATAACTATTTATTTTTCTCGAATTGTCTTTACTATTTTTTTTTTTTTATTTAAGCAAAATTTCAAAATAATTCATCAACAAAAAAAATTAAAATCTTAGGAAGAATAATCCCTGAAAAAAAACATATTTAATACCTTGAACTCAACTGTCTTCCAAACTTCTATATTTTTTAAGCAAGTTTATTTTTTTATAAAATGAGAACAACGTTCTGAGCAAAAGTATACTTCTCTTATTGAGGAAATATTTGTTAGTACCAAAGTAGATTGATTTCCATAAATTCGGAATTTGTAAAAATTGTAAGTTGAGGAATTTTGTTCTGGTGTTATATTTTCATAAGTAAAATTTATTTAATTATATCAAATTATTTGAGTGTAATATTAGAAAAATATATAAGGAAATATTTTGATGTAAAAGATCCTTAGGACGAACTGTTTTATTGCCGGATCAATTTTTGGATGAACCCCCATCTTCTGGGATCTTTATGATTCATTATCGCAATAGTATTAAAAATTTAATACATAAAAATGTCAACAAAAAAAACATATATTATATGTTAAATTTTAAAATAACTTAATTGAAATTTAGATAATATAAGATACCAAAACTCTCACAGTTATATAAATTCAGAAAAAATATAATACGAAAAGAATATGAAATACAAGCCTCTTTAGATCCTTTATCAAATCCGTTTCCAATAGTGTGATTCAGGTCTTTTAAAATGACTTAATTTCTAGAATACTGTGCTTGCCCTTATGTTATTCATTAAGTTTAATATCCATACCCTTCTTGATATTTAATTTTTTTGAAATAAAAAATAAGTTGAAACAAGTCTAGGCAAAAAGAAAATCATACTTATTAAACAGCATTAATTGTTCTTTGCATGGTCCTACTGGGCCCATATGTGAATATAATAAATACAAACTTAAAAATGAAATTCATATTTTTGAGTTTTTTTCACTAAGTGTTGTCTAAATTCAATGACGTGATACGATTTTTTCTCATGAAAGTCAGCTCTTTGATAAAAAATACTAGATCCTGTGGAGTTTCGGAATCTTTTCTTTCCTTTATATCTGAAAGTTAACCTTAAATTTACAGCCTTTTTAAAAAGTCACTATGTTTAAGGGTTGAGAGGAAATTTGATAAAAGTTTTACATTTCTTGGTGTCTTCAAAGAGTTCATCTTCATTATAGAAGGACTTCTTCTACATCCTTTGTGTTCTCTTTTTGTTGCTTAAGGCTTTTTGACGTCACCTGGGGCATTACTAAGATAAGTTTAAAATTTTCAATTCCAAATATGTTGAACTTGTTAACTAACCTCTATTGAAAAGCACTGTGCTAATCATCATACTGTTAATAATTTAAAATTGTCTTTTTTTATTACCTAATTCTTTCAATTTCCATGAAAATAATTTGTCATTGCCTTTATCAAAAAAATATTAATAAGAGGTTACAGAAACTATGGGGATAGTATTTCAAAACTAATTCAATAAAAGTTCGTAGTCAAATATTTGTAATTTCACACGTAATATTAAAATAATTATTTTTTTGTTATAGTATGTTTAATGGTTGAAGACTGAGGGTTCTATAAACTTATGCTTAGGGGTCTTCAAATCTTTTTTTTATTTTTTGTTGAGACGTTTTGGCTCATCGCTGTATTTAAAGTATCCCAAATTTTATTTTTATTTATACATGATTGTCCCAAAAGCCGTCTAGCCATCTGTGAGCGAGTCGACCTTTTTACAATAACAAATGATGCTTTCGAAGTGTCACATTTTCAGCCAATCCCCATCTAAGACTTCTTTTTTCCTATTCTTTCCCCTGAAAATGGATCATATGAGGCTTATTTCTTTTTTATGACCTGTAGTTCATATAAATAAGCATCCTGACTTAGTAAAAATGCTTTTGAGTCTTGTAAATAAATTGAATATTTTCATATCACTTCTAATTCATTTAAACTGAAAACTTTAATGTCCACTGATTATAAAAGCCTCCTCGGTTGCTAAATAAATTTTCATTTTTTATACAAAGTCATTTGTACAGACAAATTTAAAAGGAAGAAATCATACACAATGTTCTCTACTCTTAAGCTCTCTTTGAATCTACCGCAAGCTATTAGGCCAATCTCATTAGTGTTGAATTCAGAACAGATTAAGTTTGTGAAAGTGCAAAGAGTGGCTATACCATTTTTATAGAAAGTGACAGCTCTTTAAGTCTTTTGTGTCTACTTTTCACTTTACTTAAACATAACTAAATTACATTATATCCCAAGTGATGTTCATAATGGCATGGATAGAAGTGAAAACTGTTGACACTAATATTTCATTATCTATAATTAATAGTCTTCTTATAACTTACATATAACTGAAAAGCTTTCAGATCTCGTTTGTGATGTCTCTCTTATCTATTTATTTTATAATTGTTACTATTAATTTAAAATAAATGAAAATATCATTATCTTAGTAAATTTTGCTTGTGAGTAACTCATTGCAAAGAAAAAAAAAAGTCCGTCACGCAGGAGCTGCATAACTAAGCACTTTCCTCAGAATTTGGGCAGTGTAGACTGCTTTCCAGAACAATTTGCTTAAAATATCCTACATAAATAAAATAAAAACATGAATAGTTCTCTTTTAAATTTGTAATGAGTAACTGATCAATTATTAATTTGCTTCCAGAGTTATGTTTACACATGGTACCTATTACACTACGTAATAAATACAAAAAACCTCATATTATCGTATTTTGATCTAACGCAGGAACAGGATACAGTCACTCTAGTGGTAGAAAGCGCTCCTTGCGGCGGCTTTGTGAACCTACGTCTGGCGGGCTTTTCTATTGAAATATATTACAAATTAAACCCCCGCTTTCCGATTGACCGATTCAGCTCATTTTTACAACACTTCTTTCTCATGAGTTACCCACGACGTATACCGCGTTTCGTTACAATACAGCAGAAATTACGACCGGTATGAGTATATTAGGAATTTGGGTCCGGAGTAAGTTTATTTTTACAACACATATTTACCTGTAGATTACCACTACGAATACCGAGTTTCGTCGAAATATACCAAAAATCACAGCTGGTAGTGGCGAATTGGTATTGTGGGTCCGGAGTAAACCCCCCCTCCTAATGAACCGATTTAGTTTATTTTTACAACACATATTTACCTGTGGATTACCACTACGAATACCGAGTTTCGTCGAAATATACCAAAAATCACGGCTGGTAGTGGCGAATTGGTATTGTGGGTCTGGAGTAAACCCCCCCCCCCTTCTAATGAACCGATTTAGTTCATTTTTATATCTCACTTTTCTCTCTATATTACCACTACGAATACCAAGTTTCGTTGAAATATAAGAAATATTACGGCTGACATAGTCAAATTAGTGTTTTGGGTTCGGGGTAAACCCCCCCTTCCGGTGGACCGACTTTGGTGGTTAACGAACTCGTTCAATCGTTTGCTAATTGAATGCTATATACCAAGTTTCGTGACGAAAAAACAAAAACTCTGGCCGCTATCGTGTTAACAGACACACACATATATATATATATATATATATATATATATATATATATATATATATATATATATATATATATATAAATTTTAATGGGGGTCATTTTCGGTGTCTACTAGGTAGGATCGATAAAGATTTGAAGAATTTTTTCAAAAATTCCGTCATGAGTCCAACCTCAATAGCTACTTTCCTTTGGAGGAAAGTGCTAAAATGAAAATTAATCAAAATATAGTCAACTTAGAATTAGTCAAGATTTTCTTGTTTTGAGGGGGTTTTCTTCCTAGAGATAAGTCAATTGCTCAAAAACAAAAAGGAAGTAGGTTGTATGCTTTTTTTTGGGAGGGGACCACCTTCAATGCATGCAAAAAAAAACAAAAAAAGTGAATAGAGATGCGTGGTTAAATTAAATAAAAAAAAGGAAAGATAACATTAATTGTTCATTTTAAGATCATAATATTTGGGAAGAATGCAATACTCTAAGTATCAGCTCGAGACAAGATTTTAAATATACTCAATGAAACTCCTCTTTATGTCATCTAAAGTATTTTTAATTTATTCTCACTAGATGTGCATTGGATTATTAACTTAAAAAAGAAAACCCTCTTCAGATAGCTTAAAGAGGTTACGAATTGAGGCTTGAATTTCAAGCCGAAACGTCGGCAAACAATAAAACCATTTTCACATAGAAAATGTAGTTTTAATAAGAAATAACGACCAAATCCTGACAATTCCTACCTTCGCATCACCAACGGTCAACAATCTCCTCTCAATTAAAGAGTTTACTATCGATTAAAGGAGGGGGGCAGGTGACATCCCAGCCATTTTCATGAAGAAACTCTTCAATGACAGAAACATTCTACTCCCAATAGTGTGCCTCTTGTTCTAAAGATTACCACCTAAATATTTTCTTAAATTGATACGTAGCTAGGGAAATACATGATGTTTGTTGTTCGTGTGTTTAACGGCGTATCAACATTAGGGCTATTAACGCCGGGCTGTCTACAGGTTACCGCCCTTTTCTATAATGCCAACAGCACGTGGTCGGTCACCCATTCAGGTACCGACCACGTGCTGTTGGCATTATAGAAATACATGATGAGTCGTTATTATTGATTGACATTCAGGAAAACTGCTTAAAACAATATATGCCAATACATGAGTCAGATTTCTTTTATTTTTACTTCCTTTGTTGTCCCCAATCACTTTCAAGACAGATATTGTAAAGTTGTTTATATTATTTATTTATATAATTGATTCCTCTTTTAGAGGTAATATTCATCTTAATTTATATCTTTGATGCAACGTCATCAGGGCTTAGGTCATTTTTGAGCATTTGGAGATTATAAGGTAGTATTATAGCACAAAATCACAGCTACGTTTGGTATTAAGGTCTTAAATCAAGTTTATCGCTTCCTTCCTGGTATTAACCCTTAATTACTGGCGTGCTTTTTCTTCCATAACTAATGGTGTCGGGTCCCCTGTGACAAACTTTAAATTGATTTTTTTGGGTAAAGTAATTTAAATAAATAATAATAAACAATCATATTTATTGAAATACAAAGATTTGAAGGGCAAAGATCGAATAAACAAATACATTCGGGTCAATATGACCCGACACTAAGGGTTAAGGAACTTTGGTTTTGCTCTCCTGAAAAATTAATATTTTGACTTAAGTACTTTCGACCGCGCATCAAAGATATTGTATTCTATTTGTAATTGTTATAATTTGTTCTTATACTAACTGCATGCTTGTAACCAGTGCTATTTGCAATTAAGCTCTTCTTAAGAGCTTATTCTTTTTTGGAAATTTATGGTTTTGTTTTTAATTGTCTTGTTTATTTGTGCTATTGTCTATGATGCTTGCTAATGGAAAAGAACCTCTTGCTCGATTAAACATCTTTTCGTTTTCAGAGAAAATTTAGAATCTAAATTTCTCTTTAAAAAAAAAAAAAAAAAAAAAAAAAAAAAAAAAAAAAAAAAAAAAATCAGTTAGCATGGTCATATCCAGAAGATGTTTAAACATTAAGTAACTTGGACTGTGAAAGTCTACAAGAATTATTATATTTAATTTTTTCCAAGTCTAGACCTACACGACAGAAACAACTCTCGCAAAATGTTGCCAGGGTCATTGGGGTAACCATGCATAATTTGTTCTATTGAATTTCCTAATCAAACCGCCCATTTGTTATATTTATATGCGTGTGTGTATGTATATATATATATATATATATATATATATATATATATATATATATATATATATATATATATATCCTCACAAACAATTAGAAAACCTACTGGAAAAAAACACGTTTATATGATTGGCGACACCAATGTTGCTTTTTTTTTCAGCTTCTAGGTGCTCAATAAACTATATTATCATTGACATTGTTTTTGATGCCACCGTCCGTAAGTGTTTAACAAAGATCATATTAATTATTACCCTGAAAACGATGGGAGCATTTTATAAGTTACTCAGGTGTTTAATATTTCTGGTTATTAAAAATATTTGATGGCCAAAGCTTGTATTATTTTGTTTTTAATATAAATTACGTTCCACTTAATAAGAAAAATGCATTTTTTTAGCTTTTTACTTTCTCCCCACTTCTCAATCTGTTTTCTAAATTGGTGCAATTAAACTTCTGTGATATGTTATTTATTATGGTAAACTAATGGTTTACTTTGCATATAAAGTGGTTATTTAAAAGCAGTTGTATTTTGTTAGTAAATTTTAAATGTAAATGTGCTCTGCTTTTACTGGAAAAGAGAATACATTTGAGGAGGGTTTTTAGATATAAGTATAAAGAAGGAAAATATGCTTAGCAGTCATATTTAAAGTATTCTTTGGAGTTACTATTGTTTTATATAATTTATAAATAATTTAAAAGAAATTAAATTTATATCCAACATATTCTGCCCATCATGTCTGTTTTGTACTGAATAGACTTAGTATCTTCACTTTTCAATAGAGCTAGTATCTTCATCTTCGAAAATAGACTTGGCCTCTTCATCCTCCAGCCATTGTATGTTCAGCCTACAGAATAGACTAATTATCTTCACCTTTCCATAGAGCTAGTATCTTCATCTTCGAAAATAGACTTAATATCTTTACCTTTCAACGATTTAAAAATATATTTTGACCCACCAATGTGACTTACATAATTTTTGTTATTTCTAAATAATTGTTGACATCACAATATAAGCAGCGGCAGCGATTTGCACGTTTCATCATGATTGTCATGATATTAAATACGTGTTGATCCATGCGTCGCTGTTGGTGGTTCGTCCACTCGAATTGAGCATTCGAGGTTAGTTAACATAGAATAGCGTATGCTTCAATCTGAAGCAGATGTGGTGAGGCATGCTCGATGCGAGCAGCCCACTGTCGATACCAAAGAGCTAGTATTTGAATCATCTGTAATGGACCTAGGTTCTTTCAGCTCCGCAACATGCCCTGTTCATTGAATTTCATAAAGGTGATTATGTTTGGCTCCCTAAACATGCAAACACATGGTTAGCATTGTCTAGCAGCTTGAACACTCCTGTAGTTCCGACTCAAGACCATGGAGTTGGCCGTTTTCATTGGCCAAAGCAGCTTTCCTCTTCCAAAGAAAAATTTCACAATCCAATTTTTTACACTTTTTGTCTTCTTAGAACAGTACTAAAGGTTTTGTATGCTTTTCATTTGTCGACCACTTGGTGCAGTAGGACGTATAAAATCACTGTATTTTTCATTCCCGCTTACAAAGGTTGTTCATTAAAATTCGGTGGCCGTGAGTGCTAAGACGTATGTACTCCATGCCGAGGGTCATGGTTTCGAAAAAAAAAAAATTTTTATCAGCCCTATCCTGGCTAGAAAAGGGTGGTAACCAATAGATAACCCGTCCTAAAATTCTTAACTAATTATAAATGGATGTTAAAATTAAAATAAATAAATATTTAAAATTATATTTGTACATTTAAGAATAGTTTTGTATTATTTGTTTGGAAAAGTGTAGGTCCGTCCTATTTTCTTTTTTGTCATTTTGTGATCCTATTCCTATTGTATTTGTTTTCTGTTTTTTTTTGTTTTGTTTTTTTCTTTTTTTTTATTCACTGAAGTATTGCAAATGATCATATGCTCTCCAACCTTATTTTTCCTCCGCTATCTAAGACTTGTCTTATTTTTTTTTTCGAAAGGCTATTTAATAAATAATTTTAATGGATGCACACATTAGTTATCTTGAGCTCCTTTCTTCTCGGGAACGTAATGAAGGTAGTATGTGGTTTTCTTAGTGATACAGAACTAGACATGAATTGGATATTACGCTATCAAAATTCTGATGAGCACTGAATGATTTTTTTCTTCCAATGCAATCATTTTTCTTCTGCCAATCATTTTTGGGGGAAACGGAGGGAACCTACACAGGGAGCTGGAGACAGGTGACTGAAATACAGTACCGATTTCTATTTGTAACTCTCTGGCTTTTAAAGGACTGGTTAATTTATTATTACATTGTTTTCTTCTTAAAATCAATAAATATCCTCATTTGAGTGGCATTGAGCTACATTTGTGCACTTTGTTAACTATTACGACCCTCCTCAAATTTAATATCTTGAAACAAAATAGATATTTTAGTGCATGATTATTATTTATTGTTATTGAAGTTCTGTAATCGAATTGAAGTAAATTAAATTGCATGTACTCTATAATAAAAGTATTATAGAATAGGAATATTTGTTACAGTAGACTTAATAAATTACTTGCTTCACTGCAAGTAGCCATTGCATGTACATAAACAAGTATTTATGGACATTAAAAAATTCTAGTCAATAATTTGTTTTATCTTTTTTCCTTCTGCTTTGTTGTTAACTGCTTCGCATGACCATTGAAAAATAAAAATGTTTTCAAAAACTATCTGTTATTTATGAACATTCAATAATCTCCTAACAACCGATGAAGAAATTAACCATGTCTCTATTTGTTCTTAGTTCTTATTTTAAATTATTTTGTTAGGTGTGCCTCACCAAATTTTTATAAAAACATTTTCTTTATTGTAATTTTTGTTGTTTATAGATTTTTTTTTATTTTTTATTCCATTAATTAGATCTCATTGAGTAAAATAAAAGCATGATCAATTTTACACAACTAGAGAATTTTCTGGAAACGTTTCATTAACATTTGGATACATTTATTTTTATTTGAGTCAAAATAAACTTCCTTCTCAGAAATTTTATAAAAGGACGGTTAGGGTTAAAGTTGGAACAGTGTAAATGTTCAATAATTGTGTCCAGATATGCAACCCAGAAGGTCTGAAAGAAAAATTGAACTATTTCAGAACTTTAATAATTTTTGTTAGCTGTTTTTCAATATAGTAACAACCTCAAAAAATTATATTACTTATACAAAAGCCTCTGGTCTCCAACGAAATGATTTTTATTAACTTCTCCCGGAGAGATACTGTGATAAAGCTAGATCACCAGCTCATGACTTGTGTCACTGAGGCCGTTGATAAGAAGACTCATTAATGGTAATTTGTTGAGTATGCAAGTAAAATGACACATGATGTCCTGATGAAGTATTTGATACTCTGAAAGTTTCATTTTTTGATAAGTTAATAAAATTGTTGTGTTGGAGGCCAGAAGTTTGTATACCTGTTACATTCAGTACCACCATCATCCAGCCAAATAAAAGAAAATGTATTTTTTGACTTGCGTAAAGGTATTGCTCATTTACACATGCAAAAATAATATTTTGGCAACTTTTCTCCACTATTACATTTAATTGAACGCAATATAAATATTGTATAACAGTATTCAGTTAGATGGAACTTAAGAATTTACAACACTCACTTTTGTATTGTGGAAGTTTAGTAAAATGAGAATATTTTGTCAATCAAAAATTCAATGAAGATAGAGGAACAGAGAGATTAAGAGGGATCTTTAAGAAATGAAGTGTGAATCAAATAAGTCCAGCCAGGTTCTGGACATGATCCCGGATCTCAACCTCACAAACCTACTCACTCCTTACTGTTAAAAGTTTAAGGTTTAACGGCATGTCAACATTTGGGCTATTATCGCCAGGCTATCTATAGGTTGCCGCCTTACCGTTAATCTTTTCTAATTTATATTTCTAGACTCTCTAGAGACAAGTCTTCGATCCAATCCATATTCTTTATATGCCACTTCCTATATCTATCTTAGGGCTATTATGCACTGTCGACTGGTCACTGGCAACTCAGTCTCTCGGCAACCAAATCATAGGCAACTAGGGCCTGGTTATGGAGCGACCGGGAGTCGCTTGTGCATTACCACTACACAACAAGTCGCCTATTTAAACTACAGAAAATCAGCGTCGCCGGCGACCAGTCGATAGTGCATAACAGACCTTAACCCCTGGTGTGTATATAGTGTCTGACAGACACAAGTTAAGTATGTTGGCAGCAGTGAGCATCTAGATTCTAGATGTTCACTACTGCCAACAGTAGAAGGGGGCAGTGGTGGCTGTTACTGCCATACTTCACTGAAATTTCTCTCGTGTTTTTCAGACACTTTATACACACCAGGGGTTAAATTAATTATAATTCTTATTGTCAGTTTAATTGGGACCATCCGGACAGACTACATAAGGGTCCTTAGAATCTTAAGGCTCTTCTATATCATCTTTGATAGAGCCTGTAAAAAATTAAATAATCGAAGGGTGTACATACAGGGATTCCTTCCTCCCCAAATCTCAACTATACTGTGAACAATCTTAAGCTGGAACAAACATTATTCCTCTTTATTATTATATTTTTCCTTGTTCTTGTGTGAAGTTGTTGGAAATATTTTTTGTTTTAATAAACATTAGACATCTGTATCAATTGCATTGATGTATTCTGTGATCATTAGTTAATTAGCAAGGTCAATTATATAATATCACCTAATTCAGAATACAATCTTATTTCAATAGTTATTAAATTGTGTACACTCCGCCCTCAATCCTAAGTCAGAATTAACTTTTAGATTTTGAATCTGAGTCAACTGTGTTTTTCAATCATCTGCATCGGTCATAATGAATGTTAGTTATTAAGTTGGAAACTTTTATTACTTTTAGTTCCATTTTTTTGCAACATAACTTTTTATAATTTCCCGTATTTTTTCTATTGGTTTCTATTCTGGATGATAAAGTGGCAATCTTCTTTCATTATTCCTTAGCAATTATTTTTATTTTATTGTGGAAAATCTTGTAAAGAACTGAGCTGACTGGATTGAGTATTGGTTGGAAATTCTGATTTGCAGGAAACTCTCTAACTACAAACCTTCAATCTTATATTAGATGGCCTCTAATTTATCAAAATTAGTACGTACATTTCAGATCATGTATGTTATATTCTAGTAATTATTATTTCAATACCTTCACCAAAGTGCTTATTCTCTATATAAGTTTACATTCCAATGTAACAAAGGTCATTTAATTTTCAACCCTTTTATTAGAAAAGATAACATGCTTAACATGCTTGTGACACAAATCCAGGTTTTTTGTCTTTTTTTTTTAACGGTGCATCGACATCGGAGCCATCAGCACCGAAATCCAAGGTGCAGCGAGGAATTTTCTCAACGAGCCATGAGGTGAGAAAATTCCTGCTTCCGGTGGGAATCGAACCCACCATCTCCCCCACTTGAGAAACTAATGCGTTAACCACTAGACCACGGGAAGACCCTGCGAATCCAGTTATTCCACTTGATCATGATCATATACCTTATGATCATTTACCTTACTAAACTGCCAGGACTCATTTCATACCATGACAAAATTTATGTGTATTCTGTACTTTGAGATGTTATGATAATTTAATTTTCTGATTTCCAACCCCGATGGTGAATTCCAATCGACCTTCTTCAAGCTGGCCAAAACGGGTACTAAATTTCATTCAGGAAGACAACATCAAAGTATGAAATAAACAAAGCATCATTCAAATAAAGAAGTTTATTCTGCTGTGCACATAAGCATCAGCATCTGAGCTCAGTAGATGATTGACGTTACATTAAACGCTCTCCTTTTTTTTTTTTTTTTTTTTTTTTTTTTTTTTTTTTTTTTCTTTTTTTTTTATAAAGGAAAAGGGACATCTGAGCACTGATATAATCTTAATTTCAGGCAAATTACTGTTATGTCCAGTTGGTATATACTTATGTTCCTGTACAATTTTCTTGTTTGATAATTTTCTTATTCTTTATAAATCTTTGGAAAGGCACACAAAGAAACAAAATTTCACACTCTTTATAATGTAATATTTAATACTTCTATAATCTTACTTAATTTTAAAACTATCTTTAATACATGTAGAAACATTGTAGTTTTTATTTCTATTCAATTTTTTCTATCTTTGGGTGTATTGCTGCATGGTAGATATTTTCTTATAGACAAGGTGCCACTGTTTATTGGAGTCACAAGCTGCCTTTGGGGTTTGATTCTTCTCATCGTACGAATATATTTTTGACTTTGGCTTGCACCGCCATTCGGTAAAGTAAAGTATGCTTTCATAAAAAATTTGTAGAGTGGAGATTTGGCATGAAGCTTTTTTTTTTTAGAGGTGTGTCTTATTAGAGCATGTACAGTTCC
The DNA here is from genome assembly GCA_946811695.1 of Gonocerus acuteangulatus. Taxonomy (NCBI): domain Eukaryota; kingdom Metazoa; phylum Arthropoda; class Insecta; order Hemiptera; family Coreidae; genus Gonocerus; species Gonocerus acuteangulatus. The sequence continues at coordinate 58,429,502 of OX328129.1, read as the reverse complement.
TCTCACCCATGCACCCAATTTATGACGATCCTAATGCTCTACGGCCATGTTTTATATACGGTCCTGTAGAGTATTATTTATAGTTGAAATTAGTATCTGTGCTTATATCAGCATAAATATCATGACATTTTTTTTTATTTGTGAGGTGAGTTTTTGTTTTTGTGTTTGTTTTAATGCAGTTTATCATTCCAAAAGAAGCAAAGAAAGAAAGATTTGAATATTTTATTAAGAAATCATTGAAAATATAATTTTGCTTATAATGAAATAGGTATCTCAAAAAATGAAGTGTCGGAGATGCCTAATTTCAATAATAAATTAATTTTCTCTGTTTCATAGCAGTGATCAGATTTAACTGGTACCCAACTCGATTTTTCATACTTTAATACATTTTTTCCCCTACAAGTTTTGTCATTTTAGTTTGCCACCTTTCAGGGTCATTTTTTTTTTTTTTTTAAACCCTTAAGTAATTACCATGAATAAATTACCATTTTTACAGATGTTCCGTTTTTTGTAAAAAAGATAATTTATTATTATTTAGAATAAAAATGTAAAGGTTTCAAATCAGCTTTTCTCGTCTTTTGTTAGAATAGATTAGGAGGCCCGATGGCGATGAATGGCTCCGTTTCTAAGGTTCTGGGTTTAATTCCTTCTTGGGGTGTTTCTATCAAGAAAAGAAAAGGCATAATCAAATCTCTGTTATTTGTAAATGGGCCTTTAAATTTATATAATAAAATCGATTATTTTTTTATATATTCCCCAGAATTATTTAGTTTAATTATTTAATTTCTGTGTTTTTTTTATTTGCTTCATTATTTTTAATTGTATTTAATCATTTAAATAAAAAAAAAATCGAGTTGTGTTTTATTGTACATACGCCATGAAATATAGACAAAATTGACATATTGCGATATGAAGAAATATATGTAGAATATTAAGTTATTTCATTTATATTTCTGCACTTACATTTTTTTTAAATGTGTTTTATTCAACTATTATGACCAAACCATGACTCTCTTCAACAAACATTTATATTTGTTGAGAAGATAAATATTGTGAGTTGTATGTGTATTACAGGGAATGTTGAGGTTCCATCAAAGTTATGGTCATTCTATAAGTGTTTCCAGGTTGTATGATCATATTTTAATCTAATTTTAAAATGTCTCCTCTTCTGTGGTCTACATCATGAACCAGATTTCTTACAATACAATCCATAACAGCAACATCTGTTGCTTGTAACAAAGCCAATCTAGAAAGCCAATTTAATTTCATCATATTGTCAATGCAAATACAAAGTATTTAATGTGAAAAGCGGTTTGATACCTTATAGACGACTCTGTATAAATTTTATCTTATTATATATTTTAATTAGACTTAATGCACATTTGTTAGTTTGATTTTCTGTAATTAATAATTTTTTTCTTTAATTTTCGAGTTTGCTACAACGTATATCAGTCCAAAAGCAATCAGTATAGATTGACAATGAGAAATGCGTTTTTTCGCATTCGATAATTTGCATTTGTATTGACATCATGCAAAAATCAATTGACTAAGTTTAGTCTATGAAATAAATTTATTGACAAAGGCTGTTTTATAGAATAAAAGAAAGGTTTATAATTCTAATTGAAATATAACAGTTCTTAATAATTAGGAGAGAAAATTCATTTAATAATGGTTTTCATTCATTCAAAATATTTTTCAAAATTGTTTATAAAAATTTCCCATATGTCTCTAATAGGTTCCAGTTTTTTCATTAGCCTTCCTCTCTTGTCTAATCAGTTTATTATCAAGTCTCCAGCAGTATGAGAGAATGCTGAACATGGGCATGACGTGTAGAAATAAAGGATGGTCCATGTTTTTAGAGGAAAGCTCTTCTAATGAGATTATACCAGATTTATTCTCCACTGAAATATAAAACAATCCAATAAATGCCTGGATCTCTACCTCATCAGTATATTTTTCATATGTCTGCCCAGAATCGATCGCGTCACGCCTTCTAAGAATTTCTTCGTTTGTATACTTAGTTATTTCACTGATAATATCTGGTGAAAATAAGAGTTTCCTTGGCTCTAAAGGGCTGGAAATATCCGTATCAGTGCCCTTAACTCAAAATAAATGTCTTACTATATTATTTTGATTTCTTCTGCCACTTCTCATAGTCTTTTGAACACTTACACAAACGACACACTGGGGTGTGTGATACCCTGAACACTTACACTAACGACACACTGGGGTGTGAGACACTCCAAGACTAGTTCAGATTATTACAAATAGCAAAAAAAGACTCACACATGGCAAACAATGATTAGAATCGATTATGTTATGCCCAAAGGTTATTTAAATGGCGGGATTTGGCTATAGAGCTACATATGTAGGAATTAATCAATATTTAAACATTCCTGGGGTATGTGACACCCCAGTTTGTCGTTCTAGGGTTAAGAATGTATATCTATTGTTTTAAATAAAGTTACATGGGAAATGACTAAATTAGTCTGCTTATCAAAAGATACTTTTCTTTTAACCTGGAACAAAAACTTCCTTAGTTGGCTTCAGATTTTCTTATAAGAGTAGTTATTTTATGTTATTGTATATTTTTGTATGTTTTTTTTTTTTTTTTTAACTTATATTATTTATTTTTAATTTTGTTCTATAACATCACAACTTAATATTATTACAAAATGAGAATATTTCAACTTTTTTTTTTGCTTTCTAAATGAGTCATTTGTTTGTTTGAATTTTATAACCCTTTTATTATTAATGAAATAAACTTTTGATGTTATTTTAATAAACTTATAAGGGAGGTAAGGAGTCTGATAGGATAATAATCTTGTCTGGCTTTAACTTGATATTAAAATTAATTTGTGAATATATATATAAATATATATTCATGTAAGTATGTATATTTTTTTTGTCTGTCTGTGCTGAATGGTTTAATAATTGGTTGATGAAATTCAGCACCAAAACACTTTTCCTTGAACCAAAAAAAAGGGGTTAAGTTCATTAAGCAGCACAATATGCCTTCTGGAACTCTGTTTCCAGCGCTAACCGTTTTGCCACATTAGGCTTCCAGGTTCCTTATTTAATGGTCATTTTGATGTGTGAAATAGAATGAAACCACTTCCAAGGCAATATATGTATGCAAGGAAAGGAAGTAGTAAAATAATAACTATTTTATTGGGATTTTTGCATATTTCCTTAAATATCTGTGGGAAATTGCTACTGGAAAGTCTAATAAATTTTCAACCCTGAAGATTCCGGCAAATTTCAATAAAACCATGCCTCAGTTGGAGAAATTTCATAAATAATTGTTCTGACCCACACCAAATATGTTTCTTTCATATTGTAATTGAAGTCCATTGACTGATAAGTTTGTAACCGTGAAGAATTGTATTAATGTGCATGGCAAAACTCAGACAACAGCAACATAATTGGTGCTAATGACCTTGGCAGTAGAAGCACCTATAATTGGCAAATAAAAAAAAAAATATTAGGAGAGGAAATATTTTAACTGCTGGAGTGAAGTCTAAAAGGCTGTCAAAAATTTAAAGATAAATTGAATTAACACGTTCTATACGGCGAGCACCATATGGTGCTCAGCACGTCCTTAGGGCTGGACTGAGAGCACCATATCGCGCTCTCCCACTCCTTCCCAGATACCATGAGAACCATATGGTGCTCTGATCCATTCAGTTTCTTGTTGCCCTCGCAAGGATCAGTCAGATGGGAAGTAAATTGAAATTAATCGCAGTCGTAGCCCAAAGTAAGGAAAGATAGCGGCAGCATCGAACCAGTTAATGAATTGAATTGTTAATTCAGTTTTTACCGACCTTCGAATGTTGCTTATATGTAATTGAATTGATTTGTGTACAGTCGCTATGGTCCATCGCTTCCCTTATTTCCCTGTTCATTGGTCTGAGTGGATTGAAAATGGTTGAGTTTCTCTTAAATCTATTCAGCGTTCTTCCTTTCATTATGCTTTTGGTTCTAGTGCATTTTCTTTCATCATCTTCAAGAGAACTGTGATTAATATTTTTTTTAATCATATGAGTATCTGTAATTTGTTTTTGATTTGTGTTAATCTTCATAGTGTGTTTGTACTGTAAAATATGTTATCTATTTTTGTTTGTTTTTATACATACAAGCTTCTCCACTGTGTTTGTCCTGATAAATACCCCTAAATTATGTAATATTAAAATTCATGTAATAACGTTTGTTTTTATGTTTTGTTTTTTTTTTAATATAAGTATTCTTTTTATATTTCAGTTTTGGAACGTGGCTCTTCCCAAATGTCTTACCTTGGAGCGTTTTTGAAAGAGAGTGGCGGTGGTATTGAAAGTGATGAAGCTGACATCGAAGATAATAGAGCTCCGTCGATAGCTAGTTCAAAGTCTAATTTATCAGACCTCAGCATTGTTAGTGTTTGTATTATTTATATTCAATTTTATTATTAATAATATTTTATAGTAAAATGGCTCACTATTTTCCTACTTTACTTCAACAGTATGAACAAAAGTGTTAATTTATTGCATACATTTTTAATTTGGTTCCATCCTCCCTTTTGATCTCGTCCAGTTGACAAAAACAGTATATCCTGTCATAAAATAATGGCAAAGGTCCAGGGCGCATCTGTAAAAACATAGCTATGTCGAGGGGGCAAGACATTTTTGCAACAATATCTTCGGAACACGTCATATAACAGTAATTGATGTACACGTCAATCGAATATTTAAAAATTGGATTTACGTAAAAAAAAAAGGTTTTTTTTTACTTCTTTCACTAATAATTCCACAAGTATTTACACTAGAGATTTTTCTAAGGTGTCAAAAGATTCGTAGTAAAATTTCCTATAATGTCTCATTATTTAGAAATGTTAATATTTATTCGCTGCTTTGAATAAACAACAATAAGTATGAAAAAAGAGTAAATAATAAACATGTTTATATTATTATTATTATTTTTATTTTTTTTTCAGCTTAAAATGCATTTAAGGCCTTCATATTCCAGCAGGAATATGCTGATTATATAGTAAAACATCCTACCAAATTTCGTTTAAATCAGCTGGATCGTTTTTGCATAATAAATTATTGGCATTAGCGAAAAAATTAACATTTTTCAAATTGTTGCAAAATCCATATTTTTTGCTTTATATATTTGAAATATTTACACATTAAAGGTGGTAGTACTATGATTTATGTCGACTGTAGATGAAAGGCACCTAGCATAGTTTTGGGGTCAAGACCCCGCCTTTAATGTGTTGAAATCAGTATCAGTCCAATTGAAATCAGTATCAGTATGGGGCATTAGAAAGTTCTCAAAAGACACTTTGACATTATGTATCTCAGGATCTATAGAAAGCGTTATATTAAGCCTCTTATTGAACACTTTCCGCTATTTACCAATTTTCATTTGGTTGAAAATTTGCAGAAACATTCAATTATTTTATTTTTTATTGTTAGTAAAATCCATGCTTTTTTTAGCTTTTAGACATTTATATCACCATGACATTTTAATTCAGGGTGGAGCTATGATCCATGGAATGCCTTCGAAGCCTCCTGTGAAGCCTAAATCGCATCAATTTCTTATAAGGACTTTCAACTCTCCAACGAAGTGTTCGCATTGCACATCTTTAATGGTCGGCCTAACTCGTCAAGGTGCAGTCTGTGATGCCTGCGGCTTCACTTGCCACAGTGGATGTTGCGCCAAAGTTCCTCCAGTTTGTCCCGTTCCTCCTAATCAGAGTAAGTAAAATTTCTTGAAACATTGTTTATGGAGTATTTTATAGTCTAATTTAATCCTTCTGCTTCATATCTTTGCTTGTGAGGTGGGAATTTGAAGCCTATTTTATGCATCAGTGCACTCCCAATTGTGCTATCTAGATTCATATCACAGTGTAAAGCCAAGCATCGGCTCCTTTGGACGAAGTAACTTATACTTTCGTAGAAATTAGCCTATTAGCATAATTTGCAGTGCACTTGAGCATAAAGTGGGAAGATATAGGTTCAAATCACAGTCTGGCAACGAGTTTATTTTACTTTCTAAATTTTTCTAACGTAAGAATAACATAATTTTACAAATTGTTTATATATTATTTTTAATTGGACTTCTTTTTTTTAGCCAAGAGGCCTTTAGGAATCGACCCCACTAGAGGAATAGGCACAGCTTATGAAGGATATGTTAAAGTTCCAAAAACTGGTGGCGTGAAGAAAGGGTGGGTCCGCCAGTTTGTCGTTGTCTGTGATTTCAAATTGTTTTTATATGATATATGTCCCGACCGAAATGCCTTGCCTTCCGTTTACGTCTCTCAAGTTCTTGATATGAGAGACGAACACTTCATGGTTTCCAGTGTTGGAGACTCAGATGTTATTCATGCAACGAAAAAAGATATTCCATGCATTTTTAGGGTATGTAATAGTATATTTATTTTCTTATTTGTATTTAATGTTGTTTCTTATGATAAATAAATTGTTTTAATATACACACTATTATCCCATTCTCCCATTCTTGATCTAATTGATGTTAGGTGTTCACCCTTTTATAAATAAAAGTACCTTTTTTATACTGAGCATTTAATAATGAGTTCTGAACACATTAGAGAGTAATTTTAAACCTATAAACTGTGTTTTTCAAATTTAAATATACCCTTTAGTGGTAAATGTATTATAATGCTTTCTTTTATTTGTTTGAAATGCTTTTTATTACAATCAAAATTTACTGAAAAAAAAACAAAAAAAAAAACTTTAACTAACTTAATGTATGATTAGGAATAACTATTATTTGCTGTCACATCTATTTTTTATCAATTTTATTTATACATATCTAATTTGATTTTTATTTTATTGAAAGCACCTTCCATGAATGTTGATTAATGTCTCGCTTCTGGAATACAATCTGTTTATTCTATCTGAATATTATCTACTGATATTGTTAATATTAAAAATTAAAAAAATTACCGTCGACAATCATTTGTTAAAGATTGGTCAAATGTTATATTTGACATTTGTAGCTCCAAAGTTTGTCTTCTGCCTGTTTGTACATTTCTGGAATTTATTATTGTTATTAATAATTATTTCAAAAAATAGTTATTCTTCATTAACTGTATGTTTCATTATTTTATTTATTTATTTTTTTTTTAGATTACTACTTCTTTAATAGATCCCCCTGGTTTGAAAAATTATACCCTTATGTTAGCTGACACAGAGAGTGAAAAAAATAAGTGGGTTGTAGCTTTGACAGAGTTACATAGGATTCTGAAGAGGAACAACTTACCAAACACCGCAGTATGTATTACATTTTTGTATTAACTAGTAGAATAGAAATATTAAGGCTGATGCCAACGGCCATAGACACATTGAATGCACCGGTTCCCGTTGACCATCGAAGTTAAGCAACGTCGGTCGTGGCCAGTCCCTAAATGGGTGACCGACCATGTGCTGATGGCATTATAAAAGGCTGGCAACCAGTACATAGCCCGGTGTTAATAGCTAAATTGTTGATACACCGTTAAAAAATAAAAAAATAAAAGAATAGTCAAATTATTAAAATAGCTCTACATGTTTTGCATTGTCTGCTGCCATGTCATTCCTCTTCAGGAGCCTAAACACTTTATACAGCCTAATAGAACGTACAATGGCCATCTACATAGCATCAGCTGTTTGTACTCAGCTGTTTAAAAAAGACTTGGCCATTGTAGCGGAAGGTTCGCCTACGTTTTATTTGGCTGTTATAGTGTTTAGGCCCCTGAAGAGGCATCAGATGATGCGAAACATATAGAGCTATTTTAATAAATTTACGACTAATTACGGTGCTAATGGCCCAGATTAGTCGAAGCGCATAAAAAAAAAAAAAAAAAAAAAAAAAAAAAAAAACTACATTAATTTATTTTATTCAATGACCTTCAGCCCACATATGAAAAATGGTTGAGTCACTACTTATTTTAATATAAGTGATTTGTGTACAGGGTCCATCACTTCCCTTAATTCCCTATTCATTGATATGAGTGGATTGAAAATGGTTTAATAGCCTGGCGTTAATGTCCTAATTGTTGATACACCGTTAAACACACAAACAAATTAAGGCTGATGAAAGTAATATAAAAAAAAAACTGAAGTTTTGTCATTTAAGAATGTCTTAGAAAAAAAGGCTAACTCACAAGAACTCTGTCATCTTAGCATGTTTCCGTTCTTATCTCTTGTGTCATTTGGTAAGCCTAGAAAATAAACAGTTAATCTTTTGTCTAAATCTTTTATGATAAATGAAAGCTCAAAGAGAAGCAAGATCTTAGGCCCCACAACAGGAAACTCACTGTATCCTAAGTGGAAATTACTCACTGAGATAAGTCTATCAAAAATTGCATTATAACCGTTTTTGTAGGAAGTTTAATAAGATTTTTAAAAACATGTTTTTCATTTACTAATATTTCCCAAACAGTTTTGAGATATTTAAGAATATATCAAGAAAAATTTAGCTTTTTCCATTTTTCTCAAAAACGGTTATAGATAAGGCTTTGAAAATGTTTTCATTAGATTCTCCACATCTAATCACATATAAACTGTTTACCTGATAGCCTATAAATGCAAATCCATAAGCGCCATAATTTTTATCGTATGAATTTCAAGCAATGTCAAATTATGCTGTTTAATGAAGTTTCAAATTAATTTATTATTTATATATTATAGGTGCTCCGACTGCTAAGGTCAGTAGCACCGTTTGTACAACAAAGACAGGAAAACAATTTAATTTATAAAAATAAAATCAATGAATAGAAGCTGTTCAATGAATAAAAAATATGCACATTTTACGCATTTCTTTAAAAATTTAATTTCAAATTAGACAAAGCATTTTTGTGCCAAATTTCACCAAAAGCAGACCTTTTTTGAGACAGATAGAGAGCGAGCAGACAACATTTACACACACACTTTTGAACCACTGGTACTTTCATGACCTATAGGATCTGAAACATAGACATTTGTTATCGGCACCTCCAGATTGTGTCATGAGCAAGTTTCATCCCTATGAAGGAAAGAAGGCAAATAGTTTGTAACTGATGATAATAATTTACACCTTTTAGGGCTTGGTTACAAATAATTTGTTCAACAAAAACATTGAGTTTTGTTACATTTTGAGTTTCAGCCATTCAAAAAACGATTGATAGGCTTGATTTTTTCTACAAACTATAATAATTTAAGCAAAACAAATTATATTCATCATTTTTTAGGATTTGGAAGGAGTCTAAAGCAGGATGTAATTTTTTTTATTTTTTTTTTTTTTACCATATATCAAGTAAATAATAATTGTATATTTAATCAACAGGCTTTTCAAGAAAATCGTTTTTTATCTTCATAACAAATGATTTCATTAATGTATTTTATCATTTTTTCAGGTCTTTCAAGCAAAAGAAGTTTTAGATAATACCCAAACCTTCTTAAAAAGCACTACATCTGGCGCAATTGTGGACCCAGATCGTCTAGTCATTGGAACAGAGGAAGGTCTGTTTTGTTTAGATCTGGACCACAATGGTATGTATAATTAAATTTTACTTGCATAAGAAACACAAACTTAACATAAGTCCTTCATTTTTTTAATGGGAAGGGGGGCTATATGTAATTGTTAAGTATTAATTTTCTATTGATTGACCGAAGCATTGAAGGCCAATAACAATCAGAGAAAGCATATTTAGTTCCAAGAAAAAAAAACATATTAGTAAACATACCCCTATGTCTGGGTTTTCACCTAATTTGTGTGTGTTCCTTCCTTAATAATTTTCTTAATTGTTTATCTTTGTAAGGTGCATCTGTTTCTATTGCCATTAGCACTGTTTTTTGTTAATTTTTTTTTTCATTTTTAACGGCGCATCAACCATTAGGCTATTAGCGCCGGGCTATCTAAAGGTTACCACCCTTTTCTAATGCCAACAGCACGTGGTCGGTCACCCATTCAGGTTCCGACCACACCCGAGTTTTTTGTTAATATTCATATAATTATTTTGAGTATTCCAAAATTAATTTTTGTAATTGCTTATTGTATGAAAATATATTTTTCCGAGCGGGATTCGAAGACGCCGTTTCATGTTCTTTACGTTTGAACCTTTACTTTTTTCTTTCTTTTTTATTGCCAATTTTTAAAAAATAAATGTTGACATATTATTCATGTTTCTTTTGTTGTTGTTTTTTACAGAAATTGCAAGGGTTGGTGAAAACAAGAAAGTTTATCTCGTTGATATTCTGGTAGACGAGCAAGTGGTAGTAGTGGTAGCTGGTCGTCAGAGGCAAGTGAGGCTTGTACCAGTGAGAGCACTTGATGGTCATGACACCGAATGGATTAAAGTTGCCGAAACCAAAGGCACTATAACATTCTGTGTCGGGATCATGTGCCACGCACCTCTGCCTATTTACTGTTTGTGTGTAGCAATCAAAAGACAGGTATTTATGAGAATTTTTATTGAGTACTTTTTTTTTTTTTAAATGTTTGTCCATATTAATGAATTCTGTTACTTTTTTTTTTTTAGAACACCTCGCAAATAATAATTTATGAAATCACGAGGACAAAAAGCAGGCATAAAAGGTTACGTGAAGTTATGCTTCCAACCCAGGCACAATCTCTTCAAGTATTTTCTGAAGGACGTTTGTGTGTCGGCTATCAAGCAGGATTCTCTGTCTATTCTATTTTAGGAGACCATCACCCAGTTTGTAAGATATTTCTTAAATAAGAGCTTAATTAAATTTATAGCATAATTTATACGTCTAATTTAGTTATTTTGTTTTTATATTAAACCTTTGTTTTTATGACATTATGTTTCTTGCCATATTGCCTACATTTAGAGGCTCTGTTGTACTGATGTGGAGTACGTTTTTCTTTATCAAGTTAATTTTAAGTAATTTTCTAAAATCTCATTTTTGTTATATTGACAAAGAAGAGTATCACGCACATCTCTGAGATAGAGGGAACCATGGAAGCATGAGTGTTGTCAGCAGATGGTTGACGAACACATTCATCGTGCTATCAATATTGATATATTTTATAAATCATTGCCCGATTTAATACTCTGTGGCTAGTATTATGGGTTCAATTCCGACTGGGGTAGTGGCTTTTGTTTCAGAAAAAATGAAATACATCATCCTGGTTCAATGAAAGAGCTCCCTACTTCAGAAAGGTTAGCAATCAGTAGTTAGCTCATTAGTACTTTTATTACCTAAGAAGTTGATACACTATTATAATACTTGCTTAACAGTAGGGAACGGATGTTATTGTATTTAAATATTTTTTTCTGATTCGTAAATTGTAATTATTGATTTAATTCTGCACGTTTTAAGTGATTTTAAAGCATTTAAACAGTTTTTTATTTTACATATTTTGTTAAAACTCCATATAGTTACATATTCTGCGATAAATACATATTTTTGCTACCTATTCTTTTTATTTTTTAATAAAGAGGGAACCGAGAAAGAAAATAATACTTTACCCATTGAGTCTAAGACACTGTGTCTTTTCTAATTGCAAGAAGCAAAGGTGGCTGGAAGCCATGCTTCCGCGGAGCTAATGGTCTAGGAGCAGATACATTAAAAAAAAAAAAAATTATTGTTTAACAATTGTATTATTCCTTTAATCTACTCTCTAAAATGAATGAATTGGTGAAAGAATCATGTAAATATCATTTTCCAAACTTGAGATATAAAATAATGAATTTCCAACCTATTTTATTTGATTTCTTAGCTCCTAAGACGCATTGGACGAAACGCTCGGACACGTGTCGACTATTTTTCGATGCAGAACCACCTGAAAAACAAATGGGCTTTATCTATGACTCCACCATTGTATAATCCCCTTATGAGATCAGACCGGCATCATTTCACTTTTGACACTTTTTTTTTTTTTACTATTTTATAGTGTTTTAGATATTTGTTTACTAAATATTTTCAATTTTTTATTACATATTTCATTATAAATAGTTAAATGTATATGTACATATTTTGAATTTTATTTTACATGAACATCCGTTCCCTACTTATCAGACTGCTAACCAGTTTTGAACCCGCTAGTTCAGACATCTGCCTAAAACCTACTTTTTTTAGTTTTTATGGGGGCTCGTCTAATTTTAATGCAAATATATTTAGGAGCTTTCACCATTTAATTTTTGTTTTATTACTTCCAGCTCTAATTCATGCTGACAATCCACTTCTTGGATTCTTGGCATACAGCGGTGTGGATTCTATGCTGGCAGTAGAGCTAGGTCATGGAGAATACCTTCTCGCATTCCACACCTTAGCTATATACGTTGACAACCAAGGGAGAAAGTCAAGGGACACAGAGATTATGTATCCAGCCGTACCTGTTGCTATTAGTAAGTACTCAAAAAAAAAAGAAGTAATAAAAGTATTAAATTTAACCATTGAGCTGTATTTTTTATAGTTTGATGTCTGTTTTCGTTCCCTGGCAGGGCATCTTTCTATTGCCTTTAATGGAATTCCTTCCAGAGTTGTGTGAACTTGTCTTGTACAGTTAGCTGATATATGATAGATATCAGGACCTTTAAAGAGAAAGGGCAAATCTGAAAAAAAAAAAAAACTTTCTTTTTATTTTATTTTCTGTTAACACCACACTTCGCCTTGTTTCTCTGGTTCGCCATAGAAGTCTCTCATAGTTTCAAGTTAAAGTGAATAGCATAGCATCATCATCTATGAAAAATTCCATGTCTGATTTCAAGGGCAAATCCTGGGTCTGAAACTCCCCTGCTAGCACTTTGTTTCTCAATCACTCGTATAAATTGAAATACTTAACACTCCGTGGCAAGGGTCGTGGGTTCGATTCCCACTATGGGGTGGTGGCTTTTCGTGATTCATTTCCAAGGTCGTAATGTCTCACTGGAGCTAGTTGATTTGGAGCTCAGTCAGAAATTAGGAAGGAGCACTGCTTGGGAAGAAGTCAGGCTTCTGAAGATAAATCAGTTATCTAGTTATTTAAATCATAAATAATGAAAATCACTCATTGCTCCTGCAAATTGATGTTCATTTATATTTAGAAATAAATTGATTGGCCAGAAAAAAGTCCTGGCCTGTTTTGATTTTCCTGACTTACATTTTGCTTAGAAATTTTCTTAAAGCACTTACTTAATTTTCTATGAAATTCTTCAAGCTTAGAAATTTTCTAGTTGCAATAATTGTTGTGATTAATTAATTATGAAAAAGGAGGCCCAGTGGTCATGAGTATTGCACTCCTGCCTAAGGTCATGGGTTTGATTTCCATTAGGGACAATGGCTTTTCTTTCAAAAAAAAGAAAAGACATCAGCCCTATCCTGGCTACAAAAGGATGGTAACATTAGTGTAAATAACCCGTCCCAAACATCTATGTTATATATAAGTGGACGTTAAAATTTAAATTTTAGCCTTAGTTGTGTGGGGCTAACAAACCAGGAGCAACCGTAGCGCAACACAGTCGTATACACCTTGTTACTGCCTAGGTACAGAAGCAGTGAACGCTAGACACAGACTAACTAAAATGAAGTTAGATCCGGCTCCAGTGTTGTACAAAAGCCTAACCAGAGCCACCAAATAAAACTAAGTAGGTAGGGGGTGCAGTTACAAAATAAATAAAAATTGTGTAAAATGTTTTCATGGATCTAAATGTATATAACTTTTGGGTTCAATACCTGTTAGGAGTGGTTAGTTTCCTTTCGAAAACAGAATTAAAAGCATATAAGGTAATGTTACTCTGTGTTATGCTATTTAGCAGTCTTTAACTGCTCAATATTGCCAGATTTCAAAATAGTGCTACGGCTTGCAGTCAAGTTAATTATGAATAATCTTCATGAATCTAAATGTACATAAAATGTGGGTTCTATTCCTGCTAGGGTTGGTCGCTTTTCTTCCATATAAAGGAAAGGCTCGGCTTCTACTAAAGATGGGAAATCTGAATCGATATTTTAAAAGTTCAATCTTTTTTTAGCACGGTATATCAATTTTTTGAATCAATCTTCAAGGCGGCCATATTGGTTGGCCACATCTCTCAAGAAGTTCTACTTTGTTTTTAATGGTTATTATAATAATTTAAATTGGGAATAACTATTGAGTGCACAATGTCTACCTGTTCGGCGTTTGGATGTTCCAATTGTACAAGAGCACAATCTAAGAAAGTTAGAGTAACATTACATAGGTAAGAAGATAGAAACTAATTGTGCCGCATTGTTGCATGGTAAACATATATAAGACGGGTTGAGAAGTCAAGGGGTACAAGTGACATTTTTAAAAAAATCGAGTTAAGTGCAGTTCTGGGTAGTTAATACATACGAAATGTTGGTGGCAAAGGGATATAAGTAAATGTCTGGTATTTACTGAGAAATAGCGGAAACAAAATCAACTACTTTAAAAATGAGCAGATTTGTTTGGTGCACAAGGGATACAAGTGACACTTGTCAACTTGTGACTTGCTCAAATGTTTATTATTCACGATACCAGCAGATTTGCAACTTTTGTGTACACAAAGTAGGGACTGGCATTGCTTCTATGTACATGTAGCATGATGGTTAGGCCTCATATCCCTCAAGATACTGTCTGGTTTGCTGAAGTTTATCAATACTCTTCCAGCGACAGTTAAAAAATTAACTATGTTCAGTGACAATGTAGGAGGCCAAAAGCCGGTATACTGTTAAGTTCTGGTTGTATATTGTTAAAATCCCAAGGACTTGAAAATCCCAAAATACAACCCTTAAAACATCTCGCCATATTTTATTGGAGCAATGTATCAATTGAAGTAAATTAAATAAACGACCTAAAATAAATTAATTAAGCTTCCATTTTCGAACTACTTTTTTATAAATTTGACTACATGTTAATTATAGTGTCCTCTATGCATTGGGAAAAGATAGGACCCTCTAAGCGGTCTTCGTTTTCGAGTTATTTAGCCTTAAAGATCCACTTTTTAACATGGGAGACAGGGGTAGAGCGTATCCATGTTTACCTAAAAAAAAAAACGATTTTTCTTAGCATTTTTCTGGAAAACTAGTATATGATACATAATAGCTAACCTAATCTTACTGACAGAGTTTTAATAGTGCAAGCGGTACTTGGCTTCCTATCTTTTCCCAATGCTTAGAGAACTCTGTAATTAACATGTAGTTAAATTTATAAAAAAGTAGTTCGAAAATGGAAGCTTAATTAATTTATTTTAGGTCGTTTATTTAATTTACTTTAATTGATACATTGCTCCAATAAAATATGGGGAGATTTTTTAAGGGTTGTATTTTGGGATTTTAAGGATTGCATCAGTTCAAGAATTACTGGGGAAGGCCTTATGTCAATTTATGTGTAAAAAATCAAAGATTGTATAGCTTAGAAAATATATAGTATACAAAAATATAAGCAAAAATGTGAATTTTTTAGAAAAGTCTTATATTTGAAGGGCTGTAACTTCGCTCCAAATTGACCAATCAAGTTCCGTGAAGTCTCGAAACATTAGTATTTTTATGCACTAAAAGGCAGTACCTAGGAAATAGTCGTTTATTTTAGATAACAACTTGAATAACAATTTTATAGTGTGCAATATCCTAAATTATGAGTTTTGAGGGGTGGGGCTTAAACAAAAAGCGCAGGGCTTTTTCTGACCCCGGATACTGATTCAGGGGCCCCAGAAACATATAGTAAACATGGTCTGGTCTCTGGGTCCGGACTTTTTTTTTTTTTTTTTTTTTTTTTTTTTTTTTTTTTTTTTTTTTTTTTTTTGTGTGAGGCTGTCTTATAAATTGATAATATACATTAACAATTAGTTTTTTTCTTAAACTAGATAACTGAAATTTCAATTGATGCATTGTAGAAACATAATTAAAACATTATACAGACTTACACTTATCCGGGAATTTACAAAAACGATTTAACTTTAAACAGTGATATCTCAAAATGACTATAATATCACTTGTATCCCTTGGCTTCTCAATCCATCATATGTAATATTACCCATATATTTTAAAACAATGTAACAGTAGTCGTTTCATTATATATTATTTTTGATGAAAAATAGTCTTAAATTTTTCTACTTTTAGGTTACAGATTTATTTACATATTATCAAGTATTCAAATTGACTTATTTACTTCTATTCGCATCTATTGATGGGCAATTCTCGAATGTGAATCGATTCAAATCAAAATGAAATACAGAATTTTGTAGGTAATCGTGAAATCGATCCATATTGAAGATTGATCTTCTGAGCCAAGAAGTTCGATCTTTTGAATCGATCTGAACTTGCCGATCTTTTTTGTGGATCGATCTTTTCATTTGGATTCTAAAGATTGATTCATATTCGAGAATCCCCAATCACTAGCCTCTACTCTCTAGAAAAGCTACAAATGGGTGATAACCTATAAATGAACCATTTCAAAAATCTGTGTTACTAATAATTGTATAATACATATAAATAATATTTGCTTATGTTTTTCATTTTCCAGCTTACTGTGATGGGCACTTGCTTGTTTATTCTGACACTCATATAGACATATTCAATGCTTTAACATCCCTGTGGGTACAAACTCTGAATTTAAAGAAAGCAAGACCTCTGAATACAACTGGCACCATTAGTATTTGCACTGTTCATGACAGTACTTACATAATACATATCGCTAATGTCCACCAATGTAAGTATCACTATATATTTATCAATACTTATTATTCATTAAAAACATTTTTTTTTCATTGTAGGTATAGTAATTTGTAATCTTTATCAACTGTTTATTTTTTATTTTAGGTGATTTGTTAAGTATTACTACAATTGATGCCACTGGGCGGTTGATTGCACGTCCAAGGAGAAGGTTCTCGCTGAGGGAAGGACATCGCATTGCTAGAGGGTATTTAATGTGATATTAATAATATTCTATGTATTATAATTATTTTTTGAGTCTATTTCAAGAAAATATGTAAACAAATATATTTTATGCCTTTTATTTATTATTGTAATCCATGTTAATTCTCACTTTGTATAGTTTTATGTGTTATTGTACGGTACAATAACACAGAAAGGTACAATTTGTACCTTACATAATTTGTATGTCATAATACAAATTATGCTGACAATGTTGCTCTGATTAATAAGCGCCATGTTTTAAAATTGTATTATAATTTATTCAATAATAACTTAGTTCAGTGTGTTTATTTTAGCAATATAATTTGTTAAAATATCTTTAAATAATAATTTTGTTAAAGCCTAACACTCTTTCTGTGGCTTCTGTGTTCAAATTAGTCAGTTGAGTCATTCTTCAAAATAGTTCAGTTTGATATTTGAAACTATGATTCAGTTTTCTTGAATAATATGTTTTTTTTTCCTTTTAAAAAAATGAAATAAATTTGTTGTCCTTAAAATTGTTATCTATGGTATAGAAAACCAAATGATCGCCCAGTAACTATAATAAATCATTTTTAATTAATTTTCCAAATAATGAATGAATTTTTATTAGTATGAACTTATCCAAAAGTATAACTGTACTCTATTGAAAGTGTTCATCTTAATCAAAATTTGTATAAAGTTTGAAATTTTAAGAATCATTTTTTTCTTCTGAATAATGTAAAAGATCCCCCCCCCCTCTCAAAGAGTGAGGTATTTCATAACCCTTAACACATTCACTGCCCATTAAAATTTTAAAACTTCCTCAGGAGCCAACTACTTTTTATCTTATTTTCATTAATAAATAGCTAATAGTATGAAGTATAATGAGTTGAAATGCATTTCTAATGACGCTAACATCCGGTTTGAAGCACGCCCCGGGAGCCGGGGCGAGGGCACCATGCAAAGTCCCACCCTGGGCGTGGACACCAACTCTAGTCTCACACGGTTACCTGAAATGGTTCGTATCATTGTCTTTGCAGGGAAATCCATTGCAGAAATATCAATAAAGTGATATTATACTTATGCACAAGTTAATATAATATGCTTTTATTGTATAAATAAATACACCATACAGGTATAATTTATTTCGCATTATTATTTTATTTTATTTATTTTCAATTTTCCTAAGTTATTAGTAAAACCTATGAATGTTCCTAAATTCTTTCCTCCATTTTTATAATTTAATGATACATATACTTATAATTTCGTACCTGAAGGAACAGGAGAGGAACGCCTCAGGTTTTTCTGTTGCGCTACGTTGACTAGTCAGCCCGAAAGTAGGAGACACTTTTGGGCCAACTAGTGAACATAGCTTCACTTTCCGTAAATCGATTTTCAGTAAACCGATATTATAAAGATGCAAAATTCTAATTTTGTATTTGTATTATCCTCAGTGGCTATGAGTGCTAAGGTGTGTGCACTCCGTGCCTAACCGTCGTGGGTTCGATTCCTACTATAGGGCTTTTCTTTGGGGCAAAAAAAAGTATCATCCCTTAGGTAGAAAACCTGTCCTAAAATTCTTTGTCTATTATAAATGGATGTTAAAATTTAAATAAATGATAAATTATCTTACAAATTAATCGAAATAAAAACTCCTCCTTCTTATATTGATTGTTAAATTGATAATTAATGAATATTTATTAATGATTACAGCCCTGACAGAAGATCAAAAATGATTTCGGCTCCTACTAACTTTAACCATATATCTCATATGGGGCCTGGTGATGGAATACAAATCCAGCGCCTTCTTGATCTTCCGACTACTATTGAAACTGCTGATCACCACCATCGGGTATGTATCCTGCAAATATTTTTGAGATGCATAAATTTCAATATTAATTGTTTTTATATTCACATTTAACTCCTTGTTACTTTGTAGCTAAAATATTTTTGGAAAGGAAGAGCAAGCCTGAGCTAACCTAACCTGTCTATGACTGAATGATAATTTTAGTTTTTGGGCATCTTTCTCCAAATGATAGTAAATCTTGTCTTTTTATCAATGTGCATATACTGTAGAATTATTTCATGAGGCAAAATTTAGAATAAAATTTAATATTGTTTGTAAAAATCTTTGGATTTAGTGAGAAGTGCCTTTTTTTGGTGACAAAAATTCCGTAATTCAGCTTGATATTTTTTTAATGTAGTTCGTTTTATACTTAATAAATACTATTGTAATACCTTCTAATTATAATAGTCCTTTGCTGATATTATTGGTAATTGTTTTAGTAGTATTGCTAACTGTTTAGATACAGAAAGTTATAATGTTTGTTCTATTTCAATTGAAAGTACGTTAACCCTGTAAATTGATTATCCATAATATAACTCATATTTTCAAAGTTTTAACAATGTAAAAGCTAAACCAACCATAAACATAACAATGATAATATGCAGTATTATAAGGAATTAGTAATAACATTAGCAGGTTACAAACAATTGCACAATGTAACAAAAGTTCTAAAACAAGAAAGCGAAGGTCTGTCAGTTGTACACATGAAATGCATATTTTGTGAGGTTTATTCTTTTTTTAATCCTTATTAGTCTTATTTGACAATACTACCATAATAGAAAGATTGCCCGATCGTTAACACAGAACAAACTTAGAAGAAATATTTTGTAAACTATATATATCAGAATACATAGAGTTTTATTCGCAAGCTGGCAAGTTAAGTTGTCTGCATTTTAAAATTGAGAAAAATAAAAAAATTGTCACAAGTTATAATAAAAATATGTATTTATACTCACGGTTTTCAATCTATATTACTTTAAACGAAAGATCCCTGTTACGGTTTGATTGAAAGACCTCTCTTCCTTCTTAGGCCTCTGAAAGTGAATATGCGTGACATTATTTCTTCTACAGACTTAAAAATTTATTAAATGAGGTCTAAGTTTATTATGAGATAACCTTTGTTTTCCTGAGCATGGAATATTAAAGTTTTATTTAAACCTTATGTGCAATGTTTAATTTTTCAGGCACATAGTACTGGCTCTGTCAGCAAACTTCCCCCACAGCAAGTTCCAAGAGTACCACCTTATCATCCACCAAGGCCTGCTCCTCACACTTACAATTCACAAAATGGTCAGACTCATTTTATAGAAATTTTTGTAATTATACGGTCAGCTTATTTATTTTTTCAATATTCTATTGATATTAATGAAGTTAGACATTTTATTATTTTAGGAGTTAAATGTGCAAAGACCTAAACCTCCGCTTGTGTATACCTTTTAAATATGAAAGTGATGTATTCTTGCGTCCTGGATATAATCTGGAAGAAAAGTCTTGGTGCTTGTCAGCCCTCCCTCCATAGGGAGAACCCCGCTTATAAGGTTGACCTCATGACACAATCCAGAAGTGCCGACTAGAAAATTTTGCGTTTCAGAACCCCTGGACCCCGAAAATAGCTGTGGTTCAAATTTGTATATATATATGTGTATATATATATATATATATATATATATATATATATATATATGTATATATATATATATATATATATATATATATGTGTATATATATATATATTTGTCTGTTCGCGCTCTGGACGCCTCAAAAAATGGTCCGATTTTGATGAAATTTGGTACATAAATCTTTTGTCAAATTTGAAAGGTCAAGTTTGTTAACCCGCCCACAGGAACATGGTTTTTGAAGCGAAATTCGCGCGAAAAAAATTGTTGTGCTTACTTCATATGCTTGCAAGTACTCGTTTTATAGAATTCTTGGCCTAGGAAAACAGATGAAACCATTTTTAAGGCGATAGGTTTAACCGTTTTCGAGAAAAGTGGCAAAATAGTTGTTGAAATGCGTTTTTGGTTTGGGTACTTAGAATCATGGGATTCAAACAAATTCTGCATGTTTTTGAAATTCATATAAACCGACATGATTAAATTTTGGTTACGTTTGTATTTAAGGAAGAATTAGAATAAAATATTTTATTAATAGGCATGAAAAGTTTTGGGGACTTCGTATATTTTCCTTAATATCTCGAAAACAAGATTTGGAATCTTCAAAAGCGGATCGTTACCATTCAAAAGCTTACTAAATGCTCTACAAAAAAAGATTCTGAAGCAATTTTCGATTAGGCGATGTGAATCGGAGAAATAAGTGCTTAAAACTGCTGATTTTTGTTTGTTTTAAATTGAATTTATCTGTAAAATTAGTATTATAGTAAAAGAAAATAAGAAACAGTCAGGTATAAGGTATGAACCCTTGCAACGGTGACCTATTTGGGATCATAAATTATTTCATGAAAGGTCTAACCAAAATTATAACTGTTTCTATGTCAACCTTTCCAACATTAGGGATAAGAACGGAACCGCGCTAGGATGATGCAGTTCCTGCGAGTCGGACTTTTAAAAAAAAAATATCATTTAATTATGAACACAAAAATTCCAAATGCTGATTAAAAAAAAATGGTTGGAAAGATTGTTACCTGCACGTTTTATTTTAATTTATACATTACTAGCTGACATATTTTGATGACAGGTGCTTAAAGAAATTTGAGAAATTTTTTTTACAAGGGTTATTAGTCATGGATGGGGGTTCTGGAGTAAACTCCCCCCATTCCCATTGAACCAATTTAGCTGATTTTTACAACACAGTTTTATCTTTAGATGTGCTCAATGTATGCAATATAATAAACATTTCGACCATTAGGGGGAACATAAGTAATTTATATTAGGAGTAAACATCTCTTCAGATAGACCGATTTTTCTCATTAATGATCTAATTGTTTGGTATGGGGATGCTATGCGTCATGTTTATAGCTACATTCCTTTAGAAAATGATCAAATATTTTATTAACATTTTGACACCCGATGGCATCAAAAATGATGGCGGTGTTGAAATAGTTTAATGATGGCCTGGTGGCTGAATACATTCAATGGACATGGCCAGTTTTGAGATTATTACATACTTTCTTAAATACTTCAAATGGTTTGTAAATCATGATATGAATTAGGCAACCATTTAGAAGTTCCCTAAAAATCCTACAAAAACTTTAAATGCAATTTTTGATATAGCTATCTCATTCGTAGAAATCTATGCTTTTAATTCTATTGTGTCAGTTTTGTTCCTTAGAACATTTTTTTGGCTCAGTTTTTAATTGGTTACTTTTTTTTTAATCTGAATAATATACAATAACCTAACATTTATCATAAACCCTACATAGTGTTACATACATTCAAATGCTCATATCTCAAAAGTGACTGGAAAGCAACAAAAAAGATCTTCAAAGATTCACCTTTTAGAAAACTAAATAAAAATTGTATTGTTAAAAAATTGAAATATTTTAAAAGGAATTGTCAATCGGCTGCTTGAATAAAACTTTAAATTTCTTTACTTCTATTTTTGTTTTGTACAGGAGTGAGTAACAGAAGAGGAATACCTCCTCCCAGACCTTCAGTCACACCACCTGCCCTTCCTAGGACTCCGGATGAGCTTATCCATGACATTACAAAGGTAAGATTTTTTTTTTCAAATTAGACTCTACTTCTTATATTTACCTGATTTCTTTTGTTTGCTCTTCATTACTGATTCTTTAGTTATTTTAAGTTAATAATAATAATTAAATATTAATAATAAACTTTCAAAAACCTCTCAAAATAGCTTGCATGGGAGGGTAGGGTTTCAGGTTAAAGTAGTGTTTCCAAATAGCTTCATCATTTGGATTTTATATATATTGTAAGGTTTCATGTCATTCGAATCATTTGTGTGACAAAGTTTAATAACTAAAAACAGAATTAATTATGTTCCAAAATGTTTATTATTGCTTTTCATGTGTTTTGGTTAACACTTTCAGGACCAATGGCTTTGGTATAGTTATTTCGGCAAATATTAAAAAAAAACAAACAAAGAAACTTTTGAAATTATGTACTTTTAGTGGATTAATTACAATTTAGTAAAGTGTCAAATATGCCACGACAGCGGGCCCACTGAAGGAATTTTTTGGGGCGGATTCAGTATCATACGATACCAGGCCTACCCGGAAATTACGTAATGAGACCCCAAACCAGATACAAAGGGTATAGGACAAGGCTCGAAGCAGCGGTGATAGAAAGAAAGCCAAGCTATCTGCTGATGGATATGCTACGACGCTGGTCCCGAACTTGTTCAAGCAATTTATTCATTTATTTATTCATGACACCTGGATCTTCCCCTTTACATGTTTGGTTGAGTATTCATTGCCTTAAGCAATCTGTTATAGAGTAAGTTAGATTTAATTTGGTAGTGTGGTTAGAATGATAATTAATTCTACCCGAGAAAGTCTTTTTTCCATTTAAAAGCCAACCACATATCGAGTTTATGTAACAATAAGAAGGTTCAAGCTCTGATACTGTTTTTAAACTTGGTCTGAAACATTGGTAACCGTAAAATTAATTTCTCAAAATATGAGAATTTTTTTTATTGAAAACTCAGACCATAATCCTGTTGTCCAACAATTCAACAACTGTAAGTTATAAAGGTACAAGTTTGAATGATAAAGAATGAACACTCAAATCTGTAATAAACATGTTATGGTGTAAAAATAATCACAATTATTGTTCCCACATATACTGAAGAACCATTTGGAATCCTTTCAACATTTTCTTGATTTGATAATAATAAGTATGTAGGAAATAATACATTTTTTAATTAATTTTAAATTTTTAAATATAATTTTTCTATTCACTTCTATATAGTCAGGTATGTAAAACAATTTTTCATTTAAAAACGGATGTCAGATTTGATTTTAGCACATTAAAAACCCCTATGTTCAAATTTTGGGAAGATTCCAAAAATAAACAAAAATGTATTTTAAATTTCGCTAAGACTGGACCCTTAAAATTTTGTTAAAGATTCAAAAATCCGGCCATTTTTCAAAGAACATTTACCCGATTCAAACCAAATTTGGAGGGTTGATAAAGGTTCTAAAGTTACACATTTTCGTCTTATTAGGGTATTTCTATGTGTTCTGGAATCGACATTATATGCAACACCATTTAAATTTGATTTTTATTTTGAGAACCATACTAATACAATAATAATAGAGCTAATACAATTGTATAGAGATAATACAATTGTCATTTATATGGATAGAAAAAGGAAGCTCTCTTCCTTTCAAAAAGCCCAAGGATGTAAAAGTCGGATTATTTCAAGGCAAGATATTAAATTTCAAAACGTAACCTACATTTTTTGCTTATACATTTTCATAAATTCCATGTAAATTTTCAACTTTTTTTTCAGTGGAATGCTTGAGAAGTGGGTTTTCTCGCTTTAACAGAACCTTTTTCTAGTTAAGTACTACACATACAAAAATTCTCATTTGAATCGGTGAGGGGCACATCGTACACTCCCCTTGTAAACTCGTTAGATATAATTCCCAACTAATGAGGTACATGTGATGTAAAAAAAAAAAAAAAAAAAGAAGCAAAACTGGGGGCTGGGGGTTTCCCTATTAAAAATTAAGTTTTCTTCCAGAATTGAATAGGATGGTAGGTTTTACTCATTACTCATAACATGTTGTAATTTTGCCACTTTCCTACTTACCTAGTTTATAATCACATTGTTTTCTCTAATCCACAGTTCAAATCTCTTGCTTGCTTACTCCAGGAAGTCTTCATTTGAGGAATTTAGAAAATAGAGAATTATTTTCACGACTGCATTTCTTAAAGAAAGTATCGCTAGCTGGACGTTTGTTAGGTTTGAATCCTAATTATGACAGTGTTTAAGTGTTATTCTTTCTATCTGTGTTTATACGTAGTAACAGATTCCCTTGTGACTGATAATTTCAGTACCTCTGATGAAATATGTTGGTACTCGTAGTTTTTTCATTGATAATGGTGTCACTCAATGGCAAGGCATCACATTTATTTGAATGAAATATCCGCTAATTCTTTTTTTATTTTAAATGTACATTCAAATGTCCTGTTTGTCATTGTGTACTTGGTCATATTCTTTATTTATTTAATAGTATTTTTTTTTTTTACCTGCATGTCTTTTAGTCATTTTTTCTTCTTTTTTTTCATAGATGCAATATAAATGTATACTTGGTCTGGAGTCTTACATCTTGATTTTTTCTTGGATGTCTTACTTATTAATATTTATTCTTATAATGTAATACAGTATTTATCTTCAATTCCTTTTATATTTCTAGACATTGTTGATGTTTATAATATGTAATACTATTAGAAACTACGTCCTTTGTGACTACTAAGCAAAACTTGACTTTCAAAGCAAGCTTTTAAAGTACCTGCTGCATCCATTAGAAAATAATATATCTTTGTTAAAATAATAAAAACACAATGAAATTAATCTTTAAGAAATTTAACCTCTATGCTGTTGAATACTTCCAATATTGGCCCAACAGACAAGTCAGAATGAAAAAATAATTAAAATGCATAATTTCAATGTTCAGAATGAGAGCAAATTAAACTTCTAAATGAAGGGCTCAGTGCCACAGGTGACTAACCCACAATTAGAAATTACTGAGAAAATTGGAGTTAAAATGAGGAAGAGTGTGAAAAAAATTAGTGCTCGTGACAGAAATGATTTTAACTGGTCCAATTAAAATCATTTTTGTAACCAACACTAATTTTTTCCAGACACTTCTTAACTTTAACTCCAATTTTCTCAGTTATTTCTAATTGTGGGTTAGTCACCTGTGGCACTGAGCCCTTCAAATAAAAATTTGGTATAATAAGTCAAAAATGGTTAAATATATCACCTTGTAACTGATTTAATTTAATTCCCCTTATTGAAATATCGTTAAAAAGTGTTGATGCAGAACCATAAGAACTATCTTTTTGTGTGTGTATGTGTGAATTTCGTAAAAAAAAAAAAAACAGTGTACCTGTGAGCTGATTCTGGTAACAAACTTGGGCTTTTGTTTTAGACGATGTATTTTTGTGCCAAATTTCATCAACATCAGTTCATTTTTGTATATTTATATATATATATATATATATATACATATACATTAATATTTGCCTGTTTCCTCTCAATTATCTATATTTATTTATAGAAGTTTGAATGAATAACCAGGTCTTTTTGTTTTTTGACTTAGAGGTTATGATACGTCGATATTTTTTGGCAGCACTTCCCGATTGCTTAATCGGATCGATGTGATGATGAGCGTGTATTTTCATAGATAGAGGAAACCCCCTAAACGATGTGTAACAGAATTCCATTAGCTAGGCTATTGACTGGTTGTTCTCTCATATCTTGGCCATTTCATCAAATCTGAAATTGTAAATAAATCTCTGAAGTTTCAGTTCACTTTAAACCACAGCGAAATAAACCTACTATAAGCTGGTAGGGAGTTTTTAAACGATAATTCTTAATTTAATATTAGTTTAGATGATTTATTTTTGTCTCTCATCTCATCGCTAATATTCATTTTTTTTTTTTTTAAATATTTTGCAGCAAAGGATTTTCAAAATGTTTGTGTTATCCTAGCAATACATACTATTGTCATTTTAGGAGTCAAGCAGTTTGATGGGGAGCCCGAGGCATTCAATTGCATCGAACAACAGCAGCAATCCGAGCACGCCTCCGAGTCCTGGCAGAGGCTCATCGAGTTATGATTCGTAGTAGATGCATTTTATTTTTCTACTTGCTTTTTTTTTAATATTGTGTTGAGTGTTTTTGTTTATAATTATAATTATTAAATGATGTATAAAGAACAAATGAATTGAACAAACAATTGGCAAATTGAATAAACATTTATTACGCTAAAATGAAATTAATATTTCAAAATTTATGTTGCACAATTTAAATAATATATTTTGTTTTTAAAAAAATAATCCTTTATTACTTGTAGAATAGCTGCACATATTTTAGAAGTTAAGCTAACCAACTACCTGAAATTAGGAAATAAATTATGTATATACTTATTAGTGCTTTAATATATTATTGTATCATAATGACATTAATGTTATTGTATTTATTTTTTACATATTTTTTTAAATTTATTTATTTTACATAGGTTTTATGTACATGCCTTTTTTTCTAATACCTATTGTTTAATACTCATTAGAGGTAGGAATATTTTCCTTACTAATTGTGTTACCAGACATTTTTAATAGTATAAATAATATATAAAATGGCTGTTTTTAAATATTCTGATGTATGGTGTACATATAATATTTAAAAGAAGAAATGCAAATATGTCATGACATCACTAGGAAATAATTATTTTAGTATTAAACATTTTTCAATAGGGTCTAATTTATAAAAATTTATTAATAGGAAATTGTTGCCTCTTTATAAGTTATTAAATTGTATTAAAGAAAAGCATTTTAAAAAAATTAACTTTTTGTAAAAAAAAAAAATATTTATAAATATAGACTTATATGGATCAAATTTATTAGAAATTTCTAGCCTTGCTTTTAATATTTATTAATTGTATTCACATAATTTGATACTTGTTTAACCCATTTACTGCCATTAACTGCTAGAAATGAATATGAATTAAAGAAAAATATTATTACAATAGTAAGTAGATTTATCAATTTGGCTCTGCATGTTCATGGAATCTTTTTAAACGTTTAAATGATGAGAATGGGGCGACACTCATTCTGCCAAAGTTGCCGATATAAACTTGCCAGAATGGCTGTCAACTCTTCGAGGCAGGAAGTGGGTTACCTGCTCAGTACGTATATATAAATTTTAGCAATGGTATATATAAAGTTAATCATAATACTGCTCAAAGAACAAAATTTCAAATAGTTTAATTATAATGTATCCTTATAAAAAGGACATTTAAAGAAAAGCTTTCAGTAAAATAATCAGTCTGATTTTAGGGATGTTATCTCACTTGTAGGCAGATTTTAGTCACTTGTTGCAATAATAGCCATAAGTTTGTAATAATTTTTGTATAATGCTATGTGCATGTGAGGCAAAAAGTGGTAAAGTATTGCCCGAATATATTATTAATATGAATAAAGTTTGGTTTTTAAATGGATCTTAGATTCAATTAACCTGCCTTTAAATTTTTTGTACTTTTGATTTTATTGAGTCTTTAATGAAATACATGTACAATGAATTATACTCATTCAAAATTAGAGATTCACTGAACTCTGCTCAAACCCTCTCCCTCATTACTCAGTTAATTTTTGCTCTTAATATGCAGTAGTTTTTGAAAATTTGAACTTTTTTTTTTAGTATTTTGCTCTCCCTGGATAAGGTAAAAGTAATTTAACACAGTGGTTAATGATAACAAAGATATAATTTTATTAATATTTATAACACCTTTAATGCTGTGGTGCTATCTGGCAAGCTGGGAGAAGAAGTTCAAAAGTTTTTAGGATAGGCTACAAACCGCCAGGCTGGTTTATTCGTTCCTCTGTTGTCTCAGGGAGTGTTTGCAGTGCCTTATTCTTGAATCGTTCTGGGCTCAGACCTTTCTGTGATTTTTTGCAGGAGTTCCTTCACCACATGTGTCTAATGGTAAAAAAACATGTTTCTGAAGGAAATTATCCACAATTTCCAATGGGCAAGTTATTTTTTCACATTAACAAAACAAATGAAATCATAAAATGGAAAAAAAATTACAATTTTTTTGGGTGATTTGGGGTTTACCTCTCCTGTAGTCAACGTGCTAAGTAGAGGAGAAAAGAGCAAATTATTGTCAAATTTCTGAAGGTAATTAAAGAATGATCTCTTTATGTTATGTCATTGGCTGCCAACTACGAGTTATCTCATACTTTGTATTATTGCTTCGGACGCCAGCTAGGAGGTAACTCATAATAAATCAGTGTTAATATGAAAAGGTGGCATTAATGAAGAGAACAAAAAATATAGTGATGCAGTAACATAATAACAGGTCAAAGCATATCTGAGTAGCAATTTAAATTATTTTAGTAGCAATTGGTTGAACAACGGATTATTAAAGTAAAGGAAAATAGGCAAATAAAAATCAATTCAGGAACTAACGTTTTATTTTTACAATTTCAAAATCCAATATTCCAATGAATGATTCAAATTCCGACTCAATACTGGCATTTACAATATAACAAATTCATAGACTAAGGTAACAGGCATAAATGAAAATTATTAATGCCAAATCTAAAACAATTTAAATATTTATATGTGGTGCAACTGAAATAGGAAGGCATTCATAAGAGTAGATTATAAATAAACTTTTTTTAGAGACTCTTCTAATTCAAGAGTAACAGTACAATAAACTTTGAGGCAAAAATTAAGAACAAAATTGCAATAATTACCAGCTGAGAATGTTGTAAATGTGTCCATTCCAAAATCCATTTAATTGAATTGTGCAAAAATCTGATATATTTGTATAACAGCTTCTTTTAACGCTGGATTACCATATTTCTTTCTACACTCCTATAGTCTCCTAAAAAAACTAACACACCAACTTTACTGCCTTAATATCCTTCTTACATATCAGTTACTTAATTTCATAATCATTAAAAACTGCTCTTCAAGCCAAACAATCCAATATTTTTTATCCATTTATCTGTTCTAAACTCAGTGAGATTACAAAGTTTTTGTTCCTTAAATAGTAGCATATACTCCCAATTGTTTGATACTTGCATTAAATGACCACAAAACACCTATATAAGTTATTTTATCACAAGTTTGTGAATTATCTAACTTAACAAAAGATATAAAATCATTGAGTATCAAACATACAAAGTCAGACCTTATAACAAAAGGACAATAATACCACAATCTTAATTGAAAAGGGTCATAACATTATAAATTATTCAATTTTTAATTCACACAATATGTATTACAATTTCAGTCTTATCATTATAAAAAAATAAACCACTAAAGATCTAAATTTTATGGAAGAAAGTAGAATGAAACAATTGTTACTAAGTGTGTTATTTACAAGAATTCTTTGAGTTTCTGCAGTTCTATTTGGCAATTATGGTCCTGTTGAATTATGATTGTGGTCGTTTTAGGGCCATTACGTGTCACAGTCCTAATATTACATCTACAATTTTGGGGATTTATGAATGAATGCTTTAAGGCACAATCGTGTTTAGATTTGTATCAATTATCCTATTATTATAGTCATAACAGTATATTGCAGTACAACGCCTAAGATCATAATGTTAAAAAAAACATCAAGTCTTTTGAGCTAAATGGTAATGAATCATTATGTTCATCTAAACGAGTATCTTAAGTGAAAATAAATATTAGACAGCATAGAAGCCCTTGCTCCTGGTGGACAAAATTTCTTTTTTCCTAAGGGTTGAACATTGTCACGCACAAGGAATGATGACAGTCAGAGGTTTCTTCCCACTGAAGAAATATGATATCCTTTCCTTTTTGCGAAGTTACCTTTTTGTAGGAAAGGACAAAACTTAACACAGTCAAGGGAGCAAAATTAAACAATAAAAATAAACTTATTCTTTCTGAGCTTTAAGGACAAGGAAAAGGGAATTTCCATCGCATGGCAGAAGCTAATAATAATATATAAAATTTGATTTCTACAAGTTCGTGTTTCGCTTGCTTAGAGGATTGCTGGTTTTATGACTGTCTTGTAGTGACAAATGTTTATGCATCTTGTCATTAGAAATATTCTAAGAGCAAGACAGTTGAAAGTTAACACCTGCAATCAATCATAACGACAGAAAAGTTTTCAGACAACAAAATTTACAGTAAGAAAAGGCGAATGAAATTAATTGGTCATCTCGACTGATTTCAGGAAATAGATCGACAAAAAGGATAATAAATTATGTAAACTCACTTAAGAGCTCAACGCCTTGGCTGGACGAAATTCAAAGGACTTCAAAAACACGAACATAAAATCAACCAACATTTTAAAACGATAAATTTTCAGACCAAAAGTACACAAATGAGAAGGTACATCAGAGCAACCAAAACAAAAACAGTACAGACCAAAGTGGACGGAAGAACGGAAAGCCTATTCAAACAATAAAAAGAATCCAAAGAAAAGTTGATCGAGTTAATTACTTAATGCCTTCCACTTATTGGGAGCATTCACTTATAATAATAATATGTAAAATTTGAAAGAAGAAATACAATTAGTACTTTTTGGGAATAATGAATGTACTAAGCTAAAACAGTATTTTCACAACAAAATGAATAAATTTAGGTAATTTACATTTGGTTTATTAGCTTTTTTTGTTTACTTATTGTATCGAAATGTAGGAATCTAATACTTTTATTTGATATTGGCATTTTACAGATTATATTAATTATAAAACTTGAATAAGTTGACTTTGCCTGCTGAGGAAGAGAACTGGCTTAGCTTTTCCCCTTTCAAGTTCCAGAAGGATTTGGACCTGTCTTTACACTTCTGATTTACTTTATGATTTTTTTCTCAACATTTATTCAGAGAAACTATTAGCCAGAACCTCTCAACCTCTGTTTTCTTGAATTTGAATTGGTTCACAATTACGGTTTTGGTGCTACAGTCAAACTCAAATTAGATGATCTCTGCAAAAGAAGAGTTACCAGCTTCATATTTGATCATAACACTTTTCTGAGTAATTATTCTTTTAAAAAAAGAAAGAAAGAATAATAAAAAACAGGACACCAAAAAACTAAAGTAAATTTTAAACAAAGATTCTATCACAAGCTACACAAATAGTTGTATCATACATAATAACAAGCAAAATACATTTTATTATACTTCCCTTAAGGAAAAGTGATTCTTTAAATAAAACTTAAAACATTTTATGAAGATAATATTTCCAAACCCGTTGCTTCCCAAGAATGAATAAAATAATTATTGAAATCAAAATGTCCAAGGAAAATGAGAAAGTGAAAGAAAGGTGATTGCAAATAACCTTTTTTTCTTTTCTAGTAAAATGTCATAAGTATGTCAATTGCAAATAACCTTTTTTTCTTTTCTAGTAAAATGTCATAAGTGCTTCTTTTCTGAAAGCAAGATTAATTTATTCTGTAAGGTTTGTACATTTAATTTTGAATACTTTCATAAATTATTTTTTAAAACAAGTGAAGTAGGAAAGGGTGGGCTTCAATCAGCAATTTTTTACATTTATCCATTTTTTTGTTTTTTTGTTTTTTACATTAACAGCCATCTGCCTGTGGTGAATAGTATAATCTTCCTATCTTCAAGATATTATGGGAAATGTATTTAAGGCTACACTGTAATTTCAAGACTTTTTACTAATGCCCTGAATTTGGCGGAATCAATTAATAAAAAATCTCAGGAACAAAGTGTTCAGGCTATTAGGAATTATGTTACGCATGCCCCTATTTTATTGCTAGGCATGCAAGGAAACCCTATCTTTATGAAAAGAGGTTCACATTACAGACTGGCCACTACACCTTAAACCTGGATATTTTAACCTGACAATTTAAGGATAAAATAGATTATTCAATTATCCATTTATGAGTTTACATTGAAGGTAAATTAAATTACCTTATAAATACATAAGGATGACATTATAAAATTAGGCTTAGGAGATACAAAACAAACAGTGGAGTAGCTCATATTTGCACATGGTTTTGCCAATAAAGAAGTCATTTAGTCAAAATGTTTTAGTAGAGATTAACGCACTTCCTCTGTTTAGTTGCAGCTAGTGAGTACATTTAATACTCTTCTTTTTTTTAACTATAGTGCTAAAAAGAATAGATTTTAAGTTTTATAACAAAAAAAGAAAGAAAAGGTAAACAAGCATCAATAGGTGATTTTTAATGCTTTGTCTCAATGGAACTTTGCACTCTATAATCCGTACTTTGCTCAACCTCAAAACAATGTTACTCAGACTTTCAATGATAGGTGGATATTTTGCAAACTAATATTGAATAGTATAAAAATGTAATAAAGCAATTTTTCTTTTACTTAATAAACACTAAGATTAAAAGAGAGCTTTGAATATATGGTGTAAAACAACATACGTTTTATTTAATACTGAATGAGCGGACATTAACAATTCTTTTTATTGCTATTTT
Organism: Gonocerus acuteangulatus; assembly: GCA_946811695.1. Lineage (NCBI taxonomy): Eukaryota > Metazoa > Arthropoda > Insecta > Hemiptera > Coreidae > Gonocerus > Gonocerus acuteangulatus. The sequence goes on along the minus strand of OX328129.1, from coordinate 58,396,751 downwards.
AGGAATAAATTATAAATAAGTACCAATTACCTACATAGAGGGAATAAAACATGAACATCCCATAAGGCAATAAGTCTTCTAATATTTTTATCTCTTTGGTATAGGTTAAAAACTAACTAACTGTGATTTAAATTGAGTATAAATTTATCATTAAACAAAAATCTGTTATCATAATATAATAGTTATATTATAAATATGCAAAGGTTTTAGTATTGTTTGCATTTAAGTAAAAACGAACAAAAGGAATAAATTCCTTATGTCCTATGAAAAAGAAAGGTAGTTAAAAAAAAACGTACATTCAGTACCTAATTATTTCCAATAATTTAAATTTTTAATTTTTTTGATGCATGAAACAAAAAAAAAATTGTCAATGAATTTGGGACAAGAACAAATAAAAGCTCTTACACAAGGGAGGGGGGGGGGTTCATAAAACTGACTATTTAATCAATTTTAAGAAATATATAACTAATTTTTTTTTAAATATAGAATTCTATTTACTACTTTTTTTCATAGGACAGAAGCGATCAATATACAAATCTTTACAATAGTATTTAGATAATGTCTTATCTCTTACTATAGCCTGTCCAGAGAACCCAGGAGTTCAATTGCGCGTGCGTGAACGTCTGGGTGAGAATTTCTCCCTACTGTTCCCTCATTTGCAAAGCCTTTTAATGACCAAACACTTAACGTGAATCACTATAAAAACTAATTATATCTCATTTAGGAGCAGGAAAGTCTCTGAGAGGCCAGACCAGGGAGATAGTGATTAATGTTTATTAATACTTAGCCAAAGCTAAGGCTGAAAACAATTTAAACTATAATGTCTCAGATTCCACAAGCGAGGCGACTGGGGTAACGGTTGAAAAATATTTAGGTTATAAAAGGGAGTTCTTCCCGCTATTTCTCGGGAATATAGGCCCCACCCATTCCCTCCATCTATTTGAACAGCCTATAATTTAAATTGTTTTTAGTCTTGGCTTTGGCTTGATAAACATTAAACACTAACTCCCTGGTCTGGCCTCTTAAAGCCTTCCCTGGTCTGTCAGTTTTTATTGAGTTCCACGGACGTGTTCTTCGTTGAAATGGTAATGCAAATGGCGGAACCGTCGGGAATATTTCCCTCAAAATTTCGCACATGCGGAATTTTGAGGGATTTGAACTATTTCGTCTAACTGAACGAGCTATATAAAAAAAATCATCTCCACCAAAACTTGCAAGTAGGAAAACAAAGTTTGCCCAAAATGAAAAATATACTTTTATAGATTCCATGATAAAGATGAACATTTTAGTTTCTATCATAATAGAATTTTTGCTTGAAAAAATGACTAGATATAAGTTGTCTTTTTTGCTCTAGAAATAACAATATTATAAGTAAAAATACGAGAAAAATACTTACACAATTAACAATAATAAAACTATGAAAAAAAGTAACAACACTCCCACCATTTAGAAATAAAATTTACAGAAACTGAATTGGTTTATTGTAAACAAGGCTCATTAACTCAAATAATGAAGAAGCTTCAGTACATTGGCAGTCAACCAAAAAACAGTAAATAAATGGTCAAACTTCGAGAATCGATGCAGGGTGAAAAAAGAAAGAAAAAACGTCCTTTGGCATATATATCGTTTTTGCTTTGTTTCCGAGAAAAATGCAAAAAAACTAAAAAGCAATTGTGAAAAGGTATTCGTTCATAAGGCATATATAAAAATCGTTAAACGTATATGTTTTATCCCCACCCCACCTCCTAGAGGGGGGTGGAAGATAAAACACTCTTTTAATGATTTTCATATAGGCATTATGAAAAAATGCCTTTTCCCAATTGCGTTTTAGTTTTGGGCGTTTTTCTTGGAAATGAAGCAGATACGAGATATTTTCCAAAGGAATTTTTTTCTTTCTTTTTTCATCCTGCATCTCTTCTCAAAGTTTGGCCGTTTATTTTGAGGATACCCTGTATAACGCTGGACTAAAGTATTTAAAAATGTTACATTTTTTCAAAACTACAGTATGTAATATATTAAAGTAATACTAGTAACAAATGTTATGTGATAATGTAAAAAAAAAAAATGTGATCAGTCCATTTCTGGTTTGTATGGAGTAATGACAAATTATAAATAAAGATAGCTGGAGTTTATAAATAGACGAATCATAATTGCACAATGCAAGCTTTCTGGATTTTTTTATAGGAACAGAGCCCGCTCTTGGGGTCAATAGAAAATTTATTGGAGGCCCATGAGTATGAAAGCACTAAGCGCTTTTCTTTTGAAATAAAAGGCATTACCACTATCCTCGCTAGAAAAGGGTGGTAACCAAATTATTGATATCCATTTTTTAATTAATTCTTTAATCTGAACCTGTACTTTGTTAAGGTTATCAAAAAAACTAACCAATTCAGTTCATGAAAGTTTATCTAATAATTTCTAACACTCCAAAAATCTAATTCAATAATTAAGTTACATATGAAAATATGTAAAATAAGTTACTGATAACAATATATATGTAAAACATAAATTAACAATATATATGCAAAAGTCTAGGAAAAATAACTAATAATATAATATTTATTTTATAAATAGAGAGAAATAAAATAGTAACAAAAGGTTTTTCTTGAAACAAATTAGTCTGAAAACAGTTCAAACAAAAAGTATTACGTGACAAGATAGCTTAGTTCAATATTCTTTTTAAAAGTTATGAAGAATCTAGAAATTGAGCTAACAAGCTTTCTCTATTGCAAAAGAAAAATATAATTTGCTTGTTTAAAAAACGAAGAGATGTTTAAAGCACCTTAATGAAAGAAATGAGCATGCCGTTTATTACACTATTATTACATATAAATTTAAAGGCGAAGCTGAGCCCAGACTGGAGCATGCTGGCTGACAGGACCTCCCCATGCCCAACCATCAGGGATAGCAAGATGTCGGAGACCTTCGACAACAACTCCACTAATTCCTGTAAAAATAAAATGGTTCTATTAGATTTCGGAGAAATCAAATAGTAATTATAGTTAGTAGGGGAAAAAATACACATGCAAGAATCCTGATACTGGAGCTACTGTAAGGTAAAATACCAAATATCCCATACAGGCTGAGGATAAAAAATGCATATACAGAAGATTAGAATTGAATTCTACCAAGAAAAAAAAAAATCATGTAGAGCCTTCTGCTGAAATTCAGGAACATAGGTCCACCAGACAAACCTATGTAATGCACTGTATAACATACAGTCTTCTTTTTCGTACATGGCCACCACGCATGCACGAACGCCAGTGGACACTTTTTTGTAACATTTTTTTTCCAGTTTGGTCATCGCTGAAGCAAATTATGCTAAAATTTGAAACGTTCGGTAGAAGAGAGTATGTAGGCCTATGACTTAAAGAATGAAGGATGACATTGGACTTACTAAAAGACTGACATAGGACTTACTACAAGTATCCTCTCCACCCACTCATTAGTAAGAGGAAAAAACCTCAATTATTTTTAAATTACCTTTATTCTTTAACTTACCTGTATATTTAGAAATATCTGCTTCCTTAATATAAATATTGTTGCAGGCAGATTTTTCATTTGAGCTAATATTACTCTTTGTTCCAGGAAGAAGGCACATGTAATTTGGCAAACTGTTATTTCCTGAAAAAAACGAAGAAAAAACGTTCTTTACAATTGTACATTTATATAAAATTCTTAACATCTGAAAATATCATAAAATTTGTGCACAAGTTAACATTAACACAAGCAACACAAATATCTTCTGTTATAAATTTAATTGTTTTATATTGTTAAAAATAAAGGCCAGGTGCCCGTGAGTGTTAAAGCGTGAGCACTTAAAACTACGAGCAAAAGCTCGTGGGTTCAATTCCCACTACAGTGTGGTGGCTTTTCTTTAGAAAAAAAAAAATAGGCATCAGACCTATCCTGGCTAGAAAAGGGTGGTAACCTATGGACAACCCGTCCCAAAATTCTTAGTCAATAATAATGAACGTTAAAATTTAAATAAATAAAAAAATCATTCGTACCAGAGTTAAAAATGGATCAAACGTAAGAACCTAACAATAATAAATTATAAAAACCTAATAAAATTAGTTCTTATTTTGAGAAATAGGGCGTAAACATTGTAAAATCTTTATTTTGTAAACAAATTAACTCTTGGGGCTGGGATTTGGACACATAATTTCCTGTTTTATGCTTGGAGAGCTTTGCCAATTATAGTAGTGGGTTTTATGTCACAGCACAGCAAGTTTATTTATCTAATGGAGCATAATCTTAAGAAAGACGGAATACCATCATATTTATTGGAAGCCAGCCAATGTATAGTCATATAAGGCTCAGAGTAGGTATCCATAAAAACTATAACGCTATGTTCCCCCATGGGAATTCACAGGGCATGGATTCGACTTGGTAACGAACTTCACCTTCAAAATTAGACAAAATATTATTTAACCAAATTTGATCAAAAACCGACCATTTTGAGGCAGTTAGGGACAGACAAATATGTCAGTCCCCTAACAGGCCACAAGGGCCCAGCGAGGCACATACTGTGGAGATATCTGATTCTTGACCATATGGCTCACTAGGGAGACAGTGTGGTCAGTACTATGCTCCAGCCTCCTGATGTTTCCCTTTTAAGGTACCCATTAATTAATTAAAGGGTGGGTGAGGCTAGGGACGATCTGAGACCCCTAATCCAACCCTCAAACTACGAAACTAGAAGATAAAAATCTTTAGTGCACACTCAGGTTTTGAGCCTGGGGTCCTCTAATTCATTAGTCAAGTGCTCTATCACTGAGCCAACCTCGCCCCCGCAGAAATGGTAATAAAAAATTAATTTTAAAAGAAATATGACAAAAATAAAGCTGATAAAGAATAAATGAGTAATTTAAATACATAAACTATATTTTGGTTAAATTACACCAAGTATACAACAACAAACTTGGAATCTAAAAATTACAACTAAGTAAAAATAATGGTTTAACCTATTTTGAAAATGTTACATTGTAGAAATAGCAACTTACCAGTGATGTGTGATAGATCACCAGAAATTAGTGAAGGCCTCACTGATGAAGTGAGTGTATTAAAGGACGATCCATCACTATTGCTAAACAGTTGCACATTTAGCACAGACCATTCACAGCCTCGCTCCTTAAAAATACAAAAACTATAAATGACCAAACGAATTGAGGTATGCTATCATATAGCCTGCTAATCAATCTTTTGAAAATTTTTAGAGAAATGAGTTTATATGAACCTTTATAAACTCTTATACGACAAAGCACCAATATATTGGTGGTGAGCAGCTTGGGCCCAGACAACGAAGGACCAATATATTGTTGGTAAGTGGCTTTGGCCCAGATGAGGAAACACCAATATATTGGCGTTAGCATTTCAGGCCCAGCATATTAGTGTCCGACATGTGTAAGACTTCAGGGAAGAAGATACATCACAGGTAGCTCCAGGAAGTGGTATTGAATATACTAAACTACTGGATAAAATTATAGATAAATATTTTTGTTTACTTACTACGATTGTTGCCACACTTGCTCTCATCATAGAATTATCTTGTATATCCCTGGCAAAGACATGAGACAGCGCATGAGTGTCATACACAAATCCAAGACCCTACGAAAATAAGTACTTTTAATGTTTGTCGTACATTGACATCATTTAAATATGTTAATAGAGTGATATTGACCAATTTGTCCTTTGTAGGGAAGAATTGACTTTCCCATGAGCCCCTTGCTTCAGGCCATTGAGCTACTTTGCGACAACTTGGGGAATTTATTTCGGAACACAGCTGAAAAACAAAAATAAAAAAATTAAACATAAGCCAGTATTGCAGGATCTGCATAAGTAAGCACATCCCTAAAAAAAGTGGTTAATTATCTCACGTTTGCTCTGTATGGAGTTGTGCATAATCATAATTACAATCACAGGCTCTCAAGATGTGATGCGATTAAGATTATAATCACGGTCCCTGGAGATATAATTACAATTACGATTACAATCATAATTACAATCACAGGCTCTCAAGATGTGATGCGATTAAGACTATAATCACAGACCCTGGAGGTATAATTACAATTACGATTATAATCATAATTACAAGAGTGGTTACGATTACACTTGAAATCATATCTTTGGTTATAATTACACTCGTCGAGGTCTCCCTGTGGTCTAGTGGCTAGTGCCTTAGATTCTCATGCGGGAGATGGTGGGTTCGAGTCCCACCAGTGGCAGCAATTTTCTCATCTCATGGCTCTTGAGAAAATTCCTCCCTGCACCATGGATGTCGGCGCTAAGGACCCAGATGTCAGAGCGCCGTAAAAAAAAAAAAAAAAAAAAAAAAAAAAAAAAGTACTCGTAATCACAAATTGTTTTGTAATTACACTTGTAATGAGAACATTTTTCTGTAATGATGACTGTGATTGACCTTACAGAAAAATAGTTGTAAATACTGGCATAATCACAGAAACAGCTGTGATTACAGTTGTAATTAAAGAAAATTGTTACGAGTATAATTATAAGCAAAGATGTAATTACCACTTTTGTATATATGATTATAATCGTAATCATATCTCCAAAGTCTGAGATTATAATAGTAATTGTAATCACATCTTGAAAGCCTGTGGTTATAATCGTTATGATATGGTTATGCCCAACTCTCGCTCCGTAAAGTGCCTAAATGTATCAATAAAATAATTTATTCATTTAAATTTTAACACAACGTAGACTTTTAGAACCAGTAATCTACAGGTAACTTTTCTAGCCAGGATAGGGCTGATGCCTTTTCGTTTTTCGAAAGAAAAGCCACTACTCCAAGTGGGAATCGATCCCGTAACCTAGGCACAGAGCGCTCACGCCTTAACAGTTATGGCCAATGGGCCTCCAAAATAAAAGAAATACAAAAACTTTAGCTCTTTAAATTTCTATACCCAGCTGACTGAATAATAATAAAAAACAATTCTGCTAAATGCCTACTTCTACTTCTTAGTTGTATTCAATAAACAGGTAGTTATTGAGCAAGGATAAAAATATATTTGTTACTAACAGATGACTCAATAATAAGTGGATAAGGAAATATTTATTTAGAAATGTCAGCACGATGAAATATAATCCCAGATGAGAACTGCTAATTCCACTAATATTAGGTGGATATTTATCAAAACTTTTAATAAAATAATTAAAAATGAAATTTATAGCCTAAAAAAGTATTATAATAGGAAATAAAATTTACTATTTTGAGTATATTTTGTTGACTTACCATGTGCAGAGAAATTGCATCTTTAATACCTTGAACAGCCACAAATGATATCCTGAAACAAATAATATTCTGTGATATACATGCTGTAAGCGAAGATGAAGATTGAAGGAAGAAATAAGGAAATCTTTTCCACATCAAGGAGTTTATTCGGCTGAGCATTACCTGAGCTCTACAGGAGAAAAGGCTATGATAGAGCCCATCCTTTCATCTGTTAAGATCTCCTTAACTATAATTAAGCTATAGCCTGTTCAAATAGATGGCTTAGTTGGAGGGAAAAGGGCGTGGCCTATATTCCCTGTGCTAGAAATTGGCAGTAAAACTCTCTCTGTTATAACCTCATCACTAGAAGGTTTAAAACGTTTTTGCCTTAGCTTTTGCTAACTATTGATAAATATTAGACACTATTTCTTTTGTGAGCCTTCCATAGTCTTAAATGAGACAATCAGATTTTATGATGTTTCACTTGTCATGTTGTTCCTTGAAATGGGAGTTTGCAAATAGTGGAACAGTCGGGAATATTTCGCATATGCGAAATTGGACTTTTCCATCTATCTGAACATGCTATAGAAGAAGGATTATTTATTTCATAATTTCAATAGTAGGGTAAAGTAAATAATTAATATTGGGGAGGGGTGAGAAAATTAAGCATGATAATTTAAATAATAGTCATGGTAAAGCTTTATGTCTGAAGGATTGTGCCTAAATAACAACACCCAGGGAAAATGTTTCCCTCCAAAAAAAAATCTTAACTTATTTTCAACAAAAGAAAATATTATTCTTGAATAATAACCTGTTCTCAAGCAAGGTGAGAGCAAATGTTTCCCTAACTGCCGTATTAGCTGCCTTCTGCCGGCACATATCAGTCAGATTCCATGTGGCAAACCGCAACTCTCCAGCTGGCAATGGGTCCCATCTCAAAGGCGGCCTTTCACACTGCTGAGAGACAAGCTCGTATATGTCTCCTTGACAAGCAACGGGTTTAACCGGAGTTTTTCTCAAACCGTCAGCTGGACGCAAAAATGCTGTAAATTCTGCAAAAAGGAGTCTGCAAATAATTGGAAGTTTTACAATTTGGAAATTAAATTAAAATGAGTATAATAAATTTAATAACTACATTTCCATCCAAGACCATTATTAATGTAGCTCAGTTCAATATGAATATCGGGTCTCCCTGTTATCTAGAGGCAACCGCCTTGGAACCCCCGTGCGGAAGATGGGGTTTGGATTCCCATCTGCAGCAGGGATTTTTCTCATTTCAGGGTATGTTACGAAAATTCCCTGCAGCACCATGGATGTTAAGGAAGGGTGGTAACCAGTAGATAACGTTAATGCCATAGATGTTGGTGCACCGTAAAAATAATACGAAGGTTTTAAGTATTAGCAGTTTTATGTTATTTTACATTAATTTAAATTTATTGAATCTTCATATTGGAAAAAATATCAAAAAAGGTCTGTCATGCAGGAATTGCATTACTAAGAACATTCCTCACAAGATTGTACATATCACAAAGTTTGCATTTTTGAAGGATGAGTTTAAAAAAATCTATATAAATACAAGAAAACATAAATACTTTGCTATATTATATTTGACAGCCCCAGAATTGGGGGTCTAAGGGACATTTAAAAAAAAAAAAAAAAAAAAATGAGATGTAGAAATGGGTTCTGGGGATCTTGTGGGTGGTAAAGAGATCCAAGTGATTTTCTTGAAAGTTGCTTCCACCTAGTTCTCTTGAGAATTGTGACTTTTTAAGTCCAGAAGGGAATAAAGGGGTCCATGTGCGGATCCCCCAATTCTTTTGCATATTAATTATTAACAGGATGAGTTACTTATTATGTATCATCGATAATAAACAGCTAAGTAACTGAGGATTCATCTAGTATGATCGGAACTGTAAAAGTCTAGCTTTTGGTATTACCACATATGTTCAACTTTGACTCCATTTTCCTCAAAACATTGAGTTTGTTACTTAGACCCCTTGACCTCTATATGGTCCTCATTTGTAATGAATTGCTGACTCAATTATTAACGTTTTATTTAATTTTGTTTGGGAGTGAACCCCAACTTCTATGGACCGATTTTGCATTTTATTTTTTTTTACGACACTTCTTCCTTACTAGTTAGGCATGATAAGTACAAAGTTTTGTTGAAAGGAAGTAACAATAATATCCAGTACGGGCAATTTAATGATTTGGTTCTAGAGTAAACACAAATTCCTAATGGACTGATTTAGTTTATTTTTACAACACACCATTATCTTTATGCAAAAAATGTCATAATGCTATTCCTCCCTCCCAAAATAAAATATCAATAAAAAAAAAAAATTAAATATACCAACCACTTAATGTGCCACCATTAGGAATCCTTGGTTCAGATAACACTCTCTTATTCAATTTACATATATCAGGCTTAAGGCAAAGCCTTGGCTTCAAGTAATTTAGTTTTGTTTCATTCATTCCTTTCACCTGAAAATAAATAAACTTAATTACATAAGGATAGATTAGATAGATAATATAATAATATAAATTTAACTCATAGACTTCCACGGTCCAAGTCATCATAGTCTGATTGCAAAGATTTTAAAGAAGTATGATATCAAGACAGTTTATACTTAAAGTTGAAATCACCTGGTTTTGAGTTGGGAAGTTTTGAGTTGCTCTTGGGGAAAGAAATATTGATGAGTACAAGAATTTTGGAACGTATGAAGACTGTTAAAAACTGCAATATTGAAAAATTGGCGGTAGCAGAACATTTTTACAACATCAATCATGCTAACAAATTTGATAAAGTAAGCATTTTGGCTAGAATAGAAAGCTACCAAAAATGAGTAATGAGGGAAGCCATAGAAATAGTAAGACAACCGGGGAGCTTCAACCAAGAAAATCGGTACAAGCTTAGCAAATTATGGCCTCCGGTGGTTAAATCTCAATCAACTGTCCAGATGGAACCCACCAACTAGATAAGCAGACTGCGCCTGCGAAAGTGCACGAAAACAGATATTTATACCAGTGAACCAGAAGTACATCCTCATTCTCAGACTTAACCATGAGGAAGCTGGCAGTATGACTAGCAAAACATTGGTAAAGAGGTTTGTGACACGGTAAATATTATAATTTGTGTGGTAATAATTTAAGTTTTATTGGACAGGGGGCTGCGGGCTTTACTTAGAACATACTCCAGGCTGAAATGTAAGTAGGCATAATTATTGTTCTTGTTAAAAAAAATTGTCTATTTAGCAATTGAAACTAACAAGTATAAGTAGGAGTTTTCCAAAATATTATCTTTATATTATTGAGCCAGCTAGTTAACCCGTTCGAGACGGCAATTTTTTTCAAACACGGTCCCCAGGGCAACATTTTTCTTCTTCTTTGTATTGTTCATTTTTAGTAATAAAAAAAAAACATGTTTACTATGGAAATCATCCAATTCGTAAGTGAATATAAATAAGATCATTGCATACCGGTCAAGCAGCTCCCTCTTCAGACAATTTTTATTGCGAGGACTATTTTTATGGATTAAGCACCATGTGTGGAATGCAAGGTAAAATGAACATACAGATAATTTTTAGATTTTTTCGTACACAGTAAAACCAATGCTAAATTTTGTTTTCCTGTAATTCACAGATTTCATTAGTTCAATAAAGAAAAAACTAGTTTACTCAGAATAACTGATAATTGCACATTGTGCAGGCCATCTTATAGCCTCGGAAATCAATTGCACACACGGTGTGCAATCGGTCTCGAATGGGTTAAACAAAAATTTAAAAGAGATAAACTTAAAAGAGATATTTAATTACCAGGAGGCCTGGTGGCCGTGAGTGTTAAGGCATGAGCACTTAACACTTCATACCAACTACGGGGTGGTGGCTTTTCCTAAGAAAAAAGAAAAGGCAACAGCCCTATCCTGGCTAGAAAAGGGTGATAAACTATAGATAACCAGTCCTAAAATTCTTAGTTAATAATAATGGACATTCAAATTTAAATAAATAAATAAAAAAAGGAATATTTATTTATGAGTAAGTATAAGGACATCCATCAGCAATGTGGTGTGAACAAACCAACTTGTTAAAGAATGTGCTTAGTTTATGTCGCTCCTGCGTGAAATTAATTATTCTGTTTATGATTCGAGGATACAGCACAAAAAACAAAGTCAGTAATTAAAGATGTTTTATTTATTTATTTATAGTTATTATCGTTGCTAGGCGATAAAACAGTCAAAACATTAGTTTAAGGAACATAATAACTAAAAAAGAAAAATCTGTCATGATAAATTTAGATATTGTCTAGAGTATCTGTAAGTACTGTTTATGTTAAGAATTACTTTTACATTTAGTCATGTGTTCATCAGTGCGTTTGTTTAGTATTTGAATGTATATATCTTACTGGTATATCGATGGCCTAGAATGAAAACCTCGTATCTAAAAAAAAACTTTAATAACTTTTATACGTTATTAAATGGATAAGATTCTATTTGACAATCCTTGAGTGTCAAAGAAACTCTATCTTACTCGTCCTGGATTATATCGCCGAAGAAACAAACCTTGGGGGCTTCTCAGTAACCATAATATCCATCTATTTAGGTATAAAAGTTAATTAATTTTATTTTTGAGATACAAGGTTTTCATTCTAGGCCATCGATATATTACTTATTTTCTGATAAAATAATTATTCGTTATTATATGGTCGTCATATTCTGTCAAATAAGTTGTCTTTTTTCAAGTAAGTGTAAATGTTGTCAATATATTGGCTGCCATGGGAGAGTAGGTCTGTCATGTTGTCCGGTAAGTCATAGTTCTGTCTCCGAAAACATTCTGTCAATATGTGTTTTATTGTCAGTGGAGTGTTACATATTTCACACGTCGGACTGTCCTGTCTCGTCATGAGGTGTAAGTATGTCAGCCGGGAATGACCTATTCTTAAGCGGCATAAGACAACTTCTTCTCTTCCTTATGCTTGATGGCCATTCTTTGACTGTTTGTTTAATTTCTCTTAGTTTTTTTTTTTTTTTTTTTTTGTTTTTTTTTTCCAGGTCATTAGCGCCGACATCCAGGGTGCAGTGAGGAATTTTCCCAACGAGCCATGAGATGAGAAAATTCCTGCCGGAGGAGGGGATCGAACCCACCATCACCATTATGAATCCAATGCGCTAACCATTAGACCACGGGAGACCCCTCTTAGTTTGTTGTCCGAAGTAGTGTGCCAAGATCTTTGCCATTTTTCGATGATAGCTGTTTTGGCTTCTGCTTGCATGTCTTGGTCTGTAATATTGTAAGGTCGTCTCGTAGCATTTTTAGCAATTTTGTCAACTTAAAGATGTAAAATATTATAGCCTTACTTTGATGAGGTCACTGATTGTGAAGAAGTCACCTCTCCGTTCTCGGTAGTGGACTATTGCTGCCGCTAACTCTTGTCCGAGTCCACGGATTGACATCAATTCAAAAACATTCGCTCTGTTCACATCTATCGGAAACGATTCAGGACTTCCTTCTGATGAGCCGCTACTAAAATATATTCAAACAAAGTTATTTACTAGAATCTATGAAGTTTTGAAACCAAAATAAGAAAAGGGAGAAATCGGTGTGGATAAATAATGTTGGTCTGTTTTTAAAACTGTAAAATTAGGAAGAAAAATCCAACTGCAGATTGACTGAGAGCTTTCTCTGGCAATCAAATAGTGGGGGGGGGGGAGTCAAGATAATCAATTCCATTAGTCACCACCATGATTCTGTAGTTCAGTTTCAAAGCACTTCGCACTGAACTGGAATTTAGGCTATTAGCACCGGGCTATCTATAGGTAGTAACTTTTCCTAAGCAACCACGGTGGAACAGGGAATTTTTTCCGCAGGCTCATGATGAAAAAAATGCAACCAGTTATAGGGGGGACTCGAAACTGTATCTCCTTATGAGGACATGTTCTCCACTCTAAGTTAGCCAGCCTTCTACTGCTTTTCTTCAAACTAATTACTGTGATTTTAAGACATGAACTAGTTACATCAAAACAATCTTCAGAGGGTAAGTAATTGCTCTTACTTTGTTAAATATCACAATATTTGGATATCAGGATATTTTCCCAAAAAGTAATAATTATTTTGTCCATGATTATTAATTTTTAAGTTCCGAGTTTTCAGATTGTCCTAAACAATAAATGTTATCCCGCCAAAAAAAAAAAAAAAAAACTAACTTTAGAAAAAAAGAGGCTAAGTTCCAGGCCCTTCCCAAAAACAGTTTACTTATGAAAGTTAAGATATCATTGTATTGGGCCAAGTTTTAGGCCCTTAATACCTTGTCAAGAATCAAATAATACCCTCTCACTTATTTGTGCATTTCTAACTTGGCCAGTTTTCATGAAATTATGGTTGCTATGACGATCTGATTTATTATAAAATTCCTGGCATTTAAAGATTCAGGCCCTCAGGGTAACGATTCAGGATTGTAATAAACTCTCTGATCACTTAAAACTGTAATCATTTAATGAAAACTGGCCAAGTTGGAAATGCACAAATAAGTGAGAGGGTATTGATTCGGGATCCCAGAACATCCCTAGGCCCACCCAGTTTTTAATTAATTTATTAATGGGTACCTGAAAAGGAAAAATTCAGGCAACCTGAGAATAGTACTAACCACACTATTTCCCAAGTGTGCCTTATGGTCAAGAATCAGATACCTGTACAGTATCTGCCCCTCTTGGGCTTTGTGGCCTGTTGGGGGCTGACATATTTGTCTATCCCTAACTACCTCAAACTGGTCGGTTTATGATAAAATTTGGTTAAATAATACTTTGTCTAATTTTGAAGGTGAAGTTTGTTAACCATCCGAATCTATGCCCTGGTTTTTGAAAACTGGGGTGGTGGATCATAGGCTGGGATCATGGTTTTGCGTTAATATCAGGTACAATTAGCCTAGGAGTGCTCTCTCATTACTTGCACTCTTTCATTCGAGTAAATATCTAACATTACACTCATACCTTAGGTTAAAGGTTTACAAGAAAATAAAAAATTGCCCTACCTCTGATTTCTGCGTTTGCTTACACAAATTTCAGGCCTGATTTCATCCAACTTATCCGCTCCAATACCAGATACTAAAGCTAAGTCTTCGACTTTATTGAATCTTCCAATGACATTTCTATAATCAATGATGTTCTTTGCTATTCCTCTGGTTATTCCAGGGAGGGTCATGAGCTCTTCCTCTGTCGCAATATTAATATTTAGCTGATTCAACTACAAACATATAAAAAAAAGCATGAGTATTCATAATAAACCTTTCTCAATTGTTCTTAATATTACATAGGGTTTTTATTACAAGAAAACAAAAATTACGCCAACTTGGGGCACATTCCTAGTTAACCCTAAGGGGCCGAGTAACAGAGGGGAATCTCCATTCAATAGGCTCAAACTGCATTTTTATTGAACTCTAACATATTGGAGTAATATATCTAAAATACCACTACATATCGAAAAAAGCTGTCATAGCGATGGCTTTAAGTCCCAAACCGAAGAATTGGCCTTGTCACGAAAGTGGCTGTCAGACCCATTGTCAGGAAAGTACTTACCAGTCTCGAATGGGATAAAAATTTCATGCAGTTGTGGAGAATGTTGTATGCCAAATTTCTGGGCGAAAGAACCAAAATTATGGCTGCTTTCATGTTAATAAGCGTCTGTGAGTATGTATACATGAGGGGGCCCATAAAAGTCATGGGAACTTGGAAATTGGTGGAGAGGTGGTGAGAGTGGCTTGTCAGCGTGTGTGGAATGTTGGGAGAACACTACTCACAACTCTGTGTGCTGTTAGTTCAAAGGTTCGTTCATGAGAATATGTTTCGAGAAGGTCTTCTTTAATTTCGGCAATAACATGAAATGGCTGCCTGCCAAAAGCAATAAAGCACTCAATTTTGATTTTTGTCAGGGATCTCTTGTAATGCTTAATACAGCTTATAGAGGTACTGTTTTAATTAATTTGTCTACAAAAGTAGAGAAATGTCGATCAAAAAACAGATCCGATCCTAGCCTTCAAGAACTGATGAAAACTTACAAAAAATGTACACTCTGGTTCTCAAGATCATTGTAAAGCTACTGATCAATTAGTAAAGATATGCGGACATTTTGTAGTTCAATTCAAAGGATTTTGACATGGGATTTGGACATGAGATGTATTGAAACCAAACTTGCTTCACACGTTCCGAAAGGAGCAAAGTGAGCGTCGAGTTCTGGCCTGTCGAGCTTCAAGGGGACCCGGAATTTCTTTCTAAAGTCTTTACTAGTGATGAAACGTACATGTAGTTATTTTCCCAAAACAAAACAACAATCTAGCCAGTGGATGATAAGGAACAAAAATCATTGGACGAACTAAGGCAATTCCATTAGGTGAATATCAAAGCTATTTTGAAAAATGGATAAGAAAAATGCTTTGCAGTTATCGGTGATTACTTTGAAGGTTACCTAAATATTGAAAAAGAAGAGAGGTATAACGAAATTACCATTACTCTTACATCCTCCCTTATATATAAATTTTAACAAGGATAATTTTTGGTGTCTTGGATCAATAAAGGTTTTAAAACATTTTTCAAAAATGCAGTCTTGAATAAACCTCAAAACATTCCGAAGATGCTAAAAATGCAATCTGAATTATGTAATTAATTTAGATGTTTAGAGCTTCATGGACACTATATGTGAATATTAGGTTTAAATGATGTATTCTTAATCTGCGGGGTGAAAATTCACTAGTTCATAAGTTTTTTCTGATTATATTAAAATGTGATTTTGCTCGTTTACAAATTCATCGAATCGTTAATTGAAGGGTGTGCAGCAATAAGGAGGCAGCTTCTTCTTTCACCTTTTTGGCAAATTGAAAAAAAACGTTTTTACACAGTCTCATGATATTTTTTCCCACTTTCTTTTTCTTATTATAACATAGCCCCCTACTTATGAAAGTAAGTCCATAAGGACCCTATCCTACCTATTTTAGAGTGGTAGTGTCAGGTTTAATGATTTGGAGCTGTCTCTTTATTGCACCATGTTCTATAATTTACCCAAAATTTACAAATTTTTCAATTAAAATGAACAAAATTTGCTTTTTAATCACATTTTTAATTTAGGAAGCTCATATGACAATGCAAACAAACAATGTAAAAAACAAAAAAAAAATCAATTAATGCAAAATTTGGTTGTCTTCTGGTTCTGTTTTTATCAAATCATCATCGTCGGTGTAGCTGAAGAAGCTACACATATTAATTCATTATAGAACGGCATCTCAATTTCCCCGACATATTGTGTGCGAGGCTCATTATGGCAATGTATGTCTCAGTTTTTAAGAGCAGGGGTTGGCTGTACACAGAAGAAAAGTCAATATTGGACCTCTCACAGCGGTTTAGTTGCTGTAATCCCACTTTTGAAGTGACCGGAGCTGCTTTCTTATTGTATCAGAAGGTAGAGATCATTTTTAAATTCATGATAATGTTCTGACCTGAAAATCGCAAAAAATGGAGCTGCCTCCTTATTGCCGTACGCCCGTCAATTATGGATATACTGAGTTTTGTGGCTAATGAACAAAAATTGTGTTCCATAAAGCTTCTATCTCAAGCATTTATAATGCAAAAACTTTTCAAGTTTAAATGAAAAGAAGCTTATTAAATGTTAAAATCTGTACAAAAATGCATTTTGTTTAAGTATGTAGTTATTGTATTTAAACTGCACAAAACTGGTATGTTTTATTATTTAGAGAATTAAAGGAGAGCATATTTCTAAATACAGGCCAACGGATACGTCCTTGAATTATAAGAAATGAAATTATGAAACGGATTTAAAGCTGGTCAGGCGTGATAAGAATGAATGATGAGCCAAGTGACAAGTACAAATGGCACTCACTCCCTCATCATCAATAATAATCCTTACTCATTCTCAACTCGACAAATTAATGAAAACAAAATTTAGAAATGTTCTTTAAATCCGATGAAAAGATTAAGTGTATGAGCCTAATTTTATAAATTTTATCAAGATTTGAGTAGATTACACAAGTTACAAGTGCAATGGCAAGTGGTACAGTTTGCCCTCGTTTGTGTAGTACCTTTGGCTATCTATTAATTAAACTGAAGATTTAATTAAATTATATTGTATCATTCCTTAAGTTTTAAAAAGAAAAAAAAAAACTTACAGAATTAGATAGTACAGTATTTCTTTTTCTTTATGCATAAAAAGAAGATATTTTAAATTTGTCTGGTATTATGAAAATAATATTCAAATAAACACCGAATGTTCAAAATAAGAATGAATTATATTTTATACGTAACAAAATCAATTTTAATTTGCTCCTAGCTTAGATTTTTAATTTGATCTCGATTGTAATAGTTATGAGAAAAAAAAAAAAAAAATTATTTCTCCTGATCTCCTTAGTCACAAATATATTTTCAATAAAATTGATCTTTGTATTTTTAATAAATCAGGCAAGGTCTGTTTAAATTAGGTTTGTTTGTACATAGAAAGAAACGCAGAAACATGCTCTTTTGCCAATCCATTCTTACTTTTCTATCTTCTATATTTATTAGTCAGTCGCTTCAGTGTTAAAAATTTATATTGCTAAGACTTTCTTTTTCCTTGTTCCATTGCCTTATTTGGTATATTACATGTATTGATTATGTCATTTAAATACATATAATATATTAAGATAGGAAAGTTGAGCAGATAATAATTATATAAAACATAAAAAACTCTGGAGGCTCAGTGGTCGTGAGTGCTAAGGCATGTCCTTCGTGCCAAAAGTCGTGGGTTCGATTCCCACTAGAGATAACAACTTTTCTTTAAAAAAAAAAAAAGGCATCAGCCCTATCCTGGCTAGAAAAGGGTGGTAACCTATAGATAACCCGGCCTAAAATTTGTTTTCAATAATAAATGGACGTTAAAATTTAAATAAATATAAAACAAATTTCTAGAAAACGAGTAAAATTGCTAAGACTTACTAATAAATGGACGGGGGATTTTTATTAATATTGAACATTCTTTTTTAAATACTAGTTTTACCTTGTGCAGTAAAATGACAAAAATGATCGGGCAAAGACCAAAACTATAGTGCACTGATGATGGAACTTCATTTCTGAATGTGGCTTTGCAGTCCCAATATAAAACGAGAAAAAATGCATTTGATTAGACCCTTATATCAAAAATTTACCATTGCATGGCTATTTAGCGTAAACTTCTGAAGAACATACTGCACACGTCAAATGGAATTGGCAACCAGCCCTAACTTACAACTAAAATCAGTAATATCTTTTATTTATTTTTAATGTAACCAGGAAACATTCATTAGACCAAAAACCCCATTTTTATAAACATTCCAGAAACTTTCTGCTTTAAATGATAACAAAATCTTTCAAAAGTATAAGAAGTATAATTATTTTTAAACATTATGTGCTTACTAGTACATTGTAATACAAAATGTCTTATATTAACAATGATTAACAAAGTAGAGGCAGTTCAAAATATCAGAAAATGCTCCATAAAACCAATAACCATCTCATGGAACCAAAGTGAATATTTTAAATTCTTAAAAGTAATAATTATTATAGTATGGATTCAATACTGCTTTCCCGACCTTCAATGAAGATTATGCAGTCTTAGAAGGACCTTGAGCTCTTGACTTTAAATCAAAATTAGACCTTAAGCTTATTTCTTCAATGAAATGAAAATAGAACTGGGCATATTTATGAAATGATATTATGTATTAATAGTGATATATACTCAAACTGTTTTCACATAAGTATACTCATATATATATATATATATATATATATATATATATATATATATGATATGTGTATACTTATGTAAAATATAAGTTTAAATGAATATTATATACAAACTCTTAAAAAATTCTAAGACATTATTGTTTCTAAAATGGTCAGCTATCTTACCTCCGTCATAGTGACCTTTTCAACTCATGAAGCCCCTGAATATAAGAAAAAAGAAAATTCTCTAGTAAACATCAAATAAATGTTTCTAATTAATCATGTTATTACAATAACAAGCTGAAATATTGGCGAGTTTAATTTTTCACAGCGCAATACAGGACATATTTCATTTCTGATAAGCCATATCAATTAAAAATGATAAGACGGTATAGTTCCTCCATTATATCCATAACATAGTGATAATTTGTAAACGAACATATATAATTAATTCATAAATATGTGTACATGTGTTTGTGTGCATATATATACATATATACAAACACAAATATAAATATATATTTATAAAATCTGAATGATTTGTAAATGTATGAATATAGAGAGTTCTAATTTTTTAGTTTCTTTTCTGTTTGCTGATTCGCAGGAACAAAAGTAAGTTTTAAGAATAAAATATAATAATATTTCAATTGTATTAAATACATTTTTCTGAACACAAAAAATATACTACTATAATAAAAGGCTGAAGCTAGAACATAAAATAAATAAATGAAATGAAGAAGGGAATTTAATTATTCCAATTTTGTGATATAATTTTTTTAGAGCTTCCAAGTAACAAAGAACTGTTTTTAGTATGCCGTAAAATTTATATTTTACAATTTAAATCAGACGGCATTTAATGTCTTTTTAGGATTCGTCAACTATAAACAGGGAAAATTAATCCTAATCGAATTCACAAATTTCAATAACCTTAAGTACTTGAAAATCAAATAATTTGCAATAAATAGAGAAATATAGAATCATCTACATATTATGAAATTAAATTAATGTGTCTCAAACAAGAAAAATGTCTCGCCAAAATGCAATATTGAATTAAATATCCAATAAAATTTAGTGAATGGCAAAATGTACCCTTACTGAACAGTAGAGGAAATTATCACGCCGATTCTTCATAAGTAATTTACATCTCTGTTGTTAGGTTATTAATTAAGTAATCCATTAAATTCAACAAAAGAACACAAATCAAGGTTTTCAACGATTCCTTCACATCTACAATTCTATGGACAATTTTAAAAAAAGTTTCTTAATTATGGATGAGATGGCATTTTGAATATCTATCTTTAATATATGTTACGTTATAGAATAAGTACACATGAAAACTAATGCTAAATGCAATCCTAACTAATGCTAATGGAATCCTATGTGCTAAATCTTACCTTCATGGTTGGTTCAATGCAGTTGTAAGTTGCACTTAAAGCCCCTTGAGTACTGCTGGTCCTCCTGAAGGGTGAACGAAATGATCTCCTAATGGGCCTTTTTCTGCTTGATGGCATACTGGGAGTTGTTCCCATAGTTGGGCATCAGAAATTAGAATGAAACATTTCGATCTCCTCCATTCTCAGGAATTATCCTTTCACTTAATAACCCAGTACTTCATAACTTCGTAAAATGATGACAGAAAAGATTGAACTTCCCATTATCAGCCGAAGCCACAAATTAAATTATCATCTTACAATACATAATTACATTTAAGACAGCAATAGCTACACGACTTTAGCCTCCCCAAGTTCATAATAGAGAAAGCACTGTACAGTCACGGCCTGACAGCTCTCCTCTGCAGTAGTAAACAAGGCAGGTGTGCCAACAACAAATTAATGTCACTAAACTCAAACGAAGAGTTTATTATATTTCCCTTGCGCACTAACAATAATAATTTTGTAAACAAGAAAAATATATCATGTTATGTAATAAATATAATATAATATAGGGTTATAGCCAATTTACGGTTATAGATTTAATATATATAATAAACGTATAACCTGACATTTGAAATGTGAAAAAATCTACCGTCTAAGAAATAAACGAAAAATAAAATAAATTATGACAGTTTCAATATTAAATACGTTAAACAATATGAAATCATTCTAATAGTTTCAATTTTTTTTTTTTTTTTAAAGATAACCATTATTTATGATTTTAGGAAAGGCGAAGGAACGTGACCCTTTAACACACGTTTCTTTAATATTATTGGTTTTTAAGGGCGAATTGCCTTCGTTGCGGATGCTTATAAATCATAGGTTTATATAAGGGGGGGGGTTGAGGGGGCTACAGCCATACATTATATAAATATTGTTTGATGAGTCAGGCATCACAGACATCTAACAAGGAGGGAGCGATCTGAAGAAATCTGTTGCAATGGAGAAGAAAAATCATCGAAGAAACATCACCGCTTGCGACAGAAGCCGCCAAAGCTTGAATATTGAACCAACCCGGTGTGGAAATTCAAAACACACGTATATAATTCAATGATTCTGATGAAGATAAATGGCTTTGTCTGGTAAATTAATGCATCAATGTACACACCGACGAGGAATAGAAAATGGACATTTAAGTGCCTATTTGTGATCACCTAACGAAGCAATATGTTTAGAAATTACATAGATTAGGCTGTAATATTTAAATACTTCCAGGAAATCTCTTTGGTAGCCAACTGTCTACTCAAGGTAGTTCAGCAGCTGTATAACCTTACTCTTACATAACCTTCAGTCTAAGCTTATAGTGTTTTGTTTACTGTCAGACAAGAACGTCGTTAAATACGTTTAAAAGGTAATGCATTAAAAAAATTAATTATTGTCAAATGTTTAAAAAGAATTCATTACAGTTTTGTTTTTAGTTGCGTACATATCTATGACCACGGTATTAAAATTGTATTCACAGCTGCTTTGAAGAAAAAAAAATCAATACCCAAGCCGCTTTTTTACTATAAGCATATAAACTATAAAATCGCTTTATCTCACTGTTAATACAGTTGCCTTTTCCTTTTTTTTCTTTTAAATTGATGGAATTTTCCAATCAATGGCGTTCCCATTTTAATGGTTTAATTATTGCAATAAAATGAGAAAGACTGTATATAGGGAGCGCTATCATCCTTGAAGATCATTTTGTTAGCGTGGATTTCTTAATATTCAGTTTAATTACTTAATTATACTTCTATTAGGTAAAAAAAAGATTTGATTTGGGATTATTTTGTTTCAGTTTTCTTGTTTGTACATCATATAATGTAAGATATTTCAAATTTGAGATTTATTTTACCTTTTTAGTAAGAATGAACTTATTAGTTAGGTCCTTTTGTTTTCGGTTCCATAGAGGAAGATGAGTTGTTAAGAGGAATGATAATATATATAAGGGGGGGCTAGCTGCCTGTCTGAGTGCACGCCTTTTGTGTGTGCATGTGTTTGTGTATGTAAGTATGTATCCATGGATGAACGAATATATATATATATATATATATATATATATGTGTGTGTTGTGTGTCGTCCGATTTTCTCAATGTTCCCGAAACAGCTGTAAGATGTAAAAAGTATTGGATTTGTATTTTAAAGAATCTTTTATGAATCGGTTACTTTACAACGATCAACATTTTTTACTACCGCGCACCGTGTCACATGGGCGTATATAGAAAATAATTTCGGAGGGGGCTGGGAAAATTTCGGGGGGCTAAGACCATTTCCGGTGTATGGAATACTAACAATTTAGATCTTGGAAGAGTTTTAGCTCATTTAAACGCTATTACACCCAAAATAAAATATGTTTTATGAACTAAATGATCTTATTTAATTTATTTTTAAAGAACTAAATGATCTTATTTAATAATACCAAACAGGTGAAGAATAACCCTTCAAAAATTTTTTCAAACTTTCCATTTATTCCTCTTATTTAATTTATTTTTAGGAGACCCGATGGCCGTGAGGGTTAAGGCGTGAGCACTTAACACTCCGTGCCAAAGGTTGTGGGTTCGATTCCCACTAGAGGTGGTGGCTTTTCTTTAGAAAAAAGAAAAGGCATCACCCCTATCCTGGCTAGAAAAGGGTTGTAACCTATAGATAACCCGTCCTAAAATTCGTTGTTAATAATAAATGGACGTTAAAATTAAAATAAAAAATAAAAATTTATTTTTAAGGGTTTTATGAAATTTTTACCGATGAAATCAAAATTTCGGGGGGGGGGGGGCTGCAGCCCCCCCTTATATACGCCCATGCCGTGTCGAAGAAGTCAGAAGTATTCTTATTATAATCTGTGGGCAAACGCTGGAACTACTTGCACAGCGCTGCCAGCGGCCAGCCCCTCTACTATTTGGCTGTTTTTTTTTTTTTTTTTTTTTTTTTTTTTTTTTTAATGTAAATTAAGTAGCAACAATTCCTTTTGGTACTTACGTACTAGTTGCACCGAGAAGTGGGTCTCGTTCAGGGATCCGGATCATGAAATGAGAACTCAATTGAAGTTGTGGCAATATGGCGACCGAAAGACCATTTATTAATATTATCAACGAGTTGGATTGACAAGAGTTTCGATATAACTTGAGCGATACGCTCGAGCGTAGTAAGCGGAAACACATAGCAATTATGCCATTAACATAAGTGCTACTGGATTCCTAGGTTATATAACATTATCACTTATGTTTATCACATAATTTCTATGCGTTTCTGCTCGCTACACTCGCTCAAAGTTATGGCGAAACTATACTTGATCCAACTCGTTGGTATAGGTTTTCGGCAGAAAATGGGCCGATATGCAATTTAACATTGCTTCAAAAGAGTACTTCTTCAGTCGTTGGTAAATACCAAATACTCATTTTCCTAGCCGAAAGAACAACACAAACAACATTAAGAAGTGAAACAAGAAGCAATAAATATAACTTGTAAAAAACTCAAATCTAACAGTAAGTGAACACAAATCGATGGCTAGAACGGAAGAACAGCAATGGAATTGCCCATAGGAATGAACCAATAGAAACGCTTCATTTAAGTTCTCAGTTCATGATCCGGATCCCTGAACGAGACCCACTTCTCGAGATCGGTGTAACTAGCACGTAAGTACCTTCCTTCTTTATGTTTAAAAGGTTAGTAGACTAACAATATAGGGTTCCAGATTCCCCAGCCTGTTACTTGCGAGGCTTAAGACTCATCATTTTGCTTATAATTTTTGTAAAAGTTTCCGGGAGGGAGTAAGGAATAGCCCCTGGCTCCCCGGTATGCCAATCCCATATTAACGTGTCTCGGTTTCACTCACCAAAAATATGGCAAGCCTATATATTAGCCTATCATGTTAGTGTTTATATATTTCTGTTACAAAGATCCTAATCGGTCCATTATTACCCCGAGCTTAAAATTATTAATACGAACTAAGTTCTATTCCAGCTATGTAATATCTAGAACTAATGAGAATGAACTAATCGGTCCATTAAGACTAGATGCAGATGCATCGTAAAATAAATAATTAAGAATAAAACAGTTAATGTGATTAAAATATAAATATTTTTTTACGATCACCAGAATGATGATTGACCTTTGACTATTATTGCGAATAAGAAACAAAAGTGTTATAGTAAAATTAATTGGGTTTCGTGGTTTTAATTTTAAACCAGACTTAACGCGTTTTTTTTTTTTTTTTTTTTTTTTCAGTTTTCTTCTATTGCTGAGAACCCAAAAATATAGATATTTTGGGATTCTTATATATTTCCTGAGAGTATTATAAATGAGAAAGTTTTTGAGGGGACTTAACCCTTTTCCGATATGCCCACGGGGGTGATAAGTCTGGAACGTAACTCAATAATATTCACCTCATGGGCGTATATAGGAAATAATTTCCGGGGGGGCTGAGGGCATTTGGGGGTATGGACTACTAACAATCCAGAACATGGAATAGTTAGCCAACTAAAAGGCTATTAAACCTCTGTGAACTTGGCACCCCACTTTCGAAAAAAAATATGACAATAGACTCAAAAAATTGCAAATCGCTTGTAGTTTGTAGTGAAAAAAATTTCGTTTGTAGTTAAACTGTTTTTGAGAAACGGGGGGGGGGGGGGTCAAAAAATACCCCGCACCCGACTTCAACCGATTGAAACAAAACCATTTTTATTCGACGTCAAATCGTTTGTAGTGGTTTGTAGTGAAAGAATTTTCGTTTGTAGTTGCCCAGAAAAAAAGTTACAGCCGTTTTTTGAATTTTCAAAATGGCAACTTTTTAATTTTTAAAGGTGCGTGTTTTTTTATGGCCCCAATGCTTTCTAAATCGTTTGTAGTTGATAGTAGTGAAAGCATTTTCGTTTTTAGTTGCCCCAAAAAAAAGTTACAGCCGTTTTTTCTGGGCAACTACAAACGAAAATTCTTTCACTACTATCAACTACAAACGATTTGGAAAGCATTGGGACCATAAAAAAACACGCACCCCTAAAAATGAAAACGTTGACATTTTGAAACTTCAAAAAACGGCTGTAACTTTTTTTCCGGGCAACTATAAACGAAAACTCTTTCACTACACACAACTACAAACGTTTTGACGTAGAATAAAAATGGTTTGGTTCCAACTGGTTGAAGTCGGGTGCGGGGTAATTTTTGACCCCCCCCCCCCCCCCCCCCGTTTCTCAAAAACGGTTTAACTACAAACGAATTTTTTTTTTCACTACAAACAACTATAAACGATTTGCAATTTTTTGAGTCTATTGTCATATTTTTTTCCAAAGTGCCAAGTTCACAGAGGTGGCTATTACACCTTAAGAAAATCTTCTTCTTTATTTATTTTTTTTTTTTTTTACTAAGTGATCCTATTTAATTTATTTTTATGACACATTTTTACCGATATAATCAAAATTAAGGAGGGGCTGCAACCGGGACGGGTTATCTATTGGTCACCACCTTTTTATAGTCAGGATAGGGCTGATGCCTTTTCTTTTTTCTAAAGAAAAGCCACCACCCCATAGTGGGAATCGAAACCACGACTATTGGTTGGTGTCCATGCTGAGGAATATATTCCCTTTAAGTATTTCCCGCGGTGCAGGCTTTTTTATATTGACAATGCCTTTGTTAATTCTTATTTTTTATTCTTTTAGTAAATGGAAGGTGCTGAATTTCATTGGATTAAGAAAGAGGAAACTGAAATTGAAGAACAACCAAGTAAGGATAGAAATTTATGTTACTTACGTCTAATGATTTTCTATTTTGGTTTTATACGAATTTTTAAAGAAAAGTCTGAAAAACATAACTTATAAGTCAGAAATCTCTGAAAGAGGCAGCTGACTTGTCCATGTCAGACTTAAACACTTATTTATCAATTTTTGTTTTTGAAATGTCCATAGGGGAACACGTTAAATCGTAGTTTTAAAGATGCTGGAACATTTTATTTTCATTCTTTAACATTTCCTTTAGATCTATATTTTACAATCTCTTCAGATGTCTTTAGTTCTTTTAGATTCCCTTGAACTCGAGAAAACCATTTATACCTATTTAACAATATATGTTCGTAACTCTTGACAAAGAATCTATAAAAATCTAGTACGTAGTTTGAAAAATGTAATACGCATTTTGACGGAATTTGAAACAAAAATGCTATGTATTTCGTCGATTTGCGAAAAAAGTGGAAACGACTAGAATTTGGGATTATATACTTCAAAACGATGGATTAAGTTATAAATTTGTTCATATTTTTGGCATGATATTACAACATAAAGATACATTTCTGTTATGCTGCTAGTAGAGAAATTATTAAAATAAATAAATAAAAAACGCTTACGCCAGAAGTAAGTATTAAATGTAAATACTCTAAAAAATGAAGGAGTTCTAAAAAGTGAGACTTATTATTTATCGTCCATCCCTTCCCCCCAGGCTTGGGTTCCTGCCTAAATGCTGAGTGACCTTCCTTTCATATCTCGAAAACTTGGGGCTTTGCCATATCTCGTTCCACCCTTGCTAATAGTTTGACATTTTAAATGTTATATAATGCTTACTGCCATATTAGGCACATGAAACTGTTTTGTTTTTTTTTGTTTTTTTTTGTACCCTAAAGGAAAATAACGAAAATATTTTTATTAGAGTTTACAAAATTGTTTTTACTTTTGTTTGAGACGTGTCCGCAAATTGCCATGACCTTGTGGATTTGAACAAAACAATGGCCAATCTTTTATGGGATTGAGGCCTTGAAACCACAATTCGTTACTCAAGGTATTGTATGGTGAATAACCAATTAATAGAGTATAATATTCTAATTTATTCAAGAGTTTTTCAATAATTAAGGATTTATCAATCACTTTATTACAGTACGTAAATTACGCAATGAAACATTATCATAATCAGTAGATTCAGTGTTTCTTTTGATTTTAATATTTTCCGTATTCACTTTAGAAGTTATATAGCTATGTTTATTTTAAATAAAGTTTTTTTTTAAGACAATATGAATTGTAAATACATATAAAGGATACTGTTTTCACAAAAATACATTATTTTGATGGTGCAGGGATAAAGGAGGAAGTTGAAGAATGCCCCGAGTACGAGGAAGATGTCTTGAATTTGCCTTCTATATCAAGTGAGCTTACTTAAGATTGCATGTGCAGTTTGTGTTTGCATCTTAGATTTCGCTTAATCACATTGAATTCTTTTCACTCGGAATAAAATGTATGAACCTCACACAACTTCTTAAAGAGTTATATAATGCCATTTTCTGTTTTTCTTACCATCTGTAGATCGATTTATTTATAGGAAAATTAACATTACTTGTAATTTTGTGTTTTTTTCTAGAAACTTCATAGCTCTAAAACCATACATCTCAGATTTTACACACACTACCTTTTTACACTGTTGTATCTTGTATTGGTGTTGTATTAGTTTGTTTATTTTGGATTTGTACTAATTAAAACTATCAAACTCAGTCAATAGACTGGCTCTCCTTTTGGTAGATTTATGAATTTTAGCTATTGTATTTAGTGGTTTTTGTTAGTTTCTTAACTCTTTTATACAGTTTTAATAGTATATGAATGTGTTCTGTGTTATGTCCGTTTTGTTTTTAAATGAGGTGGATTTAATAGCACCGTTAAAATTAAGGATTAAAAGGCCAATGTTTCGGTTAGAGTTTTTAATTAAAATGAAAATTTATAGAAGATAAAAATATTTTAAGGCTGTCAATATTTCGGAACAAGTTTCAGATGATTGGCGCAGAATTAATTTGGTCCATAAGAAACTTCAATTGACCATTTTGAAAGACGAGCATATAAACCACTTTCTCTTTTTTGGCCATTCGTCGAACTCAATCTATATTAAAGAATAATAATAAGCACTTATTAAAACGGAATTTATTTAACACAAATGATATTATTAAGAATCCTTACAAATGTGCTAAAACAATAATATTGGTGAGAAATTCTTTGTCATCGAATTCTTCTTCTTTGGATCCACGATCCAATCGCGTTAGTTTTATTTCAATGACGAAAAAATCATTTAGACTTTTCTACATTTATCATAACCGCTGTGATTGTGGGCAAAATTTCCTCTAAACAGGGGGAAAGGGCAAGATTATCGATCCCTGACCCACAATTCTTGGAAAAAGCCACGATTCCATCGTAGTGACTACCCCTGAAAAAATTAACGATAGAAAAGATAGTTTATGTTCTTCTCCTTGTATGGGGGATTGGAAATATCAAGCTTCATTTTGGCTGACATTTTTTAAGAAAATCCTATAAGGGACTTAATGATTTGTCATTCTGTCGCATCATAAATTCCAGCTTTATTTTTACTTTTTTTATTTATATTTTGGTGAATGGAAACCAACTCGGCGGAATCTTACAGAGGTAGTAACGCACCCTGTGAAACCTGGAACCTGGAATGTCATTCCATTCCTGCAGTAGAATCACTTTCGGTAGAGGAAAAATATACAACATATGTATTTTAAATTTCTTGGCTCTGGTTTAACGGTTAAGATATTATCCTCAGCAGCCACGTTGAATAAACCGGTTCCCGTTGATCAACGAAGTTAAGCAACTTCGTACGTGGCCAGTACCGAATGGGGGACCTTCCAAGTGTTGTTGGACTTATAAAAGGAACCTGTAGATAGCCCAGCGCCAATAACGCACATAATAGATTTTAGGGCACTGATAAAGATGTTTCTTTCAATCATTGGTGGATTTGCGGAAGGTTTTGTTGTGTTGGCTCTTTAGTCCACATTGGACCGCTTTTTTGCCTGTCTTGGGTCTTTACCTTGTTATTTTGAACAAATCTTTTTATTTGTATTTGTTCACCTAAATGAACATTAATTATACTATTTTTGTTTCAGGTGACTGGTACGTTTGTTTCCACTGTAAAAGTGAGTGGGAGAGTTATGGCTCGTTGAAGAAACATATAAAAAAGGTGCATATTAATCGATTGAGGATAAAATCAGAAATCACGGCTTTGTATGCTTGCTCATATTGTCTTTACAGTACTGACAATACTTGTGATTTCGAGTTACATGTGTCCAGTCACAGGAATGCTGAAGAAATCAATGGACGGAAGTGTCAATTGTGTGATTTTGTTTCTGTAAATGAGTCCGATTTAAGCAGTCATGTGGGCTCTCACCTTCCTGACGAAAATACATTCCCTTGTCCGCTGTTTGAGTTGACTTCTAACGAGGTAGCACCTATCCGTAAAGAAAAACGGAAACCGTATGTTTGCGGACACTGCGGCTTCACTTCACCATACTCGAGCATACTGCAAAACCACATCACATCCACGCACTCCAAGAAGCGACACTTGCAATGTCCTCATTGCCCTTACAGGACGTCATACACGGGAGCCCTAAAGGACCACGTCTTTTCTAGGCACGACACGCGGAAACTTTACCAGTGCCCATACTGCGAGGTTACAGTTACACGTTCCCACACACTCCGCGACCACATTGCTGCCGTCCACTGTCAGGAAAGACCTTTCGCCTGTCCTCATTGCAGCTATGCGGCCGCTGTATCTTCTTACCTCAAGGCGCACATTAAAGCCAAGCACACCGAGGAGAGGCCTTACAAATGCCAGTTTTGCCCCTACAGTTCTGTTCGCTCTAACACCCTTCGGGGACATGTGCGTACCCGCCATACTAACGAAAAGCCCCATCGTTGTACCTTCTGTTCCTACTCTTCTCTCCGTCCTAGCTTTCTTCGGGAGCACATTAGAGCTAAGCACACTAACGAGCGACCATTTGTGTGTCCTCACTGCGATTACAGTACTGGTAGATCTGCCAATTTGAAATCTCACATACAAACACACTTAAAGTCAGTTAAGATAAATTTTTCTACTGTGAGGGTAGATCTTGAGTCACCATTTTGTTAAACATAACAATAAAAAAAAATTGAATATTCCGGAATATAAAAAAAAAAAATATTTATTTTTGTGCTCTTGTAATTTCAATTTTTACTAGTCACCAACCTACCAACACATGTCAAGTCAGTAAAGATAAAAATGTTTACTGTGAAGGTAGATTTTGAGACTCACCATTTTGTTAAACATAAAAAAAAAATTGAATATTGCGTAATATTAAAAAAATACATATATTAATTTTGTCGCCACTTTGTGCGCTTATAATTACGATTTCTACTAGTCAAATTTATAAACATAAATATAGAATTTCGGGGGGGATGAGAGCATTTTGGCGGTATGGAATACTAAAAATCTAGAACTTGAATAGTTAGCCAAATAAAACGCTATTACGCCCCCCAAAAAAATATTTTTTCTTAACTAAGTGGTATTATTTAATTTTTTTTTCTTTTATGACACATTTTAACGATTTCGGGGGGGGGAGAACTATAGCCCCCCCCCCTTATATACGCCCATGAGATAAGGTAACTTCCACCAGTGAGTTTGGGTTTGTTGTATTTTATACAAATCACAAATAGTGGAAATTTGGACCGTCATAATAAGAGTTTATTTTTGTTTTTATTGAATATTTACAATCTGTATACGTATGTTTATATATAATACAATCAGTAAATACATGTCTCCTAAACTATTACGTGGAAGAACAGAGGGGAGAAGGCAGCCATTGCTGACACTCTCTAAGGAATGAATAATGCTTTTAAGTGTTACAGTTGATCTCTTGGCAACTTTCTTTCCAGGCGTCTTGGGGGATTGGAAGGGATCGTATCTGTGGAAAGGATAGCTTGGAATGAAAAGTGGAGAAGCGGGTAGCAGTTTATTTTTAAGCCATTATTCTAGTCAGTAGACATTATTAAAGTGATTATTTACCATTATATTGTTTACAAGCTGAATACCCGTGCTTCGTCAAGGCTGATAAGTAATTATTTTATTGCGTTAAATAATGTATCATCAAAATTAACGCTACTATATAATTTTGTGCAGTTTATTATAGCACTGTTCCTATCATACTATATGTTATACATCAATTGATAACTAATCAAAGTAAAATTTCAACAAACACATAGGATCGATAGGTTACCAGCAAAAGGAGTTTAACCAGTACAGGTTAAAATTCGTTGTCAATAATAAATTTACGTTAAAATTTATGTTTCCAAGATGTCATTTGAAACACCCATTACATTTGCGAACATTACCAAGAAGTGTTCTGACTGAGGATGTTGATAGGTGAGGAGGCTGTGCAAGGGTTCGGGATATTATCACCTCGGATGGAACATCACATCACCAGGTATAGAGTAAACTCTATCAGGGGCAAAATCACAGTTTATTTCTAGTAATTCATGATCTGCCATCATAGTTAATAAGAACCGCAAATAAAAATAATATTATGAAATAGATACAGTACGATAACAGCTGATCTGTTATCGTCCTTGCAACGCATTCTGCGTAGGCGTACATGCTCTCTTTAAAACCAACTAAAACTTCAAACCCCACTTAAAATACTTAAAAATTTGAATATAAAAAAATCCTTTCTTGGCGAGTGTTTATATCCTAGAGGGAGTTTCCATGCAAAATTTCAATTTTTTCTGTCAAGTGGTTTGGGCTGGGCGATGATAGGTGAGTGAGTGAGTGATATTTGACAAATATATAGTAGATAAATACAAGAGATTTTATCTATCATTTTGACTTATTTTTTCCCTACCTACATTTTACCTTCCACGTATAGAAATAATACACCTACATATTCCTGAATATATGCTTACTTTCTGAGAATTAGTATGTATATATAAAGTGCGAGTGCACTTAAATGTTTATTTGAAAAAGGTCATAAAAGAAAAATTAAACTTCTCGTTATAGAACTGTTCGTACCCTCATTTGCAGGCTTACCAATAGCACAAAAATCTGGAAAACAGCTCATGTTCTCTCGATAAAACATATGATCTGAATTCGAGAGAAGCCACGAAAAAAATATTCTCTAACAAAAGATCAATATACACGATAAGAAACCGCGCATATCAGTTATATTATCGTAAAAAGGAAAATGGAAGACTTGTCAAGCAAGAACTCCGACGATGCCAGCGATATTACCCCCAAACTAGAAAACCTGAAGTACCTAGTTGCAAGATTGACATCGCGGGACTACAGTTTCAAATAAAGTAAGCCCACTCTTAGTAGAGAGGTGGCTTAATAAGTTTAGTAACAACGTTAATGTAAAGAATATTAAAAAGTTTGGCACACTATTAATCACCTGCCCAGATAACATTGCAGCCAAGAAAATGTGTGAAGAAACTAACTTCTTTGGACATAGCATCTCAGTGACGCCTCACAAGAATCTTAACTTCACTAAAGGTATCTTTTCATGCGATGAAATTATGCACCTAGAAGATCAGGAAATATTGAATGAACTGAGAGTTCAATCTGTCACGCACATAAGACGGTTTAAGACAAGGAAGGAACCACAGAGAACTCTGTTTGTCGCTACCTTCAATAAGGATGTCTTGCCAGACAAAATGAAAATTGGCTACCTGATCATCCCACTAAGAGCGTATATCCCTTCCCCGCTTCTATGCTATAAATGTTGGAGATATAACCATAGAAGCGCGGGCTGTGGAAAGGGAGAAATATGCAGGACATGCGCCGAAGACAAGCATGATGGAATGTGCAAAAAGTTATGCTGCATCAATTGCAAGGGTGAACACCCAGCGTCTGATAGACAATGTCCAACATATGTTCATGAAAGCCTGATTCAGAGAAAAATGGTCCTAGAGAAAGTCTCTTACTCGGAAGCAAGAAAGAGAATCATAGCTCATAAGACGACAAGCTCTTATGCTTCCAAGTTATTAAACCAAAGAGAAGAGGCCAATAATCCAAGATGCTATTCATCAATAAATGAGGAGCTCGATGTAATAAAGTCACAATTAAAACTGTTACAATAACAGATGTCCATAATCACATCAAAAATGCTGGGACAGGCAGAAGCAAACAAACCGATTCAAACGGTTGAAAGCCCAAGAACTAGGAATAGCAAAATATCCAGAGGAAATATATTAATCAAAACGCCCCAACTGAAGAAGACGTCTCAGATTCTCAGCATTAGCAAGAACAGTGACGCTAAAGGAGTCAATATCGAACGTACCCATGGAGAAAATAACCTCTTTTCGGTAGAGGGCGATGTAAACCTGGTAATTCCAAAAAGTGTAGTAAGTAGTTCCCTTAAACAAGGAGATCTACCTCCAAAAACTAGGTCAAAGCTAAAGAATCAAAGGGAAAACACATGATATGCCCCATTCAAATTGATATTTTTGCTATTAACATCATAACTTACTACATTCAAATTCCAATTACGAACAGCCTAAGAATTCTATATTTATATTTATTTATTCTATTTAGTTCTTTGTTTTTCTTCCATGAATTTTTACCTGACTTACCGATTCTAATGCTTACAACTCCAGATCCACTAAAGGATCCGCTTAGAAGATTGTCCCTCATCAAATTTAATAACTGGTCGGATAAGAATATATTGGTTATATTGTTCACAATCTCTCGAAGTACTAACCTATCCACTTCATATGATTGTATGGACAAAATATGCTTCTATAAAATCTTAAAAAATAACGTTAGTAGAACTATTATTACTTATAATCCAAGTTCAATTGGTTGTGCAATTGGACTAATAAACATCAACCCTTTTTTTTTTTTGACATTATTTATCAGCTTGATACAGATTTGAGTCCGGATCGCCTTAAGATTATTTTAATTGCCTGTAGTTACTATAGCAAGTTTAAGATTGCTTCCCTTAGCCTCTTTACATCTATAGACACTACTAGATATGAATGTTACTACTTCACAGTGGTAAAGAGAACATTCAAATGTTATTTCAAGGGCCACTTTGATAAGTTCAGTCTCAGAGAAATATACCATGGACATATGTTTGTACTTCTCAATTACTTGCTATGGACATACCATTTCCTGTTTTATTTAAGTGCAAACTTCACGGTCTATAAAAACGCCTTAAAACTCAGCTATGATCCTACAATGGAATATTAATGGATTGCAAAAGCATATAGATGACCTGAAGTACCTAGTGAGGTCGAAACATTTCAAAATTCTAACCCTTCAAGAAACACACACAACCCCTGACAAAAGTATTTCATTAAGAAGTTTCTCTTCATATAGACATGACTATACATTGGGTGGAAAAGCATCTGGTGGTGTTGCCATATTTGTCAAAGACACAGTTTATAGTGAACCTCTGAGGATCAGAACTACATTGCAGGCAGTAGCTTGTACAGTAAACTCTCCCTTTCGAATGACTATCTGTAACATCTACCTTCCACCAAGTGATAGGATCGACCCAGTTGAACTGGATAACTTACTGACCTAACTTCCCCGACCTCTCATTTTTCTTGGTGACTTGAACGCACTCAGTAGACTATGGAATTCCAGTATTACCAACACAAAAGGAAGAATCATCGAAAACATACTAGACAAAAATGACCTAATACCTCTGAACGATGACTCCCCAACCCATTTATGCTCTCGTACAGGTACTTACTCTAACATTGACGTGACGACATGCAAGACTCTCTCCAGACATCTTCCCGAAACTTACTTGGACTTTAAATCAGGACCCATTAAATAGCGACCATTTCCCTATCCTAATAGAAATTGAAGGACCTCCAGACCGTTTTGAAACATCGCCTAGATTTAACATGAAGAAAGCTGACTGGTTAGGATTCAAAGAATACATAACAGACAAACTAAAAAACCAGTACATACACAATATACAAGACTTTAACGAACTCATCACTCAAGCAGCCGAATCTTGCATACCTAAAACTAAAATAGTAAGGAATCAGATCCCTGTCTCTTGGTGGAATGAACAATGCAAACAAGCAGTTAAAGAAAAACGCTTTGCTCTTAACAGCTTCAGGCGAAATCCTAGCACTGAGTTCTTAATTAAGTATAAAAAGGCAAAAGCTATCTGCAGACATGTAATAATAGAGAGTAAGAGACAAAGCTGGATAGACTTCTTAACAACAATAAACTCACAAACAACGACTAAAACGATGTGGGATAATCTTAATAAAATTAATTAAAAAAAGTATGGAAGACCCATATCAGGACTGAAAATCCATAACACAATACTAACTGACTCTACTGACATCACGAATACTCTCGGCAGACACTTTAGTGACATATCGAAGGCTCCAGAAAACAACGACGCTTATGAAGAATACATGCTACGTAATACATTTACCTTCGAAAATACTGACGATGAAATAAACTGTCTTAACGATCCATTCTGCCTTGAGGAACTCCAGCAAGCACTGAAACACACTAACGACAGCTCACCAGGACCCGACAATATAACATACTCAATGCTCAAACACCTACCCAATAACTGTCTCTCTCAATTATTACATGTTATGAACTCAATATATGCCTCAGGAACAGTCCCTGAAAGCTGGACTAATAGCATCGTTATTCCGATACTCGAACCAAATAAAGACAAATCTGCTGTTACAAGCTTCAGACCAATTTCTCTAACCAGCTGTGTCTGCAAAGTATTTGAAAAAATGTTAAATAAAAGATTGCTTTGGATACTGGAAAGAGAAGACCTACTGTCCCCATATCAGTGTGGTTTTAGAAAATCTCACTCAACCACAGACCATCTAGTCCGACTAGAATCTTGTATTGTGGACTCTTTCTTGAACAAGAAATCAACGATGGCGATCTCATTTGACATACAAAAGGCATTTGACACAGTATGGCAGAGAATAATTATTTCAAAGCTCTATGAATGGGGTGTTCGAGGAAATGCGCTTAAATTCATAAACGGGTTTCCCTCGAACAGAACATTTCGAGTTAGAAATGGAGCTTGCATCTCAGATGTCTTTAAACAGGAAATAGGCGTTCCACAGGGGAGTGTATTAAGCACAACACTGTTCCTCATAGCAATGGATTCTGTCAGAGAATTTATTCCTCCCGATGTACAGTACTGTCTGTATGTCGATGACCTATTTACATTCTATTCGGCAAAGTCAGTTGAACAATTACAGAATAGAATACAACACACGATCGATTCACTTGAATAATGGACGATAAAACTTGGACTTAAATTCTCTACGGACAAGACAAAGTCAATCCTATTTACTAGAAAACGACGAGACATAAATTTTCAATTACACATGTACAACACATTAGTCCCTCAAACAAACGTAATTAAATTTCTTGGCTTACACTTTGACAGTCACCTTACATGGGTCCCCCATCTCAAAGAACTTGTCATTAGATGTAAAAAATCATTACATATTCTGAGAGTTCTTGGTAACACAAAATGGGGAGCAAGCAGGAAAGTAATGCTAACCGTCTATCGTAGTTTCACCAGATCTATCCTGGATTATGGATGCGTTGCGTACTCGTCTGCTAAACCCACTACTCTTAACATGCTCAACATAATACACAACACCGGTATTCGATTATCGCTAGGGGCATTCAGGTCTAGTCCAGTTATAAGTATGCTTGCAGAAGCAGGAGAACCTCCTTTACATATAAGGAGAAATATGCTAATGGAGCGATATCTTTGTAAAATGAAGGCTTTTCCTCCTACTTCATGTGTAAGTCGCATAATACAGAGTGCGTATACCGAGAATTATGAACAAAAAAGAAATCATATCCGACCATTTATTATAAGATGTAAGGAAATCGAAGATACTTTTGGCTTGGTAATTCCTTATATAAAAACACACATATATTCAAGAACACCTCCATGGACAATACGTAATTTCAACACATACATGACACTCACTAAATTCAAAAAGACAAACCCAGCTTCAAATTTACTATACAATCAGTACTTCACAAAATTCACTTCAGAATACAAAAACTCCCTAATTCTTTACACGGATGGCTCAATAACAGACCACGGTGTAGGAGCAGCTGCAATCTTGCAAGATGATGTGTACAGCAAAAAACTTCCACCAAATGTTAGCATCCTTGGAGCAGAACTGCAAGCCATTCTCCTCGCGTTGAAGAGTCTGCCATCAACACAACAAACACACATCATCATTTGTAGTGACTCTTTGAGTTCACTGCAATGCTTACAAATTATATACACGACACATCCCACATGTATAGAAATAAAGGACGAAATACACAACCTACATGCTTCTGGTAAACATGTAACTCTGTGGTGGCTACCGGAACATGAAAACTTAGGACTAAACACAATTGCTGACCGACAAGCCAAACTTGCAACAGAAGAACAAACATACGAACCACTCGACTCGTACTATGAAGACGTAATACGTTACACTGACCTAACAATATTACACTATTGGCAACTGGATTGGACTAACACAACAGAGAACAAACTGAGGACGGTGAAGTTCACGGTAAAAGACTGGCCTTCGTCACACAGAAAATCACGACGCGAAGAAGTCATATTAGCCAGACTACGTATCGGCCACAGTCGTGTGACTCACGAGTACCTAATGACTAACAAGGACAAACCGTAACTCAGAACTGACAATCAAGCATATACTGACTAACTGCTATTTAAGACAGAACCTTGATGTACCTATAGACTTGACAGAACTCCTCGGAGATGACAGCCACCACATTGATACAATACTCAAACATTTAAAGGACATAAACATTTACAACAACATCTAAGTAAATACCAAGTCAAAATATCTGGTTAAAATATTTTAAAATTATTATATAAGAACATGTTCTAGGAATATGCTCGACTAAACCTACTTTACATCGCCCTCTATTGAAAAGACAGAAAAAATGCACTTCGCCATAGATGCGGTGCGATAAATAAATCAACATAACTCCAAAAAAGAAGAATTTGTGATGACAAGTCTGATAATAGGACTCACTGCTCATCATCCATGTAGCACTCTTACAGCACAAAAATACCACGTTTTTATAAATTGCCCTAAATGCTTATTAGACAGAAAGACAGGATCAATACAAAAACCACAAACAAAGAAACACAAGAATCTCTAGAAGGCGAATAACCGAACACCTAAAGACTCTCATTCCGCAAAAATATAAACTTTTATATTGTATGTTATAATTGTAAGTATATTATAAAAACCGGCAATGAAGGTATCACCGTGTACGGTGGAGCCAGGATAATAACATGAATAAATAATAAAAAATTGACACTCTGGACGTTTTTAAGAGCATTTCTTATTATATTAACTAAATTTTATAGCAGTAGATGGATCAGAAAAAAATAATAAACTATATTCCTAATTTTGAGATTAATTCCTTAATATAAAGATTTTAAGAGGCTGCTTAAAAATGTGGAGAGTTTAATGTACTTACACATCCATTGGAAATCATAATAAATTACATTCTTCTTATAATTTCTGTTAAATAATTTTATTACATAATAAGATTTAATTGATACATTTAATTAAGTTATGAAAAAGGTTTCGATAAAACTTGAGTTGTTTATATAAATTAAGAGATCATCAGAAGGGTTTTCCTGACGATTGTTTCAAATTTACGTTACTTATTACTCTAGCATTCTGAAAATAACAGTTCTAGAACAGCTGTAAGACTTTTCAAAACAGTCTTGCCTCTTTCATACTAGAGGATACCAAAATTGCGGCTGTGTCCTAAAACAAAAGACAGGTGTTGGGCTTTTCTTAAAAGACACTCTCTATTTAACGTTAATTCTACCATTTCTCCATGACCTTGTATGCTTTAAATTACCTATACCATAAATTTCGTTAATATAATTTTTTTATGCTTGTAAAGGAGTTGAACGATTCCTTATAAGAATTTAAAACCAAACTAACATCTAATTACATGGATGTAATTAGATTAAATGCATAAAATATGAAACAGTTTCACAACAAACAATTATCCTGAGAAAGTTAAGTTTGTTCAGTTAGGTTTCTTAATCAAAATAAGTCCTCTTGTTTGAGATATTTAGGACTGCCAACGTTTAATAACATGGTACTCTGTAAAAAATGCTGGCAACATGAAGAGCCCATAAATTGTAAAGAATAACCAATTTGATATTTAAAAAATAAATAAGTTAACGCAAACGTTCACTTAGTGGAGTGTAAATAAGTAAACGTAAACGTTTTATTTACACTCCACTTTGGGTAATCAATACACAAGGGTGACTATGGATGTAGGATCTAACAAGTATAGGTTTCCTCAGAATAAGGTTTGCTTACTTAATTTCCTTAGCTAAAATTATTTTCAGTGGATATTATGGTGGATTTAGTTAAAAAAGGTAAATAATACATTATTTTTTTCTGAATTTCCCTGCTTTAATAATTGGAACGAGTCCTTAAAATAATTATGACCGCCACTAGCCAACTTTGTTTATAAGTCTCTTATAAACAAATTTAACAATAATTCATTTTAGCAATAAATTAATAAGCTTTCTATTCTTTTTAAAACCCATCCCAAACAAAAACAAAACAAAGGTTTATTATCCTACAGTAATGTAGTTTATATATGCATTCATTATCGAAATTTCATCGAAGGTTTATATTATATTTAGATTAATTATATTCACTCAGTAAATACTCCTGATTTTATATTGACTTATTTCTACTTATGTCCGTTGTCAACAATCATATAC
The DNA here is from genome assembly GCA_946811695.1 of Gonocerus acuteangulatus. Classification (NCBI taxonomy): domain Eukaryota; kingdom Metazoa; phylum Arthropoda; class Insecta; order Hemiptera; family Coreidae; genus Gonocerus; species Gonocerus acuteangulatus. The sequence continues at coordinate 58,356,828 of OX328129.1, read as the reverse complement.
GTATTATTTCGGTTAATTTTAGTTAAAATAAATAAATAGTACTTTATGCTTTTTTCTTCTATTACAGTTAGAGAACATTTTTAGTACTTAATTTGTTATATTTTTTTCAAAATATATTCTCTTGTTTATACTACACCTTTTAAAAAATGATTTTAAGAAATTATATTTATTTTGTAAAGGAAATTTGGTCGGCACAATTAAAACATTAATTGTACGTCCATTAGTTACCCCTATCCTGGCTAGAAAAGGGTGGTAACCTTTAGATAACCCGTCCTAAAAATCTTAGTTAATAATAATGGACGTTAAAATTTAAATAATAATTGTATCTGGGCTCTCCCGTGGTCTAGTGGCTATCGCGCTAGATTCATAAGCGGGAGATGGTGGGTTCGATCCCCACCGGCGCCAGAAATTTTCTCATCTCAGGGCTCGCTGAGAAAATTCCTGGCTGCACCCTGGATGTCGGCGCTAATAGCCAAGATTGGTTGATGCGCCGTAAAAAAAAAAAAAAAAAAAAAAAAAAATAATAATTGTGTCTTCAAAAACATTTCATTAGAATTTAGATTATCGCTTCAAAATAATGTTACATGGATAACATATTTCTCCTTTTTCAACCAGCTCTTTATTCGTGGACATTATTGCATACAATTTTCTTTTTGTTGCTTTTATCGACCGTTTTCAGTGGAAAAAAAATTAAAAATTAAATGGACCAAAATCGGTAGGTTTTTTATTTCTTGGTGCGAAATTAAATTCAAATGACATGCTCTTGTCAGTTTTGAGTCCTCCGCTGTACAAAAAAAAAACAGCAAATTTTGGGTCGTTTACTGACATTGAGAACGAGTAATTAATTTCGATTGCGTTTTCAAAAATATTCACACGTGTGCGCTGGGATGTTTTTATTAAAGTCAGAATTATATTAAAGTTAAGTTTTATTATTTTCTCTATATCAAGGTGCACATGGGTGCAACGCTGGTAAGAGCCCCAGTTTTTAGCGCGGTTCCTCCCTCCCCCATAGGGAGGAACCCCGCTTATAGGGTTGATACAATGAAACAATCCGGAAGTGCCGACTAGAAAATTTCGCGTTTCAGAACCCCTAGAGACCGAAAATAACGGTGGTTAAAATTTGTATGTATATATATATATATATATATATATATATATGTATATATTTATTTATATATATATATATATATATATATATATATATTTGTCTGTTCGCTCTCTAGATAGAAGACGAATGGTCCGATTTTGATGAAATTTGGTACAAAAATCCTTCGTCCAATTTGAAAGGTCAAGTTCGTTAACCAGCAAAATCCGCCTACTGGAAGATGGCGTTTGGGGCGAAATTCGCGCAAAAAAAATCGTAACGCTTACGTTTTTTAGTTCATAAGCTTGTAAGTACTCGTTTTATATGATTCCTGGGCTAGGAAAACGAATGAAACCATTTTGAAGGCGATCGCTTTAACCGTTTTCGAGAAAATTGGAAAAATAGTTTTTGAATACCGTTTTTGGTTTGGGTACTTAGAATTACGGGATTCAGTTGAAACTTTATCTGCATGTTCTACTTTCATTAAAACTAATATGTTGAAAGTTTTGTTACGTTTGGAGTTAAGGAAGGGTTAGAATAAAATATTTTATGAACAGACATGAAAAGTTTTGGGAAGTTTGTATACTTTCATTAATATCTCGAACACGGTTGGGAAATCGTGGTAAGTGGATAGAAACTATTTGAAAGCTTACTAAATTCTCTACAAAAAAGATTCTAAAACTATTTTTGATTAGGTTATGTCAATCGGAGAAATAAGTGCTTAAAACTTCAAATACGTCTGTTTTGTTCTTATGAACGGGTTTTTGTCGTTCTTGTTGTAATTTTTGTCTCTTTCCCTTCGTTTTTTATTGCTTTTTATTTTTGTAATTTCTTATGTTGCGAAAATTTTGTGTGTAAAACAGGATATGAAAAATGAGGCCAATTTTCTGTTGCTAGAAATAATATAAATTTTGGGAACTTTCATTAATATCTCGAAAACTGTTGAGAATTTTGGAAAACGAAAGAATACCATTAGAAAGCTTATTAAATGCTCTACGTAAAAGGTTCTAATGAAAGTTTTGATTAGGCGATGTCAATCGGAGAAATAAGAGCTTAAAGCTTAAAGTAATTGATATCGCTTATTCGAAGTGTTCTTTTTGTCAGTATTTTATTCCTTGTTATTTTTTAATTGCTTATAGTTGGATAATGTATTCGAAAATAAAACAGGTTAAGTAAAATAACAAAAACAATTTATTGTTAGAAATATAGAGTTCCAAGATTCCAAGACCTTGTAACTAGCGGGACGGTTTCTATTGTTGCCGACCCTTCCAGGTAAGCTTGTTAACCTACCTTTCAAGACTGGTGGAACCAAAATATAACTGTCAGGGTTCGGTCACTGCTACTTAATAAAACTACATTTTATCGTAAAAATGGTTTTATTGTGCCGACGTTTCGGCTTGAACTTCAAGCCTTCATCAGGGCTGTAAATACAAGTAGGACATATTTAACACTAATATATGCACATATCTATGTAAATATACCTAACATATATATATATATATATATATATATATATATATATATATATATACATATATAATATATATATATATATTTATATATATGCATATACACATACACATATACACGCACACATATGTACATATATATGCCCACATACATACACATATGGGGTATGTATTATTAAGTAGCAGTGACCTAACCCGGACAATCCCTACCTTGCATCATCAACGGTCAACGATCTCCTCTCAACAAAATAATAACTGCTTCTATTTTAATCTTTCGAAATTAGACTAGGGATAAGAACGGAACCGCGCTAAGATGAGGCAGTTCCTGCGAGTCGGACTTTTTGTCTATGATCTCCCCCTCTCACATACCAGAAAAAACTACGACCCAGATGTTGGCTTACAGTGTAGTATTAAAATTTAACAGATCACTTCAAACCTAACCTCTAACTTGTATTTGGTTCTCATTCATCGTTCTAATAGAAATATGATGTCATAACTCAGTTTTACAATAAAAAATGACTAAATAGTGTTCATAAGACTAACACTTTTTTAAAAAGTCTTATTGTTAGTTTTAAATAACTTATTCTCTGGCAGTTGTCAAAACATACCTTTGACAAACCCTTATTCATTATACATCCCTAATAGAAAATATGTAAATCATCATCAAGATATAAACAATTGTTTTCCTTTGCTATTGTTTTTGATAACTAGAAAATTCAAAAGGCAAAAATGTAACATGCTATTAAGATTGATAGAAAAAAAAAGTCTTGATTAGGTTAATATATTGTTAGATGTGAATGGAGACTGGAGACAAAATGATGGACCCGATGCAGAGGCGAGATTGAAACAGGAAGAAGAGACAGGTGTTTCCCAAATTATAGGTATGTATAATAAAACAAATAGATATTATAATGCGTGCTTAACTAGGTTTACATAAGATTTCGTAAATGATATTAAATCCTATGGGACAATCTTGTGACTAAATTCATGTTAAAACGTCAACAATTTCATCTAGAAATCAGTCTGTTTCATTTAGTTGAAATTTAAACAACAAACTCTCCAAGTGCTCAAACCATGTCAACCTTTGTATCAACAATGATTTCGATTGTTTTTTTAAATAAAACAAACAGGAGACTTGCTCCATTAATAAATAAATATATATATATATATATATATATATATATATATATATATATATATATATATATATACATACACACACAGTGAAACCTCTCTATAGCGGACACCTCTGGGAGAACCAAAGTTGTCCACTATAGAGAGGTGTCCGCTATACAGAAGGGTTGGTCAAGATGGATCGTACCGAATTTGTACATTTAATTCATTTTTTAATTAACCATTTAATAATTACCTATCACAAGTTTTTTTAAGTATATAGAAAGTATAAACTTAAAAAAAAAAGATAATTAACAATATTTTAGGCGTCTATCCAAAGAGTAATGATGGAAGCTTAGATTCCCACTGAGTAACTGTTTCCGAATTCACCGACGCCGATTCTCCACAAATGGCTCTAAATGAAATTTTGTACCTGCCACGAAATTTTTCCAGCCTCCCATTGGAAGCCTTAAATTCAAAATAGCCCAACTGTCCAGCTATCTCTAGTGCTTTTCCTGGATCATAGGACCTGATATGGGAATGTTTTGAACACGCACTCTTTTAAACCATTCCAGTGTAGCGAGATCGATTGTAAATCTGTGTCCAGTTCTTAATTCTTGGACAACATATTTGTCACAATTTTCCGTCCATTTCTGCTAAATTTCATCTTTCCTCTTCAATATTTCTGCTGCTTGTGTTTTCCCTACCTTAAAAAACTTGGCAACTTTACGCACACCACATTTTTCGCGATTAGAAAATGTTATCACGTCAATTTGTTCTTTAAGTGTCAGAGATTTCCGATTAGACATATTGAAGAGAAAACACAATATTTACTCATCAAGAGCTAAAAACCAACTGAAAATTGAAGGGAGGGAATGAGAACGGATTAGAGTTTTGGAATATTCCCGGAACCGTGATACCTCGTAGGCAAAACAATAGTAATCTGCCAGCGGGAAAATCATATGCTTCTGCTGAAAAGGAAGAGGTTCCTCTTGTGAAATTCCTAGGAAGATATTTTCCAAGCCAAGTACTTGTTTCTTCCTCGGTGGTAGCCAAGGGAATGACATTTTTCTCGATCTGGGCTCCTTTTCTCCCCTCTAGCCATATATTCCAGGAAGAAGTGAGGAGGAGTACCACCGCTGGAGAAAAATGCCGTTCCATCCAAAAATACTATCCCAGCGACGAAAAATAACATCAAACATATATTACCTTACGGCGAGGAAAATAGAAGCAGGGAAAAAAAAGACGCAATACCATCAGCGCTACTAACGGACAGAATCCCAACTACACCAGGGAGCTTCAACACCATTCGTCCACCGATACTGTGGCTAGAGGGGAGAAAAGGAGCCCAGATCGAGAAAAATGTCATTCCCTTGGCTACCACCGAGGAAGAAACAAGTACTTGGCTGAAGAAGATGGAGATGAATCCATCGAAATATTCCAGGAAGAAGTGAGGAGTAGTACCACCGATGGAGAAAAATGCCGTTCCATCCAAAAATACTATCCCAGCGACGAAAAATAACATCAAACATATAATACCTTACGGCGAGGAAAATAGAAGCAGGAAAAAAAAAGACGCAATACCATCAGAGCTACTAACAGACAGAATTCCAACTACACCAGGGAGCTTCAACACCATTCGTCCGCCGATACTGTGGCTAGAGGGGAGAAAAGGAGCCCAGATCGAGAAAAATGTCATTCATTCCTCCATGAACATCAGTGCTGAATACATCGCCTGTTTACTTGGAACTCGTCGCAGCTCTTGTGCATTCGCCGGCAGCTCTCCAGTCATCTCCAGTAGGACCAGCTACTCAAGAAGCTAGGCCCCGAGCACCCGCTCGGTCAGTAAGCTCGAAAGAGCAGAAGCGCCTGGTGTAGCAGCCAGGACCAGCAGCAGTCGCAGAAGAAGAGAGTAAGGGGCACATCCAGGATCCCTAAACAAGCCGTTGGGTCCGGACCCACAAGGGAATTGTTAAGGGGTTCTGCATTCCGGGGCTTTGCCCACCCGTCTGATGGTCGGTACAGGTACGACCGCAGGCCCCCCTCCACCAGGGTACCCCCACTCTGTCTCTCCCCTCTCTCTTCTACCCCCTCTTCACACCATTCTTCCACCCCCCACCATGTTCTCACTTGAGCACCCACACACAACTCATCAGACACGCTCTGACACACCGCCCCCCACCAACAGTCAACACAAGCCTTTAACAAGCATGTCACAAAAACAGCTCACTGAAACTTTTGCTAGCAGGACACTCACTTCAGATGAACTAGAAAAACTCTTTACCTTCTTGGCCCCTGAATCTCCCATGGAGCAGGGATCAGACACAGTAAATTTCCCTGCCCTCCCCCCAGTACACAAACGACCCATAGTTTCTAGCTCAGATAGTGAAACGGGCACCGATAGTGAAATATTTACCGATGTTAAATTAAAAAGGCACAAACAAAGGAAAGTTACGCCTAAACCCCAGAACACAACCACCAACACACCACCCCCGATCCCTACACATAACAAGTATGAACCTCTGACCAAGATTAAGCCCCCACCAATAGTATTGCCCCCTCACTACACAGATGCAAACAGCCTCATAAGAAAACTTAACACAGCCGGTTGCAAGAATTATACTGTACAACGCTGTAAAACCGGGAACAAAATATTTGCCCAAGACATCACTACTCATGAATACATCAGAAACCAACTGACAAATAACAAGACACAATTTTTCACCTACACACCGAAGGGCTCCCCTAAAAATCAACTATTTGTACTCCTCGGGCTGGACTCAGACCACCCGCTGGACAACATTGCCGCACAGCTCAACTCGGAACATATCGTGTCCGTGAAAATAATGAGAAAGACTCAAACCGACGGTACTAGGGTCCCCATTTCCCCCCTTCTTTGTACCTTTACGCATAAATTTAACCCTGCACACCTTAAATCGATCACCTCGATCGATCAAATAAAAATCCACTTCAAACCCTACATGGAGGACAAAGGCATCTCCCAGTGTTTTAGGTGTCAGCGCTTCGGGCACACCAAAAACAATTGCAATATCCGCGAGCGCTGTGTTCGCTGTGGCAAAAACCACACATCCAAGGATTGTGATCGAGTCCAAAACGCCCTAAAATGCACCAACTGCGGTGAACAGCATCCCGCTTCCTACAGGCAATGAACAGCCCGGCTCGAACTCCTTGAGAAGAGCCGAACAGCCCGCCAGACTATAGTAGGCCCCCCCCCCCGGCTAACATACCAACACGCACATATCGCACAGTCAACCCTGGCTTCAGCTACTCAAACGCATTCACAGGACACACAACACAATTACCCCCACCACCACCAACACAAGCACTTCCACTCAGAAACACTCCCCCACAACTAAACCCCCGACCAGCTCTGCTGCCCACTCCACCAACACCACCCACTTACCAATTACCTACATATAACACACCACCACAACACACAAGTGACAGCACACCCGCATGGGTCGAACGACTAACTAACACCATGACTGACATGATGTCCATGATATGCACACTATTTGAACTTATGACAAAACTGATAACAAAATGACCAGACACACTATACTTAATTTAAACACAAACGGACTAACTCCAAAACTACAAGACGTGGACTTACTTCTACGACAAATACAGCCCACTGTATTCATACTAACCGACACACGACTGACCAGAGGTAGTTACGCACACTTCCAATGCTATACACTTCTCCGGCACGACATGGACAATACACTAGCCGGTGGAGTCGCCATCGGCCTTCGACACGGTACACGCTACCAACGGATAGACCCAATCATAGACCCAGACGAATACAATTTTGTTCTGACAATTATAGTTAAACTGAACAAGACGTACAAACTGACCGCATACTATCGGAGACCGAGAGGACGACTTTCGCGACTGGGACTTCTCCTTTCAGAAACTTCGACAGACAGACGACACATACTCATAGGTGTCCTGAACGCTAGACACACTGCCTGGCATAATACGAAAAACAACCCCGCAGGGACTAAGCTGACTAAATACCCCCTGACAGTCATACACCCAGGCACACACACATTCAGACATTTCGCAGATCCCAGCATGACTTCAACGATTGACTTGTTAGTTACGCGACAACCACACGTAATAACCGCGTGCACTGCACTCGATTTTATTACATCAGACCACAGGCCGGTCTTATACGAATTACACGGGCACATCCCCACACCCACAGCCACAAACTACCACTACAGTAAGGCAGACTGGCACAAATATAAACACCTCATACACGCACGCACCCCCCCCCTATCACAGCCATACACGACACACAAATTCTCGATGAGGCCATTAAACAGTTCACAGACACAATCACCTTCGCGGCCGACTCGAGCATTCCAAAGTTCGCGCCAGCACCTCCAAATCTTAGGAAACCACCACAACACATTCTCACGCTCATCAAACAACGAAACAATATCAAAAACATTTGGTACAGAACACGAGATAGGCATTATAAAACTGCACTAAACTCACTCACTACACAAATACGCACACTCATGTCACAATGGAAGACGTCCATGTGGCTTGAGAAACTCAGGCAGACACATGGTGACTTTAGGCAATTCTGGAGGCTCATTTGAACACGCACGCAAAAGACTAACACAGTAAAAATACACAGACAAGATACGCTACTAGACGAAAAAGACCAGGCGGACATACTCGCTACTTACTACACACAAGACGCCCAGACTCGCAACAAAGACCGTACACCTGAATACAGACTTGCACTACAAGACATTTACATGTACGTCTCACCGAAACAACTGACAGCCATACTAAGACAGACACGAGGGAATAAATCCCAAGGCATGACAGACTACAGTACATATTACTCAAACAGTTACCGAGAAAAGGACTACACTATCTCGTACAGATCTATAACACATGCCACCGCCTCAGACACTTCCCCGAACACTGGAGACACGCTATAATCACACCACTACTCAAACCCAACAAAAAGGGCGATACACCTGAACACTACAGACCCATAAGCCTACTGCCTCATTTATCAAAAGTGTATGAAAAGATCATACTGAGATATCTTAAAGACTTTTGCGCAGAGGAGGATATAATCCCTGCTGAGCAGTTCGGCTTCCGCCCTGCACACAGTTCAGAACACCAGCTAGTAAGGCTCCAATCACAAACAACATGCTCTTGAACCGGACTACAGCACTCACATCGATTGACTGTACGAAAGCTTTTGACTCTGTTTCACATAATATACTTATGCAGCAACTCAGAACGTAAGGATGTCCGGAACAACTCTATAACACAATACACTCTTTCCTATACGGACGTACTATGACGGTTAGGGTAGGGGTAAGCCTCTCCAGCACACACCCAATCCCCTGCGGTGTACCACAGGGGTCAGTACTCGCACCCACACTCTTTTCTATCTACACATCAGAAATCGTCGGTGAACAGTACCCAAACACAAAAATAGCCGCATATGCCGACGATATCGCGATATACAGCACATCCATGTCGCATTCAAAGGCATTAAAACAAGCTGAAGAGGTTTGCGCAGACGTAGTAGACGAACTGCGACGAATACACATCACAGTTAACCCGACCAAGACAGACGCACTACTCTTCGCCTTCCATGGCAATTCAACACGAGCGCGCCCCAAGTATTTCACGGTTAGAAACAAAAGAAACAAGTTAAAAAGACATATCAAATACTTGGTGATACACTTAGGAACACGCCTCAGTTTTCACACACACTTTACCAAGAAGCTAAAGCTTATCAGGACGAAAGCCCGCTCTCTTGGTTACTTACTCTACTCATCAAACCTCTCACTCAGACTGAAGCTACTTATATACAAAGGAGTCTTACGACCGGTATTTCTATACGGCACACCACTCTTTCGGTTTCTGAACCCCACCATACTCAGAACACTACAATCCTTTCAGAACCGAATACTCAAAACAGTCACACGGGGCACCTCACATAATAAACTCAAAGCCCCAGACTTACACAAACTCTTAGAACTCCAGTTTCAGAATTCATTAAACGACGTCACATCAAATTCTTTGACGGACTTAATTACCAAGACAATCTACTTGTTAACGACATCACACCACCTGGACGACCAAGAAGCTGGCAAGGACCAACTGAGTTCACACGACGACTAGTAGACGTACTAGAACATTACACATTTTAGAACACGCTAGGAACAATCCAACAAACACAAGTTACACTGACACACGACACTTAAGACAGTCTAACTGACCTTCTTCCCCTTTCTTCTTTTTTCTACTCTCCGACTATCTTTCGTTTTACCTCCTCCTCTATCGCTGTGCCCCACACAGCACATTACACATACCTCCCTTTTGGGAACCCTACACCTTTTTCTCCTTTACTTACCGCCTTCAAGTGCATTTATGCAGAATAAGGACACCTCCTCCCTCTACCTGTGGCCCTTACGCACGCCGTTTGCGTTCGAGGTCCTTAGTTTTCTTTTGCATTTCTGCACGTTTTTCTTTCACTTTCGTTTTCATCATGCCCTTCCTTGCATGCTTTTTATTTATCAATTTTCTTAAGTGGGGTTTAGGGGAAAAAAAAAGGTCATTCCCTTGGCTACCACCGAGGAAGAAACAAGTACCTGGCTGAAGAAGATGGAGATGAATCCATCGAAATAATCCAGGAAGAAGTGAGGAAGGTACCACCGCTGGAGAAAAATGCCGTTCCATCCAAAAATACTATCCCAGCGACGAAAAATAACATCAAACATATAATACCTTACGGCGAGGAAAATACAAGCAGGAAAAAAAAAGACGCAATACCATCAGCGCTACTAACGGACAGAATCCCAACTACACCAGGGAGCTTCAACACCATTCGTCCGCCGATAGTGTGGCTAGAGGGGAGAAAAGGAGCCCAGATCGAGAAAAATGTCAATCCCTTGGCTACCACCGAGGAAGAAACAAGTACCTGGCTGAAGAAGATGGAGATGAATCCATCGAAATATTCCAGGAAGAAGTGAGGAGGAGTTCCACCGCTGGAGAAAAATGCCGTTCCATCCAAAAATACTATCCCAGCGACGAAAATAACATCAAACATATAATACCTTACGGCGAGGAAAATAGAAGCAGGAATAAACAAGACGCAATACCATCAGCGCTACTAACGGACAGAATCCCAACTACACCAGGGAGCTTCAACACCATTTGTCCGCCGATACTGTGGCTAGAGGGGAGAAAAGGAGCCCAGATCGAGAAAAATGTCATTCCCTTGGCTACCACCGAGGAAGAAACAAGTACCTGGCTGAAGAAGATGGAGATGAATCCATCGAAATAATCCAGGAAGAAGTGAGGAAGGTACCACCGATGGAGAAAAATGCCGTTCCATCCAAAAATACTATCCCAGCGACGAAAAATAACATCAAACATATAATACCTTACGGCGAGGAAAATACAAGCAGGAAAAAAAAAGACGCAATACCATCAGCGCTACTAACGGACAGAATCCCAACTACACCAGGGAGCTTCAACACCATTCGTCCGCCGATACTGTGGCTAGAGGGGAGAAAAGGAGCCCAGATCGAGAAAAATGTCAATCCCTTGGCTACCACCGAGGAAGAAACAAGTACCTGGCTGAAGAAGATGGAGATGAATCCATCGAAATATTCCAGGAAGAAGTGAGGAGGAGTTCCACCGCTGGAGAAAAATGCCGTTCCATCCAAAAATACTATCCCAGCGACGAAAAATAACATCAAACATATAATACCTTACGGCGAGGAAAATAGAAGCAGGAATAAAAAAGACGCAATACCATCAGCGCTACTAACGGACAGAATCCCAACTACACCAGGGAGCTTCAACACCATTTGTCCGCCGATACTGTGGCTAGAGGGGAGAAAAGGAGCCCAGATCGAGAAAAATGTCATTCCCTTGGCTACCACCGAGGAAGAAACAAGTACCTGGCTGAAGAAGATGGAGATGAATCCATCGAAATATTCCAGGAAGAAGTGAGGAAGAGTACCACCGCTGGAGAAAAATGCCGTTCCATCCAAAAATACTATCCCAGCGACGAAAAATAACATCAAACATATAATACCTTACGGCGAGGAAAATACAAGCAGGAAAAAAAAAAGACGCAATACCATCAGCGCTACTAACGGACAGAATCCCAACTACACCAGGGAGCTTCAACACCATTCGTCCGCCGATACTGTGGCTAGAGGGGAGAAAAGGAGCCCAGATCGAGAAAAATGTCAATCCCTTGGCTACCACCGAGGAAGAAACAAGTACCTGGCTGAAGAAGATGGAGATGAATCCATCGAAATATTCCAGGAAGAAGTGAGGAGGAGTTCCACCGCTGGAGAAAAATGCCGTTCCATCCAAAAATACTATCCCAGCGACGAAAAATAACATCAAACATATAATACCTTACGGCGAGGAAAATAGAAGCAGGAATAAAAAAGACGCAATACCATCAGTGCTACTAACGGACAGAATCCCAACTACACCAGGGAGCTTCAACACCATTTGTCCGCCGATACTGTGGCTAGAGGGGAGAAAAGGAGCCCAGATCGAGAAAAATGTCATTCCCTTGGCTACCACCGAGGAAGAAACAAGTACCTGGCTGAAAAAGATGGAGATGAATCCATCGAAATATTCCAGGAAGAAGTGAGGAAGAGTACCACCGCTGGAGAAAAATGCCGTTCCATCCAAAAATACTATCCCAGCGACGAAAAATAACATCAAACATATAATACCTTACGGCGAGGAAAATAGAAGCAGGAAAAAAAAGACGCAATACCATCAGCGCTACTAACGGACAGAATCCCAACTACACCAGGGAAATTCAACACCATTCGTCCGCCGATAGTGTGGCTAGAGGGGAGAAAAGGATCCCAGATCGAGAAAAATGTCATTCCCTTGGCTACCACCGAGGAAGAAACAAGTACCTGGCTGAAGAAGATGGAGATGAATCCATCGAAATATTCCAGGAAGAAGTGAGGAGGAGTACCACCGCTGGAGAAAAATGCCGTTCTATCCAAAAATACTATCCCAGCGACGAAAAATAACATCAAACACATATATATATATATTTGTCTGTTCGCGGTTTTCCGGCTCCCCTAATGGTCCGATTTTGATGAAATTTAGTACAAAAATCTTTCGTCTAATTTTAAAGGTCAAGTTCGTTAACCAGCAGAATACGTTCACCGGAACATGGTTTTTACCACCGCTGGAGAAAAATGCCGTTCCATCCAAAAATATATATTTATATATATATATATATATATATATATATGTATATATATATATACATATATATATATATATAAATATATATTTGGTATTATATATATATATATATATATATATATATATATATATATATATATATACATATATATATATATATATATACATATATATATATACATACAAATTTGAACCACCGTCATTTTCGGTCTCTAGGGGTTCTGATACGCAAAATTTTCTAGTCGGCACTTTTATAAGCGGGGTTCCTCCCTATGAAGGGAGGGAGGAACCGCGCTAAAAGAAAGTGTACTTCAAATGAGCAGTAATTAATAAAGCGCTAGTAGAATTTAGAATTAGGAACGGGTGCCCGGAGAAAACCCGGAAAGAACTGCACCAAGGCCTATTGTGTCACCCGACAAGCCTGCCTTTTACACAATTTTACATCAGGTCCGTATCGGTCATGAACCTTAAGAGAGTCCTAAGGTTCAATTCAGGTAACCTTCTAGGGTCGTCTATGAAGTCTGCACCAAAATGCAGATATATCTTGCAGCTAACCTGTTGGTGTAACAGGCTACAAGCGCTAGTAAGTAGGCTACAAAATTGTATTAAAACTCTATATATTTAAGGCCCTTTCTGGCGCTCCATCAGGAGCTTATAACTAGTTTTACAGTATTAGTGGATTTTTAAAACTCTACATAGTGCCCAGTGCCGAGTTTTCCGATTTCATTATCATCAGCATTGAAAACCAATTTTATCACAGTTGCTTGATAGACTGTTACGGTTGTTAGAATGAATGCGTTGTACCTGGTACGCAGTTTATGTATGCCTTATTAAGTTGCGAGCTAGTGTTTGATGAACATTACAAAATCATTGTATTATTCAATTGTGTTTATTGTTTTTATGTTTTGTTTTCAGATTGCTCTTGTGAAAAGACTGATGAATCGTCTTCGAACATCAATCCTTTTTCACGCCTTCCACAAGAAGGCTTAAGTGAAAACAATAATGAAAACTATTCGTGTAATTTTTGTAATTATCAGAGTTCGAAGCGAATGGATTTCAGGAATCATCTTTTAGAAAGACATAAGCAGGATAATGAAATAATCATGCCAAGTACTAGCACATCTCCAAGTAATGAAGGCAGTGTGGTCGAAGAAATCTTAGTGAACCCAACCGATGTAACTATAAAGCGATATTGCTGTCCTGAATGCTCTTTTAAAGTCGATCACTTTGGTCAGTACAAAAAACATTTAAAAAGACATATTTTAGGAAAGTCATTCGCCTGCCCACATTGTAAGTACACCGCCTCTCAATCGGGACACCTAAGCCACCACATCAAGGCTCGTCATACGGGAGAGAAACCATTTCGTTGCAACCATTGCAACTACTCGGCTGTGGGTTCTGGACAACTTAAGCGACACATCACTGCAAAACATACGCAGGATCGACGCTACTCTTGCGACTTCTGCGACTATAGGGCCTTCAGAGCCGAGCACCTCCGACTCCACGTAAGGACGAATCACACACTGGAGCGACCCTTTCGCTGCAAGGAATGTGGATATAGTGCCGTCGTTGAGACTCAGCTCAGAGACCATATGGCCACCAAGCACTCTGGAGAAAAACCTTTCGCCTGCCCCCATTGCAGCTATTGTGCTGCACAAGTGAAACTACTCCGCAGACATGTCATGTCTAGGCACACTGAACAAAATCCGTACGTCTGTGCTCAGTGCAAATATAAGTCGACGAATATCACAAGGTACAAATTGCACCTCAGGAAAAAGCATCCTGTATTAGCAGTCCATATCGCTGAAATATGAAAGGTTTGATGGAATCATACACTTGAAAATGATGGAATCTCTGATGTTTGCTAATGCACTCTCTGGGGCAGATTCCCCAACAAAAAGATAGAGAACGAACACATTTTCTAGGAATTGTTTTGTTTCTGAGATTATTATCCGCAAAACTATTGTTTTTAATCCTTGTTTGTGATGGACAGTATTTGGAAGGTTAGACCTTTTATAATACTTTGAATATTTTCTAGACACTTTAGATAGAATCTGTCAAATCTGTTACTCTGATGAACTCTTTATGAAAGTTTTAACTTCCTGTCTTTATTATTTATTTATTGAAGGACTAACCACGAAAAATCACGAGGGAAAGCTAACCAGTACCATTTTTCTTTTATTAGGTTATTTTTAAACATATAATATTATTTTCTACGCCTAGGATACTCGTATATCTTACTTCAAAGTTGCCTCAGGGTGGTTCTATATCACAGGGTGAATAATGGACGATAAAATTAAAATAAATAAATATATGTTAGTATAAATTCTATTACATTCATTATTGCCTTTTGTGAGCACAATTAAGTAGTAAGGTCTGAAATATTTCTCAATATGGAATAACTTTAATTGATTTATTTATTATTATTTTAGACATAAAATGTCATGAATAAATTAATGTATACTTAATTAGAGTTTTGAATTATGTTTGCAGAGAAGATAAATAACTAGTTCTTTAATAAAAATTTATACATGGTAACCATGTTTAAAACATATGGCCAAAAATATTACTTAATATTGGATTTAAGGGTAAGGGTACTTATTATTAGTAATGCTTTCGCCATACGAAAATCATTTATGAAGCCATCGAAATTATTTGAAACTGCTTGAGGCTGCAAAGTACGAGGTTGCTGTCAGAGAAGGAAGATCTTCGGTAAAACGAAAGATGTCTAATTCCTCCACAAAACATTTAATTTTCAGTGCTAAGCACTTTCAGCAGCTCCTCCTACCATCTTCAGAGTTGAGACAAAAATAAATACATAAAACTATTTTATTGCTTAACATCTTTCACATTAATATTAAAAACTACACATAAAAATTACAATAATAAATAACTAATCTTTTTTTTTAGCGTCTCATCTTATGAGTTTTGCTTCTAGGCTGAGGGCTGACTGGAGGGTAGCCCGGTGAGAGCCTGCTTCAGGCTGATTAAATGTTTATTAATTTAATAGTTTGAACAACTAAGAGTCTCAAATTTTATCCTGATATTATTTTTTAAAGTGTATTGCACATCAAGATAGAAAATTAAATTATAAAATGTACTTTTACTTTATTATTCTGTATAAATTATTATTTCTGTGTTTGTACAATAATTTTAATATAAACATAATTGTTATCGGTTATTAATGTCATAAAACAGTTTCCAACACATTCGAGTCTACATCTAAAATCATTTGTTGTGACAAGTGTATGGAAGGTTTTCCATGCGGAAGGTTATGCTAGTATCTTATTCCAAACAACTGGGTAAAAAAATGAGTTGATGAAGTGCTGTTTTATATATTAAATGGAAGAACAAGGTCAGTAATCCTTTTTTTCAAATTTATTTTACTAATTCATATATTATTTTTTTAAAGGATTAGTAAACATTTAAAACAAGTGTGATGTTCATTGAGGATGGCTGCCTATTTCAATAGTTCTTTTTTAGTTTGTGTTGTGTTTCTAATACACACACACATATATATATATATATATATATATATATATATATATATATATATATATATATATATATATATATATATACTTATGTGCATATGTATGTATACTATATATGTATATATATATATATATATATATATATATATATATATATATATATATACATACACGTATGTGTATGTATACTCACATTAACATTTCTAAACTTTCAAATGCTAGTTTATTGTAGAATCTGAGCTCCATTCAGACTTTTATAAATTCCTTTAGTTTTTAATACTTCAGTTTGAAACACTTTTAGAAAGAAAGGCAAAGATACCCCAAATATGTTTCCCAAAATATATTAATTCATTCAGTCTTGGTTAAAGTGAATATAGCCAAGTAACATTATTCAAATAACTTCTGTCTTGTAACAAGAGATTAATTTTCTAAATTATAGGACTGAAATAACTGGTTTTGAAGAAATATAATTTTGCAGGTTCTTTTCTCAGGATGACAAATTGTCTGTTTCATTTGCACACAACTGTCACCTAAAGCAGTCAAATTGTACATGATACATTTCCCTCAAGTGCAAGGGTTATATCGAAAAAAAGATTTTATATCCTATATTTTGTACCAATAACAATATTGTTGTTTTTCCAGAATATCTCAAGAGTTTCTCTATAATTATATCTATTTGCGATAATTATACTACAATTTGAAGACCGTATTCTTCCTTTTGTTATTCTATAATTATTTTAAATGCCCTAATTTATACCAATTTAAATTGACCCTCCTCCTCTCAGAGCTCTAAGTTTAGAAAGATGTCTTAAGGACGTGAGAGTAAATCCCCGCTTGATTTCCTTTTAAATAAAAATCTACCTCATCTTTCAACTTATTGAGAAATTACAACAAAAAATCTGTTGTATAAAAGAAATCTCAAATTAAAAACAGTGTTTTGATTGTTATAACAAAGATTTAAATTTAAACCATCTTTTCCTTTATTTATTTTAGGGGGGAAAGGAATGAATATCATTTTGATACTTGTGTGTATACATTATTCAATTGCCTCACATGTTTCATGTAAGTTTTTGCCATGCCATGAAACATTGACCACTATTTTTTCATTTTTTCAACAAAAAAAAAATAAAATAAAATAAAAATAACATGTTGTTCACTATTTTTTTTCATTTGTTTTTTTATGGCGCATAGACTGTTTTTTTTTGTGTATGTGCATCTGCTGCCGAGGCCATTAGCATACGCATACACAGTTGTGATGAGTATCCACACTCTCCTTAACTACAGTGGGTGAAGTACAATTGTTTATTATTTGTGAAAGCTTTGTCATAAAAGTATTCTTCGCTCTTAATTTTTTTTTGTTGTCTAATTAGGGTGCGTCGACTGCTATGGTCAATGGCACCAAACATCTTCGCTGTTAATATTACTTATTTTAGCTGATTGCATCAATGGATAATTCCCATCAGTGTACAAAATGCAATTTGTAAAATAGAACAATATGCATTCCGAGCATATATTTCTTTATTATTATATTTCTTGTAAGTAGGAGGATAAAAAAAAAAAAAAAAAAAAAAAAAATACTTTTGAATTTTATAACTTGAAATGTTGGTCTGTTGTGATGAGTATCCACACTCTCCTTAGCTACAGTGGGTGGCCTAAAATTGTTTATTATTGTGAGAGCTTGGCTTTTTTAGTTAATATTCATTAAGCTCCATATTGACTATCATCAAATATTTCATTATGATAACAAAACATGTTTTTTGTTGTTTTTTTTTTTTTTTTTAATTTTGTTTTTCTATTAAAACTGTACTATGTACATATAGATTTTTTTCCTATAGATATTTTAATTGGTTTGATATTGAAATGTTTCTGTTTAGTCCTTCCGCATGAAGAAACTATTCCACTCCTAGAGACAACTACTTCTCTTTTTGGTGAGTAAGAAGTATATTTAACATATCGCACCGTTGCTTCAAAAGTGACACAAGTAAAAAAAAAAACAACGTTTTGCAAGAGGTGCACAAAAACATTTTTTGCAGTTAACTCAAACCTTTTGCACTTTAAGAAGCATATGCACTTCCACCGGCATGCTATGCTCAAGTGAAGATGTGTCATTCTTTTGCATAGAGCAGCATTTTCAGGGCCATTCCTCAAAATTAGTGGCTTTGAAGTTGTGTGAATTTTGTAGAAACAGTGCGATATACTCTTGTTGATTCTATATGAATGCTATGTTTTAAAATGTATTTTTAACAGGTACAAAACACAATTGCCAGAAATGCCATGCTGCTTCAATAGAGGTAGTGAACCTCCTTCTTGATGAGAAAGCAGACGTCGACCAAGAAGACATGAGAGGATATACCCCTCTCTGTGTGGCTGCAGAACAAGGCAATACCGAACTGGTCAAACTCCTTGCAGCCCGAGGATCGGACATAAACCATTGGAGCTACGTCGGTGCTACTCCTATGTATTTAGCAGCTGCCATGCTGAATGAAGAAACCGTCCTGGCATTGAGAGAGCTTGGTGCAGACATCCACCCCAGAGACATCTACAGATCCGCCCTGACTGGGACGGGAGAGGTTTTGAACCTACTGAAGAAGTGCGGAGCAGACTTGCACAAATGCGAGAGCGACGGCTGGACGGGTCTTCATTGGGCGGCGAATGAGGGCAATCCGGACGCTACTCGAGTCCTCCTAGAACATGGCTTGGACATAGAGGTGACTACCAATTGCGGATGGACTCCGTTGCACCTTGCAGCTGTCAATGGCTATCTCGAAATAGTAAAAATTCTAGTAACAAAGGGAGCGGAAGTTAATAGAAGAGATGCAGACGGAAATGCACCTCTTTATCTTGCTTTGAGGGAAGGCTATCCAGCTGTAGGCTTATTTCTCATGTCTAAGGGTGGAGTCCCTTAACCATTTTCCGTTAACCCTCTCGTAAGTTCAATTTTAAGTGAAAATAGAAAATTAATAAAATTATGTAAATTATACCCAACATTTCAAATTTAAAGCAACTGAAGAACCAAATATTTATTTTATTTATGCTCACTATAAAAACATTTGTATATAAAGTTATCGTACATTAAGAACGTAATTCCTTATATTTTCAACAGAACTGTTTATTTTCTATGAATTATTTGTAGTAAAAAAAAAACTCCTTTCTAAGCTAATGTACAAAGTACAATTTTATAGATAAGCTATCTATCGATACTCCTTTCTCCTTTTAACGTCCCACATGACTGTAACTATGTACAAAAACTTAGAATAAGATCGTTAGCTTAGCTGATCAACTGTTTAATGGCTTTTATTGTGCCTTGCTGTGTGTTTAGTACAACTAGAGATATGGAATATTGTGATATGTAAATAATTAAAAATTCTAGAAGTTGGTCGTGAATGTTGTAGTATTCCTATCCTGAATAGAGAAATAAAATATTAATAATAGCCTGCTCCGGAATTTGGTTGGGTTTAAATGAACAGAAAGGTTCGTCTTGGAGGAGCTTATAACCGATGCAACAGAAGGTTTAATCACCGAGTGGGCGCTTATATATTGTTAAAATTATAATTTTTTTTTTTCAATACAAAATATTGTATTATTTGAATAATTCATACGTGAGCATTGAGGATATTCAAGTCAGCTCTAGAGGTTACATCGCCCCGAGCAAGAAGGAAAATTTGCTCTCCTTTTTCAATAAGAATCAAACCATTTTATCTAAATTTTAATAGAAGTACAAAATTTGAAGAAAAAAAAAACCATTACAAAAAATCAAGCATTGCAAAAAAGCTTTTATTTTTCAATAATAGTAAATATTTTTAACTTTTAGATAAAAAAGATTTAAATAAACAATCTACAGTTTTCACGAAAAAGCATTACGTTATTTTTTTTATTAATTAAGTATTTGCAATATCAATATTTTACGGCAAAAACGGCAACCTGGACAGATGTCCTTTTGCTTTGGGCGCCTTTAGTATTATCATACAATTTAGCTTTTCTGTCTTGTACTTTCAATATGGCAAGTCAAAAATAAAATTGAAGTGCAAAGTCTTAAAAAGCGTTTGTATTGTTTCACATAAACAATATTCTTCTGAACTAAAACGTTTCAGTGAGTGTAATAATATTGACTTTTAGTTTCCAGCTATACTTCTATCTATCAAACCTAAACCAACCAAAATTATGTTTTCAATAAATATTTATCTTTAGTCCATGGAAACTATAGCCTTTTTAGGCAAAAAAAAAAAAAAAAAATAAACGAACTTTCTCTGAAATACAAGGAAAGCCAAGCAACAGTAAGTAATAAAATTGACAGAAATGATTACAGAGATAAAGAGTAAAAATACCTCAAAATTTTTATGATTATTAATAATTTATCACAACTCAGTGATTAATCTTCAACAATAAAGGATTAAGAAAAGTATAATTCAGTTTTTTGAATGTTAAAACAAACAAGAAACAAATAAATTATAAGAGTCATAAGTATGGTAGTACATAATTTCTGAGAGAAAATTTAGTTAATTCTTTAAAGATATTTCAATGGCTCACTCAGTAATGATCTCAAAATTAAATAATTGGTTGCTCCAAAAATGAAAACAAATTGAAAGTTTTACAGGGTAAGTAATATCCTGATATATGATTTTGAGATCATTTTGATAAGTAATTAGGTTTTAATTCCCAACAAAATTTCTGATCTTACAATAATTGTCAACCTATTCATTCCTTTATATATTTTATTTTACTGTTATTTTTATTTTAATTTATGTTCTTTATTTTATTATTTTTTATTTATTTATTATTATTTATTTATTTTTTATTTTAATTTTTTTTTCGGTTGGCCACCATAATTAGACCAATTATTATTATAATCAAAGCCCTATGTTATCACCTATCATTGGATTATATTTAATTTTCAGATCATGACCAATTAATTCATAAACAATTACTTTATTGTATTTTTTATTATTATTTATTCTAAATTTTTTTTATTTTTTGTTATTCAATAGAGCAAATCACCCTTGTTGCAAAGCTCTCGAAATGAATAAATAAAGAAGTAATTAGGTGATACAATCAATAAACATTTAGGGGGTTTTAGTGTTTATGTATGCAATTTACAATCTTAAATTACTTATACTGGATGATTGTTTCTTGAATGTTTAACTTGTACGTGCCTTTTCAAGTTGGATGGCTGTACAGAGGTGAAGGAGCATTTTTTGCAGGAATAAGGCCTTTCGCTTGTATGCTTGCCCATGATATGTATTTTGAGACTAGCTAAGTGTACAGTTCGAAAATCACACATTGGACAAGTGAATTCTTGAAAATTTTCATGGACAGTTTTCACATGATTTTTCAATTCTCTGTGGTGATTCCCTATAAACTTACAAAATGAACAAGGAATCTGTCTTTCCTTTTTTCGCTTGGGTTTTGTTTTTCTGATGACTGTTTGAATTTCATCTTTAGGCGAGCATTTACTAGTTATCTTTACTTTGGTCTCTTGATTCTTGATGCAATTATTTGTACTTGTATGATTATTTTGAACACAATTTCCAAGGTGTGTGGTGAAAGTGGAAGTTCCGTTATTTTTGGCTTTTCGTTCCTCATTTCGCCTGCCACCGTAATTGAAATGTTTCAAAATATGAAGTTGGATAAAATGTATACTATCCACAGAATAGGGACATATAGGACAATAACTGAGTCGGTCTTTTCTATGCTCTTGTGCTATGTGTTTCGCAAAACTTTTTAAATATACTGAGCTAAAATCACAAATGGGGCATTCATAGTAATTTTTGCGTTTACATATCATTTTTATGTTATCACTCAACGATTGTTTTGGTACATATTCAAAATAATAATCTGAGTTAACTGCTTTGTCCTGATCCCTAGGCGCCACCTTGTTATGTATGTAATCAACATGTGTTTCTAGTCTTCCGAAGTGTGCTCTAATATTCTCCATTTTATATTTGGCTGTAGATTCATCTGTATCCGATTCCAGATAGATGGTCTCTTCACTGCAGGACTTGAAAAGTGGCTCAGCTTGCATACATCTGTTGAACTTATTTTTACGGATTTTTATTCCCACTGTTTTAGGTTTAGGACTGTTTCTGTAGCACTGCAATTCAAATTTAGTTTGTGAACTATCATCTGATGACTCGGTTGAACAAACTATTGGATCAGATGAAATGTTATGTTTCCTGAAAATATGGCGGTTTAAGTTTTCTGCTCGTGAAGCAGTAAACTGGCAATAAGGACACTCATAAAACTGCTCTTTGTTATGCCTTGAAGCCAAATGTTTCTCTAAACTTCGTTTGTGGACTGTTTTGAAATCACAGCTGCCACAGGAATGCTCTTTTTTATTTTCATGAGTTACTCTTATATGATGTTTTAATTCACGCCAGATATCAGTTCGAAATGAGCAAAAGAAACAGCAACGATCATTGCTTAAGTCTTTCGTAATGTGTGTTTCATGATGCCTTTGAAGTTTTTCCGAACTGTCTGTACTAAATTCGCAATCTTTACATTTGAATTTCCGCACTTTATGTTTTTGGACTATATGAGCTTTTAGGTTTTTCTGGATGGGCGAACTGTAGTCGCAGTGGGGGCAGATGTATTGTTTCGAGTTACTATGGCATTTGCTAACATGTTGGATGAGTTCATCCTGTTTGTTGGAGGAAAAGTCGCAATCTCCGCATGGGTAAAGAATTTTGACGGAATGCTTTTTCTTTCTGTGCAAGGTTAGACCTTTTTGGGTCTCCGATTCAAAATCACACTCCAGACAAAAAAAGTCTTTTTCTTTTTTTCGCTGACGTAATTTCTTGCTTTTACAACTTCTTGTCTTCTGCTCAGGGACTTTTACATCATCTGAAACAAAATATTAGTTTTAGAGCTGACATGCAGACTTCGTAACATAACTTCGAAAACTAAAGGGCGATTCCATACAAAATAAACTGAATATTTCACATGACCTACATGAACTTCTTGCAGACGGTAGTGCGTAAGATTTAAAACACATCAACGTGTATCATACAATTGGTAAAACTGAAGTTTAGCGTCCTCAAACCCGATTTCTTTAACATTTTTCACAACAACATATTTTAATGCACTAAACACGAATACGTTAAAAAAGAAAAAAAAAAAAAAAAAAAAATCGCTTTTAACTAGGAAAGAAGTTATTAAGCACGAAAGTTCACTGTTACAAAGGTTATAAAAGTAGGTGTAAACAGTGTATTTGTTAACATGCGCATGCGCAGATACGTAACATTGGGAAATAGAGAACTCTCATTTGAAACGTTCATAAACCATTTATTCAAAAATATTGTCAATTTTAAGGGCATCCTCACCCGGCGTCACCTGTCGCTTATGGGCAGACGTGCTATGCGTTTCCGCTCGCTACGCTCGCTCAAGAAGATATCAACTCTAGTCATTCCAACTCGCTAAAACTAATAGAATTCTATTAATTTTAGCGAGTTGGATTGACTAGGGTTTTGATATCTTCTTGAGCGAGCGGAAACGCATAGCATGTATGCCTAAAAGTCGTCCTAGACATTCTTCTTATCCTTCTAGACATCCTTCTTACCTATCTTCTTCTTCAGACGCGTTACAAATCCCCAGTCCCACCGAAAAATGCCTTTAAGCGCTCTTCATATTTATGAGCACGTATAAAGAGAAATTCGGCTAAATGCCCATCTAAATGGTCATATCGCGGGATACTATCCCGAACTTCTCTCCAAATGCGCTCAATATGTTTGAGAAAATTACTCAAAAATTTGAGTAATTCTTCTCTATTGTGGACGAGAATAATAAAGTCGTGCAACTTCATTGCTAGTTTTTTATAAAATAAAAGTATGTTTACTATCAAAGTTCAGCAGGCGCAAATTAGAACGAACTAATAATTATAAAGCTTAGTAAGGATTTCTGTTATATAATACTTTTCATGAACGAAACAAGAAATGTAAAGAATGTTTCATTATTTAAAAAAGTGGTTGTGAATAAAAAACTGCTGGTGAATTTAAATAATTGATGGTAAATTTCAACAAAGACTTCTTTATTACGGACTTTTCTATACCCGCGCATGCGTATGTTGACAAATTTAGTTGTTTACATTAGCTCTCATAACCCGCACAACAGTGAACTTTAGTGCTTAATAACTTCTTTCCTGGTTGAAAGCAAGCTTTTTTTTTTAACGGATTCATGTTTAGTGCATCAAAATACGTTATTGTACAAAATTTGAAAGAAATCGGTTTTGGGACGCGAAACTTCAGTTCTACCATACAATTTAATATATATATATATATATATATATATATATATATATATATATATATTTGCGGGAGATGGTGGGTTCGATCCCCACCCGTGGCAGGAATTTTCTCATCTAACGGCTCGTTGGGAAAATTCCTCGCTGCACACTGGATGTCGGCGCTAATGGCCTAAATGTCGATGCACCTTCGAGATTTTATTTTATATTTTTCACGAAACCCCACCAATAACTGCTACTACTCCTTTACGAATTTCACTAGAGATATGAACGGAACCGCGCTAAGACTACGCAGTTCCTGCGAGTAGGACTTTTTATTTTGTAGCCCTCCATGTTCATTGTAAAACCATTTCATTTATTAATTTAATTATTTTCTTCTCTTTTTTTTTGTATTAATTTTATTTTGGCCTCTTTTGTAAGATTTCCAAAAACATCTAACTAGTCACCACATATGTTTTTTTGTACACTTTATTTTTAACTGCTAATGACAGTTCTTGAGAAATAGAAATTCATGTCGCTCTTGTTGCAGTTATCCAATAAATAAATAAATACAAACGTTTACGAGATGTGTGTGACTGTTTTTTAGCATTGTACAAGTGTAGAACTGTTATAAGAAACGTAGGAATAATGTCAAAAACGTAGGAATAATGTCAAAAACGTAGGAATAATATCAAAAAGTAAAATTCATTTTAATCCAGCGCTTATCTCTTTCTTACTATTTGAAATCATTTTACTCAATTTACAATATCTTTGGAGTTCAGAAACGATGAGATTAAAAACCCATTTCCTATTTTCCTTACAGGTCGTGTAACCATATAGGCTATTTGGCTACATATCACAGTATGACAAGTTAAGCCATCTAATCAAGCCAAGACTTCAGATATACGTATTAGCGTTATATTCATCTAAAGGCAGACACAATCATTGTATTAATAAGGCATGTAGTAAATGTGGGATAATAAATTTATATCCTAATCGGGGATCCTTCTCAAGAACATTTTAATTACCTTCTTACTTTTAATAACGAACCTTTGTAATTGATCGAGAATTGGCTAAAAAAAATTTGGAAATTTGAATATTTAACATCTTACGTTCAAATAAATGAAAAAAAGCTAAAATTAAAACAACATTTTTTATAAAAACAAATTTATTAAATTTTAACGTCCATTTATTATTAACTACGAATTTTGGGACGGGTTATCTACAGGTTACCACCCATTTCTAGCCAGGATAGGGCTGATGCCTTTTCTTTTTTCTAAAGAAAAGCCACCACCCCTAGTGGGAATAGAACCCACGAGGTGGCACGGAGTGTAAGCGCTCACGCCTTAACGCTCACGGCCACCAAAAAAAAAATTAAGACATCCGAATTTTAACAAGAATAACATTTTTTTAACCGTTTACTCCTACATGTTGAGCTTGTGTTGTAAAAATAATAAAATATTGTGTCACATTTACATCGCATTTTGAAATTTTAATTGTTCTTATGTTTAATTTTTTTTAACAGTGATGTTTTGAAAGTAATTGGAGCATTGATAGTTCGGAGGCTTTGATAGTTGAGAATATTCTCTTTTAGCGTTTTACTTTGATGGTATTTTTTTTTATTCGGGTGCAGTAATTCCTGAATGGCGAAAGTTTTGGTTTGGGTATTGTATTTTTTTTAATTTTTGAACATTTATTAAGCAAAACATTTAAAACAAATTAATAAATCAAATAATTGTAAATAAATGAAATAGATTAATGCTAATAGTAGACAAATTATTATTTTTCTGAAGAATAAAATTAGTTTATCAAATGATTGTTGGTAAATTATGTAAACCATATTTGCGTTTTTTAGATAAATCATTCAAATAAAAATAGATCCCTGCTGATAGGATTTCTCGTACAAATAATTTTAACGGTTGTCAATGGTCTGTTAACATTACTTTATTTTGATGAAAGTAGTCACTTAAAGAAAATAATACCAGTTTTTAAACAAATAATCACGCTTTCTGGTTCCAGTTAACTAGTCGAACTGGTAGGCTGTAGACATTTAACCATAGCAATCATATTGAGGCTGTGAATGATTGAATAAAGTATATTTTTATTTCTCTTCTAATTTGTATAAATTGCTCAAATAATTAAATAAAATTTACAATAATGCTTAGGGAGGGCCCATCAGCTACATATTGTAATTGTAGCGACTGATAATTTATTGCAGAACATTAATTGAGTTAGCTTGTGCAACACCTGTCGGTCTGTTTGTTTGTTATACAAATTCACACCTTTTGACCTATTTTGACCAAACTTGGCACATAAGTAGGTCTTGATCCGGGGAGTGCACTAGGCCAGGTTAAAATCGTCTAGGAATCACAGTTAGGAGGTTACAGGTTTTTAAACTGTAAACCCGAACAGTTACAGATTTGCGTTATTAGAGTTTAATATTAATAACACTGTTCTGCACGAAAATCCTCCTTCAAACCAAAACATGCTTTCTTACTGTTTTCAAATGTGCTGAACACGAATTTGAAGTCAGATTCTGTCTATCACGCACAGTTTCTTGAGAAATTCTAGTTTTTTATCCAAAAATGTGAGTTTTTTGTAAATTTGACGATTTTTTTGGCATCAAAACATAGTGAAAAAAATTCAAAAGCCCGATGATTTTGAGCGCAATGAAGTATATTTGAACGAAAAAATTTGATGGGAATATTACAAGTGGTTGAAGAAATATGCCTAAAAGTGTTTTTTCAGTTTTTGATCTTGAGGCAGGGATTTGGTCTCTACCTGGATCTTTAGGGGAATGACCTTCCTTTCTCTTTTATAGTGGTATCCTTTTCATTCAAATCCTTACCTGCCCCCCTTTCACCCTCATCACCCCAACTCCCCCCCCCTCCCACTCAGCCCCTCTCTTGTCACTATTTTCTTCTAGGATTTGATCAGTACTCTCGAGGCTTTCGCTAAACGCACTTATTTGGATATTCAGTTGTGCTATCATTGTTCTGGGAACAGTTTACTTTTTCTCTGTAATGTCACGACAGTGTATAAATAAGCCTGATTCCTTTTGCTATGTTTGTGGTGAAGTCACATTCAAGTCCACTCAGAAACCTCTGACTCCGCTGGTGAAGAAGGCATACGAGTTATACTTTGGATGTAAAGTAAGTGATCAGGACAAATCCTGGGCTCCTAAAATATGCTGTACTTCATGCTCACGTTCTCTGACTGGTTGGCTAAATGGGACACATAAGTCAATGCCATTTGCAGTTCCCATGATATGGCGAGAACCTACAAATCACGTGACCGATTGCTATTTTTGCATGACCACAATCAAAGGTTTCTCGTTCAAGAGCAAAAAGAAAATTGTTTATCCCAACATCCCCTCTGCCATGAGACCAGCTCCACATGATGCCTCCATGCCCATCCCACCAAATCCGAGTAAGTTCCGTCTTAGTACTGAGGAGTGCAGCGATTCTGAAACCGTTTCACCTCAACCTGGAACCAGTCAACAAGAAGAAATTTCAAGTTCGTCCAGCCCCTCTGAAACTCAGCCACAGCTCATAAATCAGAGGCGATTGAATGATCTTGTTCGTGATTTAGATCTCCCAAAATCAAAAGCTCAGCTGCTTGGGTCAAGGTTGCAACAATGGAATCTCTTGGAAGGAGGCGTGAATATATCTTTCTTCAGAAAAAGGGAATCAGGAGTTCTAAGCTTTTTCTCGATGGAAGAAAATCTTGTATTTTGCAATGATGTATTTCATTTGCTTCAGGAACTTGATCTGCCAACCAATCCAGAGGAATGGAGACTATTCATTGACAGCTGCAAGTTTAGTTTAAAAGGAGTACTCCTTCATAATGGAAACAAACATCCATCTATCCCAGTAGCTCATTCGGTCCACATGAAAGAAACCTATGACAACATGAAGATACTTCTACAAAAAATCAAGTACCATGAGTACAAATGGCGCATTTGTGCAGATCTTAAAGTGGTAGCCATGCTTACAGGACTGCAAGGAGGTTACACTAAATTTTGTTGTTTTTTGTGCGAGTGGGACAGCAGAAAAAGAGGAGACCATTATGTCGTAAAAAATGGCCAGAGCGTAAGGAAAAAGTAGATGAAAAAAACATTACCAATCCTCCATTAGTGGACAAAAACCAAATAATTTTACCCCCACTCCACATAAAATTGGGGCTAATGAAAAACTTCGTAAAAGCGATGGACAAGGAAGGAGAAGGTTTCATGTACTTAAAACAAAAATTTCCGCATCTCAGCGATGATAAGATAAAGGAGGGAATTTTCGTAGGACCCCAAATTCGACATCTACTCAAGGACCTCACTTTTGAAGCAAAGTTAAATACTACTGAGAAAAAGGCTTAGATTGCTTTTCGAGAGGTATGTGCTAAGTTTTTGGGAAACGAAAAATCTAGAGACTACTGAAAAATAGTCCAAGAACTGCTTACTTCATATAAAACATTGGGATGCAATATGTCCTTAAAAATACATTTCCTGCATAGTCACCTAGACTTTTTCGCCCCAAATTTGGGTGCAGTTTCGGACGAACATGGAGAACGATTCCACCAAGACATATCCAGAATGGAAAAAAGATATACTGGCAAATGGAATGAGAAGATGCTGGCGGATTACTGCTGGACACTGCAGGACGATGTGTGTATATTTTTTGAGTTGTGTCATATCTAGTATTATATCTGATAGCATGCAGGATTCAATTAATTATATTTTACCGTTGAAAAAGAAAAAAAAATCTGTTATAATAAAGACAATAATTTTCAAATACAATTTATCATTTTTTCCAAGTTTCTCCTCTTTTCTCTCAAAATCAGAGGGTGATAGTATTTTTCTGAGTTCAGATTCGGACTCAGCACACCACCTGAAAACATGAGAAACAGGCAAAATTGTTCAAGGGAGGGGAGAAAAGTTTTTTTTTTTGCAGAACAGTGTAATTTGGCTTATAATTTATTTTTGCTTTTCTAGACGGAGAAAGTAGGCTCGCCGGGTAACAGCTAGTCTTTCAATATTTAAATATTGCCGAACTCATCGCCGGTATTGGCGGAGAGGAGGCGAGCAAATGGGCTCGGCGGTAAAAAGGTCTTAAAAAAAAAACAAAAAAAAAAAAAACTTTATAACATAGGAAATAAAAAAAATGCTCACTTGATGATGGCGTGGAGATATTGGATACCGTCGGTTCCACAGCTGCGTCCTTGGCATCAGGCGTCGAATCTTTAAAAAATAACCAAAAATAGATTTTCCTTGATTCTTATTACTAAAATAATAAAATAACCAGAAAAATTAAACAAATTATTAATAACAGTGAGAAATGATATTCGAATAAATTTAAGAAAACCTGAAACTTCATTGAGCTATGGATATACCACAAATTCATTGTTGCAAGTTGATTCTTAATTATCATGCTGTAAGGCAAATGCTTTGTTTCTTACTTTGTAAGAATCAGTCCCGTAACAGGCAACAAGGGCCTAAATGAGAAATAGTGTGGTAAGTTCTATGCTCCGGCCGCCTGTTTTCCCCATTTTCAGGCACCCATTAATAAATTAATTAAAAGGTGGGTGGGCCTAGGGACGGCATGGGACCCGAATCCAGCCCTCGAACGATGACACCAGAGGATAAAATCTTCAGTGCGCGCTCGAGTTTTGAACTCGGGTCTTCCAGCATATTATTCGGGTGGTTTACCACTGAGCTAATCTCACTATCTACTTTGTATTACAAAGTAAATATTCTTACAAATAATATATAGTAAATACAGAGTATATACTAATTACAATATAGTAAATATTCTTACAAATAATATATAGTAAATACAGAGTATATACTAATTACAATATAGTAAATATTCTTACAAATAATATATATTAAATACAGAGTATATACTAATTACAATATAGTAAATATTCTTACAAAGTAAAGATATTTACTATATTTTTAGAGGCAATTGTTAGTTTAAGATATTACGTATTTTTTTCTATTTCACTCATTTATCTTTTATCTTCTACGCCAGAGTATCCTTCATCCTAAAATTTGTGGCAGAAAGCTCTCTCGCCTTCAACCTGATCAGCGAATAATAAACTTCTTTTGGCTAGTCCTCATTTTAATCGGTAAGGCAGCCATCTTCTTCCCTGGCTCATCGAGTAACATGGCAGATAGAGGGCCTCTAAATGGAACCAGCTATTGGGACGAGTGGTAAAAAAAAAAAAAAAAAAAAAAAAAAAAAAAAAAAAAAAAAAAAAAAAAAAAAAAAAATAATGCCTTACAAGTATAAAAGAACAGAAAGAGAAATTAACCTAAATCCCATAGTAAGAATTCTATTGTAGCTCCTAAAACATTTTATTTTGATAATAAAAAAGAAATTATTTCAAAGTATTCCAGATACTTACATAGAATTGAAGGAAGAATCATGTCATCGTAGTATAAGGGTATATTCGGTTCCAAATCCATTTCTGCAATAAATAGAAAAAAAAACAACATATTTATTACTTTGAGTGAATATAAATTTAAATAAATACTTAATGACAAAACAATAACCAGTTTCTATCCGATTTAAATCTTTATCTTCAAGAAAATTATCTGTCCTCGTTGGGAATCGAACCCAGTTATTCCGGCCTCTGTCCGAATACCTTAATCATATAGATTTTAGGGTTTTGTATAGCGGCAATGCAAATTCATTCTTCGAAAGAAGCAATGTCTAAGTAGATGACAACAGAAAGTAGTTATTCAGAAGAAGTCCTTACGGTTCGAAAATATTTGGTGAAGCAAAATAACATTTTTGTGAAGGATAAAATCATTTTATAGTAATAGTCCAATCCGAGTTAATAGATTATAGATTAGTTAATAGCTATTTTTTTTATTCCTTTTTTTTTTTTTTTAATTTGGGTGAATTGGAGTTTCCGACCTTAGAGGTATTTTTTAATTATTTATTATTATTATTTGGCATTTCACTATAATCCCTTTCTGCCCTTAAGGTTGCTTTTACTGGGTTGGAAAAGGATTACGTTTTAATATGGACGGTTTTGAGAAACTCATGAATGGTGTTTATTTTTGTGTCGTGAACTCCAAAGATCAGCCTTATTTTTTCCTGTTTTAGCATAAGTATGCTATAGCGGACTAAACTTAAAAAAAAAAAAAAAAAAAAACTATTTCGTTTAGAGCCTTTTGCTCAAATTCAGGAACACAAATATGCTTTAGGTCCAATCGACAAACCTATGCAATGTACTGTATAACATAGTCTTCTTTTTCGTACATGACCACCGTGCATGCGCGAACGCCAGCGGACACCTTCTTGTGACACTTTCTTTTAACGCTAGATCCACCCGATAAACCTATGTAATGTATTCTATAACACACAGTCATCTTTTTCGTACATGGCCACTGCGCATGCGCGAACGCCACTGCGCATGCACAAACGCCACTGCCCATGCGCGAACGCCAGCGGACACTTTTAGCACTTTCCTCCGAAGGAAAGTAGCTATTGAGGTTGTACTCATGACGGAATTTTTGAAAATTTTCTATATATATATATATATATATATATATATATATATATATATATATATATATATGTGTGTGTGTGTGTGTGTGTGTCTGTTAACACGATAGCGGCCAGAGTTTTTATTTTTTCGTCACGAAACTTGGTATATAGCATTCAATTAGCAAACGATTGAACGAGTTCGTTAACCACCAAAGTGGGTCCACCGGAAGGGGGGGTTTACCCCGAACCCAAAACACTAATTTGACGATGTCAGCCGTAATATTTGTTATATTTCAACGAAACTTGGTATTCGTAGCGGTAATATAGAGAGAAAAGTGAGGTATAAAAATGAACTAAATCGGTTCATTAGGAGGGGGGTTTACTCCGGACCCACAATACCAATTCGCCACTACCAGCCGTGATTTTTGGTATATTTCGACGAAACTCGGTATTCGTAGTGGTAATCCACAGGTAAATATGTGTTGTAAAAATAAACTAAATCGGTTCATTAGGAGGGGGGTTTTCTCCGGACCCACAATACCAATTCGCCACTACCAGCCGTGATTTTGGTATATTTCGACGAAAGTCGGTATTCGTAGTGGTAATCTACAGGTAAATATGTGTTGTAAAAATAACCTAAATCGGTTCATTAGAGTAGTGTAGTAGGTACCATGTGTAAACATAACTCTGGAAGAAAATTAATAATTGATCAGTTACTCACTACAAAATTAAAAGAGAACTATTCATGTTTTTATTTTATTTATGTAGGATATTTTAAGTAAATTGTTATGGGAAGCAGTCTAAACTACACAAATTCTGAGGAAAGTGCTTAGTTATGCAGCTCCTGCGTGACGGAATTTTTTGTGACACATACAGTCTTCTTTTACGTGCATGGCCACCCGACTGCACATGCGCGAACACCATCGGACACTTTTTTGTGACACATACAGTCTTCTTTTCGTACATGGCCAGTGCTCATGCGCGAACACCAGCGGAAACTTTTTGTGACGTTTTTTTTTCAGTTTAGTCACCGCTAAAGCAAATTTATGCTAAAACGGTAAAAAAAAAAGTGTCCGCACCTATATAATACAGAGCTATCTTATTCATGACCATACGGCAAACTAGGGAGATAGTGTGGTCAGTACTATGCTCCGGTCACCTGACTTTCCCCTTAGCCGCTTCGAGTGCTAGAGTCATTAGCATCAAGGCACCCATTATTAAATTAATTAAAGGCTGGGTTGGCCACGGGACGGTCAGGGAGGCCGAATTCAACCCATGAAGGACAACACTAGTAGAAACATCTTTAGTGCTTGCTCGGGATTTGTACTCAGGTCCTCCAACTTATTA
Source organism: Gonocerus acuteangulatus (assembly GCA_946811695.1). Lineage (NCBI taxonomy): Eukaryota > Metazoa > Arthropoda > Insecta > Hemiptera > Coreidae > Gonocerus > Gonocerus acuteangulatus. The sequence continues at coordinate 58,323,352 of OX328129.1, read as the reverse complement.
GTGCTATATCACTGAGCTAACCTCGCCTCCATATATATACCATGAATAAAGAAATGTATATTTACATTTATCACTCCTTTTGGAACATATGAACCCGCGTGGAACATTAGTTAGGGCGTGCATATACCAAGTCCTATCCAGAATGGTAAAAGTCCGACTCGCAGGAACTGCGTCATCATAGCGCGGTTCCATTCATCCCCGATAGGGAGGAACCCCGCTTATAAGGTTGATACAATGAAACAATCCGAAAGTGCCGACTAGAAAATTTCGCGTTTCAGAACCCCTAGAGACCGAAAATAACGGTGGTTCAAATTTGTATATATATATATATATATATATATATATATATGTATATGTATATATTTATATATATATATATATGTGTATATGTATATATTTATATATATATATATATATATATATATATTTGTCTGTTCGCTCATTTCTGGCTTCCCTAATGGTCCGATTGTGATGAAATTTGGTACAAAAATCCGTCGTCCAATTTGAAAGGTCAAGTTCGTTAACCAGCAAAATCCGCCTACTGGAAGATGGCGTTTGGGGCGAAATTCGCGCAAAAAAATTCGTAACGCTTACGTTTTTGAGTTCATAAGCTTCTAAGTACTCGTTTTATATGATTCCTGGGCTAGGAAAACGAATGAAACCATTTTCAAGGCGATAGCTTTAACCGTTTTCGAGAAAATTGGAAAAATATTTTTTGAATACCGTATTTGGTTTGGGTACTTAGAATCATGAGATTCAGGTGAAACATTTTCTGCATGTTCGACTTTCATCAAAACTAATATGTTGAAATTTTGGTTACGTTTGGAGTTAAGGAAGGGTTAGAATAAAATATTTTATTAACAGACATAAAAAGTTTTAGTAACTTTGTTTACTTTCCTTAATATCTCGAAAACGGTTGAGAATCTTGGTAAACGGAAGAATACCATTAGAAAGCTTACTAAATGCTCTACAAAAAAGGTTCTGAAGAAAGTTTTAATTAGGCGATGTCAATCGGAGAAAAAAGTGCTTAAAGCTTTAAATTAATTGATTTCGTTTATTCCAATATATATATATATATATATATATATATATATATATATATACATATGTAAATATATATATATATATATATATATATAAATATATATATATATATATATATATATATATAAATATATATATATATAAATATATATATACAAAATTGAACCACCGTCATTTTCGGTCTCTAGGGGTTCTGAAACGCAAAATTTTCTAGTCGGCACTTCCGGATTATTTCATGAGATCAACCTTATAAGCGGGGTTCCTCCCTATGAAGGGAGGGAGGAACCGCGCTAAAATATCATTTATCTTATCGTACGAACGTCGGATAGTTATATCAGGTATGAACTCAGTCTATTTGTTAGTGTTTTCCACAAAAACAACTTTGAACTTTATGACTTACCGTAAAGAACGCTACGGAGACAAAGATGGAATTAAATGAAGTAATACAAAATTTACGAATTTTTGTCACATAGAAACGTGTTTATATTACAACGCAAAGCTTTCTTCTTTAGGACATGATGAATTAAAATGCAATCCCACAAACACTTTTGGCAGTAAACCTGAGCCCTTTTTAAGAGCTTATATTATTATTGACACCGATAAATTATATATTAAAGACTTAATTTAGTAAAAACTTACTTGGCTGGACGGATGGACAACAAGAAAATATTAAACGTTCACTATATCAGGAGCAGTGGGGTACTGGATCTTATCTCCATAGATGCGGCACAGGAAACGGCTGCTTATCACAACTCCTTCACAAGTACAGTTTATTCGAATCAAAATAAATCATTTAGGAATAATTATTGTCTGAAATCTGGACTTAGAAAATGTGACTAAACATTGGCAGAGAAATTAAGAAATTGGATTTTATTCTTCCAATGCTTATGAACTATTAAGAGCGTTTATTAGGGGGAAAAAAAAAACATTCAAGGACGTTTCGCAATTTATGGAGGGTGGTGTAAGTCAGTTTGAATATAATGGTCTCTTATAATGATTCTCTAACCTCTTATAATAATTCTTCAGCTTTCGAATACTGGACATTAATAATACCGTATATATTTACTTCCTTAGACTTACAATACCACTACATTCTTGACTTGGAACAACAATTATAAGCAATAATGTTGCCATACCTGTTGGTGGAGACACTCTCCAACAAGAGCTACTACAACAATACATTTACTGGCGGACCTAACCCCTTAGATTATTTATATAAAAAATACAACCCAAGATATATGGCACAGTACAAATCAAGGCACACAAATAAAAAAGTGGTATTTTCCAAAGACACCATACTTATATTCTTATTTGTTTTGAGACGCTGAATCCGAATCTGGAGGACGTGAAGTTTAAGGGCATTTGAAGGTCACATTTCGTATGAAGTCGTTAAAGAAAAAATAACTAGATTTTCCATGGTTTTGAGGGTCACTAAATTCGAATCCGAGATCTGCTTCACCCCATCGGCGCAAAATCAAGGTCATTTCGAGGACAAATACATATGTCTACAAACCCAAAACATGAATTTTGACTGCAGATTCATTTTTTGCCAAGTAAACATATTTGTCCTTGGTAGGACCTTGATTTTGCACCAATAGTGTGAAACAGACGTCAGATTTGAATTCTGCGACCCTCAAAACCAAAGAAGCTCTAGTTATTTCTTCTTTATCGACTTCATATGAAATGTGACCTTTAAATGCACTTAAACCTGACGTGCTGGTGTCAAACGGACTCTGGATTCGGATTCAGCGTGGATATACATAAGAATATATTTTTTTTTTTTTAGTAGCGCATTACCATCTGCGCTATTAACGGACAGTATCCCAACTACACGAGGGAGCTTCAACACCATTGGTCCGCCGATACTGGGGCTAGAGAGGAGAAAGGGCGCCCAGATCGAGAAAAATGTCATTCCCTCGGCAGCCACCGAGGAAGAAACAACAATGACCTGGCTGACGAAGATGGCGATGAACTCATCGAAATATTCCAGGAAGAAGTGAGGAGTACCACCGCTGGAGAAAAATGCCGTTCCATCCAAAAATATCATCCCAGTGACGAAAAATAAACATCAAACAAGAATATATGTATGGTGTCTTTGAAAAAGACTACTCTTTTTTTTTGGGTGTGCCTGTGTAATTCATTGAACCACTGCAAAGTGCACTAGGCGGCTTACATAATTGCCTGACTTAATTTACAAATCTCCAACTTGAGAAGAACGCACAATATACAGGGTTGTCCGGAAAGTTTGTAGAGAAATTTAATAGACTAAGTATTTTTACACTAAATTTCATTAAAGTTTGGCCATTATTGAGACTGCTAGAGCGCGAACAGACACACACATATATATACATACAAATTCGTACCATCAGTATTTTCGTGACCTATAAGTTACTTCCTCCTCAGTTAAAATAATTAAATTTGAATCTTTTAAAACATGTTTTCTACAAAAGGGATTAGCTTTTGTTTTATTTGCAAAGGCAATCACTTAGGTCAGTTTGTCCTGTGCCTAGTAAAACTGTTATAGAAATAAGTCCCCTGATTCTTATTATCAATGGTCCCTCAACCAACTATCTTCTAACAGGAAGTAAGACGCAGGCCAGAACAAGGACTCAAAATGAAGGGACCTTAGATGGAGTTGTTCATACTTTTTTCTGTAAACTCTTTCATAGTGCGCTCCAAAAAGCTGCACTCCGCTCCGCTGTATCTGTGTTTCTACCCTTAGGCCTCGGGTACGATATGAGCGAAGAGCGATAAGCGAAAAGCTTCAGAGCAGCGTCGCTCACATTAATGTTAAGCTGGAGTCCAGTAGGACTGCCTACAATATGCATGAGCGACCGGGCGACGCGTCGCGACGTGGCTTGCAGGTTCCTGACTGTCGCTCATCGCTCAGCCCAGACATTAAATTTTTCTCGTAGCTCACCCCAGACATTATATATTGCTCACTACAAAAAAGGCTACAGCCTCTAAATCTTAACCGATTTCAATGCATTTTTTTTTTTTTTTTTTTTTTTACAAATGAAAGCTAATAAAATTTAGAATAACGTTGTCTAGTAAGAATTTTGGTTTTGTTTCCCTTGTTTAATAAATTTCTTGTAAAGAAGTTAAATTCACGAAATTCTACAATTGAACATAAAATTTCTCATCTAACTTAATATCAGTACTGATATCGTTGAAATTAAATATTCGAATTCTGATTAGGAGTATATTTTATTATTTACAAATGAAAACAAAACATATGATGATCTATTTCGATTTTTTATATCCAACAATATTAATTTTAAGGATTTTGACACACCTTTGGAAAAATGGACTAACTTATTTGGTATTGCGTTTTCAAAAAGTGCGAAAAACAGTTTTCGGGAGATATAAAGGAAATGGTGCTATCATTTTCAACTTAGATGGAATGCTGCAAATAGATCTTTGGAACATAAATTTTCCAAGTATATTCTCAAGAGCTTCAATCCAGTCCAGGCATTCCTACTAGATCAAAATAATGCGAGCATTTGTCAGAAATACAAAAACGGAGAAGAACCAAAGATTTCAGAAATTGTTCTGATGAGGAGTTCAATTTCGTTTTTAAAAAAAATTCACATCTGAAAATGCTCGTTATGTTTTTGATTTTATGCAGAGGCTATCCGGAATATATTGATCAAATTAAGCCCTATTCTGATAATCGCATTCATTTATATGTTAATTAATCTTATTTATAAAAAATATGTTGATATTATGTGCTTAAAAATCACATTATATATTTAGCAAGAGATACATAATATGTATTTACACACTTAATAGTCATCCTACCCGTTATATCGCAACTGGCGAAATGCCTATGAAAATTGCTAATCATGCAGTTGAATATTAGATTTGCTTTAAAATGACACGAGAAGCAATACTCTAGGATTAGTAGATATATTAATGAATGTCCGGCCTACCCTGTCACTCGCCTCACTGTGAGACGCTCTGTATCGTAGCCGGCGTCGCTCTGTCGCTATGTCGTTCTGTAGCCCATCGCTCATCGCTCGTATCGTACCTGAGGCCTTAGATGAATATCGAGTGAACACAGCTAATTTATTCAAGGAGGCCGAGTGGCCGTGAGTGTTAAGGCGTGTGCACTCAGTGCCTTCTAAGATCGTGGTTTCGATACCCACTAGGGGTGATGGCTTTTCTTTCGGAAAGAGAAAAGGCAACAGCCCTATCCGGGTTGTTACATGCTGGTAACCTGTAAAAAAACAGTCCCAAAAATTTGTGTAATGTATAAGCGGACGTTAAACTGTAAATAAATACATGATTTACTTAACAATAAAAATAAAGAATTTAGGTTTTCCTCCGTTTATTATGTTTATAAATTAATATTATATTCGTTGTTGTTTTATTGTCTAATTTGGACTTAATAATTACGCACCTATAAATAAATTACTCACTAAAATAAAACAAAACAAAAATTATATTAATGTGCTAATTAAAATTAATAAAGAAATTCTTGTGTTTTTGCTGATTTTTTTCCAATTTAAACGTTTTCAGGCGTCTTTTATCACGAGCCATAAAATTGCACTGCTTGTCCCTTCTTACAGATAAACTATGGAAGATAATTGAAATAAATCTGTTGATAATTCTGTAAAAGAAGAGGCTCTGGGAAACATTTATTGAACTTGTGAATAAATTTTTAGGCTATTGGTAAAATTGAAGAACAAGTTTTATAAAAATAACGACACTTATAACCTTTAACCTACACATTTCCTAATTTATACAAATCAATAAAACAGATAAAATAAATTCATTTATGGATCTGTTTTCATAATGTACAAATAACCATTAAACTCAGATATTTAAGAAGCTCAACTCAAATAATAAGGTATTACAAAAAGTCCGTCACGCAGGAGCTGCATAACTAAGCACTTTCCTCAGAATTTGGGTAGTGTAGACTGCTTTCCAGAACAATTTGCTTAAAATATCCTACATAAATAAAATAAAAACGTGAATAGTTCTCATTTTGTAATGAGTAACTGATCAATTATTAATTTGCATCCAGAGTTATGTTTACACATGGTACCTACTACACTACGTAATAAATACAAAAATCCTCATATTATCGTATTTTGATGTAACGCAGGAACAGGATACAGTCACTCTAGTGGTAGAAAGCGCTCCTTGCGGCGGCTTTGTGAACCTACGTCTGCCGGCTTTTCTATTCAAATATATTACAAATTAAACCCCCGCTTTCCGATTGACCGATTCAGCTCATTTTTACAACACTTCTTTCTCATGAGTTACCCACGACGTATACAGCGTTTCGTTACAATACAGCAGAAATTACGACCGGAATGAGTATATTAGGAATTTGGGTCCGGAGTAAACCCCCCCTTCTAATGAACCGATTTAGTTTCTTTTTACAACACATATTTACCTGTAGATTACCACTACGAATACCGAGTTACGTCGAAATATACCAAAAATCACGGCTGGTAGTGGCGAATTGGTATTGTGGGTCCGGAGTAAACCCCCCCTCCTAATGAACCGATTTCGTTTATTTTTACAACACATATTTACCTGTGGATTAGCACTACGAATACCGAGTTTCGTCGAAATATACCAAAAATCACGGCTGGTAGTGGCGAATTGGTATTGTGGGTCCGGAGTAAACCCCCCCTTCTAATGAACCGATTTAGTTCATTTTTATATCTCACTTTTCTCTCTATATTAACACTACGAATACCAAGTTTCGTTGAAATATAACAAATATTACGGCTGACATAGTCAAATAAGTGTTTTAGGTTCGGGGTAAACCCCCCCTTTCGGTGGACCGACTTTGGTGGTTAACGAACTCGTTCAATCGTTTGCTAATTGAATGCTATATACCAAGTTTCGTGACGAAAAAACAAAAACTCTGGCCGCTATCGTGTTAACAGACACATATATATATATATGCATATATATATATATATATATATATATATATATATATATATAGATATATATAAATTTTAACGGGGGTCATTTTCGGTGTCTACTAGGTAGGATCGATAAAGATTTGAAGAAATTTTTCAAAAATTCCGTCATGAGTCCAACCTCAATAGCTACTTTCCTTCGGAGGAAAGTGCTAAAAGTGATTTCATTTGATTGAGATGTGCAAATAATGAATTTGGCTATTCGGAGGTAAAAGTAATTTATTAAATAAGGAAACTATAAATACCAAATATTTTTCGATGGTTTCCAGTCTACTATAGATGAAAGCCCGGTGATCTGAACTAGTAACGCAAAACTAAAGAAGCTAGGACTAAAACGAACTGAAAGGAACCAGTGTAGCCAACAAAGCCCTAGACAGGACATCCTTATCTAAGCCCATAATCCTTCTTGGGAAATAGTTATATCTACAGTACAAGGATCTATTGATTATCTTTCAGCATTGCATTTATTAGAATCAAAGTTCAAAACAGGGAATAAAAATCTCTGGAATCAAATAAATTTTGAACTGCGTCATCTTAGCGCGGTTCCGTTCATATCCCTGGTGCATTAGGATAAACCACCGCCCTACATGAATCGATCCATGCAAAAAGAGCTTCAGTCCATAATCAGTATTTTTGAGAAAACGAGAAAAAACTGTCTACACCCTTCATTTGTTTTATTATTGTGCTATTTTTTTTTTTTTTTTGTCTGAGTACCCCATACTGACACAAGTTATATATGAAACATTGGTTATTAATAACAAATGCATTATATTATTAAAATATAATATTAGTGCTTGGACTGAAGCTCTTCTTGCATGGAACAGCCTAAGGAGTACCTCCTTGCAAAATATAAGGTCTAATATAATGTAAAACACATTGTAAGATATATTGAGTAACAGTTTATTATCAGTGGTGGGTCATTCCATGTGAAATCACCCAGGTCGTGTCACGCATGATTTCAGATTTTCCTGAAATTATTTGTTATACTTATCCCCTAAGAATACCTGTAAAGTTTTATTGTTCTAAGATATATACTTTTCCTTTAATCCAATTTTTAAAATATTAATATTGTGATAATTTGGTTTCACAGATTCGCTTGCGGTAAATGACTAATATTTACAAAAAATATAATATTTCCGGTATCAATAAAGATTTTGATCTGGAAATTTTTTCATAGTTTAACAGAAGTACACACTTTATAAAAATGCAGTCATTTAAGTAGCCATAGTATTACAAAAAATTATAAAATTCATATTGCTTGACATTATTGTGTTTTTGAAACTAAAACATGGGTTTACAAAAACGCTTGTAACTTTTTTATCCAAATTACTAGAAAGCTGGAAAAGGTTTCAAATAAACCCTAAGATTTATAAGTTTATAAGCTTATAAGCTTGTAAGTACTCGTTTTATAGGCTTCTTGGGCTAGGAAAACGAATGAAACCATTTTCAAGGCGATAGCTTCAACCGTTTTCGAGAAAATTGAAAAAATAGTTTTTGAATACCGTTTTTGATTTGGGTACTGAAAATTATGGGATTCCGTTGAAACATTTTCTGCACGTTCTAATTTCATCAAAACTAGTATGTTGAAAATTTACTTACGTTTGGAGTTAAGGAAGGGTTAAATTAAAATAATTTATTAATAGAGATGAAAAGCTTTGGTAACTTTGTATACTTTCCTTAATATCTCGAAAAAGGTTGAGAATCTTCGTAAACGAAAGGCTACCATTCGTAAGCTTACTAAATGCTCTAGAAAAAAGGATCTGAAGAGTGTTTTGATTAGGTGATATCAAATGGAGAAATAAGAACACAAAACTTAGAAGTTTGATAAACGATAATTGATTTCGTTTATTTAAACGGTTCTTTTTGTCTGTTTTTATTTCTTGTTATTTTTTAATTGCTTATAGTTGGATAATGTATTTCTCAATAAAACAGGGGAATAAATTCAAATTCTCTGAACCTGCAACAGACCTGAAAACGTAAATATTCTCCATGGAGAGTCAGACATCTGTCCGGGTCGAGGTAGTAGGCAGCCTTCAGGTAGGCTTTTATTGCACTTCATAAATCAAGATTCATTGTTCTCATCAAGCATTCTAGGGCAGGTGAAAGTTACCTTTACCTGTAGGAAGTCATGCAGCCAAATGCTATACTATAAATATAATTATATTTTGTGGTTGCATGTGGCCGTAGTTCATTAAAAAATAACACTACTTTCTTATTTTCTTGTACAATTTTATTTTATTTAATTGCATTTAAAAGTGAAATGGATATGTTAGTTCTGCAAGTTAAGTAAATTAGAAATATATTCGTAGAAGAGTCTTCGTAGAACGAAACTTGGGATGGCGGAAAGAGTAATTTCCGCGTAGGACAGTTTCATCCCTAGCCGACAATCTTGGTTTTTTTTTTTTTAATATTTGTTTACATTAGGAATGATTTAAACAAAGTAATAACTGTTTCTATTCTAAGTCTACAAAATGACACTAGGGATATGAATGGAAAGGCGCTAAGATGACGCAGTTCCTGCGAGTCGGATTTTTTTATTAGTATAAAAAAATGAATGGCGTTTTTGTGGGGTCTATTTAAATAATGACATTTACAATAAAACTGTGTAAAATTTGATGCCAGTTGTTCGAGGGTCATTCACACGTCACACGATTTTAGATTTTCCTGAAACTTTGCTCATTAGCTTAAACTTATACCCTAAGCATACCTGTGACGTTTCATTGTTCTAGGACGTATATCTTATTTTAATGGAATTTTGACGAACGACATTATTGTTGTTCCCGAAACTAAAACAAGGGTTTACAAAAACGCTTGTAACTTTTTTCTCCAAACAGCTGGAAAAGGTTTCAAACAAACCCTAAGATTATGAGCTTTTTTATTAGTATAAAAAACTAAATGGCGTTTTTGTGGGGTCCATTTTTAAATTTTTTTTTCTGACATGTTGAATAAAATTGTGTAACATTTGGTGCCAGTTGCTCAAATAGTCCGATTTTTGCATTTTATCGCCCCTTGGTGGCGTAGGTAAATATAGCCTATGTCAGTTCGGGTATGATAAAGCAATCTTGTTTATCGATTTTGCTGGAAATTACACTTTTGTAATACAACATGAAGTTCAGACTTTCCATTGATCAAGGAGGGGCTGTACTCTTCATCCAGTTAATATATATAATTAATGAGAAAAATGACTTGAAAGTATTGAGCCACTGCTTCATAAATGATAATATGGAGCGTGATCTAGGTTTTGTGTATCCACTTCATAAAGATATTATAGAAGGTTGGCTCAGCACTAACCACAAGTAAAGAAAGTACCTTATTTGCCAGACAGATGTGCAGCACAATATAAGAACAGAAATAGCTTCAAAACGCATCGGGAATACAACAACTATTTTTCCATTGATGCCAATATTCCTTTTAGCGTATTTCTTCCCTCCATCCATAGTGAGGAAATCTTCTTACGGATGTGCCGATTAGAAAATTTCACTTTTCTGCCCCAATAGATCGCCCATAGATAGTGTACGAAAATATATACATACTATATTGGGCGAAATTTGCGCGAAAAAATCTTAACATTTACGTTTTTGAGGTAATTTATTTGCAGATACCCTCTTTAGGTCTGGGAAATAATTTACTTTCTTTACTTGTAGTTAGTGCTGAGCCAACGATGCCATAATATCTTTACGAATTGGATACACAAAACCTACATCATGCTCTTGTCATCACTTATGAAGCAGAGGCTCAATACTTTCAATTCATTTATATATATATATATATATATATATATATATATATATATATATATATATATATATATATATATATATACTTGATACAGAGTACAGCACCTCCTTGACCAACGCTAAGTCTGAATTTCAAGCATGCAGAGGAAGTTGCTGCATGATATTATTACTACTTCTTTTGGCAAAATTATTGTTAACTACTGAACTGATTGTTATGAAATTGTAAACATGAATTCTTTTTCGCACTTGAACTGACATAGGCAATGTTTTTTTTTATCTTAACACTACCAAAGGACGCAGAAATGCCAACCGTTTGCAACTGGCACCAAATGTTACACAATTTTATTCAACATGTCAGAAAAAAAAATTTAAAAATGGACCCCACCAAAACGCCATTTAGTTTTTTATACTAATAAAAAGCTCATAATCTTAGGGATTGTTTGAAACCTTTGCCAGCTTTCCAGCTGTTTGGAGAAAAAAGTTACAAGCGTTTTTGTAAACCCTTGTTTTAGTTTCGGGAACAACAATAATGTCGTTCGTCAAAATTCCATTAAAATAAGATATACGTCCTAGAACAATGAAACGTCACAGGTATGCTTAGGGTATAAGTTTAAGCTAATGAGCAAAGTTTCAGAAAAATCTAAAATCGTGTGACGTGTGAATGACCCTTGAACAACTGGCATCAAATTTTACACAGTTTTATTGTAAATGTCATTATTTAAATAGACCCGACAAAAACGCCATTCATTTTTTTATACTAATAAAAAGCTCATAATCTTAGGGTTTATTTGAAACCTTTTCCAGCTTTCCAGTAATTTGGAGAAAAAAGTTACAAGCGTTTTTGTAAACCCATGTTTTAGTTTCAAAAAACACAATAATGTCAAGCAATATGAATTTTATAATTTTTTGTAATACTATGGCTACTTAAATGACTGCATTTTTGTAAAGTGTGTACTTCTGTTAAACTATGAAAAAATTTCCAGATCAAAATCTTTATTGATACCGGAAATATTATATTTTTTGTAAATATTAGTCATTTACCGCAAGCGAATCTGTGAAACCAAATTATCACAATATTAATATTTTAAAAATTGGATTAAAGGAAAAGTATATATCCTAGAACAATAAAACTTCACAGGTATTCTTAGGGCATAAGTATAAGCAAATGTGCAAAGTTTCAGGAAAATCTAAAATCATGGGTAACATTTCATTCAAACATTGGGTGATTTGAAATGGAATGACCCTGGTGTCTTGAACTTCATCTATGTTTATAGTTGTTGGCCAACCCAATATTTCATAGTATAAATTCTTGTGCTCTTTTGATACGTATGGCATCAACTTCTTAATGTCTTAATTTTTTTTTTTTTGCTTGATGGAGACCTTCCCTCCTGGGTAGGTAGGATTGGGAGGGAACACTGGAGCCTGAAGAAGACCTTGGCGTACATGAAAGGTATGTGCTACAATGCCGTTAATGAATTTTTTTGCTACATGTGTTTCTATGGCAACAATGTATCGGACTAAAGTCCTCTTAACATAGAAATGTGTAGTGACCGTCAGAGACAACGAATCCATCACTAACTCATATTTGGAAAAAATGGACTGAAGCTCTTTTTGCATGAATCGATTCACATTTGAACAAAGACAAAAACCCGTTCAAAAGAACAGAACAAACACTTTCAAAGTTTTAAGTACTTATTTCCCCGGTTAACATTGCCCCATCTAAAATTGCTTCGGAACCTTTTCAGTAGAGAATTTAGTGAGCTTCTACTTACCACGAATTCCCAACCGTTTTCGAGATATTTACGGAAATATAGGAAGATCCGAAAAATTTTCATGTCTACTAATAAAATACTTTTTTTTTTGGAATACTTCTTTAACTCCAAATAAAACTAAAATGTAAATATCTTACTTAAGATGAATTTCAAACACTTAAAAAAAAATTAACTGACTCCCACGATTTATTTACTAACTAAAAAAAAAAAAAAAAAAAAAAAAAAATAGATCTGTTTCACTTTTGTCAAAATCAGTTACAGATATTATATAATGAATAGTTTCATTCGAGTTAATTAAATTAATATAATATATCATTTCAGTCAACACCGCAGTGAACCTTCCGCCAAGTCTAGACGTGGCCCTACTTGCGGAAAGTTCTCGGTGGTCTAGACTCTAATGACATATAATATTAGTTTAAGGAACCTGAAGAGACGAGAAACATGTAGAGAAGAATAAAGGAGTAGTGACGAAAGTTTTTTTTTTTTTTTTTTTTTTTTTTTTTTATCTTCTGTCAAATATAAACTTGCAGTAAATATAAATTTACAATCATTTAAATTTATTAATATAATATTGATATTTTCGACTGAGTTCTTGTTGACTTTTGAGAAATAATTGTTTATTAGAATTGGGAATCAATTGGCTGATTGTGATAAGGCTACAAACAGAGTGGAGCTTAGAGAAAGCAAAGAGCATAGCGAATAAAGGCGGTGACAGGTGCGAAATCAAACTGACAGTTGAATTCGTTGCTATTTACTCTGCTTTACCAGCTGATCACATAAGGATAAATATTGTTATAAAGGCTTGTCAGAGACGATAAACAAGTTTAATTTCACGAAGTTGAGGATAATTTTCATAGCTATTGCAGGTAAGGGGAATTTAATATTAAAATTACCTGAATTGTATTGGTATTTGAAAGGAGTTGCTACAGAAGAAAGTACAGGAACAACATACATACGTATAGTCTGTTGAATACTGATCAAAGGAGAGAGAGAGCCTGGCGTGGATGAAGTAGCTCAGGACAAGATCTGCAAATACAGCATAATAGTCACCAAGATATCATATCCTTGCTGTTCATCTTTCATCCTTTGTTCAACTTACTTGCACAATATAAAGCAAAACTGCATTTAAACATTACATTTGTAAATAGTAAACGAGGTAACAAATAACTATTTTTGATAGGGAAATCAATAAGAAAGTCCGACTCGCAGGAACTGCGTCATCTTAGCGCGGTTCCGTTCATATCCCTATTGCCACTATTAAAGGAACAGAAGCAGTTATGAGTAGGTTTTGATCTTTCGTGAAAAAAATAAATATAAAAAAGTCAAAAAAGTTTCAGGCGCCACAACAGGAAACTGAGAATATCCTAAGCGGAATTTACTCCATCCTCTGTCACAACGTACGCTCTTGGAAACACTATAACAGTGTTTCACATTTCTTACTAAATGAACTTGTTTTATTAAAATACACATTTTACTGTTAAATTCAATTAAAAAAACAACAACTAATTAAAACGTTAGGTAAACAAGTAACCTACCCCGTTCGAAAGAGCTTTACTAACAATTCCAAATTACATTAGAATCTTTTTTTGTAGATAATTTAGTAAGCTTTTGAATGGTTACCTTCCACTTACCATGATTTCCCAACCGTTTTCGAGTAATCCCCAAATTCAATGTACAAATTGATATTCATCAAATCTAATATATTTAAATTTTGGTTGCTTTAACAGAAAAGGGAGTATTAGAAAACAAAATATTAATAGACATGAAAATCTTAAGATCTCGGTGTGTTTTTCTAAAATATCTCGAAAACGGTTCGGAAATCATGGTGAGTGGAAGTTGATCACTCGAAAGTTTACCTACTAAATTCTCTACAAAAAAGGTACAAATGTAATGTTCGGTGGGGCGATGTCGATCGGAGAAATAAGTACTCAAAACTTCGAAATTGTAAGTTTTTTCTTTTCAATGGATTTTGCCTCTATGTACCGATCGTTTTTATTGGTTGTTTTATTTATTTATTTCTCATTTCATTTAAAATTAAAATGAGTCCTTTAGTAAAACAAGATAAGAAAATGAGAAACGTTGTTCTAGTATTACCAAGAGCGAACTTTGAGGAAGAGGATGGAGTAATTTCCGCTCAGAATACTGTCAGTTTCCTGTTGTGGCACTTAAAATCTTATATTACTTCACTTTGAGATTTTATATATTTTCATGAAAGATCAAAACCTACCAATAACTCCTTCTATTCCTTTACTAATAGGTCTAGGAATATGAACGGAACATGTTTGAGATGCGTCCAAACAATGATATTTAAATTTTGGCTACGTTTGGAGATCAGGAAGTATTCGAAAAAATATGTAATTAACAGACATGAAACGTTTTGGCTTCCTCGTATATTTTCTTAAATATCTCGATAACGGTTAGAAAATCGTGTTAAATGAAGCTGAAGATTCAAAGTTTACTAAATTCTCTACAAGCAAGATTCTGAAGCAACCTTCGATTAGGCGATGTGTTTGATTTGTTCTTTGGAATGGGTTTTTGTCTCGGTTTAAATTTACTTTTAATTGATATTTCTCGTTTTGTTTTAAATTGCATTTATCTGTAAAAGTAGTATTATAGTAAAAGAAGACAAGAAAATGAGAAATAGTAATAGTGTTCCTAGAGCGAACCTTGACAAAGCCAGGCAGTCATTTTTCCATCTCTTTCTCCACCTACCATAAATTTGGTAGTATGGTAGGTACCCTTGTCGTCTGCCACGTATCTGGGACCATAAAAGTATTTCTGGAAAGGTCTAAACAAAACAATAACTGTTTGTATTTCAATCATTCCAAATGAGACTAGGGATAAGCACGGAACTGCACTAAGATTATGCAGTTTTAGCGAATCGGACTTTTTATTAAATGGAATGCTCTTAAAGAGACGCCAAAACTCTTAGTATGTCTAAACTCTTGGATTATCAATATAACTATTCAGCAAATAAGAAAACGCAGTTCTTTCTCCTGTTCTTGGTTGTTTCTTCGAAGGAACTTTATACCATAAAAAGATTTCTTATTTATTCATCCAAGAATTATGTAACATAGGTACATTTTTATATTCGTAATAGGAATATAACTTACCTCAATCGAAAAATACTGTTGACATTATATTAAAATTATACCATCGTCTTCCCTTGGTGCTCAAGGTTAGGTTAATCTCAGGTTAGGCTTATTCAGTCAAATTACATAAAAAAATAAACAAGTTTCGTGGTCTCAGGAAGATAAAACTTAAAAACAAATTAAACAAAATGCATTTATTTTATAACTGCATGAATTACCCAAGTAGGTATAATTAGCCAAAAATACTGCTATTAATCTTAACTGATATATTTACATTAATATTTACAACTTCACATATAAATCATCATTCAAGAATACGATTTTCGGACGACTCATATTTTCTAAACTTTTGAGGCTCAATGCTTCAACGGATCAGGCTTTCTTCGTCTCAATAAGAAATCATTTATTCATTCATTGATTTTTAAAATGATTAAATATAAATTTAATATCTTTAAATAATATCCATCAAATTGAGGTAACCGGTACCAATTGAGTAGAGCTAGATATTAAAACGAAAACCATGAAGTTCAGGGAATTCTTACTGTGCAACTTTCAGAATGTAAAAGGGTATCAGGAATAATTGCAGTTACTAGATAGGGTGATTACCCCCCCCCCCTCCCTCCATAAGGAGGAAACCCGCTTTTTTGGTAAAGGTCGCTAGGATTGATATATCTGGTTGGAAATAGGGATTCGGTCACAGACAGAACCACAGTCACCAATCAGATCAGAATCACCACCAGTCATTGGTGGTTTACAATACTTTAAGTACGCATTTAAGGAAGATCAGACAAATTGACGATTTTGGTTGCACATTCTTCATTCTCAAAAAGGTGTGCTGCTCAGAATTTATTGAGATTATAAATACGAACAAGGTTATGATTTCGATTTTTGGTGATAATATTTAAGACGACGAAGTTTTTCAGATTGATTAATTAAAGTATTACGAAGGCTTACTCGTTCACGATTAAGTTCAGAAAATTCTTCTTTCAATTTATCGATAAGATTTTTTGTGTCAGTTAAAATTTTAATATTGGAATCTTTTTCGTTCGAATTCGGCAACTCTTTTTGCAGTCGTATGAAAAGTGTTCTCATTTCAAGTCTTCGAATTCTTTCTCGAGTGTTTTTAGCTTTTTCTGTACAGGGTTTGTAGGTTTTCACTTGCTGTTTGCTTGGTCGCTCCCTAGAGCAATTTATATTTTGTTTCCCTCGCTCCTTCTGAACTTTTTTTAATACGTTTTTTGAACACCGTGAGCCGCGATGCCTCATTACCACATCGCAACTGGAACAATTATCTCCATGGCATGAGTTATTATTTTTCTTCCTTTTTCTTAGCCCGTAGGCTGACGAAGAGGGAATAACATTAATACATTTACTTTTGTTTTCTATAGTTTCAGTAATGTTAAATCTGCTATCGGAATGATTCTTGTCAGTGTCCAAATAAGGTTTAGAATCAATTTCAACAATTGACAAATCATCTTCAGATTTAATATTGATCCTCGAATTGTCATGATTATTCTCACCGGCGATAATGGTATGAAACCTTTTTACATTTACTTTAACCCCGAGAGGTTTACAGTCTTCTTTGATGTCTTTTGACGAATTGTTATCAAGTTCCTCGAAGTCCACACGTTCTATGTCGATATCTTCTGACGTATAACTACTTATTTCATCGCTGTCATCAAAGTCTTCTTCCTCGCTGGTTACGTACTCTTCTGAAAAACAAGAAGAAGAAAAGATGAAAAAGTCTGAAGTACAAGAAGAAAAGATATTAACAGTTTTACTTTATGTATAAATAATAATTTTTTAAAATGTCATATCGGTCTTTCACTTCATAAATAATTTTTTTACATGTTTTTTCCATTCATGGGAGAAACGTGATTATGAGGTTGTGCTGACCTCATTTGACGATCAGCTGCACCTTTATGTACATGTGAAAGTATATATATATATATATATATATATATATATATATATATATATATATTCACTTCTTCTTATATCTTTTTATGGCAGGGAGTCCATAAAGTAATACAACATTCGTTCACACTGACTACTTTGTTTGCTTTCTTTTATTCGGCATGTTTCGAGCTCGTGTCGCATCTCTTCGGGGGCTCACTCTTTTTAATGAGACGTAATAGTATTACGTCTGCCTCAAAGAGCTAGAAATTTCAAGAATACTCGTCTATGTTAGTCCAAAAAGGCGCATTGGGTTGAAAATTTAAGTTCAAGACGTTTGATATTCATTCACACAAACAAAGACTTCTATACTGCTGTAAAAGATTATACGATCCCATATTAAAAATAACATGAGATTATTATGTAGACTCCTGTCAAATGGAGATTTTAAAGTAATTAGACTGATTCATAATTAAACAGATTAAAACAAATATTTAGAGATTACCATATAGGGAAAATACTTACCAAGCGCTTTTAAAGATGCTGGTATATTTAGAAAAGCAGGTATAATTACAGGCTCAATGATTTCTGAAAAATATAAAAGAAAGGAAAAAATTAGATCAGTTATAACTAACTATCTGTTACCCAGCGTGCCATGCTACACCTACTTTCTGCATCTAGAAGAGCAAAAATAAATTAGAAACCAAATAAATAATATCAAATCTAATAATGCAAATCAGTAACTGTTCGGGTTCTCAGTTTC
This sequence comes from Gonocerus acuteangulatus, assembly GCA_946811695.1. Taxonomy (NCBI): domain Eukaryota; kingdom Metazoa; phylum Arthropoda; class Insecta; order Hemiptera; family Coreidae; genus Gonocerus; species Gonocerus acuteangulatus. The sequence goes on along the minus strand of OX328129.1, from coordinate 58,305,103 downwards.
GAACCCCAGACCTCAGAACTGTAAGTTCTGGACGATCTTAACCTATCCAATGAAACTGCCCGGATCAAGACCTACCTATGTGCCCAGTTTGGTCAAAATCAGTCAAACAGCGTGGATTTGTATAAGGAACTAACATACAGACAGACAGCTAGTAGACTAATTTTACTTAGCTTACGACACTCCCCGGATCAAGATCTACCTGTGTACGAAGTTTGGTCAAAATCGGAGACGAAAGGTGTGGGTTTGTATAAGGAACACACATACAGATAGACAGCTTGTAGACTTTTTGACCTAGCCTACGAGACTTCCCGGATCAAGACCTACCAGTGTTCCTGGTTTGGTCAAAATCGGTCAAACGGAGTGGATTTGTATAAAGAACAAACAGACAAACAAACACGTGATATATATATATATATATATATATATATATATATATATATATATATATATATATATATAGATTTTGAATTTAATCAATCTGAGTGACTGTTTGTTGTATATGTATGTATATTTATGTATATATATATATGTGTGCGTGTGTGTGTGTGTATATATATACATGTATGTATGTGTGATGTGTGTGTGTGTATATATATGTATGTGTAATGTTTGTCATAACTATATAAAAGTCCGTCACGCAGGAGCTGCATAACTAAACACTTTCCTCAGAATTTTTGTAGTGTAGACTACATTACTGAATAATTTGCTGTAAATAACCTATATAAATAAAATAAAAACGTGAATAGTTCTGCTCATTTACATTTCTTATGAGAACTGTAAAATTATTAATTTTGTAAATAATTTGCTTCCAGAGTTATGTAAATACATAATACTGTACTACTTAATAAATACACAAAAACTTCATTTTCCGTCTTTTGATCTGACGCAGGAACAGGATACAGTCCCCCTTGTGGGAGATAGCGCTCCTCGCGGCGGCTTTGGGAACCTACGTCTAGCCGGCTAATTCTAATGAAACAGAGTTTAAAGTAAACCCTCCTTCCCAATTGACCGATTTACCTAATTTTTACAACACTTCTTTCTCATGAGATACCCACGACGTATAAACGTTGCTGTATTGTAACGTTTCGTTACAATACAGCAAACATTGCGACCGGTAGGAGTATATTAGTACTTTAGGTCCGGAGTAAACCCCCCTCCAAATAACCCGATTTAGTTTATTTTTACAACCCATTTTTCTCTGTTGATTACCACCACGATTACGGAGTTTCGTTGAAATGTAACTAAAATTACGGCTGGTAGTGGCAAATTGGTAATCTGGGTCCGGAGTAAACCCCCCTCCTAATAAACCGATTTAGTTTAACCGATTTTTACAACGTATGTCTCTCTTTAGATCAACATAACGAATACCGAGTTTCGTTGAAATATAACAAAAACTACGGCTAGCATGGTCAATTAGTGTTTTGAAATGAAATGAAAATGTTTTATTCTTATTCCGGGACACATGTCCCATCGGAATAATTTTGAATTTACAGAATAGTAAAACATTTAATATATAAATACTACAGCTAGTATATAACAAGGGTTTGGGTAAAACGTGCAGGGATAGAAAGTGGTGGAAGAGTCGAGATTTAAAGGTGTCTAGGTTGGTAGAATGGCGGATGGACATAGATAAGGAATTCCATAGCGAGGTGGCACGGGTGACAAATAATTTTTCGAATAATGCAGTACGGTGGGAAGGAATATAAATATCGGAAGGAAGAGATCGGGTGTTATGGGAGCGAACAGAGGATTTAAATTTAAGGAGTTGAAAAGTATAAGAAGGTCTTCGGAATTGAATTACTTGGTCAAGGACTAAGCCGACGAAGTACTGGCGACGATAAACAGGGAATAACCAATTTAGCTCCTGGTAGAAATGTGATATGTGGGAGTCTCTGGGGATCACGAGGACAAAACGAATGAAACAGTTCATGAGGCGTTTGAGTTTTGCCTCGAGATCGCCAGAAAATCTACCATACAACCATAGTCAAACTGGAGGAACCGGCCAATATCACGTGGTAGGTCACCCATCGGGGCCCGGTGCATTCAACGCAACTATGGCAGTAGGCGTTAAGGTTATATTCGAAATGTGTATTATTAATACACATGAAACGTTGTGGGATCTTCGAATATTTTTGTAATTATCTCGAAAACGGTTAGAAATTCTTGGTAAGAAGAAAGTGGACATTCGGAAGCTTACTAAAGTCTCTACAAAAAAGGTTCAGGTACTTACGTACTAGTTGCACCTATCTCGAGAAGTGGGTCTCGTTCAGGGATCCGGATCATGAAATGAGAACTCAAATGACGCGTTTCTATTGGTTCATTCCTATGGGCAATTTCATTGGCTGTTCTTTCTTCCGTTCTGGTTATCGTTTTGTGTTCACTTAGTGTTAGATTTGTGTTTTTTACAAGTTATATTTTACCTACTAGTTGCGCCGAGAAGTGGGTCTCGTTCAGGGATCTGGATCATGACCATATGGCGACCGAAAGACCATTTATTTATATTATCAACGAGTTGGATTGACTAGAGTTTCGTTATAACCTTGAGCGAGCGGAAACGCATAGCAATTATGCCATTAAAAGAAGTGCTACTGGTTTTCTAGGTTATATAACATTAGCAATTATGTTAATTGCATAATTGCTATGCGTTTCCGCTCGCTCATGGTTATATCAAAACTCTAGTTAGTCCAACTCGTTGGTAATGTAGATCACTGTTTTTTCGGTGGAAAATGCGCCGATATGCAATTTAACATTGCTTCAAAAGAGTACTTTTTTAGTCGTTGGTGAATCTCAAATACTCATTTTCCTAGCCGAAAGAACAGCACAAAGAAGTGAAACAAAAAATATAACTTGTAAAAAAACAGAAATCTAACAGTAAGTGAACACAAAACGATGACTAGAACGGAAGAAAGAACAGCCATTCAAAATGCCCATAGGAACGAACCAATAGAAACGCTTCATTTGAGTTCTCATTTCATGATCCGGATGTCTGAACGAGACCCAGTTCCCGAGATCGGTGCAACTAGTACGTAAGTACCAAGGTTTTTAAGGGACGATATCAATCGGAGAAATAATTGCTTAAAAATTCGAAAGTGCTAGTTTTCTTCTTTTGAGGTGGTTTTCGTCTCCGTTAAACTAGCTTTTTTATTGGTTGTTTTTTGTTGAGAAGGCTTTATTTTGAATATTTTTCATGAAAGATCAAAACCTAGTAATAACTGCTTATATCCCTTTATTAATGACACTAGGGATATGCACGGAAACGCGCTAAGATGTCGCAGTTCCTGCGAGTTGGACTAAGTAACGGGGGGGGGACAACAGGGTAGTTTTACAGCTGCACCAACCCCCCCCCCCCCCCGAAATTTTGATTTGATCGGTAAAAATGTGTCCTAAAACCCTTAAAAATAAATTAAATGAGATCACTTAGTTTAAAAAAAATATTTTATTTTCGGTGTAATAGCGTTTAGCTGGCTAAAACTATTCCAAGCTCTAAATTGTTCCATACTCCGGAAATGGTCTCAGCCCCACCCCCAGAAATTATTTCCTATATACGCCCATGTTTGAAACATTTGGTAAAAATATTCCATAGAAAACCTAATTACGACTCACCAATATGAAACAAGCTGTACTTATAAAACACTCAGATAAATGTGACGAAACTTGACTTTTTCAGTTCCACTAACCCCTTTCCCTTAACCTCTTTGGTCTGATTTGCAGAACTTTTTTTTGTAAATTCTTTCATGAGTGGAAACTCAATAGCTGTATTCTTTAGGAAAGTTCTAAAAGAACGCTATGAAAGACAATATTATTTAAAGATTCTCCAAAAGCAGCCAAACTATATTATTATCTTCCGAATCCATTGGGTGGTGTGATTAAAACGGAGTTGATGCTAACACTTCACTATTTCGAAGTTGTAACTACCTTTGGTGTGATTAAACCGGTCCTACAACTACCCCCTGTAGATATATCTCGGTTTTCCCGGAGTGCTAGTTACAACTTCATTCTTGGTGTGATAAAAGAGAAGCTACGACTACCTAGGTGTAGTTATATCTTCGTTTTCTTGAAGTCTCAGGAGGAGCAGACTTCACTTTTGTCAGCTATTCTTTAAGATCAGGATTATTACTATTTTAATTATTACTTTGGTGCCGGCACGTATATAGGAAATAATTTTTGGCTAACGCGGAGTTTGGGGTTATTTTACACCCAAACAAATTTATTGTTTCTGGAATAAGTGATATTATTAAATACATTTTTGACGCATTATTACCGATTAAATCAAATTAAATTTCGGGGGGGGGGCTGTGGATATAGAACGTGTTTTAGGCTACTGAAACAAAGGTTCTCAATTCTTGGCAAATGTGTAAATTTATCACTTGAAAGAATACCAAAACTAGTAATGAGCTATTCTGTACTGCATATAATGTAGCTAAAAATCTTGAAGACCCTTTAAATTTTGAGGAACTTGACCTGTTGCAACAAAAGTTCGTGGAGAAGAAAAGCGAATTAAAATGTTAGCCTTTTTATCTTAAAATTATCAGAATGCCTAACGCCTAATTAATTATTATCTTTGATTCAATATAATTTGTATAATAAATCAAGTTGTACATTACTCATTTTGTTTATTTAATGAATATAATTTTTTATACAACAAATCTCTATCTAGAGGTTTCTTATCAGTTAATATTTCATCTTCAGATGAAGATTACATTTTGGAAAACTTAACTACTGCTCAAGAACGAAAATGAATATATGCCTAGCAGAGACTGACAAGGAAGAGTACTAATGAAAACAGGAATTACAACCTGTAGGGGTAGGAAAGGGTCGACCCGTTGCAGCATTGAAGGTAGATACTACTACAGGGTAGTTGTATCTTCCCCGTAGTTCTAGCTTCAGTTTTTCCAGCTACCACTCCATCTAGGGTAGTTGTAACTACGGAGTGGTAGCCTTTCTTTAATCACATCAATCTGAGTTGAAGCTAAAACTACACCGTAGTCTCTACTAGGTAGACAGTTCGTTTTAATCACACCACCCATTATATCAATAGACAACAAAATTCATTAAGCAGTGATTCATTTAAGATAAATAAATAAATAAAAAAGTCCGTCACGCAGGAGCTGTAGACAACATTACTGAATAATTTGCCGTAAATAGTCTATATAAATAAAATAAAAACGTGAATAATTCTGCTCATTTACATTTCTTATGAGAACTGTTCAATTATTAATTTCGTAAATAATTTGCTTCCAGCGTTATGTTAGTAAATGATATTGTACTACTTAATAAACACACAAAAACTTCATTTTTCGTCTTTTGATCTGACGCAGGAACAGGATACGGTCCCCTAGTGGGAGATAGCGCTCCTCGCGGCGGCTTTGTGAACCTGCGTCTGGCGGTTCACATTTCTAATGAAACAGAGTTTAAAGTAAACCCACCTTTCCAATTGACCGATTTACTTCATTTTCACAACACTTCTTTCTCATGAGATACCCACGATGCATACCACGTTTCGTTACAATACAACAGAAATTACGACCGGTATGAGTATATTAGTACTTTAGGTCCGGAGTAACCCCCCCCCCCTCCAAATAACCCGATTTAGTTTCTTTTAAAGAAAACCATTTTTCTTTGTTGATTACCACCACGAATACCGAGTTTCGTTGAAATGTAACAAATATTACGGCTGGTAGTGGCAAATTAGTAATGTGGGTCCGGAGTAAACCCCCCCCCCCCTCCTAATGAACCGATTTAGTTTATTTTTACAACGTATTTCTATCTTTAGATCAACATAACGAATACCGAGTTTCGTTGAAATATAACAAAAACTACGGCTGGCATGGTCAAATTAGTGTTTTGGGTCCGGGGTAACCCCCCCCCCCCCCCCTCCCGATGGACCGATTTTGGTGGCAAACGAACTCGTTCAATCGTTTGCTAATTGAACGCTACATACTAAGTTTCGTGAAGAAAAAACAAAAACTCTGGCCGCTATCGTGTTAACAGACACATATATATATACATGCATATATATATATATATATAAATTTTAACGGGGGTCATTTTCGGTGTCTACTCGGTAGGATCGATAAAGATTTGAAGACATTTTACAAAACTTCCGTCATGAGTGCAACCTCAATAGCTACTTTCCTTCGGAGGAAAGTGCTAAAAGGTATATATCAATAAACAAAATAACATTAAAAAAAAATAGGTAGAAAATTGTAGAAATTCTTTTAGTGACGTCTTAGGGTTAAAAACGCATTAAACAAAACTTCAGACACCTAATAAATTATTTTCAATGTGGTTTAAAGGTTAATAAATATTATGGCAAAATAAGTAAATGAAAATGAATTGTATATACTGATGACTTCGACTCGTTCATTTCATATAGTATGAAACCATTAGTAGCACGTGGTAAATTGAAAACATTCAAAGAAGTTCATGCTTGGTATTATGAAAGGAAAAGTATATACAAAAAAATAGAGAATTGTTACCTCCATTTGGAAGAATTATAGGCATATTAAACATAAACAATCACACAATAAAACTAACACTTCACTATCAGCATACACTTTGAAACTTTGATAGCCAACATTATAACCTTATGGTGTAGTAACCCTATCGCTCGAGCACGTTCTCATTACAAATATAAAGTTTTGTTCCATTTTTACTTCTTGTTTGAAACTGAAAACCTTTTTAATTTACCTTTTTTCCCATTATTTCTATGTTGCAGATTCTAATTTAATGGAATGCATTATTACGAACTTTGTGTTTTAAATTAGCTTTATAACCTCTCTGGAATGTGTTCTAAAAACCACTTCGTGGTATTAAGATTTTTTCTTTTCTAGCCCATTTTAATAGTCGATGTTTTTAAGGGAATACTATAAAATAAGAAACACATTTCAAAGTAAAATATGTTTTTAATCACACAACGTTTAGGAAGAATTTCATTCATCACCATTGTCACCATGCGGCCATCCTCAAGCCATTGTAGATTTAAATCTCCATGCTATATTTTCTTTCATAATGTTACCAATAATAAAATTATTAAAATACTTATAATGTTTTAACTAATTTGCTGTTATTTTTTCTTGAAAATCAAATAGAGCATCATTTGGATGAAGTCATTAATAGACACGTGAATTGTCACATCCCAACGTAACTTTAGTTTCTTGACTTTGACAATTAGACACATACTGACAGATTGTAGACATAATAAGGACTTAAGACATTTCTCACGACTTACTGACTGAAGGTGGCCAATACTTCGACACTAAACATGTAACAAAATGTAAACATTAAACTAATCCAAATTTACTTCATTCATTTGGTTTTTTTTTTTTTTTTCTCTCTCTCTCTCTTTTCTGGTATTTTGTTAATTTGTATAAATCATTATTATTAATACTGTACATAAAAGATTATGCGACCATTTCTATTATTTATTTATCCTTTTTTTACATATTTTTAAATGGATCCTCTTATTTTTGTAATATTGTTTTTCTGCCTTATTTTTTTTTCATAATTATCATGTGTGCTTATGTACAGTGGCTCACAGTCAAAATGATGTAAACCAAGATTTCTATTTCTATTGCTATTTGTTCTCAATTTGTTACAATTTAAATGCCAATGCACATTAGGGCATAATGATCCATTGTCATACATTGAATTTAGGTAATCAAATCAACTCTACAACATTTATACAAATAGAAAAAAAATTCTTCATTATAACTCATAGGAATTGAAGGTCACAGTGAAAAAGATGCAAAGTTTAGTTCCGCTTAGAAAATAAATATTCTTCAATTTTTGGGGACATGAGTTTACTAATATTATAATTACTTTTCATTCTTTTATTAAACCCGAAAATAAACAATATGAATACAAGTAATCAGTGTTGTTCGAGCATTTGCGTAAATTTGGTACGCATACAATTATTTCTGAATGATAAATAGTGATTAACAAATTTAAAATGGGCAAAACAACATGAAATCACCTGTGTTATCAATAGGATTTATGCGACTATTCAAAATATTATTGAACGTTTTAAAAAAGAAAACAGAATAATAAGAAAATCTAGAGTCATTACAAAAGAAACGTTTTACCGGCAATGACAAACGGTGGATTATGTGCCAAATAAAAAATAATTCAAAATAAATTGCTGCAAACAACGCTACATTGGTTAAAAAACGTTGAAATAAAACGGTGTGTGCTGAAACCATTCAAAGAATCTTGAAAAATAAAGGCAATACAATGGTAGAGTTCCAAGGCAAAATTCTTACATCAACGAGAAATATAAAAAGATGCAAATTATTTCTCCCAAGAATTATTTAAAGAAGAGATGGACTTCTGGAGAACTGTTCTGTTTTTGGATAAGTCAAAATTCACTTTTTGGCCCTGATAGAACAAATTTCGACTGGAGAAAGGCAGATCAAGAGCTCCATGGGAATAATCTTCGCCTGAACATCAAACATTGCGGTGATCTTGTTATGGTTTGGGGGAGTATGGCTGCTTCGGTGGTAGGATATCATCATTTTATTGAGGAAACAATGGATAAACATTAATCCTGTGACATCCTGAAGAAAATATTGCAACCAAGTTCGGAATAATAAATTATTTTGCTTTTTATAGACATAATGATCCCAAGTATTCTTCTTATCTCGCAAGAGAATGGGTTCGCATAATAGCTCCAAAACTATAAAATCACCCCTCTTATCACTAGACCTCAATGTCATAGAGGATTTATGAAGTTAATTAGAAACAGAAGTGAGGAAACATAAAATACCCAACCAAGAATATCTCATAAAGACTCGTCAAGAAGAATGGGAGAAGATATGCCTATCTTGCACAGAAAAGCTTGTCCAATTCATGCCCAATTGTTTGAATGTCATAAATAATAATAAAGGATTACCTAAAAAGTACTAAAATTTAAAATATTTTTGAATTTTTGGACGTTTTCCATTTTGCATCATTTTCATTGTGACCTTAAAAATGTATATTATTTTATAAAATTTTTGTTTAAATCTCAAATAATCAATTACTGATCTCAAATAAATGTTTAACTATTGTATGTTCTAGCCTGATGATCCTACTGTATTTTTGTAAACAAAGATTTTTCAGAATAAATTGTGGGTTGGTATTAAATATATTTTTTTAAAAGTAAATATCTTGCATCATTTTGACTGTGAGCCACTGTACATATTAGAGTGCCTGTATACTGTATATAGAGCATACATATATGTACCAAAAAGCAACAAGTATTTGAGTATGTTTACGTAAGACAAAATTCACACAAATTAGTTTATTTAATTCTTGTTGCAGTTTTTGTAGTATTTTTATTTTATTTATTTATTTATTTTTTGTTGTCTGATCGCTAAAGTCACAAAGCTCAAAAGAAAATACATAATTAGGAATGATTGATTTTCATTAATTTTAGAAATATTTTAATCCCGATTAAATATAATAATAATAATTATTATATAATATAATAATAATAATTGCTTGACTACTTTAATTCTGTATTGTATGACATTATAACCCCTAATTGCATCAAGCAGAGATGGGCATAATTTTATTTATAAATAAAAATACGAATTTATTCGTACTTTATACATTTGTGAATACGAATATAAATAAATTCGTACTTCATATATTTGTGAATACGAATATAAATAAATTCGTATTCATAAGTGTGAATACGAATTTATTTTTATTCACATATATTAAATATAAAAATACAAATAAAATTTTATTCGCAAATTTTTCTGCGAATAAAAATAAATTCACAGAAAAAAATGTAAATAATCACAAAAAATGTGAATATTTACAAAAAATCAAGCGATTACAAAAAAAAATCACATTAAAATATACGAATAAAAATTTATTCACATTATAATTTGTGAATAAAAATTTATTCACAATAAAATTCGCAAATAAATTATGAATTTCCTCGTATTAAGATGATATTACAAAAGTTATTGAAGGTGATTTTTTTTTTTTTTTTTTTTTTTTTTTTTTGGATGGAGGTACAGATGACAAACTGTGTCCCTGCAGCATGGCTGGTGGTACCGCGGCGGACTCGGGGTAAACAAAAAATCTAGGCGCTAATAACCTAGACGTTAAATGCCTTAAAAAAAAAAAAAAAAAATCACCTTCAGTAACTTTCGTAATATCATCTTAATACGAATAAATTCACGATTTATTTGCGAATTTTATTGTGTATAAATTTTTATTCACAAATTATAATGTGAATAAATTTTTATTCGTATATTTTAATGTGATTTTTTTTCTAATCGCTTGATTTTTTGTAAATATTCACATTTTTTTTGATTATTTACAATTTTTTCTGTGAATTTATTTTTATTCGCAGAAAAATTTGCGAATAAAATTTTATTTGTATTTTTATATTTAATATATGTGAATAAAAATAAATTCGTATTCACACTTATGAATACGAATTTATTTATATTCGTATTCACAAATATATGAAGTACGAATTTATTTATATTCGTATTCACAAATGTATAAAGTACGAATAAATTCGTATTTTTATTTATAAATAAAATTATGCCCATCTCTGGCATCAAGTATCTTTCACAGCACCTAGTACTAATAAAAACTAAATTCAATCTTTTAAAATTGATTTATAATAGTAATAATAGTCTCCTGAAAAATTGTTGATCATAGGCATTACCAAGATGGGGATTGAAGGATTGAATAAAAAGTCATTTTTTAATTCTCTTTGGCAGACCTCTATAACTAAATAAAAGTTCAATAACCTTATTTATCATTCCTTGAGCTGTGAGAAAAATTACCCATCTATGAGGCCTCATAGATTCATTCTCCTTATGAGGCCTCAAATTTCATGTTTTATGGAATAGGAAATATGAAAAAAATCGCCTCTTATTTACTAAAAAAAATGCTTCAAATACAAAAAAACATAAAACAAACAGCTTTTTTTCGCAGGATTTGGGAGATTGTAAATTCTAGAACAACCCCGAAAAGGGCTTACAATATTTAATAGCAAATGTATGCAAAAAATAACGTTTTTTTTTACAGTAAGATCGAATCAATTAATACCAACTGAAAAGCAGATCACTAACTAAAATGCCCTTCTGTCAAAAAATATTATATTTATTACTTCAATTTTTCACTCTTCTTAGGTGCATCTTCAGCAGTTTAAATTGATGAAATTAAAAAGCTTGCAGTCCTCATTTAATGAGGACAAGTCTATTTCTATCCGTCCGCTTTTTTTTTGTTATTATATGTAATTTTTAACATCAATGAAAGTCAAATTTCAACATTCTTCTACTATTTACTAACCAAGAGTGGAAAAAGACCTAAAAAAAAAAATACGAATGAGATATAATGACCAGATGTACTAAAGTGAGAACTTCAGCAGTCTGTGATTCAATTCCCACTTAGGGTGTTTTTATATTTTGTAAAACTGAAGGAATCATCAATTCTTCAGTTAATTTTTGGTTTCTAAAACTAAGTATCCGATGTAGGCGTTTTAACCCTCATATGACTTGTGGAAAATAGCCTAATTACCTAGTTCACGAAAAAAACAAGTTGTTCAAATTTGTGTGTGACATCAATCACAAAGAAATAAGAATGAAGATTTTTTTCCAGAAAATTATAGAAGACATTGTATCATTTATGCCAGCTAATAATTAATTTGTCATTTTATTATTTAAAAAAAAAAATATTACTTGCTTCTTATTTTCATTTAAATCCCTACTTATAAATACAGGTTATTAAGGGTTAGATAGAAACCATATGATATAAATATAGAAGTCATAATAAATATTTATTTATTTAAATTTTAACGTCCATTTATTATTAACTACGAATTTTAGGACGGGTTATCTATAGGTTACCACCCTTTTGTAGCCAGGATAGGGGTGATGCCTTTTCTTTTTTCGAAAGAAAAGCCACCGCCCCTAGTGGGAATCGAACCCACAACCTTTGGCACGGAGTGTTAAGAGCTCACGCCTTAACCCTCACGGCTACCGGGTCTCCTATTTAAATTTTAATGTCCATTATTACTAACTGAGAATTTTGGGACAGGTTCTCTATCCTTTTTTTTAGCCAGGCTAGGACTTATGCCTTTTCTTTTTTCTGAAGAAAAGCCACCACCATGACCTTTGGCAAGGAATGTTAAGTGCTCACGTCTTAACAACTCACAGCCACCGGGCCTCCTAATAAACATTTAAAATCCCTACTAAAAGTAAATGGATGTGATATTCGCAAAAATACTCCATTCATGTCATATTAGGACCTTGGAAAAGAAGGGACAAATAACAAAATCTGGATATTGGGAAATCGAAATGAAAGTCCTAGAAGTGCTCCAGGATAGCAAAGGCGAGTGTTTACTCTATAGAATGCTGATTTATAAGCCTGATTGAAAAAGCAAGCAACTGGAATTCAATGTTTTAACTTAAATTTATACGAGTGATTTATGGTTAACAAAATGCCAGGAGGACATTTAAGACCCGGGATACACCCTTGAAATCGGACATTGAATTTTTCATAGATGATGGTGCTATTCACTTTAACTATAAACTGCGAGAGAACTAAAGGTGAACCAGTGAAACAAGGCGAAGTGTCGTGTTATCAACATCTTTCTGACTCAGAAAATAAAATAAAAAAAAGTTGATTTTTCAGATTCACCTTTTCTCTTCCGATTTGATACATTCAAGTTTCCATGTTTTCTGCAATCCTTTAAAAATGTATAAAGTTTATACTTTTACTTACACTTCTCAAAACATCTAGGTTTGTTTTCTTCTCAATTTAAATCTTAAATCCATATTTCTCACAATATCAGGGAGTTTATTTACCATGTAATATTAAGGTGTATACTGACTTCTGCAAAGACCTGACCGGAAATTTTTCTTTTTAATGTCAGAGTCATGATGCATATGAAGCTAATAAATACGTTCTATTTCTAGTAATTAGTTCATATATATTTGGGAGATCCGATGGCCGCAGGGTGTTAATGCCTGAGCCCTGGGTGATGGGATTGCACCCCTCTCCTGGCTAGAAAAAGGTCATTAAAAACTAAATAAATAAATAATTCTTTCATCATGATTTTTGTATATATTTTTCCCTTAACTCCAAAGCCAAAATATACATAATGTACAAAAAAATACAGCAGTATGATGAGACCGTTTCTACTTGATATGCTGATGGTAAAGGTTTAGGACATATCACAAATGAACAAAAAAAAAATTAATTTTATATTATCTGGTTCACAAGGCATATAAAAGAAATATCTTCACACTGGGAACATATCATCCCTACCTTGTCAAACTATCGAATATGAAAATCGGAACGAACATATTCTATCCATTGATGACGTAATATATTGAAAAATAGTCTTATTCGGTACTTTATTTAAGGAATTAAAGACTATTCTATAAAAGGGTAGGAGTTGCAACAATATGCGAGAAGCCATATCGTCCACAATCCAAGAAATGTCTCGAATTCAAAAACGAGATTTTTCATATTCAATATTTTGACATGGAAGGGATGATATGTGTTAATACAATTTATTTATTTGATTGTTGAGTGACGCAACATTGGCGACAAACTCATTTTATATTTTTTACGCCAAGTAGAAAGAAAAAGAAAAGGTAAAGAAATAAATTAAGAACTTAAGCTTAACAAAAAGCAAACAAAAAAAAAAAAATAACAAATAATAACACTAAAGTAATAATTAGATGAAAACATAACATTTTGAAATAATACCTTTGAATGTTCAATGAATTATTTACAGTTTGGTGTATAAATTTGCATTTACGGGTCCAAGACGAAATTCGGAACACGAACAGCTGCAATTATTGATTGTTGTTTGTTGTTTATACTTACTTACTGAAACTTCAGTAGGTAAAATCAGTCACACATGGTGTTCCAAGTTCTTTTTAATTTATAATAAATTTAGAGCATACTAAATGTCAAATTTAGTATGCAGAGGCCCGGTGGCCAATAGTCTTAAGGCTTGAGCACTTAACACTCCGTGCCAAGCATCGTGGGTTCAATTTTCCCTAAGGATGGTGGTTTTTCTTTAGAAAAAAAGAAAAGGCATCAGCCCTATCATGGCTAGAAAAGACTGGTTACATATAGATAACTCGTCCTAAAATTCTGGGTTAATCGGGACGTTATAATAATGGACGTTAAAATTTAAATAAATAAATTTAGTATGCTCTAACTATAATTTAAATTTTACCTTTTTTTATTAATTTTCACAGGTGACTTTAGACATGAAAAAATTCAATATAACATTAAAAACTATTCCTCGGTAAAATTCTTTCATCTCTTTTAAATTTCCAAGAGCTATTATAGTTATGTGAGCTGTTTCTCCTTTCATTCTCATGTCTATGGTTAGGTTTATACGGTGAAAAAGGTTTTGAGTAATGAGGATTTCCAGTATTCCTGCCAGGTACAAAATGCTGTCTGTTATATGATTCAAATCTCTTATTGTGAGAAAGGGCTCTCTGAAAATTTTCATTTGAGTGGAACTTGAAACATTGTCTGTTCGAACTCTCAGCCATAGCCCGTTCACTTCTTATATCATTAGATCTGAAATTTTCGTTTGATAACCTATTCGAGGGATTAAAATTATTGTCATTATTATGTTCCAACCTTCTTCTATCAGTCGCAAGATTTGAAGAGTATTTGTTGAATACATTAGGATTTATTTGTGAGATAGTGTTGAAATTCGTAGTTTCATTTCTTGGTGTGTTTGAGCATTTTAAATCAGGATTACTGTCACTGTTCAAAGATTCATTCTTGCGAGGTGCAGAATCTTTAGAGGTGTTAATAACTTTTGCTTCACTTGTATCTGATTCAGAAGTGTAATTCGTCGAGCGTCCGGGACTGTTCCTCCCCATTTCATTGTATTTCCCTTTCCTTGGAAATGCGTCCCTAGTAGAAGGATAACCAAATGACATACTGATTAATGTACTTTCATCTAACTCTGCCCTATAATTGTTACTTTCATCGATTTGATTACAATTATCATACTTGTCTTTACTTTTTTCGAATTCTTTATTTTTATGCTTTGAGATATTCTTAGTGTCATCATTTGAATTATCGTTTTTAATTTTATCGATGGAATTAAAATCAGAATCAGAACTTCCAGTTCTCTCTGCACTGCGGTTTCTAATTCCTCCAACAGGAGGACATTCAAATGATATGTTGATTAACAGATTTTCATCTCTATCTGGCAAACTATTCTTTTCTTTGTGAATATCAAACTGATCCGTGTTGTCAGCCACACATTCCTCAGAGTCTTTAGTTTTTGTTGTACAGATTTCCGAGGCGACTTTCTGTTTTGGCGATGTATCCTCTGAGATTTTCTTATAACAGGGTTGGTTGATTTCAGTATTATACTTTACAGCATTCGCTCCAAGAACAGATTCATCAAATAAACCATCATAAGCACATGATGATATCTCAGGATTTTCAATAGAACTAGCTCTTGGACTGGACGTTTCGGCATAGTTATTATCAGTCTCAATGTTAGATTTCTCAGTTTTTATAAAAGCAGCACCCAGCCTGATACTTTCATTACAGTTTTTATCAATTTCAGTGCTAGATTTATCAGCTTCTTCAGAACCTTCTCCAATTAAAGCAGCAGCAAAACTAAAACTTTCAAACACGTTTTTAATTAATTCTCCAGAGCAAGCATTCTGTTTCGGAGACGTTTTCCTTTCTGTTTTTGTATTATCCTTTACAGCGTTTGGTCCAGAAAAACATGTATTGTGTTCAGAGAATCTTCCAGCTAAACCATCATAAGCGCTTGATGATTTCTCAGTATTTTGAATAGACTCTACAAACAAAGTAGCACTTGGCCTAGAATTTTCAGCATTGTTATTATCAGTCTCAAAATCACATTTCTCAGTTTTTATCAAAACAGCGCCCAGGCCAAGATTTTCAGTACAGCTTTTATCAATTTCAGTAATAGATTTACCAGTTTCATGAGAACCTTCTCCAGTTAAAGCAGCAGCAAAACTAAAACTTTCACACACATTTTTCATTAATTCAGCAGAGCAAGCATTTAGCAGATTTATCTCTTTTTTGATATTTATATTAACATCTTGAACCCTATCTGCACTGGAATTTTGGTGAGAAAAGGTGCCATTTGTGCCATTATAAGGTTCTTTGTTACTCATGGGCGATCTTTTTTCTGACTCATTATTTACAAATGAGTCTTGATCTATAACATATTCTTCAGTTATTTTTGGAGGGATCTTTGAATTAATTGAAGAATTAGGAGAAAAACTAGAAGAAGCTTTAATGGATTTCCGTATCTGGAGTGGTTCATTGTGTATACACAAGTTAAATGTCTTCGCAGTGGCTTTCTGAAAAAAAAGGAGCAAGGGAAAAACATTAAAAATACAATTATTATAATGAGATGAAGATAGTTAGCAGTTGAGGTGATAAGAAGTCAAATAATGGTTAGGATTCTGCTAAGACAAAAATGTCAGATCTTCAGAAAAATCTATATTGCGAATGTTTCAGCTGCTCTTTGGTAGTCTACTTTAGCTGGAGTACACTACCGAAGAGGAGCTGAAACGTTCGCAATATAAATTTTTCTGAAGATCTGACGTTTTTCTCTTAGCAGAATCCCAACCATTCCTTAACTTCTTAAAATTATTATAATTGAAAATTATATTTATAAATAAAACAAAATAATTAATTTAAATTCACTAATCAATAGTCACATATTTAATATTAAAATCCTTATCTTTAAGAAAAACTAACTTGCCAGGCTGAAATTTTAATTCAGAATCTCCTGTTTGACACTTATGATACAGGGTTGCCAATTATACTACACAACTTCACATCACAACATGGCAAATTAACCTTTCAGCTTCAACAAATGACAAGCTTTATGTGTGTCATGGTGCTACATGTGAGACCCAGTCATCTACCGGCCCATGCTGAATACATTTTATTCATGTTCCACCGTTCAACGTTGCCTTTTAATGACTATTGGTTTATTTCATCTCCTATTTAGATTTGGGCCCTTTTCCGACATTGGCGGAATTAAAGTTTTTTTGTTTATTTTGTTGTGAAATAACATTTTAATAATTAAACAACAACTTTATTTTATGTAGTACTCTTCAAAATGTTTGTTCACACAAAGTCCAACTCGGCAATGATGGCATTTAAATTTTGTTTCTTAGCCAAATAAATAAAATATATTCCAGATTTTCTTAGATAAATTCTTCAGCTCTCTAACCAGCAAACCATTTTTTCTCTATTATGAAAATTTAAAAATAACGGACACTAAATACTAAAAACTACTTAAAATAATTTCCGTAAAATGGGGTCACATTAGTACGGTGTGGTGAAATTGGTACAAATTTATACTGCTAAGGTTTTTTCCATTTAACTGATTCCAAACGGTCAAACTTTGCCCAAAGAGTGCAAACAGACAAACATATACCTATATACTTATCTGTTCTGAGACAAATATATCAGCAATATAGGTTTTTATCAATTTTACCACACTGTACTAATGTGACGTTATACCTAATATAAACCAGGGTGTCAAAAAATCATGATTTTTTTAAAAAAAATCAAAAAAATCGGATTTATTTGATTTAAATCAGATTTTTTTTTATTTAAATTGAATTTGTTTACTAAAACCGGCATTAAAAAAGAAATCGGACTTTTTAAATGTATATAGTCTAAATAGAGAGCTTGTTATTACCTAATTATTCAATATATAAACCTGTAACTAAAATATTTGTTTATTTACACTGCAAATAATAAAATAACTATTCTAAAGTGTTTTGTCTTAAGTGGATAATTTTGGGAGCACAGCAGAATTGACAGATATATATATATATATATATATATATATACAGGGGTTGAAGTTGACCTATATTTTGAAACCAGAATTTCTGTAAATTTAAAGACTTAAATCAACAAAAATCGTTCATTTTCGGCGATTAAATTTAAATGTACAGAAACTCTGGTCTCAAAATATAGGACAATTTCGACCCCTGTATATATAATGACTTAATTTTAAAACAACAATTTTAGAAATGAAGCTTTACAGAAATATTAATCACTGGGGATCAGATGTAATTGTATTTACATATTCTTTTCTGATTCGTAAATCCTAAGTATTGATCATGATGATTAGATAGTTAGCCGACGAGGTGATAAGTAAAGATGGAATGGTTGGGATTCGGCTAAAGAAACCTCAATATGATTTTTGTTTAAAAAAATCTATATTTTGGACGTTTCGGCTACTCATTGGTAGCCTTCGTCAGCTAAAATGACAAGAAAAACAGAAATTAATAAAAAAAAAAAAAAAAAAGTTTATAATTGAGATAAGTAACAGAACTATAAATACAATTAATTAACTTATTATAAAAGAACAATTTGTTCTAAAATTCTTAGAATGAGTAGAATGAAAATCAGAAGAAACATAACAAAAAAAAAAAAAGAAGAAAAAAGGCTATTATATTGAAGTTTATATAAGTATATAGGTATATAGGTGCTAATAGTAACAAACAGATAAGATACTACATACCTATGGAAATGCCTGGAGGCAGAGGTATGTAGTATCTTATCTGTTTGTTACTATTAGCACCTATATACTTATATAAACTTCAATATACTAGACTTTTTTCTTCTTTTTTTTTGTTATGTTTCTTCTGATTTTCATTCTACTCATTCTAAGAATTTTAGACCAAATTGTTCTTTTATAATAAGTTAATTAATTGTATTTATAGTTCTGTTACTTATCTCAATTATAAACTTTTTTTTTTGTATTAATTTCTGTTTTTCTTGTCATTTTAGCTGACGAAGGCTACCAATGAGTAGCCGAAACGTCCAAAATATAGATTTTTTTAAACAAAAATCATATTGAGGTTTCTTTAGCCGAATCCCAACCATTCCATCTTTACCTAAGTATTGATGTAATTCTGCACGTTTTAAGTGTTTTAAAAGTATTAAAACAGTTTTTTATTTTACATATTTTGTTAAACTCCATATTTTTACATATTCTGCCATAAATACATATGTTTGCTACATATTTTAATATTCTTTTTTTTTTTGTAATTGAAGAAATAAAGGAAAACCAAGAAAGAAAATAAAATTTTACCCATTGAGTCTAGGTAACTGATTTCTCTAATTCCAAGAAGGTGGCTGTATATGTACTATGTCAGTATTAGGTACAGGGTGTCACAAAAATAATGGTCATCTGTTGGCCAGATGATTCTCCAATACGAGGTCGGAAAAAATAACCCCCGCAAAATTGACCTTGACATGTTATTCAAGGTCAATTTTTTTTATTCCATATTTCGAAACTGTGAGTCATGAGGAAGAAAAAAGTCAACGGCACTATAGGTCAGAAATGACTCCTTATGGTCAAAGTGACCATTAACAGCGTATACGTGGGCCATTCCATTCCATTACAATCGTACACCTATCCCATTAACTCACAGATGTCTCAAAATTTAATTAAATACCTAAACCAAACATTTATAGAAGAACCCAAACCTTTTCGAACCAATATATTGGAAGGCGCAAATAACCTAGCAGTAGAGCGCCAAACTCCATATCTATCTATCTAACAATACAATCGTCAAATGGTGGCCGATTTTGATAATTTTTTTCTACAGTATGTTCTACTAACATTGCCTTACACAAAAATACCTTGTTTGATTTTTTTTAAAAAAAGCATCTTCCAGTATAAAATAATGTAAGTATATTGAACAAAGGCCATCACAGCTGCAATCATTGGAGGACCACAACTTCCCTCGGGAAGAAGTTCAGGAGTTGAGGCCCGGGGATCAGGAGCAGAGAGCATTGTTTTGCAGGTGGGTGCTGGACATGTTGGAACGTCATCCAGACTTCCTCCAGCGGGTATTGTGGATGGAAGAAAGTTTGTTTTCCAACGTGACCGTCCACAGCACGCGAAATGGACGAGAATAACTTGGGCATTTAAAAGAATTTGGAGAAAGTCTGGCAGCTTGCCTCAGAAATGAAGTCCGAAATATTTAAGCTGGTGAACGGGCACAATTGCTACGGGCGCTGCAGGATAATCTTACTTATTAAGTTTTTTTGTTTTTTTTTCGATTTTTTTTAGGAAGAAACTTTTTTTTCTGCACATGGGCAAGGACAATTATTCTATCCTCTATTCTAAGAGCGACTCGAGGACTGGCTGGTTCATGAAATTCATACACGACCTGTGAAATCCTTAATGATTAATTTCAGCGATTGGTTGAAAGCTTATGGCCAAGAGCTCTTGATAAGCTTCCGGAATAATCTCATGAAGCCATTTCTGTCAATTGTAAAATATGCGTTCTGGTCCTCCAATGATTGCCGCTGTGAGGGCCGTTGTTCAATATAATTACATTTTTTTATACTGTAAGATGCTTTTTTAAAAAAATCAAACGAGGTATTTTTGTGTGGGGCAATGTTAGAACATGCTAAAGGAAAAAATTATCAAAATTGGCCACCTTTTGTCGATTGTAATAGAATGGCCCACGTATACGCTGTTAATGGTCATTTTGACCAAAAGGAGTCATTTCTGACCTATGCATAGCTATGGTGCCGTTGACTTTTTTCTTCCTCATGACTCGCAATTTCAAAATATGCAATAAAAAAATTTGACCTTGAATAACATTTCAAGGTCAATTTTGCGGGGGTTAATATGGGGATTATTTTTTCCAATCTCGCATTGGAGAATCATCTGGCCAACGGATGACCATTATTTTTGTGATACCCTGTACAAAAGGCATGTTGTTAGTGGATAGCATTAGAATCATACGAGGGTAATAGAGAAAATCCAGGTTTTAGAAGGAGCTACTGGGAATAAATTAAAAATAAAGTGAAAAGACAGTCTAGAATAAACCCCTGGATGGAAAAATATCCACATTATTGGAGATATCCATAGTGGGAAAACGATTAACAGTTTAGTTGAATCCCCCCACTCTTCAGAGCAGTCGATTGAAACCTTAAAATATACACCAGAGGCTTTAGTAGATGTTGAAAGATAATTCAGTCGCTTCAAAAGTATACTCAGATCAGATCGGCATCATTTCACGTTTGAAACTTTCAAAATTCAAGTTGTAGCAAACAATCTTCCAAAATAATGTTCATCTGTAGAAATTTTCAACTTTTTCCCCTTTTATAATGAATTCATAATTTTTATTTTTCAATATGTTAAACAGTTTTAGTCATTTTGTTCTATACTTTTGTTCTTTCCATTAATAATAACAGAGTTCCTACTAATTATTTATGCTTTTCTTTTCAATATTTTATCGTGTTTAAGGTATTTGTTGACTAAATATTTTCAATTTTTTATTACATATTTTATTATAAATAGTTAAATATATATGTACATATTTTGTATTTTATATTACATGAACATCCGTTCCCTATTAATCACATACACTAACAGTAATATTATTTATTTAAAGCTTTGAACAAAAACGCCAGTTTGTCAGCCTTTTCACATCTAATTAGGTAGTTTCTCATTTGACTGTGAACAAAACCAAGGGTTGAAAACATTCTTTCAACCCCTACAGAAGTTGCCTTTCCTGTCATAAGCTGCTCTATTATTAACAGTTCTTTTGAGGAAGTGCAATATTTTAAGGCCGACAAAGACTTCCACCAATTTAAAGCATTCACTTCGCCCACTACCTGCCAATCTCTTTTATCTTAAACTTAAAAGGAGATTTATTTGTAGAATTAGAAACAAAGAAAGGGTCATAAAAGAAACAGACTTTGAATAGATAAAAACGGTCAAATGAGGGTAGGCCCAAGGGACGAAAGTAAACTTCAAATGTTGAAATGGCTGAAAAAAAGGCAGAACTAGTTAGATTTAAGTTAAAAAAATAAACTAAAGTTAAAACAAAATATATAATAATATTTTTTTAATAAAATCAATTGGTTTAAATCAATATTTTTTTTTTTTATGAAATAAATTGATTTAAATCAATGATTTTTTTAAAAAAATCAATTGGTTTTAATCATGATTTAAATCATTGATTTAAATCAATTGATTTAAATCGTTGACACCCTGATATAAACCTAAACAACCAAAATGAAGTACACATTCCTAAAGAATTACAAATTCGATTCAAAATAAGTACTAACCAAAATTTTAAGAAACTAAATAAAGACCAAAGAGAGTTGTTTCATACTGAATGCAAACATAAGAATGAATAGAAGTGCAGATAGCAAAGGAACGGTTATAGTAAGTAGTAATGTGTGTAACTGTAACTTCATGTCACAAAATCAGAGAATCCCGAAATTCCACAAGAAAACCCCCAAATTAAATCCACACGACATCTGCAGAGCTTAACAATAACCTTTAGTTAAGAAAACAACTGATATATAGGCATGGATAAGCCAGCAATAATCAAAATTAGCAAGTAGAGACCTGTCGATACATGCAGTGTGAGGGGTGTCGGTATGTGCCGACGTAAGCAGTGGCAAGCAGTGTGAGGGGTGTTGGTATATGCCGACGTTAGCAGTGGCAAGCATTGAAAGGGGTGTCAGTATATGCTGACGTAAGCAGTGTGAGGGGTGTCGGTATATGACGATGTAAGCAGTTTGAGGGGTGTCAGTATATGCTGATGTTATCAGTGTAAGGGGTGTCGGTATATGCAACGTTAGCACTGGAGGCAGACACCGGTGCGTTGGTGTATGCCGTCGTTAGCAGTTTAAGGATTAATTTATCAAAGTAGGGAATGCTACTCCGAGACTTATATGACAATAACATTTCCTTGAATTTTCACTTTATTTTTGTTATAAATATACTAACATAAGACGGCGCTAATGACCAAGAAGTAGATGCGCCGTAAAAAAAAAAAAAAAAAAAAAAAAAAAAAAAAAAAAAAAAAAAAAAAAAAAACTAACATAAGAAGGACGGAAGCTTTTAACAATTTTTCTTTCTTTTTTATGGAGCATCAAATAGGTTGCCACAGGTTGGTTCAGGTTGCCATTTATGTATAGAGCCAAAGTAGTTTCCTTAAGCATTCAACCATCCAAGTAGTAACCATGCTTGACTTTCCTTAACTTAGGTGATCGGCTGAGAACTTACGCATTTTTAATATCGTAGCTGTTGGCAAAGTTTTTTTTTTTTTTTTTTTTTTTTTTTTTATTATCATGATACAAATTTATGGATAGAGCAAGATATGTCTTCCCTCTGAGCCAAGCAGAATAAATGAAAGTTGGCATCCTAGGCACGAAGTACAAGATATCTCGCAGTTGGTAATCAATATGTTAAATATTACATGAAAAGTAATATTTCTTTCTAATCTCAGAATAAACAGCTTTTTCAGGTTGTGTGGTTTTATTGGTTTGGCTTGGGAAGAAACATCTGAATTTTTCTTAGGTAATAAATAAAATAACTATATCACCCTAAGCAAGAAAAGTTTTAAAATAAATATGAATAATTACCTCAACTTCGTCTCCTGAAAAAACTATGTATCCACGACTATAGGTTTCTTTATTTTTAACTTTAACAAAACAACTGTGAAATCCTTCTTTTTCTAATTCTGCTTTTACTTCAGTATCTAGTATTCTAAAAAAAAAGATAACAATTAAAAATACTATAAATATTGTTAATACAAGATATATTAACAGGAGACTTAATTATTTAATTACTAAAAAACATATAATAATTATTAGAATGAATAAAAATTGAATACATATAAACATATAAAGGACTTGGAACCAACTCAGTGCTCACACCTTGAAAATCATGTTATAAATGCTGAAGATGAAGATGAGCATGAAAGAGTGGAATAACAAAATCTTCTTTGCACCGAGTTTATTCAGCTGTTGTTTCGGCACGTAAGCTCTATCCAGAGCTAAGTTGCAGATGGTTAGTGCTTATATACCAAAAGGGTTCGACTAAGTAAACTCCCAAAGACTGTTAATTTACCCATAAAAATCATTTGATTGTTTCCTCCCTCCTGTATCTTACCTATAAGATTTTACTAGAGAGATATTATCTTTGCTGTGTGATTAGGGAATAGAAGAATAGAAGAAAACAACTGTGAAATCACTAAGAATCAATAGAAGAAGAAGAAAACTCGCTCTTTGTTTGGCCTTCTCCATCCCCTAAGAGCCAAATCCATTCTCACCTTGTAAGATATTTTGTTATTGGTCGTGTCTTTAAGAAAACAAAATATTGAGGCGTTGCGGATACAAAGGGTGAACTCAACATCAAGTTCACACTAATTTCTCGTTAATTACTATATAATTTGTTTATTAATAAAAATTAATAAACAAACAATGAGACATCCCACAACAAACAAACGTTTTGAATATACACTAGTGGAGTTCACCCTTATGGAAAAAATATTCAAACGCATTTTCCTCACACTACCTTTTATTGAGTCCGCCCCTCGTATCCGCAGCGCATTAATTGATAATGTATTATTTTAATTTATTTTTTGTATATAAAGAAGACAAACCATGCATGTAGACAATGTTTTTAAGATTCCTCTCGCAACCCTCCCACATGTTGCAAAATTTTCCAAATAAGACAGTGCGAGAAAGAGAAAAAAAATTGAAATAAATATATATACATACAAAGCAAGCAATTTTTCATTTTTTTTTGTTCCCGAGTTTATAAAAAAAAAATAAAATAAAAAAATGAATTTTGTATTTCCCTATCTTTTATTCATAATTCCCTGTCGGTGCAAGGCCTATATATATTGTAATGTACTATAAGCCAAAACATGTACTAATTTTTGAGTCTGATAATATTAATACATGTTTCTATTTGTTGTTAGCACCTGATGATGGCACATTTGTGTTGAAAGGCCTAGTGCAAAATAAAGAAATTTTGTGGGAAGACTGAATTTGTTTTTACCTTCTGGAATATATATATATATATATATATATATATATATATATATATATATATATATATATATATATATATATACATATATATATATATATATATATATATATATATATATATATATATATATATATATATATATACACACACATACATACAGAGTGTCCCAAATAAGACGGCTCAAACTAATTTTGCGACCAAACGGTTGGTCTAAGAAAAAAATGTCTGGGATAAAAGTTGTAGAGCTCGACTTCAGCTTTCTAAATATGCCGACTATTTAACATAATTACTGGGCATGTGCGCTCGGCGCTAGATGAAATGTTGGGGTTAGCAGATGACCCCTATTATTATGCACATCATTTTGAAGGGAATTAAAAAACAAAACCTTTTCTGTAAACCGCACTTCGATATCTTTAAAATTTAATGAGTTTTGTGCGATTCAAATTTTATTGTTTTAAATTAAAACGATGTATTGTAGGCACTCACAGAGGTTGGTTATGAATGTGTGATACATGACTTTGAGGTATTTTTTCCTCAACGTTCTGAAAAAAATATGGCCGATCCTCTAAAAGAAATATTTTTCCTTAAATAATAACTTTAATAAAATATAAAAAAAGGCATCTTTTCAAGTATTTTGTCTGATTGTTCTTTAGGGATTAACTTAGCTAAAGCTATCTAGTCTCATCCTTCATGTTATCTACCTAAACCTTTGGATCTGATATTCCTTATTGTATTATGGTTCATTATATTGCTTTTGTTCATTATTAGTGTAATATTCGCTTTCAACCATGAAGTTCACAAGTAGTGGGATTGTGGGATTATTGTTTTCGGGGAGTGACAAAAAGCTCCAATGGCTGCTGGACTTTACGCGCAGTATTACCCAAACCGAGTTCATCCGTCTTACAAAATGATTTTGCGCCTGGTGTCAAACGCCCGACAAGGACATTTCTTTTTCACCAGAAGACATCGAAGAAGAGACCAGGACATCATCTTGGACTTTGTTAGGAGAAATCCCTACATCAATATTCGGGATATTGCCAGAGAAACACGGATTTCAAGAGGAACTGTTCACCGCAGACTTCTGCGCAGTAAGTACCGACCTTATCACATATCTTTGCATCAAAGTCATGTATCACACATTCATAACCGACCTCTGTGAGTGCCTACAATACATCGTTTTAATTTAAAACAATAACATTTGAATCGCACGAAACTCATTTGATTTTAAAGATATCGAAGTGCAGTTTGCAGCAAAGGTTTTGTTTTTAAATTCCCTTCAAAATGATGTGCATAAAAATAGGGTTCATCTGCAAACCCTAACATTTCATCTAGTGCCGAGCGCACATGCGCAGTAAATATGTTCAATGGTCAACAAATTTAGAAAGCTGAAGTCAAGCCCTACAACTTGTACCCCTGACATTTTTTTCTCAGACCAACCGTTTGGCCTCAAAATTAGTTTGAGCCGTCTTATTTGGGACACCCTGTGTGTATGTATGTATATATATGTATATGTATATATATATATATATATATATATATATATATATATATATATATATATGTATATATATAAGGTAAGAACAATAAATAATGAATTGTCATACCTGTTGTTACTTATCTTGAAGTAGACTCTCAATTGATTTTCTTCAGCTATACTCATACATTTGCTTTCTGCTTCAGAGAAATCACATAATGAATGTTCAAATGAATGCGTGCTTTCAGCAAAATGCGTATTTAAATTTTCATTTATTTCACCTGTTTCTTCCGTGTCAGTTTTGTTTTCCTCTTGATTGGAACTAATATTAAGACAACTTGTTGATTCATTTATTCTTTCTTCTCTCCTTCTCTTTCTGCTTCTTTTTCCATTACTTGAGCCGGGGTTATGTGACTGTGGAGAGATGTAATTAATTTCAACTGAGGAATTTTCCATGGGGTCTTCTTCTAAGTTTGTGGGAGAAGGAGACTTAATCTCCTTCTTAAATCCACAATTCTTCGGGATTTCATCAGTAGAGGAAGAGAAGTCATTCGACAAAACATCACTATTAGTTCTACGCCTTGCATGAGACTGTCTACCACGTTCTGATTGAAATAACTGAGACAAAGTAGTCGCAGAAAAATAATGATCTTCATTTTCTGTTCTGCTGCTTTCTTCATTATTGTTTGCAATACTCCTATCTGTTGGTGCTCCAAGATTTTTTCTTATATATTTCTTTAAACGATTCACTTTTTTTAGAGCAATGTTCAATGCTGCAAGTGCCTCTCTCAGTAGCAATAACCATTTGTCATCAGAAAGAAATAACTTTTCAGATTGCATTAGGAGCTGGTCCATATTATTTTGATCCCACTTGAGTCAAAATGCTGATAGTACTTGATAAACACAATTCTTGGCTCGACCTAATAACATTGAATAAGTTAAATTTCAAAATTTAGGCCAAATATATTCTTTAGTAATAATACAAAATTCTAATGATATCTTGCTTGACAGCAAAGCCTAACAATAGTCAGAAGTTCAATAACATAAAACATATAATATTTATAATATATATTAACAAAATGAAATTACCCTGAACTGTAAAAATACCCGTATAAGATGTAATATTTGATCCTACGCCATAATTGGTTCCAAAGGCTCGTAAAAAACAGTAAGAAATTAAAACCCCATTAAGTCAATTAAAAACAAGAGAGTTGTTCCCTTTATTATGTTTCAACTTTTAACTTCTCGACTGCCATTCTTAAAGAGTAGTTCAATAAATGGAGCATATTTTTTTCTTAATAATCGATTTCATACATGTATCTCTAGCATGTAACAGTACGAGAGGTACATAATTTGACGTTCCATTAAAATTGAACTAAATGTGATTATTTATTTATATTATTCCCCCTCTGTTTCGAAAAAATACATAAACAGAAAAAAAAACTTTTTGTAATAAATAATAAGCATGAAATGTTATTCTTTTGTAAAGCATGCGTGATGAATGCCTTCACACAACGATGAAGAGAACCTAGAATTTAAAAGAAACTGCCTAGGGGAGCTAAACAGTGTTTTTTATTTCCATTTTTCAAAGCAATTCTGTAAATTGTAAACTTTAAGAACCTTCAGCTCGTCGATGTTGGGTGCTTAAATGTATTCCCCTGTCCAAAATTGACATTCCCCAATGTGATCTTTTAATCTCGTAAAAAGAAAGAAAATGAAGTGACTAAAGTCGGGCGAATATGGACGATTAAATGAAATGTTGGACATGCCAAAGGAATGTTTTTACTAACCAAAAACCCATTGAATGAAATCACTGTTCGACAAAGTGCTCTGTCCTGATGCAATACCCACTTGTTAAGGACGCTTGGTCTCGCAGGCATTTTCCTTCTTCGGCGTTTTTTAAGGACCTCTTAGTAAAATTGTTAATTTACCATTTGACCTTGCTACACAAATCCTTTATGAACACTTTCATGGGTATATAAAATAGTAAATGAGCAAGTATTTGATGTTCGATTTGTTTATTTGTTTGGGGGCCTTCGAAAATGTCATTTCCTGCTCTGGCGCATTGTTCCTGGGACGCATACAAAAACCATGACATGTTCGAAAAAAGGGGGATCGTCTTAAACTGCTCTTTGCGATACCCTTTTGCTCATGTGAAAGATTTTTTCCGGGCCTATTTTTTTCTCATCCTCTATTCATTAAGAAAAACCGGAAGAAATATGGGGTGAGTAAAATTCAACTCTCCCCCAATCATTTGAACTGTCAACTATAAGCTTCCCTATTCTGTCATTTTCCATGGGCGTGTATAGAAAATAATTCCGGAGGGGGCTGGGAAAACTTCGGGGGGGGGGGGGGCTGAGACCATTTCCGGTGTATGGAATACTAACAATGTAGATCTTGGAAGAGTTTTAGACAACTTAAACGCTATTACACCCAAAATAGAATATGTTTTATGAACTAAATGATCTTATTTAATTTATTTTTAAGGGTTTTATGAAATTTTTACCGATCAAATCAAAATTTCGGGGGGAGGGGGGGGGCTGCAGCCCTCTCAGCCCCCCTTATATACGCCCATGTCATTTTCATTGGTTCTTTGGGAGGAAAGCATTCCGCTGATGGAATTATCTTCATACTGAGAATGTCTCAAGCCACAGACAAACATGGGATCACAACAAAACATCTTCTCTTTTGAACCGCCGAAATTTTACCACAGTCATACGCTGCACCCAATTTCAAAACCTCACATCACTTTTCCTCGAAATTGACATCACTCATTTTTCAAATGCACTCCAGGAAAACAATTTTGATCAGATCGTTTCCTGCCTACCTTCGATTTACCTAGTGCCAGTCTTGCCAGATCGAACGCTGGGGAACCATTCTCATAACACATTTACTCATAGCGTGCCTTTTCAGGGGGGAAAACACAGATAAAGGTATTTTGTTGCGAGAAAAAAAAAATGGTCACCAATAAGTTCACTTTCATATTTTGGTCTGGATGATGATTTTTGAATTATTCAAATATTGTGTACAGATTTTCTTTGCAACAGTTCAATCCTCATGGGTGCAACTTCATTAAGAGCGTGTGTATATATATATATATATATATATATATATATATATATATATATATATATATAGTATATACACACACACGCAAAATGTTTTACATACACGTTCGATAAAATATAAGAAAGATTTTGCAGACATTCTTTTATTACAGTAACCTGAAGAGATACCTTTCATTAAAATTTGCAACAAACGGTTATTCAAAAATTCATTGCTTTAATAAGAATTTCGTATAAGGTGGGACTAACTACAGACAAGCACAAATTGCCTTGTTCGAACTGTAGAATATCTTAGACTGTATTGAGTACTGTTATTACTTTACGCTTAGGCATCTCTGAAATTTTTGAAAACAGAAATAAATGTACACTTTTTTTTAGGAATATTTTGAAAAACATAATCCTCTATGATCGAGCTCAATTTAAATATTTCATACTTACCTTGTAACTTGATCGTACGTTGCCCTCAATACCATTATTCCTCTAGAAAAAATAAAAATTGCATTTTTAACGAAAGTGAAACAATAGAATAAATATTTATTTAAGTTACATCGTTTTTAATAATTAATGCGGCTTGCGTTTTTTGCCTGGGAGATAAGCTGCTTATTAAAAAGCAATATCAAAATTTTCAGATTAGTTGGAGGACAAGTCCCTGATGTGATGTCCTCCTTGGAATTTAATTATTAGAGATAACAAATTTATTAATATTAGAAAGAATCACTGTTTAATAGTATATGTAGTTCTGAAGGTTTTTAGGTAGCTCTTAATTATTTAACAGACTTCGTTTCTCCACTAAATTTCAACAGAAGCAAGAATTTTTTGTTAGTTACAACTAATATCGCTATACCTAATAACAAGAGTTAAAGCCCTTTTAATTATAATCTGAAGGACAATTACTACCAACAATTATTCATTGGTGCTAATGACCCTGGCAGTCCGAGCACCTATAATTAATAAATACAAAAAAAAATTATTGATATTTTTAATGGTGAATATACTTATAGGCTCAAATGTGCTGGTTTTTTATTCACATATAAATTATGAAACTATTTGGAAGGTTTGGATCTAAAAATCTCATGGTGTGCTGTGTAAGAGATATATGTAAGATAATTTAATGCCATAACCGATCGTCCATTTTTTTTTTGTCAACTAGTGTCAAACGGAGACTCTTAGATATTATTTTAATATAACTAAATGTACACGTGACAATATCATCATAATATGTTTTTAATACATATATTAAGCACATCGTTTACCTATTTATCACAGCCAAGATTTATTGTTCAATACCCGAGGCTGTCTTTACAGGTAAATGGAGTTTTACAGATTGACTGTAAAATCAACTCCCGTTTTGCACCGGAAGTTGGTCATTCACCCTGTTGATACATTTTATTTTTTATAGGGAGAAACCCCGCTTATAAGGTTGACCTCATGATGCAATCAGGAAGTTCCGACTAGAAAGCTTTACGTTTCAGAACCCCTAGTGAACGACAATAACGGTGGGAAAACTAAAATACTCTATTGGGACGCGAGATGGAAAGATGAAAAAGGCTGTCCAATAGGTTTGTTGTGCTGGGAAAATTTCAGGGGGGGGGGGTAAAAATTCAGGGGGGAGGGCTGGTACCAGTTCCGGGGTATGGAATACTAACAATCTAAATAAAACCCAAAATAAAATATTTTTTATGAACTATGTGCTCTTATTAGATTAATTTTTAAGGGGTTTATGACAAATTTTAACTAATCAAATCAAAATTTCGGGGTGGGGGGGGGCTGCCCCCCCCCTTACATACGCCCATGGCTCCGATCACCGCTGGACTACTTTGTTGTATCAAATTATCTATTTCGGCTTACAACTTCTAATATTTGTGGTCGCCACTAAAATAATAACACTGTTCTGCACGAAAATCCTCCTTCAAACCAAAACATGCTTTCTTACTGTTTTCAAATGTGCTGAACACGAATTTGAAGTCAGATTCTGTCTATCACGCACAGTTTCTTAAGAAATTCTAGTTTTTTATCCAAAAATGTGAGTTTTTTGTAAATTTGACGAATTTTTTTTTGCATCAAAACATAGTGAAAAAAATTCAAAAGCCCGATGATTTTGAGCGCAATGAAGTATATTTGAACGAAAAAAAATTTGATGGGAATATTACAAGTGGTTGAAGAAATATGGCTAAAAGTGTTTTTTCAGTTTTTGATCTTGAGGCAGGGATTTGGTCTCTATCTGGATCTTTAGGGGAATGACCTTCCTTTCTCTTTTATGGTGGTATCCTTTTCATTCAAATCCTTACCTGCCCCCCTTTCACCCTCAATACCCCAACTCCCCCCCCCTCCCACTCAGCCCCTCTCTTGTCACTATTTTCTTCTAGGATTTGATCAGTACTCTTGAGGCTTTCGCTAAACGCACTTATTTGGATATTCAGTTGTGCTATCATTGTTCTGGGAACAGTTTACTTTTTCTCTGTAATGTCACGACAGTGTATAAATAAGCCTGATTCCTTTTGCTATGTTTGTGGTGAAGTCACATTCAAGTCCACTCAGAAACCTCTGACTCCGCTGGTGAAGAAGGCATACGAGTTATACTTTGGATGCAAAGTAAGTGATCAGGACAAATCCTGGGCTCCTAAAATATGCTGTAGTTCATGCTCACGTTCTCTGACTGGTTGGCTAAATGGGACACATAAGTCAATGCCATTTGAAGTTCCCATGATATGGCGAGAACCTACAAATCACGTGACCGATTGCTATTTTTGCATGACCACAATCAAAGGTTTCTCGTTCAAGAGCAAAAAGAAAATTGTTTATCCCAACATCCCCTCTGCCATGAGACCAGCTCCACATGATGCCTCCATGCCCATCCCACCAAATCCGAGTAAGTTCCGTCTTAGTTCTGAGGAGTGCAGCGATTCTGAAAGCGTTTCACCTCAACCTGGAACCAGTCAACAAGAAGAAATTTCAAGTTCGTCCAGCCCCTCTGAAACTCAGCCACAGCTCATAAATCAGAGGCGATTGAATGATCTTGTTCGTGATTTAGATCTCCCAAAATCAAAAGCTCAGCTGCTTGGGTCAAGGTTGTAACAATGGAATCTCTTGGAAGGAGGCGTGAATATATCTTTCTTCAGAAAACGGGAATCAGGAGTTCTATGCTTTTTCTCGATGGAAGAAAATCTTGTATTTTGCAATGATTTATTTCATTTGCTCCAGGAACTTGATCTGCCAACCAATCCAGAGGAATGGAAACTATTCATTGACAGCTCCAAGTTTAGTTTAAAAGGAGTACTCCTTCATAATGGAAACAAACATCCATCTATCCCAGTAGCTCATTCGGTCCACATGAAAGAAACCTATGACAACATGAAGATTCTTCTACAAAAAATCAAGTACCATGAGTACAAATGGCGCATTTGTGCAGATCTTAAAGTGGTAGCCATGCTTACAGGACTCCAAGGAGGTTACACTAAATTTTGTTGTTTTTTGTGCGAGTGGGACAGCAGAAAAAGAGGAAACCATTATGTCGTAAAAAATGGCCAGAGCGTAAGGAAAAAGTAGGTGAAAAAAACATTACCAATCCTCCATTAGTGGACAAAAACCAAATAATTTTACCCCCACTCCACATAAAATTGGGGCTAATGAAAAACTTCGTAAAAGCGATGGACAAGGAAGGAGAAGGTTTCATGTACTTAAAACAAAAATTTCCGCATCTCAGCGATGCTAAGATAAAGGAGGGAATTTTCGTAGGACCCCAAATTCGACATCTACTCAAGGACCTCACTTTTGAAGCAAAGTTAAATACTACTGAGAAAAAGGCTTGGATTGCTTTTCGAGAGGTATGTGCTAAGTTTTTGGGCAACGAAAAATCTAGAGACTACCGAAAAATAGTCCAAGAACTGCTTACTTCATATAAAACATTGGGATGCAATATGTCCTTAAAAATACATTTCCTGCATTGTCACCTAGACTTTTTCGCCCCAAATTTGGGTGCAGTTTCGGACGAACATGGAGAACGATTCCACCAAGACATATCCAGAATGGAAAAAAGATATACTGGCAAATGGAATGAGAAGATGCTGGCGGATTACTGCTGGACACTGCAGCGGGAGACAGAGGAGGAAGAGTACAAAAGAAAAAAAAATACTCATTGACGATGTGTGTATATTTTTTGAGTTGTGTCATATCTAGTATTATACCTGATAGCATGCAGGATTCAATTAATTATATTTTACCGTTGAAAAAGAAAAACAAATCTGTTATAATAAAGACAATAATTTTCAAATACAATTTTTCATTTTTTTCCAAGTTTCTCCTCTTTTCTCTCAAAATCAGAGGGTGATAGAATTTTTCTGAGTTCAGATTCGGACTCAGCACACCTGAAAACATGAGAAACAGGCAAAATTGTTCAAGGGAGGGGAGAAAAGTTTTTTTTGCAGAACAGTGTAATTATAGTAAATTAATCGTTCTAATGGACTTTTAACATTCAATGTTTATTTGCTATTACAAATGAAAACAAAAACAATAACGCATTAATCAAGATGTTATTTGTAAAAGGGACAAAATGTGAACAAAAGTATTGTTTAAATTTTGAATTCATTTGAAAAGCTTCGTCTGTAGTATTTCATGATTTATGGCCAGTTCCTAATAAAATTTTGAGTTGCAGGATTTTTTCATGTTCATGGAAAAATGGAGAAAGTAGTTCCAAAGAAGTAAGTATTCTTCTTAATATATTTATTAATGAAGAATTTTCAGAAAATCTACTTAATATCCACTTCAATATAATTTATTTTATAAATTAGACAATACTGTCAGTACAAATTTTTTTAATATTACATTTTTCTGGTCAACATAATCCTTTGATAAATTCTATATTCTCCCAAAATATTCATGCAACTTCATCTCGAAGACTGAAGTGTAAGTGGCCAGTAGTCCTGTTTCTTTTGAATTAGTGAATATTTATTTAAATTTTAACGTTCATTTATTATTAACTACGAATTTTAGGACGGGTTATCTATAGGTTACCACCCTTTTCTAGCCAGGATAGGGGTGATGCATTTTCTTTTTTTCGAAAGAAAAGCCACCACCCCTAGTGGGAATCGAACCCACGACCTTTGGCACGGAGTATTAAGTGCTCACGCCTTAACCCTCACGGCCATCGGGTCTTAGTGAATATTTACCGAAATGCTTAATGTAAATAATGCAGAACATTGTTGCCAAACAACTGCAAGGTTAACATCGCCCAAATCAAATTGTAGGCTAATTATTATAATAAAAAACATCCGACTCGCAGGAACTGCGCATTTTAGCAAGTTTCCATAACGATCTTACTCCGAAAGTTTTGTGAAACATTGAAACACTTATTTATGAAAGAAAATGAGATTTAGGTGTCACAATGCACAGAAAACATACAGTACTGGAAATTGCTCACACCTCTTCGTCAACTTCCGCTCTGAAAACTCTATTATAAACAACAAATAATAGGAACAGAATTCTGAATTACACAACTTGTTTTACTGAAAAAATCATTCAACAGAAAACAAAAATAAGAGACAAAAAAAATCTGATCAAAGTTACGAAACCAACACTTTACAAATAGTACACAAGGATTTCTTCGACTGACAAGGGGAGTAAACAGTAGTGAGATCACCGATTTAGCCCATTTTTTTTCTAGTGATTCTCTATCCAAATGCACCTTAGGAACTAAGAAATAAAATAAAACAGGTTGAAAATGATTTATTTTATATATCGAGTTTGGAAAATGGTATTGACATGACTTTTACACCAATTCATTTGTTTTAGAAAGTAGATTAAAGAAAAAATACAATCGTTAAACAATAATGTATATTTTGACAAATAAATTTAAAAATATGCTCACGGTATTTAAATTTAACATTTAAAATTTGTTTTTACGATATTTAAGAAAATCTCAAAACTGCTCATGTATGTTAATACTTTTTTTTTTTTAACCTCCAAACGCAACAAAAATTGATTTCATTTCTAATAACCAAAACGAACATTAGGTATAGTTTTATGCACGTTTCTCGAAATTTTTTTTTTTAAATTGCTTTGAAAATGGTGTCATTTATTTCGTCTGTAAAATTTAACATATATATGTGGTTTACCATTGTACTTAATTAATAAATCTTTTTAAATAGGAAATGTATTAGATTTTTAGCTTTCATCTTGCCGCGATTTCTTAACAGTTTTCGAGACATTCAAGAAGTCGAAAATTGCTCTTCTCTGTTGTCTGTCTGTTGATGACATTTTTTTTTTTGGGGGGGGGGGATTTGTTTATTTTTTTAATTCTATTTATTTAATTTTACCTCTATCCTTTAGGATCATTAGCAGTTGTCAATTAAAGGTAATATAAGAAATAGTTGATAATTAAATAATATTGAAGGAAGATTAAAGTAAAATGATAATAGAATAAATAATAATATCAGGCTGTACCGTATGAAATGTCAGTTTTGTTTACTTTGCAATTTAATCCTTTCCCTTTTTTATTTCATTATGTACAAACATAATTGTTATTCATATAGAATTAAAGCTCTTTTATTCCTATTATTTAATCAGTAACTTGCGTGCTGTGTTGTGAGAACGATCCTCTGAGAAAAAAATAAAACTTAAATTATGACTTCAACGGAAATCCGTATTATTTTTCGTTATGAATTTAAGCACGGCCATAGCGCTGCTGAGGCGTGTATGAACATTAACACGGCTTTCGGGGAGGGAGCGGTGAATGAACGAACTGTTTACCGGTGGTTTTCCAGATTTCGAAGTGGAAATCTTGACCTTGACAAGGAGGAGCGAGGGAGGCCAGAAACCAAGCTTGACAATGACCGCCTGAAAGAAAGGGTTAAAGCTTTTTTTTTTTTTTTTTTTTTTTTTTTTTTTTTTTTTTTTTTTTTTTTTTTTTTTGGGCTTTTTAATGGCATGTCAACCCTTTAAGGTCATTAACGCCATTCCTTTGATTGATAATTATTGTTTAGAGATTACACATATACATAGATACACACTTACACACACACACTCATATACACACATACATCCATACACGTACATATGCATATCAGTGTCATTTAGCCATGCTTACGGAGGTATTTTTAATTTAAGGTGTAACTAAATTTTGTTGTATTGAATTTTGATATAAGGTTGAATTAAATGTTGTCAATTAACTTCGAGGCATTTAAAAAGTTGAAAAGCCGCTCTACTTGATTACTATCGTCGCCTAGAATTTCATCTAAGGAGTCAGGTAGTTGGTGTTGTTCTTTTAGTTGCTCATAAGCACGGCAATTCGTCAGAATGTGTTTAACAGTGAGTAGCACATTGCATGAGCTGCAAATTGGTGGAGGTTCCTTTGACATGAGAAAGGAATGGGTGAGGTTTGTATGGCCAATTCTCATACGGGTTAACACCACTTCCTTTCTTCTTGTGCCATTTGTTGATGTCTTCCATGATTTAACACATCTCTTTATTTCTCTGAGTTTGTTTTCCCTTACTTGTTGCCAAACAGTTTGCCATGTATTCCAAATCAAATCTTTCGAGTGGGCCATTAAATCAAATTTTGAAACTTTATAGAAAGGCATACCTTCTCTCTCTCAATTGGACAGCACATATCAAGACCCAAAGAGCTAGTTGCCTAAGAAATTTAGACTTACTCAAATGTCTTAACTCTACTTCTTGGGGTGCTGACCGTACATGCATGTTACTATTCTATAAAGCATTTGTTAGAGCAAAATTGGACTACGGTTGCATGGCTTATGACTCCGCATCAAGTAGAACACTAAAGATGTTAGATACTGTTCATCATAGTGGACTTAGACTTGCAACCGGAGCTTTCCGATCGAGCCCTATCTCGAGTCTCTATGTAGAAGCAGGAGAACTCCCATTACAGTACAGGAGAAACCAGCTTTTGCTAAGCTACTATTTCTCAATTAGAGCTTCACAACACCATCCTCTAAATCCATACTTTTACAATAATGTTAGAAACCGTCTAACCCAGAAATCTTTCCCTACAAGAATAAACAAATTATTAATAGATCATAATATAACAATACCAGCCATAGATCACGATTCTGTTTCATCCATAGAGCCCTGGAAATTACCACATCCTATTATTAACCTAACGCTAGCAAAGTATAATAAAAACAACACAGATCCTAACATATTTGTGACAGAATATAAAAAATTAAAAACCACACTCCCTGAAGGTCATGAATTATATACGGATGGCTCCAAAGACAACAATGGAGTTGGTGCTGCAGTACTTAGCTCATCAGGATCCTGTATGTTCGCTCTCCCAGCGATCTGCAGTAACTATACTGCTGAGCTACTAGCAATTGACAAAGCCCTGAATATTAATTTTCCAACAAAATCCCATTTAACAATATTTACAGATTCTCTATCTGCTCTCCTTGCTATAGGTGATCCATATTCATCGCATCCCATAATAGTGAATATATTTAAAAGAATTTACGAGCTAAATTTAAAGGAACAAAAGGTTACATTTGTATGGATTCCAGGACATTGCGGAATAAATAAAAATGAACAAGTTGACACCTTGGCAAGGAAAGCAATTAGAGAAGGTTAAAGCTTGTCCCTCAAAAAGCACTAGGGAATATGCCAAAGAACTCGGAGTAGGAGCCATGACAGTTTCAAGACATTTGAAGGAAATCGGCAAGTCCAAAACTGACATTTCATACGGTACAGCCTGATAGCAATTATGATAATAATGTTTCCGAAAATTTGTAAAGAGACCGCATTGGAATTGGTTTCATTCGATTTCTCGCGTCAAAATGTTTATCCGGAAGTAGGTACATTACAACACAATTAGTACTGCGATTTTTTCGCACGAAAGAGACAGTTTTCAATGGGCAAATATTTTTCGTTAAGGAAAGTCACCGTTCGTTGCAACAAAACTTTTTTGGGGGGCATGTTTTATCAAATCGAATAATTACTTTGGATACTTCAGCTCAAACAGAATTGGTTTATATATTTACGCATTTAGAATTATTGTAAACATATATGATTTATAGTGAATTGAAATACTGATAATAATTATTATCAGTATTTTAAGAGGGTTTAACAATTATAATTGTTAAACCCTCTTAGAGTAGTTATTTTTTAAATTGCACAAAATATACAGATAACTTTTCTAATCACACACACATACATATATATGTATAATATATCTTCTTGTTTCCCAGTTTTGGTCTTTCAATTATTTTTATTTCGTTTTAAATAACCACTACATTTTTCCGAATGCCAAAAATTCCCAAAGAGCGTATCACTTTCTACAGCTGATTCAATAACCAATAAAAAAAATAATTGTTATTTAAAGAATAAATGCTTCCCGTCTCAGTGGGTCTATTTTTTTATATTTTTTTGTTGGCACTTTCCTTGTTGTTTTTTCGGCCACTTATTCCTTAGACTAATTAATAAATGAATGATTATTTCTTCTGTATTGTCTTTATTAATATATTTTACAGGGCAGAACAGATATTTTAACAGTAGGCAATGTTTACATATTTTGCGATCCCAAGGGAATGGCTAGGGGAGGGGAACGCTGCAGATATATATGTCCTTCAATCAACGTTCTCGCCAGTCGCGAATTGTGTCTAGCTCCAAAATGACGTACGTACACATCAAATTTTACAATTTTAGCGTATTTTAAAAAACAAATATTTCGCCCATAAATAAACATCAGAAAAACACAATTATTTTTATTGAACATATTATAATAATAATATTTTTGAATATACTTTATATAGAAGATTTATAATATTTCTCGGTAAATAGAAGATTAATAAAAAACGTTCAAGGGTGTTTTAACAACTTAATTATATTTTTTATAATAATACTACTATTATAACAATATTATAATAATATGAGTTTTTAATACTCGGCTACTAAGGTGGTTTGCAAATTTTATGAAATATATGGAAATGTCAACATTTAAATTTGTTGACTTTTGGACAACTTTTATTATGTTTTAATAATGTAAGAAAAATTATGGAATTTCATATCAGATTGAAAGATTATGAATTCATAACAAAACTTCCGTCCTGCAAAAGTTGAGCAAACGGGGCACATTCCTCAGAAAGACAACCACGGTATAACCATATAACTCAATCATAAAACAAAAGAAAAAAAAAATTAGGTAAATATGTACTTATTTCTACTGGTCCAATTTCACTGGTTTTCATAACAAATTGTTTCCCAGTAGTTCCAAAGGTTTTTTAGCTGGTTTCGTTGAAAGATAAAAGCGTCCGACTCGCAGGAACTGTATCATCTAGGCGCGCTTCCGTTCTTATCCCTAGTGTCATTTGGAAAGATTGAAATAGAAACAGTTATTATTTTGGTTCGACCTTTCATGAAACATTTTATGGCTCCATAGGGGGGAGAGAGGAACCGCGCTAAAAATTATGCCCAGTAGGCATACATTTCTTTATTCCTTATAGTCTCTCCCCCCTCCTAATGGAATTAGGAAAATGTTTCTTATTTTCATAGGAATCATATATCACTAGTTTAGTCACTAGTTTCAGGAGTTGTGTAGCGAGATTCGTTGCCTTTAGGGGCCGTAAAATAATGGATATGTCTGGATTACAATCTGTCAACAATTCGTACATGTAACGTGGTATGTTCATACTTTGTCCCTGGAGGTATACATAATGGTATAGGGCACTATGCCATGTTCCCATAAATAAAGAAGATAAGGCAGTTAAAAATAAAATCATGTCCGTTTTCATTAGAGTTAAAAGACACCATGTGGAGGACTTGGTATTGTTTGACTATAATCAATATTTCCAATTACCTATCAATGCCAATAACAATGTGAAAATTTTCTTTGAACTGTTACTATAACTATAAGTAACAAAGAAACAATTTTTAATTGTTCAAAGTTATGGAAAATTGGCTCTCCTGAACAATTACAAACATGGG
The DNA here is from genome assembly GCA_946811695.1 of Gonocerus acuteangulatus. Taxonomy (NCBI): domain Eukaryota; kingdom Metazoa; phylum Arthropoda; class Insecta; order Hemiptera; family Coreidae; genus Gonocerus; species Gonocerus acuteangulatus. Next base: position 58,264,803 of record OX328129.1, on the reverse strand, counting down.
GCATGGCGTCCTTTACCTCCGGGGTACAGATATTTTCTTGTTTTCTGGAGCCAATGAATTAAGTTTTTTAAGGACTTCCGCGTCAAAACAAACATTTTCAGTTCATGTTCAGAATAATCTTAAAATAAGCAGTAGATATTTATAAATGATGGAATGCTTATTTTTCTGTCTAATAGATAAATTATCTAATTAATAACACAATTGAATGATTTAAAGGACTGTTCAAGAACAGTTATTTATTGCTTCACAATGTAAATAGAATTAAATTGATTTCGCCAATACGTATTTACATTACAAATTATTGCTTTAATTTTTTCAATGAATTATGTTTATTTTGAAGCATAAAAAAAAAAAAAAAATTATTTCCTGGAGTTAACCCTAGCGTAACTAAGGCAAGATTGCTTAACGAAGCGACGTTATTACTGTAATTATTATAGAATATTATAGTATTTTCTAGGTTATTATGGAGGCATATTATAGTCTCCATCGTTTCCTAGGCTGTAAAGATGGGACTTGAAATAAATAATTTTGTGGCAACCTTGGATTTTAATATTTAGTACCTTTAGGCTCCATCAGTGAAGGTTGTACATGCGATTCAAATTTTAAATAAAATGTAATTAAGATGATATATAACTTCATAAAAACAGAAGGTCAAACAAATTCTCATTTAACTAGATTGTCTGTTTTAGCGCGCTTTCTTTTTCTCTCCGTTGGGAGGAAAAAAGGATTTTTTTTTTTTTTTTTTTTTTTTTTTTTTTTTTTTTTTTTAAATAAACCAGCACAATCTGCCTTTTCGGCTTTGGCTTTGTAGATTTCCAGGTACACTTTGTATTGGTATTATAATTTTACGGGGGGAATCAAATTATTATCAGTATTAGTATTTTACTTTTCATTGACTGCTAAGATCACGTGCAAACTTTTCTTGAGGACCAAATGAACGGAAACCATTTACTAGGCCATTTTTCGAGAAAAATATAAAAGAAAAAAAAAATGATATTTTCTTAAATATCTCCAAACCTGTTGGGAAATCGTGGTATGAAATGAAACTTTTTATTCTTATTCCGGGACACAAGTCCCATAGGAATAATTTTGAAATTACAAAATAATAAAGAATTTAATATATAAACTTATAAATACTACCAGTATATAATAGTATTTATAAATACTACCAGTGTATAATAGTATTTATAAATACTACCAGTATATAATAGTATTTACAAATACTACCAGTATATATAGGGGTCTCCCGTGGTCTAATAGCTAGCGCCTTGGATTCATAAGCGGGAGGTGGTGGGTTCGATTCCCAACCTCCGGCAGGAATTTTATCATCCCACGGCTCGCTGGTAAAATTCCTCGCTGCACCCTGGATGTCGGCGCTAATGACCAAGATGTAGATGCGCCGTTAAAAAAAAAAAAAAAAAAAAAAAAAAAAAAAAAAAAAAAAAAACTACCAGTATATAATAGTATTTATAAATACTACCAGTATATAGGGTACACCTTTGGCAACTCGACTGGACTAACACTACAGAAAACAAATTAAGGACAGTGAAGTCTACAGTTAAAGATTGGCCTTCGTCATATAGAAAATCACGGCGAGAAGAAGTGGTAGTAGCAAGGCTACGCTTTGGCCACGCCGTCTGACTCACGAATATCTAATGACAAATACGGACAAACCAAAATGTCGATCATGCAACACAGACCTCACAATCAAACATATACTGACTGAGTGCTACTTAAGACGTAATCTAGATATACCATATGACATGACAGAACTCCTTGGAGATGACAGCCGCCATATTGACACAATACAGACCTCACAATCAAACATATACTGACTGAGTGCTACTTAAGACGTAATCTAGATATCCCATATGACATGACAGAACTCCTTGGAGATGACAGCCGCCATATTGACACAATATAGACCTCACAATCAAACATATACTGACTGAGTGCTACTTAAGACCTGATCTAGATATCCCATATGACATGACAGAACCCCTTGGAGATGACAGCCACCATATTGACACAATACTGAAACATTTAAAGAACATAAACATCTACGATAAAATATAACACCTGAACGAATACCAAGCCAAATTTTCTCACAAAAGCATAGCAAATATATGAAAAATGTAGAGTCATTTAAAGAAAAGATGAGCTAACAGACCATTTTATGTTGCCCTCTACCGAAACGTATTGACGAAAATGCACATCGGTACCAAAGCGATGCATAAAATAATCAATAATAATAATGTACAGCTTCAATATAAACTAGAGATTGGGTAAAACTTGCAGGGATAGAAAGTGGTGGAAGAGTCGGGATGTGTAAGTCCATCTATTCGGAAGCTAAATAAGTTTCCCTCAAAAAAGCAAAATCTGTAACCGTTTACAAGAAAAGTGGATACAAGTAGTTTTCCTTACTAATTTTTGGTTTGGGTATTCAAAAACGATTGATTCAATTGAAAATGTTTCTAGACACTTAAAATACATCCAGACTGAGTTATTAAAATTAATGCGACGTTTAGAGTTAAGGAAGTATCTCACTTTTCTACAAACTTTTGTTGGATTAGGTGTTTAAATATTTTAGAAATTATTAACTATATCTTTTCCAAGCTTTCCAAATAACACTACGGATAACTACGCGCTAAGATGACGCAGTTCCTACTATTCGTACTTTGTTATGATAAGTTTTTTTACCCACATCGTGTTATAGTTATTACATGAATTTATACAATTTAACAGCAAAAGTTTAACATATTTTTCAATTAAATATTAAAGATATGAAATATTAATAGTTTTTATTAATAGCTCAATTTATTAGTTTTTCGAGAAGGCTAAGTGTTTAGCAAGTCAGTTTTTTTTAATTAATCCTAAAAAAATATTTATTTAAATTTCAACGTCCATTATTATTAAATAAGAATTTTAGGACGGGTTATCTATCGGTTGCCACCCTGTTTTAGCCAGGATAGGGCTCGTGCCTTTTCTTTTTTCTCGTTCCCCTAGTGGGAATCGAACCCACGACCTTTGGCACGGAGTGTTAAGTGCTCACGCCTTAACACTCACGGCCACCGGGCCCTAAAAAAAATCTATTTGCAAACATTCCTATCAGGGCGTGACCCACTGATCCTTGTAATCAGTGCTGTTATCGCGATCCTTCCTCTACTTTACTGGCCATTTTCAGGAACAAACTGTGAAATTAATGGTTTCCAATAGGGTCCAATGGTCGCCTACTTTGGAGTGAAGAAGCACGTAAAAGCCTAAATGAAAACGTGTTTATTCCTTATTCACGTGTCTTACTCGGCCGACCTTGACGCACAGGCAACCAGGAAAATAGGCTGTATAATTTGGACTGGGACTGTGTTTCCATAAAAACTAGTTCGTGCAAATAATGAAGAGCTAAAAAAGCCTCTGCGTATGGTCAATCCTGAATGTGTTAGTAGTACTTTTTTTTTGTTTCGAGAATTTGTATCAAAACAAGAAAAGAAGGCATGAAATAACTGGTTGACAAAAAATCCATTCAGGATTGTAGCTTAGATAATAAAACTAACGCTACGAGGAAAACATCCTAAAGAGTTTTTTTTCCCCCTACTAAAAAGCGTTACATTATATGAAGGGTTCGGGGGAAAATAGTGCCAAAACTTAACTGTAGCTGCTATATGTTGGATATTATTTGGGACTAACAGTTGAAATGGTTAGGGGCAACAACATTAAGTAGCATACAGAGCTTGTAGTCATATTTTAGTACCATTTACATCGTAGACTGATAGTCCGACATAATATCCAACATAAAGCAGCTACAGTTAGGTTTTGTTGCTTGGCACTATTTTGCCCCGACCCCTTCATAAGTGTTATAATAAAACGGCTTTAAAAGAAACTGAACAACTAGAAGAAAAGAAAAACACACGCAGGAACTGCATCATCTTAGCTCGTTTACATAGAATACTTATCCTCTCGTGTGATTGGACAGATTAGAATTGAAACACAATACTTTCTCTTCTATGGAACGAAGCCAAGGCTTCTGCGGAAGCCTATAGCCCTGTCAAACCTTTGGTGGACAACTTCAGATTCGTACCACGTGCTGTTGGCATTAGAAAAGGGTGGCAACCTGTAGATAGCCCGGCGCTAATGGCCAAGACGTAGATGCGCCGTAAAAAAAAAAAAAAAAAAAAAAAAAAAAACTTCAGATTCGTGTTAAGCAGCCTAAAAAACATAGAATAAGCCAAATAAAACAATTACACCAAAACCTTCCACTTGAAACCACCATTTGACTGGGCTACTAGGTTCTTCAAGGACTAGAGTGACCGATTGTTAGTTAATAATTTGATCTAACGGATTTTCGTAGGCTCTTCTGAATACTTCCGGACTCCTCTTCATGGTTGACCTCATAAGCGGAGTTTCAGCGCGGTTCCTCCCTCCCCCATAGGGAGGAACCCCGCTTATAAGGTTGATACAATGAAACAATCCGGAAGTGCCGACAAGAAAATTTCGCGTTTCAGAACCCCTAGAGACCGAAAATAACGGTCTACAAATGTGGTTGGTTGGCTGGTGAAGGTTCATCATAGTAAACAGGATGCAAAAACCAAGTCAACACACCTCCACTGTTTAATTCCTTTATTGTAACAAAACGTTTTCGAGGTCAGCACCTCATCCTCAGTGTCCTCCTATAGCTGGGCGAGGTTCACTCGGACCTTCCTCCGACTATACCGGAGTATAGTCGGAGGAAGGTCCGAGTGAACCTCGCCCAGCTATAGGAGGACACTGAGGATGAGGTGCTGACCTCGAAAACGTTTTGTTACAATAAAGGAATTAAACAGTGGAGGTGTGTTGACTTGGTTTTTGCATCCTGTTTACGAAAATAACGGTGGTTCAAATTTATATATATATATATATATATATATATATATATATATATATATATATATATGTATATATTTATATATATATATAAATATATATATTTGTCTGTTCGCTCATTTCTGGCTTCCCTGATGGTCCGATTTTGATAAAATTTGGTACAAAAATCAGTCGTCCAATTTGAAAGGTCAAGTTCGTTAACCAGAAAAATCCGCCCACTGGAAGATGGCGTTTGGGGCGAAATTCGCGCAGAAAAAATCGTAGCGCTTACGTTTTTGAGTTCATAAGCTTGTAAGTACTCTTTTTATAGGCTTCTTGGGCTAGGGAAACGAATGAAACCATTTTCAAGGCGATAGCTTTAACTGTTTTCGAGAAAATTGGAAAAATAGTTTTCGAATACCGTTTTTGGTTTGGGTACTTAGAATCATGGGATTCAGTTGAAACATTTTCTGCATGTTCTACTTTCATTAAAACTAATATGTTGAAATTTTTGTTACGTTTGGAGTTTAGGAAGGGTTAGAAAAAAATATTTTATTAACAGACATCAAAAGTTTTGGTAACTTTGTATACTTTCCTTAATATCTCGAAAAAGGTTGAGAATCTTGGGGAACGGAAGGTGACCATTAGAAAGCTCACTAAATGCTCTACGAAAATGGTTCTGATGAAAGTTTTGATTAAGCGATGTCAATCGGAGAAATAAGTGCTTAAAACTTTAAAGTAATTGATTTCGCTTATTCGAACTGTTCTTTTTGTCTGTTTTATTCCTTGTTATTTTTAAATTGCTTATAGTCAGATAATGTATTTGACAATAAAACAGATTAAGTAAAATAAGAAGATCAATTTATTGTTAAAAATGTAGCGTTCAAAGAGAGAGATCCCAAGGCTTTCCAAATGCCTCTGAGCGGAGGCCTTTCTGCCCGACTTATGGGATAGCCGACCCATACAGGTAAGACTGTAAATCAAGACCTTTCAAGACTGGTTTGTTTGAGATTTCATTTGGATAGGTGTTTCGCTATTGATCTAAACATAGTAATAACTGTTTCTATTCTATGCCTTCATAAACACTAGAGATAAGAACGGAACCGCGCTAAGATGACGCAGTTCCTGCGAATCGGACTTTTTCTCCATATAGGAATAGCGCGCTAAAGGTACGTTCAGTATTGTAACTCGGTACCAATAATTAATGCTGTCTTCAATGAGTGAAACAAGCCTAAAACCATGTAGGAAATCGTTGCATTTTATTTTATAAATAACAATTATAGGAACTCCTTAACGATCTTTTGACGAACTACTAAAAGAAGAGAGAGAAAAACACCAACAAAGGAACAGAAGCACTAAGAAGCCATTGGATGTAGCTATTTATTTCCTTTATTTTTTTTTTCTTTTTAAAGCAACCTTTAAAAAGAATGACCTTCAGGCCTGTTGCTTCCTGGAGAATTCTTCAGCTTACAAATAAAGGATTCGATACTATGAACGTGAAGACCTTCGGCCACGCCCTTTATCAAGAAAATGGCAGAAAGGAGATTGATAAAACAGAAAATTAAAATGAATTGATTATAATTGCCCAAAGTTTCAGGCAGAGTGAACAATTGAATGTCTTTTGCGAAGGAGATGCTTAAAAATACAACATTCCTCTAAAGAATGGGGGGGGGGGGTATAAAAATAAATAAGAATAACATTGAAAACAAAAGGCGCTGAAATAAAATTAATAAATAAACAAAACCCTTTATTCTGAGCAATAAAACCAAGAAAATTGAATTGTTGTTCGTTTTCGGAGAAGCTTCAAAACACATTTGTGTTTTATCTCATTTTAAAGCACATTACTATTTTTCTGACCTTGAAACTTATCATTATGATGTTATCACGCTCTCAGCTGAGACAAATGAGCAATGCTATTGCTGACGAAAACGAGGAAAATATGACCACAAAAAGCACAGACCATTATTTATGATTATAAGCAAACTACTTAAAATATTCGTTCCCCGCATAAAATTAGTGTTAATTTCCAATAAATTATTCGTAATATTAATTATTAAAAGATAATAAAAAGTTGAATTTATCATCAGGATTATAAGCTGATAAATATTGAAAAAATTAAAAAGAAATTTTTAGACATTCAAGGAACAACGCTTAAAAGCCCTCACTTGAAAGACAAAAGATCTAAAAACATATTATCACAACCTAAAAATATATTATCAGCCCCCCAATCAGAAAACTTCTTGATATTGCTTTTTTTTTTCTATATCTAGGGCGCAGCGAGGATTACCCCAACGAGCCGTGGGATGAGAAAATTCCTGCCGCCGGTGGGGATCGAACCCATCATCTCCCACTTATGAATCTAAGTCGCTAACCACTAGACCATGGGAGACCCCTGGAAACATAAATTTTTAAATTTTAGCGTCCATTTATTATTGTCAACGAATTTCTACCTGTACGGGTTAAACTTCTATTGCTGGTAACCTGTAGATAAGGGGTATCTCTTGGTTATCTCTTTGTTGACACTGGTCCAAAGCGCCCCAATGTCAAGAAACATTATACTTTGATCACTTATCAATTGATGAATAACATATAGTATGACGGGAACCATGCAATAATAAACTAAAAAAATTAAAGAGTAGCGTTAATTTTGAATATATATTATTTGACGCAATAAAATAACTACTTATCTGCCGTGACGAAGCGCGGGTATTCAGCTAGTTAACTATACAGCTCAAATATACCAAAATTTTGGCATACCACAATGTTGATGAAGTGTAAACTCTAACAAGCGATATAATAGGCCATACAAACTTCTGTACCAAAAAATAAATTAATGTTCAGGTTATCTAAATCTTGCAAAGTAAAAAGAAATATCCAAAATTTAAATATTTCCGTAACCAATAATGGAATATGTAGAAGTATCTATTCAAACAAAATTTTCAAAGATGAAAACCAGTTTGTTTGCTGATTTCTTATTGCTAATAAATTTAAGTTTGATTTTTTTTTAACTAAATCGCTTTGCAACAAAGTTAATAACATATAGAAATTGAAAAAAAAAAACCAACAACATTAAAATCATCAATTGTTAAACTTATTTTTCAATTATTTTACTTAAAATTAGCAATAAATTGTGTAAATCCCGCGCAAACGAAGTTTACTCAATTCCCCGAATCTGTTTTAGAGCCAGCGGACGATCTCGCGATGGGCCATTTTGTATTAACGAGAGAACTTACACCTAGGACTTTTGTCGATAGTTTCAAGTATGTTTTAAATTTTCCGGTAGTGGAGAAACCCTAATAAAAGAAATTGAAATGAAGGTTACCGAAGGAAAGATCTTGTCGACGTTTTATGACGACTCATTAAAATGTTAAGTAAATTATATCTTCGCGCGCTACAAAAAAATCCTCTTTCTGGTATAAGCGGACATAGAAGTAGTAGATGTAGAGATGCTTAAAACAATATGTCAAACCTTGTCAGCTGAGCGACCTCCTATGAGCGATCCTTATCGAACGAAAGTCACGGTGACTATGTCCTAGGAAGTGTCATTGTATGGAGCACGTCTTAAGAAGGTCAGATTAAGTATTGAATGTCTAATCATTTTTTAGCAAAATGTTTTGTAATTGTCTATTTGACTATTTATTTATTGCTGGGCATCCGCTAGAGCAGCTCGCTCCATAAAATTTTTACATATACATTCAATCATTAACGCAAATATGCTATTGGAATTATAATATACACAGATTACAAATAATTATACACCTATACAAACATTATAGTGCTGGAAATAGTACAAACACCACCTTCCGATTGACCGATTTAGTTAATTTTTGCAACACCTCTTTCTCATAAGGTATCCAAGACGTGTACCGCGTTTCATTTAAAAACTGCAGAAATCACAAAAAAGTCCGTCACGCAGGAGCTGCATAACTAAGCACTTTCCTCAGAATTTGGGTAGTGTAGACTGCTTTCCAGAACAATTTGCTTAATATATCCTCCATAAATAAAATAAAAACATGAATAGTTCTCTTTTAAATTTGTAATGAGTAACTGATCAATTAATAATTTGCTTCCAGAGTTATGTTTACACATGGTACCTATTACACTACGTAATAAATACAAAAAAACCTCATATTATCGTATTTTGATCTAACGCAGGAACAGGATAGTCGCTCTAGTGGTAGAAAGCGCTCCTTGCGGCGGCTTTGTGAACCTACGTCTGACGGGCTTTTCTATTGAAATATATTACAAATTAAACCCCCGCTTTCCAATTGACCGATTCAGCTCATTTTTACAACACTTCTTTCTCATGAGTTACCCACGACGTATACCGCGTTTCGTTACAATACAGCAGAAATTACGACCGGTATGAGTATATTAGGAATTTGGGTCCGGAGTAAACCCCCCCTTCTAATGAACCGATTTAGTTTTTTTTTACAACACATATTTACCTGTAGATTACCACTACTAATACCGAGTTTCGTCGAAATATACCAAAAATCACGGCTGGTAGTGGCGAATTGGTATTGTGGGTCCGGAGTAAACCCCCCCCCCCTCCTAATGAACCGATTTAGTTTATTTTTACAACAGTTATTTACCTGTGGATTACCACTACGAATACCGAGTTCCGTCGAAATATACCAAAAATCACGGCTGGTAGTGGTGAATTGGTATTGTGGGTCGGGAGTAAACCCCCCCTTCTAATGAACCGATTTAGTTCATTTTTATATCTCACTTTTCTCTCTATATTACCACTACGAATACCAAGTTTCGTTGAAATATAACAAATATTACGGCTGACGTAGTCAAATTATTGTTTTGGGTTCGGGGTAAACCCCCCCTTCCGGTGGACCGACTTTGGTGGTTAACGAACTCGTTCAATCGTTTGCTAATTGAATGCTATATACCAAGTTTCGTGACGAAAAAACAAAAACTCTGGCCGCTATCGTGTTAACAGACACATATATGCATATATATATATATATATATATATATATATATATATATATATATATATATAAATTTTAACGGGGGTCATTTTTGGTGTCTACTAGGTAGGATCGATAAAGATTTGAAGACATTTTTCAAAAATTCCGTCATGAGTCCAACCTCAATAGCTACTTTCCTTCGGAGGAAAGTGCTAAAAACAGAGAAACACCTTAGCAAGCTAAAAATAATATATTTAAATTTTGATTAGGTTCGGAGTAGAGGAAATGTTAAAAAACACATTTTTAGTAGTTTTGAACTTTTCTTAAATATCCCCAAATCGGAATGTGAAATCGTACTTGAATGTGAAATTTCATTTTTACCCAATAAAACACGCTAAAAAGACAAATTTTGGGCAGGAGCACCTCCGACAGAGAAAACGGCGCTTTTTTTTTCGAAAGTGTTGATTTTGTTCCATTGAAAACCAAACATTAAGAATTTCCATTCTAAGTACTTCAAGCACATTTTATAGAACCATTATATTGAAACACGCTTTGATGACGCAGTTCCTACGAGTTGGACTTTTTTTAGGGGGTATATTTTGAGTATGGAGAGTGTAGTAGAATCTTCTGTTGTAGTCTATTCTGACTTTTGTAAATGTTATAATTGTATACAGTTTGCACGGATAATCATCCTTCATCTACGAAATTTATTCGTGACAGGAAGAAAGAATAACAAGAAGTATCATCAAAGACAGACCCTCGTGTCTCCTAAAAATTTATCTTCTTGTGATCTTCGACAAACAGCGAATATGGAGTTGGATTGAGTATGTTTGAACTCTTTTAATGGGCACAATAAAAGCTCGTTGAACTACGTTTCTAGACAGAAATATCAGCAGCTAAACAAAGACTACCGTTTACTGCATACCTTTTTGAGGATTGCTTAGTATTAAAACAATCATGTTTGAACGATAGCATGAGACAAAAAAACAATTAACACCCATGGTATCACTGTAGAAAAAATTATATGATCATTTACAAGATACGTATGAGAGTAACAAATAGATTTGTATTTAACAAATAGGTTTTGTATTTAATAGAGCTATCCGATCAGAAGTCAAGAAGGCTGAATGAGTAAGTTAAGCTATCATAGGATTTCATATCATTGTAGCGCCTAAAATCTCACTTTTCTTTAAAATTTCATTAGAGTAGGTATTTAAATTATTTACAGAATATTAAATAGGCATAGGAGGCTCTAGACAAACATTTCTGGTGGGGGGGGGGGGGGCTAATTTAGCATGGGCTTACCGCCATTCCTGGAGTAGGGATGGGCGATAGACGATAGTTACTATCGATAATTCATGACTATCAATAGTACCTATCGATAGAGTTTTTACTTTTTTTCTAGAATTGAAGTTCTGAGCATCAGGAGGGCTGTGGTATTAAATACTGACACGTCTGGTGAAATAAATACTGAAAAGGAAACGTCTGGTGAATACAACCAACTACATAATGTAGCCAGAAAATACCTTTGTATTTCAGGCTTGCCAGTAGCCTCAGAACGTGTATTTTCAGCCGCTGGAAAAATCATTTCTGAGCTCCGGAACAGACTGAGCCAAAGAAAAACGGAAATGTTGGTTTTCCTTTCTGGTAATATGTGGCTCAAGGAGCACAACTAAAACAGTTTAAAATAATTGAACTTTTTTGTGCCTCTTGATATTTTTTTCTTTGAAAATGCTTTTAAACTTTGTTTAGTCTTATAAATATGCCTAATCCTGCAAGTAATAGATAATTCAATTCAATAACATTAAATTCTTCATTGGACAGGTATGTAAGGAATAAGGGAAGACACTATCGAAAGTATCGATATTTTTTAACCGATAGTATCGGCCTAGTCGGCCTAGCCTATCGATAGTGCTGAACTATCGACTATCGCCCATCCCTAGCCTGGGGGTGTAGAATCAATTTTTATAACCAGGCACCTGGAAATCATTAAGGAAGTATTTGATAAACTAAGGACATACATTAATTAGAATTTATTACTATTAATTTGCCTAAACAATTTTTTTTTTCTAACTTAATCGAAAAAGATTGTGAATTTTCATGGGGGGTACCCCCCCCCCCCGTTTTTGTTTTGTCCTATTGAAAGCGAAATATTAAGTCTTTCTATTATAAGGTTACCAAATCGAACAAGATATGAGGAAAATGTGGAAACACGCTAAGACATTTATGTTTATAGGTGTTGCGAATCTCAATCCTTTTTTCTTATTCTCTTGTTAATATACGGAGTTTCTTATTGTACATCCCTCAATGAGGACGTTACTACAGCTAAATTAAGTACTTCAGTTAATTAATAATATATATTGGGATATTTGTAAAAAAACTGTTGTAAAGGAAACTGTTCATAAACATTAGAAATGTTTGCAAACTCATGAACAGCAGCATGACATCGGGATTAAAATTTATCATTTAAGATAAAGCAATCTCCACATTCTTCCAATAAAACATTTTTTACGCCTCAGTTAGATTTTATACTCTGTTTATAAATTCTTTGAAAAAAAAACAACATCTAATAATGAGATAAGCTAATCCTTACTCCTTGCACCACCATAAAAAAAAATACCGTCCAGAGGAAGTGAGGAAACTCTACATATTTCTCATCAAGCGAACGTATTAAATTATAAACGTTTTGCTATTACGATTTTCTTATCAGCTGCTTAAATTATATTTCAGCTGCTTAAATTGTTTTAAAATGTCTAATTCTCAGAAATGGAGCCAACTTTCCATGGTTCCATACAGGCCTCAACCGTGATTTAAAAAGTACAATATAACAACTTTTGACGCGCTAATGGCCTAGACGTCGAAGGGACCGTAAAAAAAAAAAAAAATAAATAAATAAATAAAAAAAAATCTTTTAAGTTATATTTTGGTTTCAATTGGCCATAACTACCTGGGATTCTTGATATAATGATTTTAATGTTTAATTTAATAACCTATAAAATACTCCATAAGCTAGTGAATATGCCGTTATGGAGTCTCCAGAAACAGAGAAATATCTATGAAAAGCAATAAAATGATTCTAATGTGACGTACATGGAAACACATGCGTATAAATATTTATTGTTTATATATTTTATATGTTCCCGAGAAGTAAAAACGATCATTTACATTTTAATATATATATATATATATATATATATATATATATATATATATATATATATATATATATATACAGGGTGTCCCAGTATATGTGTCCACCCCCTTTTCCTCCTAGAGTTGTTGGAATTTCGAAATGAAACTTGGTAGGTCTTAGTTATGTTGCATGAGGTTTCTTTTAAAGGTTTAGTTGACTTTGTAACATTCTCCAGTTTTTCTCCAGCGCATCTATCTCTTGATTTTCTAATGGCGGCAGGTATTTTTTATGACGAATTCTGATAGAAAATTTAATTTTAAGACTAATTTATTCCGAGACGCACCGTTTGCGCGTAAAACGCATAAAACTGAAAAATATCGCCCTTTTGTAGACACATTCCTATTTATCACTGAAACCAAGCCTTTTACGTAAAAACACCTCAATACAAACGTTGTAGCCTATTAATTTTCCTGTCAGGTGATACCAAGATCAAAGTTGTAGGTTTAATATTTAACAGGATATTATGAATGAAAAATATACCTTAAAAGTTTTAAAAAGTAACAATTCAGAAAATCGATATGAATAGAAAAAAAAGTAGCTGACATAAACAATAAAAAAAAGTACTTATTTACTTTATAAAAAAAGCATATAAAAATTATTATAAAACAGAACAGAATAAATTTATTTTTCCATATGAAATTATTATATCATAAAACTAAAAAAAAAAAATTTGCCTTTGTTTTCATTCATAATACCCCGTTAAATATTTAATCTATAACTTTGATCTTGGTATCATCTGAAAGGAAAATTAATAGGCTACAACGTTTACATTGAGGTGTTTTTAGGTAAAAGGCTTGGTTTCAGAGATAAATAGGAATTTGTCTACAAAAGGGCGATATTTTTCAGTTTTTTGCTTTTTACGCGCAAACGGTGCGTCGGATCAAAAGATGTCTCGGAATAAATTAGCCTTAAAATTAAATTTTCTATCAGAATTCGTCATAAAAAAAATACCTGCCGCCATTGGAAAATCAAGAGTTAGATGCGCTAGAGAAAAACTGGAGAATGTTACAAACTCAACTAAACCTTCAAAAGTAACCTCATGCAACATAACTAAGACCTACCAAGTTTCATTTCGAAATTCCAACAACTCTAGAAGAAAAAGGGGGTGGACCCATATACTGGGACACCCTGTGTATACATATATATATAAAGCTGATTAATTTTTATAAAATTTATTCGCTTGGTCATTATTGGCAGTGTAGTGCTTTATGTCTTTGTACATATTGATTTTTTAAATAAACATGAGGATTTTTTTACATTTTGTTTCTTTCGTAAATGTTCGGTGATGGAGGTTTGTTAATGGGTAGTTATGGGGCAGCGCAGATGTTAGTTTTTTGTTTGTTTGTTTAACGGCGTATCAAAAATTGAGCTATTAACGCCGGTCTATCTGTAGGTTGCCACTCTTTTATAAATGCCAACAGCAAGTGGTCGGTCACCCATTCAGGTATTGGCCACGCCCAACGTTGCTTAACTTCGATGATCAATGGGAAACCGGTGCATTCAAGGTATTTCCGCAGTTGCAAGTCTTGTCAAAACGATTTATTCTCCTCCGGAGTGTCGTTGAGTACAAATGCCATTTGATCTTTTTAATCTTGATAATATGTGTGCCATAATTTCCGAACAATTGAACAATTTGGGTTTCCATTTTTCTCTTGTTACGTTTATGAAATAATTTGATGAATTTGATACATGATTGATCAATTATATATATATATATATATATATATATATATATATATATATATATATATATATACACACACAAAAGACATATACGAATTTGGACCACCTTTTTTTTCACGATTTATGGGTTCTGAAACGTAAAATTACCCAAACATATATATCCATGTTACAAACAAACCTTTCTGTGTTCCCGAACCAAGTAATTCTTTAACCCTGTGGTTTATGATGTAGATCATATGCACATTACGTTCACTCTTGTATTTCACCATACTTAATCTAGTTCTACTGTCCTTCATATTTACCATTGTGGCTTTGGGGTTTAAGATCTATGGCATATATTGGCATTATTTCATGACCTTCTCAATATTATGCTAAAGACCTTCTCGGTGTCCTAAAGGAACGTTATCTCCATTTTTTTTTATTCTGCCTATGATGTGATTATATTATTTTCTTGCAATTTTGCCAGTGAACGTTTTTATAACTTATATTTATAATTGTTGGTACCTTTTCGGCAAAGACATTATCAAACATCAAGTCATTATAACATTAGTGCAACCAATGCCTGATCCATCTGGATACCCGACAGTTGATTTCCCCAACAATCATTTTAGTGATGTGGTGTACATAGTTAGCCGTTGATGTGATAAGCAATCAGGGAATAGTTTTGAGTCGGCATGGGTTGTGTTGGATTGAGGGTTTGAGAAAGACCAAAGTTAACTATGTTAGTTATGTGAACATGGCGAAAATATATGTAGTGTCCATCCTTTCACCATGGTCACTTAACTGCTAACTTTGGTCTTTCTCCCCCGGCATTCAAGACTTTCAAGGGTTTTTATAAGCAGTTAAAACAATCTAATCTAGCATAATTTCAATGAAATGCTTTTGTGTTTTAGAGATACTAATGGAGGAGACACATTAAACAGCAAGAAGACAAGCATCAACGAGAAAGAACCAGTGCAAGAAGTGAGCAACTTGAGACGAGCAATACCTCAGGTAGCTATTATGGTTTTATTTTTTGTTTTGTTTTTTTATTATTTTTACGGGAAACTTCTGGTATATTTGCGCGGGCTATCAAAAATCTCCCATCTAATTTATACTGTCAACGGCAGGACACATCCAAAGACTAATCATACTTTGCTTAATACGTTACTTAACTTTGGCGTAACTTGTTGAGGAAATCGTTACTATTTTCACAACTGTGGCAGCGATTATGTATCGTTTACAACCCTGATAGGAAATTGTTTTTGATAGAAAAATCCTGCAATTGTAGAAGCTTAACTAGATTGAGTTACTGGAAACAGATGATAACCCATTCACAGACTTCAGACTTTTCGTAACTCCGATCATATTGTGTTCGACTTTGTAAGCACTGTTTTTTTCGGCTGACATAAATTCACCAACATTTTTGTAGAGGTTTTTTTTCTAGGTATTTTATTTACTTTTCTAAACGACAAGTTACACGTTTAGCGATTTTTGAAACGTTCAGTTGTATTGGGCGAATCGCCTTGGTTGCCAATGCTCATAAATAATTATTATTAAAATTTTAACGTCCATTTATTATGGACAACGTATTTTTGGACGGGTTATCAATAGGTTACCGACCTTTTCAAGCCAGGATAGGGCTGATGCCTTTTCTTTCTTTTTAATGAAAAGAAAGCCCACCCCCCTAGTGGGAATCGAACCGACGACCTTAGACACGAAGTGCATAATCCTTAGCATTCACGGCCACAAGGCCACCGATAAATCCATATATAAATAAAACGTACGTAGAGATATTTTAAAAATATATCGCACTAGGATTTCTAAAGTGACACAACACAAAAATCGGTATTATTCACATCGTCATAGTTATGACTGTGAAAGACATGGTAAATATATCTTTATCAACCATCAAAACTGTATGTACCAAGCTTCAGAGCTTGTACACCAGAGGGCACTCGTGTCATCCTTCCTGTCTTAATCCTAAGGCCCCTACGTAGGCAAGAGTGACACATTTTCAGTTGAGTTTTGTTTTGAGTTGTGTCACTTTAGAAGACTAGTGCGATAAAAATAAGTTTAAACCTAGCCTATTCCCTAAACGCAATTAAAAGTTGTAAATATTAGTTTTAATAGGCTCTCCCCGTGGTCTAGTGGATTACGCCTAGGTCGCCAGGAATTTTCTCATCTCCCGGCTCGTTGGGGTTTCCTCGCTGAACCAGGGATGTCGGAGCTAATGACCCAGAAGTCCATGCAAAAAAAAAAAAAAAAAAAAAAAAAAAAAAAAAAAAAAAAAAAAAAAAAAATTCCCAACGGATTTAGTTCAAAATGGTTTCGTTTGACTCCTCCCCCTCGAAAATACGTATACAATTTTAACCTGGAAGCCTTAGAACTCAAAATCGAAACAATATAATTTTTTGGGAGTTGCGAGTGGCGGAATCTGCTGTTAAATGAAGTGGTTGTTTTTTGTTTTACCAAATATCTTTTTTCGTTAAATATTACTAAATTTTTACAAAATTACTTCATCGGTACGAGCTAAAAATAATACCATAGTACAATAAAATACAGAGTACAAAATAATAGCTCACAACGTAGAAACAAATTATAAATGCCTTAACAAATGGTTAATTTGTCAAATTCTTTCTTTGTTAGCATAATGAAATATTTCATAAATTTATAAAACAATCATTATGATTAACTTATTTAATTTAAAAAGCATTGTGTTTCCCCGTTGGCAATTCGCATAAACATCATTAATATTCATTGAATAATTGCGGTATTCCCCATAGCAACTATTATGTCATTATCAGTAGATTTATCGCATAAAAAATTACTCCAAGAGCATTCCTCAACCACCTTGACAACAGGTGTTGATAAGTCACGTGTTAGTTTCACGTAGACTAGAACGTTTGAAAGATTGATATGGCATGAACAGACATTGAAAACATGCAGTAGAAGTGGAAAATTCTTCTTTAATTGTGTCAATGAAACTGGGAAAATTTTCATTGAGTAGACCGTGTTGAGCAGATAAGAATTTAATTCGTTTATGACATTAAGTGGTTGTAATTGTTATCATTAAACAACAAAGAACCGTGTAGTTGTAAAGTACTTCTCCAAAGCAAATAAATCAACAATAAGCTAAACTGCAATATCCTTAAAACTGATTAAAAAGTCCGGCTCTGTTTAATTACGTAGTACCAGTAGGTAGTACAAGTAGGTATTCACGAACGAACATTCAACAAGAACGAAAAACGGATGAGAGCAGAGAACTCAATGTTGACTGTCTGTGGCCTATAACCTTGAAATATTGCTTGTATTTATTTATTTGCATAAAATGTGGTTATGCGTAACGGTCATTTGTAATTATTTGTTTATATTTCTAAAAATCTGGAAGGCGCCATATGTTAAAATAAGTTCAATCTATTATAGAATATTATAAAATAACAAACATATTTATTTATTTAAATATTAACGTCCATTATAATTAACTCAGAATGTTAGGACGGGATATCTATAGGTCACCACCCTTTTCTAGCTAGGATAGGGCTGACGCCTTTTCTTTTTTTCCAAAGAAAATCACCCCTAGTAGGAATCGAACCCACGACCCTTGGCTCACGCCTTAATACTCGCGGCCACCGAGCCTTCTAAATAACAAACTTAGAAAAATAATTTTTTTTTTTTAAATAACAAACTCAGAAAGTAAAAAATGGACAACCGTCTGAAGAAGCAGAATGGGATTTCTGCAAAATATCACACGAATAAAACGGCCGCTGGAGAATGCCGAATTTTTTATCGTGTTGTAATGAATCTCTCTAAAGAGCACCAAAAACTAACGTTAAATGTGTAATTGATCAATTTGGTATTGAGTTTACACAGGACCCAAATTGTTAATTAACCCCGGTGAGTTTTTTAGCACTTTTCTCCGAAGGAAAGTAGCTATCTTTATCGATCCTACCTAGTAGACACCGAAAATGACCCCCGTTAAAATTTATATATATATTTATATATATATATATATATATATATATATATATATATATATATATGTATATATATATATATATATATATATATATATATATATATAAAAAAAAAAAATCAGTCCCGTAACAGGCCACGAGGGCCCTGAGGGGCAGATACTATAGAGGTATCTGATTCATGACCATACGGCACACTAGGGAGATAGTGTGGTCAGTACTATGCTCCGGCCGCCTGATTTTCCCCTTGGCTGCTTCGACTGCTAGAGTCATTAGCACCAACCAAGGTACCCATTATTAATTAATTAATTAATTAAAGGCTGGGTTGGCCTAGGGACGGTCAGGGAGGCCGAATTCAACCCATGAACGAAGACACTAGAAGAAAAAATCTTTAGTGCTTGCTCGGGATTTGAACTCAGGCCTCCAGCTTATTAGTCCAGCGCTCTACCACTGAGCTAACCTCGCCCCCTATATATATATATATATATATATATATATATATATATATATATATATATATATATATATATATATATATATATGCATATATATATATGTGTGTCTGATAACACGATAGCGGCCAGAGTTTTTGTTTTTCGTCACGAAACTTGATATATAGCATTCAATTAGCAAACGATTGAACGAGTTCGTTAAACACCAAAATCGGTCCACCGGAAGGGGGGGTTTACCCCGAACCCAAAACATTAATTTGAACATTTCAGCCGTAATATTTGTTATATTTCAACGAAACTTGGTATTCGTAGTGGTAATATAGAGAGAAAAGTGAGATATAAAAATGAACTAAATCGGTTCATTAGGAGGGGGGGGGGTTTACTCCAGACCCACAATACCAATTCGCCACTACCAACCGTGATTTTTGGTATATTTCGACGAAACTCGGTATTCGTAGTGGTAATCTACAGGTAAATATGTGTTGTAAAAATAAACTAAATCTGTTCATTAGGAGGGGGGGGTTTACTCCGGACCCAAATTACTAATATACTCATAATGGTCTTAATTTCTGCTGTATTGTAACGAAACGCGGTATACGTCGTGGGTAACTCATGAAAAAGAAGTTGTTGTAAAAATGAGCTGAATCGGTCAATCGGAAAGGGGGGTTTACTTTGTAATATATTTCAATAGAAAAGCCAGCCAGACATAGCTTCACAAAGGCGCCGCAAGGAGCGCTTTCTACACTAGCGGGATTGTATCCGGTTCCTGCGTTAGATCAAAATACGATAATATGAGGTTTTTTGTATTTATTACGTAGTGTAGTAGGTACCATGTGTAAACATACCTCTGGAAGCAAATTAATAATTTATCAGTTACTCATTACAAAATTAAAAGAGAACTATTCATGTTTTTATTTTATTTATGTAGGATATTTTAAGCAAATTGTTCTGGAAAGCAGTCTACACTACCCAAATTCTGAGGAAAGTGCTTAGTTATGCGGCTCCTGCGTGACGGACTTTTTGTACTGAGAGCTCAGTTATATTGGAAGTAACTATTTATTTATTACCATTGTAATAATTGTGTTGGCTATTAAAACAAATATATATATATATATATATATATATATAAGCATACGTAAAAGAATATAAAACAAAGAAAATGAATAAGGGAATTAAAGTGTTGTGAGGAATGCTTTAAAAAAATACAAGAAAAATAAACGATTTTCAGGCTTGAGATGATTGAGGGTTTGGCCATAATAGTTCAATAAAACCAATTTTCTAAAAATATGTCCTCTTGTATTGTTTTTAGTAAAGTGTTATACGCATCGTTAATAAACCTAAAAAAAAGTTCCTACATTGAAAATATTCCTTAAGCCAGCCACAGAGTATCGGGTAAACCTAATATGGGGGGGGGAGTCAGGTATACCTGCCACCCACACTCTTCATGTATACCTGACAAGTTTTTCAGATTTAATCATGGATCCTCTAGGGGATTATCTACTTTATCTCTCTTTATTACTGTAATTTTTGCGACACGTAAAAACAAACGGAAAAACCGCTAACAATGGTGTAAGGAGTGGTTGCAGAGAAGAAATAAATTTACCCATATCAATCTCCTGAATGAATTCAGAGATGAACCATCAGATTGATTGGTTAATGTAAAAATGCTGTGAAATTTGAAACATCAATTCTCTGGTATATCGTAAAACATTGAAATGATCGGTGATGCCACAGAGTAAGGCAATCACCTATTCATGAAGATCTCCTGTCATAAGTCAATTTGACGTTTCAAATGACTCAAACTTTCATAGCTTTGGTTCTTCTTAGTATGTTGCAGAAAATGGTGAAAAAAAAAATAATATAAATAAATAAACTTAGTACGTTGTTTCAATTAAAAGCCTAAGTTTGTCGAGGACATTTAGAAATACTACTAAAATTTCAAAACCCTTCCATTAGCCACGGCTGAGATAGCTGGCAAAAGTTTGATGGACATATAGGCAGTCAGAAATTTTTATTAGGTGGATTGATTCTTTAATCCTTTCTTTGCCGTTGACCGCTCCAGATGTCAAGGAGTGGTTGGGGTCTGTGTAACTTTGACTTGTGTGGAAGTCGGAGGAAAAACTGGCTGAACATACCACTGACTGCTCCAGCAGTCGAGAGTTCCTCGTATTTCTCACCTTCTTTTCCTTTTCATTTTCGACTTTCGAACTGCCAAGCATTACCGAAGGGTACTTTTAGCACTTTCCTCCGAAGGAAAGTAGCTATTGAGGTTGGACTCATGACGGAATTTTTGAAAAATTTCTTCAAATCTTTATCGATCCTACCTAGTAGACACCGAAAATGACCCCCGTTAAAATTTATATATATCTATATATATATATATATATATATATATATATATATATATATATATATATATATATGCATATATATATATGTGTCTGTTAACACGATAGCGGCCAGAGTTTTTGTTTTTTCGTCACGAAACTTGGTATATAGCATTCAATTAGCAAACGATTGAACGAGTTCGTTAACCACCAAAGTCGGTCCACCGGAAGGGGGGGTTTACCCCGAACCCAAAACACTAATTTGACTATGTCAGCCGTAATATTTGTTATATTTCAACGAAACTTGGTATTCGTAGTGGTAATATAGAGAGAAAAGTGAGATATAAAAATGAACTAAATCGGTTCATTAAAAGGGGGGGTTTACTCCGGACCCACAATACCAATTCGCCACTACCAGCCGTGATTTTTGGTATATTTCGATGAAACTCGGTATTCGTAGTGGTAATCCACAGGTAAATAACTGTTGTAAAAATAAACTAAATCGGTTCATTAGGAGGGGGGGTTTACTCCGGACCCACAATACCAATTCGCCTCTACCAGCCGTGATTTTTGGTATATTTCGACGAAACTCGGTATTCGTAGTGGTAATGTACAGGTAAATATGTTTTGTAAAAATAAACTAAATCGGTTCATTAGAAGGGGGGTTTACTCTTGACCCAAATTCTTAATATACTCATACCGGTCGTAATTTCTGCTGTATTGTAACGAAACGCGGTATACGTCGTGGGTAACTCATGAGAAAGAAGTATTGTAAAAATGAGCTGAATCGGTCAATCGGAAAGCGGGGGTTTAATTTGTAATATATTTCAATAGAAAAGCCCGTCAGACGTAGGTTCACAAAGCCGCCGCAAGGAGCGCTTTCTACTACTAGAGTGACTGTATCCTGTTCCTGCATTAGATCAAAATACGATAATATGAGGTTTTTTGTATTTATTACGTAGTGTAATAGGTACCATGTGTAAACATAACTCTGGAAGCAAATTATTAATTGATCAGTTACTCATTACAAATTTAAAACTATTTACTACTGAACTATTCACGTTTTTATTTTATTTATGTAGGATATTTTAAGCAAATTGTTCTGGAAAGCAGTCTACACTTCCCAAATTCTGAGGAAAGTGCTTAGTTATGCAGCTCCTGCGTGACGGACTTTAGTATTCTTGCCTGTCTCTAGATGGCATTTGAATGAAGGCGAAATCAAAATTAATTCAAGATAAATAAAACAAATAATGATAGTAAACAAAGTAAAATTAAAACATTATAAAAGATGAGTTTTAATTTGGGAGAAGATTCGCGAGAGTGCCAAACGTTTCCCGTTAGGGGGCCGAGGCTGGGTGTGAGTATCCCTTACCGAAGAACCCTTCACCGTGCGACTCTCTTGGTAGGGAAACAGTTGATGTGTGAAAAGTAAATCTAGCAAGAAGCGGTAATGGTTTTGTAAAATGTTCAGAAAAAACTTTTGGTTTACTAATTTATGTTGCATTGCAACATTGGTGTGGCTCTGTCATTACTTAAGGAAGAGGCCAATGCGGATACGAGGGAATAAGGATTCTATAACCATTTGTTTAATTTTTGTGAGGATGCGAGAGTTAATATTGGTTCACTAAAGACAATCATTTTCTTGACTATCAGTGACTCAAACATCTCAAGCCCAGCTAATTTTCTGTGCTAATATTTTGGGGGGGCATCATTAAATAGCGAGTGCTATTCGAAATGCTATTCGCCATAAGTGCAGAGCATCACCAAGGAATAAATAAAGAAATAATTTCCGTAAGAGACAAAGGATTTTTTGAATCTTTAAGTAGTCCATTTCTTGTGATGATGTCAAAAAGATTTACATGATATTTAGGAACTCAATGTGAATTGGTTCGAATTCCCTGTTAAAGGAACAGCTACTTTACTGAATGTATTTCGCAGTTCTGTGGCCTTCGACCGCAATAATGACGAAATGTCATTGGACATTTCGAATTCCAACTCTGGCGAAATTCTCGATTCATTCGTAATCATTATTAGGATTTTCTAGCAGCCTTTTAGCACATTCTGGAGGAATGGTGGACCTGGATTTATGAAAGAATCTTCGAAAAATGTCATCAAATCTTTATTAATCCTTCCTAATAGAAAGCGAAAACCACAGTGTGGTAGGTGCAGTTTTTTGTGTTCGCTTTTTTGTAATACGAGAAATCCACATAGAAAGAACCTATGAGGGATAGTAAGAAATAGTACATTTTTCTCGGCGAGTTCCCACTTCCGGTGGGAAATGCGTCATACGCCCTTTTAGCGCGGTTTCTCCCTCCCTCCATAGGGGCATTATAACGTTATTCTGGAAAATTCGTGGACACAACTGACAGAAAATAAACTCCGTTCTATCAAACATACAGTAAAAGAATGGCCATCCAGTTCCCGCGGAAACCGAAGAGACGAAGAAGTTTTGACCCGCTTAAGGATTGGTCATTCGCGACTTACTCACAGTTACTTAATGACGAGACAAGAACAGCCGCAATGTGAAATATGTAACACTACTCTTACGATAAAACACTTACTCACAGAATGTATGAGACGACGTGACCTCAACTTACCCTACAACTTATGCGAGTTGTTAAGTGAAGATAGCCAACACATAGACTCTATACTACATTACCTACACAAAATTGATTTTATGAACTCATTTGAACGCAGCTTAATATTTCGTTACCATAGTGCCCTATAGAGACATGAATATCCCACCGACGGCTGATAATTCATATAACTTCTGATCCATACTGACTTTCCTAGGATGCAAATGCAAAAAGATTTATATACAAACATAATGTAAATATACTAAAAATAATTTAACATCATGTAATCTAATATTATATATATGTATATAATAAAAACAAGCTTGTATTAAGCATAATGTAATGTAAATATATAGACAATAAGGTAATATAATGCAATTTAGTAATATATATGTATAATGTAAACATATAAACAATAAGGTAATATAATGCAATGTAATAATATATACATAATATAAATATATAGGCAATACGGTAACATAATGTTTTGTAATAACTATACAAAATGTAAGGCGTACATTGCCATTAAGTGGAACACGAACAAATAAATAAAATAACATACTCACCAACTGCAGACAACGCAATAACTGTAACATTACCTTCGCTATATACGAATTACTGCCAAAAGGTAGCCCATCTATTGACACATAACTAAACATTTGATAGGACGCGCATATACTCTAAAATGTAAATAATTGATTTAAAATATTGTAACCCCTGTCTGATCTTATTACTTTTTTATTGTTTTTATATTAATTTATTTTTATTTTTGTTTAAAGTCGTTAGTTTATGTCAGCTTTTTAATTTTGGTTTTCATTAATTTTAATTTTTTTTTTTATAACGATTCATTTACCTGTCATAATACCTGATGCAACGTTATGGAACTCAAATTATCAAATAAATGCTGATGAAGAGTAAGTTTTATTCTGTGCATTATGGGACTTATAAGACACTTAAAGAAAGCAGTAACTAATGCTCAAAATACATAAATAAAGAATTTGCGTTTTCCCAAATTCATAAC
The DNA here is from genome assembly GCA_946811695.1 of Gonocerus acuteangulatus. Lineage (NCBI taxonomy): Eukaryota > Metazoa > Arthropoda > Insecta > Hemiptera > Coreidae > Gonocerus > Gonocerus acuteangulatus. The sequence goes on along the minus strand of OX328129.1, from coordinate 58,239,837 downwards.
ATCTAATTTGTGGAAGGAGTAATTTATTATTTCACAAAGAGCTGGTTAATGTGTTCGTTTCGACATAAAACTGGTTTGACTTGTCCTTAAAAAATGCCTACATCTCATAACATTTCAATATTGTGACAATGATAACTCTGTCAAGGTCAATAGTCGCCCTACATATAGTTGTCATGTCTCTGGGGTGTCTCTTGCTTAAATGAATGTCATCGACTAAAATACTTGTGCAACTAAAACATTTTTTAGTGAATTCATTGCGGTCAGAGACTGCTTGACGCCATATAAACAAATACGTCATCAACAAACAAATCCTAATTATGGGAAGTAAAATGACATAATTATAAACCAATGTTTATAGTGCTCATAAATGGATTTAACTTTAATTCATATGAAACACGACTATGGGAGTGTAATGAATATAAAATAGCACTCAAAATTAAAAACTTATTTTAGATCCTGTGACATATATATATATACTAGCTGTTACCCGGCGTGCCATGCTACACCTGCTTTTTGCATATAGAAAAGCCTAAATAAATTAAAAACCAAATAAGTATTATTAAAATCTAATGACACGAATCTGTAACTGTTTTGAACCCGTGACCTCCCAACTGTGAGTCCTAGAAGACTTTGACATAACCTATAGCACCCCCCGTATCAAGACATACATGTATGCCAAGTTTGGTAAAAATCGGTCTAACGGTGTGGATTTTTAATAATAAAAGAAAATATACAGAAAACAGATGGTAGACGTTTTTGACCTGGACAATCCCCTGATCAAGGCCAACCTGTTTGCCCAGTTTGATCACAATCTGTGAAACGGTGTGGGTTTGTATAAAGAACAAACGTACAGACAGACAGCTGGTAGAGGTTTTTGACCTTGCTTACGGCACTCTCCAGATTAGAATCTACCTGTGTACCGAGTTTAGTCAAAATCGGACGAACGGTGTGGATTTGTATAAGGGACAAACATACAGACAGACAGCTATAAGACGTTTTTGACTTAGCCTACGACAATCCCCAGATTAAGATCTACATGTGCACCGAGTATAGTCAAAATCGGTCGAACAGTGTGGATTTTTATAGGGAACAAACATACAGACAGGCAGCTGATAGACGTTTTTGACCTAGCCTACGGCACTCTCCAGATTAGGATCTACCAGTGTGCCAAGTTTGGTCAAAATCGGTCAAACGGTGTGGATTTGTATAAGGAACAAACATTCAGACAGACAGCTGGTAGAGGTTTTTGACTTAGCCTACGACACTCCTCAGATTAAGATCTACATGTGTACCGAGTTTAGTCAAAATTGGACGAACGGTGTGGAGACGGTACCGAGTTTGGATTTGTATAAGGCACAAACAAACAGACAGACATCTGGTAGATTTTTTTGACCTAGCCTAGGAGATTTCCCGTATCAAGACCTACCTGTGTGCCAAGTTTGGTCAAAATCGGTCAAACGGTGTGGATTTGTATAAGGAACAAACAGACAAACAGACAGAACACGTGATTTATATATATATATATATATATATATATATATATATATATATATATATATATATATTATATAAATATATATATATATAATATATATATATATATATTCGCGCTCTACCATATAAAAAATGAGTACATTTTGATGGAATTTATTACGAAACAGTCTACCTAAAAAGAAATCTATTAATCAGCAGAATCCGCCCACGGAAATCTGCAATATTCCCTTGAAAAAATCTTAGTGCTTACGGTTTTGCGGTTGAGATAAAAATCGGATTTTAGATCAATGTAAGCAAATGGATTTATTTTCCAGCCTTGCAGTTATAAAATAGCTTTGCTGTTCCTCATTAATGATGCGATTTCCTCGATTTCAGGAAGAATAATAAGGTCAGCCGCAAATATGCCGCAAGCTTACCAACAAGGCTATCCCTAATCGGTTCTTAGCCGTTTTTTTACGACAGGTTTCACCTTGACCCGCCTCTTTCCCAAATAGGCTAACGATTCGTCTTTATGAATTTACAAAACAGAATTTCGGTCGACCATGAGGTGTGATGGCGAAGTATGTTTACTTTACAGCCTAAGAAAAGAATATGTTTTTTTTTTTTTTTTTTTTTTTTTTTTTTTTTTTTTTTTTTTTTATTTGTGCAAGAATTCTCATTCTCTGAAGAGCATGAGTTCGCTTTTGGGGTCGACTAGATGCCACAATCCCGAGGCTTAGAAAAGAAATGCTGACGTTGCGGTCGTTCAAATTCTTAAATATGTATATTCAGTAGAGTCCCCCTAATCCGAACTTATTGGGACCGAACTCAGTTCGAATGAGCAAAAAGGCCCCCCCCCCCTTATATACACCCATGCGTTATATGTTGTTTTTCTATGCAGTAGAGGCACTGAGAATGGAGCTGTAGACTGCGAAATCGTCCTCTGTGAATCGCATAAATTAATTGTGGTGGAGACCTGGAGTTTTTGGTTTTTCCTATTTGATATTTATTTTTGTACATATGAATCATAAATTGTCACAAAGGACCTTTCACCTGATACCGGAGTGAGTGAGATGATTAATATCTAGTGACAAGGATTCAATCCTTGCTTGATCAGGATAACTTATTTCTGCCAACAATCGTCCTTGACGTTGTGCAGAATACAGAAAGATATCTCTAATCATCTTATCAATTTTTATTCTTTTCTTGCTATCAGAAAGTACAATCTTTATTGTTTCTTTTTGGTTGTTTTGTACGATCAGATAATCACTCTCTCTCTTGCCCTTTTTTTCGAAGACTATAAAGAAGATTACATTAAGCGGAATTGTTAATACTCTTAGATGCTCTGTTGACATAGATATTTAGAGAAATGAATCATTTAGGAGTGGGCGAGGTTAGCTCAGTGGTAGAGCTCTCGACTAATGAACTGGAGGTCCCAGGTTCAAAACCCATGCGTGCACTAAAGATTTTTTCTTCTAGTGTCATCGTTCGAGGGTTGGATTTGGGGTCCCAGGTCACCCAGCCTTTAATTAATTAATGGGTACCTGCATAGGGAAAAATCAGGCGGCCGGAGCATAGTACTGACCACACTATCTACCTAGGGTGCCGTATGGTCAATAATCAGATACCTCTTGCAGTATCTGCCCCTCTGGGCCCTTAGTGGCCTGTTACGGGACTGATTTTTCTAATCATTTAGGAAATTTAAGACGAATTTTAATCTATTAACCAGGTCCGTATTTCATGTGGCAGAAGGCCATATTTCTTAAATTACCATTCATAAACAATCTTTTATTTCGCTCTTTATGAGTCAGGTCTTTTGGCGCCTCTTCAGGAGCACTTAAAAGACAGATTACATCATTATATTAGAAGTGCAGTTTATTAGAAGCGTCAAAGAGATGTGACACATGTAGAGCGAAATATACGATTCCTAATGAAGATGGAAACAGCCGTTGCAATAATGCGAAGTCAAGGGATGGTTGGGATTCGGCTAGGAAAAAAAAGTCTGATTCGCAGGAACTGCATCATCTTAGCGCGGTTCCGTTCATGTCCCTAGTGTCATTTGATAAGCTTAGAAAAGAAATAAAGTTATTTTTTTTATATATCTCGTGAAAATTGTCAAAATCCTCTCGAACATCTCGAATAAAAGTGATCTTAAGGCGTCAGGGAGACCGACAGTAGCAAACTTATACACAGAAGCGGAAATTACGCAATCCGGCTCTCATTCTAAAGCAAAGCTCTATAAATCAATACAAAATATGCCTAATAAAGCCTTTCTAGTGGATACAGAAGCATGGGCGTATATGAGGGGGGGGGGGCTGCAGCCCCTCCCGAAATTTTGAATCGATGATAAAAACTTGTCGTAAAACCCTTAAAAATAAATTAAATAAGATCACTTAGTTCATAAAACATATTTTATTTTACGTTTAATAGCGTTTTAGTTGCCTAAAACTATTCCAAGCTCGAAATATTTAGTATTCCATACCCTGGAAATGGTCTCAGCCCCCCTCCCCGAAATCTTCCCAGCCCCACCCGAAATTGTTTTCTATATACGCCCATGTACAGAAGGATCAAGGAGAAGTACAAGAAAGATTGAATAGAATACCCTGCCTAATAAAGCCTATATATAATAATATGCCGAATAAAGCCTATCTAGTAGATACAGAAGGACAAATAACAAGTCTTGACGAATAACGAGTCAATATATAGAATAATATACCTAATTAAGTCTATGGACTAGATACAAATGGACCAAAAACAAGTCTTGATGAATCTTGTTTTTTTTTTCTAATTTAATACTTTTTATCAATATTTAGTATATAACCTGTGTTGAAAACTATTGATTGCTAATTGATGAATCGGGTTACAACTAAGTAGTCTTTATGAATAATTAGTATATAACCTATGTTTGGATCTGTGTTTTTGGGTATTAACTCTTAGCAGGTAAATATCCTGCGGACCTTATGTTTGTACGGGCACTGACCCCACTCCCTATTCCCTCATACTATCTAACCGTTGTGAAGTTTATTTTTAGCGCCGGTTCCTCCCTCCCCCATAGGGAGGAACCCCGCTTATAGGGTTGATACAATGAAACAATCCGGAAGTGCCGACTAGAAAATTTCGCGTTTCAGAACCCCTAGAGACCGAAAATAACGGTGGTTCAAATTTGTATATATATATATATATATATATATATATATGTATATATATATATATATATATATATATATATATATATTTGTCTGTTCGCTCTCTAGCTAGAAGACGAATGGTCCGATTTTGATGGAATTTGGTACAAAAATCCTTCGTCCTATTTGAAAGGTCAAGTTCGTTAACCAGCCAAATCCGCCTACTGGAAGATGGCGTTTGGGGCGAAATTCGCGCAAAAAAAATCGTAACGCTTACGTTTTTGAGTTCATAAGCTTCTAAGTACTCGTTTTATATGATTCCTGGGCTAGGAAAACGAATGAAACCATTTTCAAGGCGATAGCTTTAACCGTTTTCGAGAAAATTGGAAAAATATTTTTTGAATACCGTTTTTGGATTGGGTACTTATAATCATGGGATTCAGTTGAAACATTTTCTGCATGTTCTACTTTCATCAAAACTAATATGTTGAAATTTTGGTTACGTTTGGAGTTAAGGAAGGGTTAGAATAAAATATTTTATTAACAGACTTAAAAAGTTTTGGTAACTTTGTATATTTTCCTTAATATCTCGAAAAAGGTTGAGAATCTTGGTAAACGAAAGAATACCATTAGAAAGCTTACTAAATGCTCTACAAAAAAGGTTCTGATGAAAGTTTTCATTAGGCGATGTCAATCGGAGAAATAAGTGCTTAAAACATTAAAGTAATTGATTTTGCTTATTCGAACTGTTCTTTTTGTCTGTTTTTATTCCTTGTTATTTTTTAATTGCTTATAGTTGGATAATGTATTTTACAATAAAACAGATTAGGCAAAATAAGAAAAACAATTCATTGTTAGAAATATAGCTTGCCAAGAGAAAAAGATTCGTTGACGTCTTTTGAATATTTTCAATTGCCTTTATGCTGTTGGTTTTTTTATTTTATTTTTTAATTGATTTTATCTGTAGAATTATTACTATAGTAAAAGAACACAGGAATGTGTGAAAATATTTGATATTTTCCAATTCATTGAAACGTATGAAATGAAGTATCGGTAGAAGAGGATTCTAGGGTCTTGCGGACCTGACCCCAGGTATAGCCATAAAACCCTTGGAACAAAGGCCGAGGAAAATATTATCTGTTTCTATTCTATGCTTTTCAAATGAGAATAGGGATATGAACAGGAACCGGGGTCTCCCGTGGTCTAATGGCTAGCGCCTTGGATTCATAATCCAAGGCTCCGGCAGGAATTTTATCATCCCACGGCTCGCTGGTGAAATTCCTCGCTACACCCTGGATGTCGGCGCTAATGACCTAGATGTAGATGTGCCGTAAAAAAAAAAAAAAAAAAAAAAAAAAAAAAAACTGGAACCGCGCTAAGATGACGCAGTTCCTGCGAGTCGGACTTTTTTGGATTTAGGACTTAATATAGATATATAGACTAAATCATAGCAAGAAGTCAACCTCCGTCGTCGGTTCATAACTATGTAGACTCGCTAATGTTACCCAATCTTAGACACATCGTAATTAAAATCCACAGCAAAAACAAGACATTTCATCAGAATCCCCTGCTAAATAAAACATATATAGAATAATATGCCAAATAAAGCCTATCTAGTGGATAAAAATAGAGGAAAAACGCCGTTCGTGGTGGTAGACAATCTTAAAGGCATTTCGCTCAGAAATCTCCGAAATATTGTTACTAATTTTACGTATCCTGTTTTATAGCCAAATAGATTTATATTCCACAATCAATAAGAAAAAACTACTAACAATAAAAAACTATGGGCAACAGATGAAAATTGGGTATACTTAGAACAATTCAACACCAGTACTGTAATCTAGATATTCATACGGCATCTTCGAATTCTAACAAACAAAATATTGATCCTAATTATACGTATCCTGTTTACTGACAAATACATTTGACTGCTACAAGCAAGTACAAAAATAACGAGAAGTGAAAACAAAAACTGCGGGAAACACACAAATAGATCCGTTTAAATAAACGAAACTCCGTCAAACATTTCTTCAAAACATTTTTTGTGGAAAATTCAGTAAGCTTTCGAACTGTTATATTTCACTTGCCACGATTTCCTAACCCTTTTCAAGATATTAAGGAAAATATACGAAGGGGGCCTAATAGATATTCATACGGCATCTGAGAATCCCAAGATTCCGCAAAAATAAAATATCGTTTCTAATTATACATATCCTGTTTTATTGGCAAATACATTTGACTACTATAAGCAATTGAAAACACTAGGGAATATGCCAAAGAACTCGGAGTAGGAGCCTCGACAGTTTCAAGACATTTGAAGGAAATCGGCAAATCCAAAACTGACATTTTATACGGTACAGCCTGATATATTTTTAACAATGAATTGTTTTTCTTATTTTAATTAATCTGTTTTATTGTCAAATACATTATCCAACTATAAGCAATGAAAAAACAACAAAGAATAAAAACAAACAAAAAGAACCATTCGAATAACGGAAATCAATTACTTCAAAGATTAAGCACTTATTTCTCCGATTGACATCGCCTAATCAAAACTTTCATCAGAACCAATTTTGTAGAACATTTAGTAAGCTTTCGCATGGTAACTCTCCGTTTGCCAATATTCTCAACCTTTTTCAAAATATTAAGGAAAGTATACAAAGTTACCAAAACTTTTTATGTCTGTTAATAAAATATTTTATTCTAACCCTTCCTAAACTCCAAACGTAACAAAAATTTCAACATATTAGTTTTAATGAAAGTAGAACATGCAGAAAATGTTTCAACTGAATCCCATGATTCTAAGTACCCAAACCAAAAACGGTATTCGAAAACTATTTTTCCAATTTTCTCGAAAACGGTTAAAGCTATCGCCTTGAAAATGGTTTCATTCGTTTTCCTAGCCCAAGAAGCCTATAAAACGAGTACTTACAAGCTTATGAAGTCAAAAACGTAAGCGTTACGATTTTTTTTGCGCGAATTTCGCCCCAAACGCCATCTTCCAGTGGGCGGATTCTGCTGGTTAACGAACTTGACCTTTCAAATTGGACGACGGATTTTTGTACCAAATTTCATCACAATCGGACCATTAGGGAAGCCGGAAATGAGGGAACAGACATATATATATATATATATATATATATATATATATATATATACATATATATATATACATATATATATATATATATATATACAAATTTGAACCACCGTTATTTTCGGTTTCTAGGGGTTCTGAAACGCGAAATTTTCTAGTCGGCACATCTGGATTGTTTCATTGTATCAACCTTATAAGCGGGGTTCCTCCCTATGGGGGAGGGAGGAACCGCGCTAAAAAGGCCAGACCTTTAGGTAGAAATCTGTATTGGACGTTTCCAGATACCATTCCAACCATGGTCACCTAAATGTCTTCTTGGTCTTCCTCCCTCTGGAGGTTGCCAAAGTGCAGCTGAAACGTCCAATACAGATTTGAACCTAAAGGTCTGACGTTTTTTCTCCTAGCCGAATCCCAACCATCCCTTGACTTCGTATACGATTCCTGATGAATGGTGTGTAGTTTATGAAACGTTACCTTATGCCACATTAAATGATAGTGAAAAATAGGGTCACTATCTTATAATATAACATTAACCAAGCACAAACTGCCTGCTTCGTAATTCTGGACTGCCGTATTCACGTCTAAACTTCCAAAGAAAGAACTCATTCAACGAGTACGCCACTGAAAGGCTGAATCACTTCTTTCCGCATTCGAACAATTTCTTGGATCCAAACCTATTTGCAGATCCCGAGGATTCCATACATCTATTTGTTGCAAGCCTCTCAATAGACAAGAAAAGAATAGGAAAAGCATTTACTCAATGGTTAAAAAATAGTTGTCTGATTTAATGGTTAATAATTTCCTAAGCCCAGTAGCACGGGCCCGTCTATTGGTCCACACCATTTTTAAGAATCCATGCTTTTAGAGACGTCTTTAAAAGTCACAGAACGAGGCCAACCTTCCCCCTGGCAGTTCTTGCACGCGTGCTTTTTGAATTCCGATTGTCCTATGCTTTGATAATTTAGCAAAATAAAAAGATCCAGGATTGGATCACTTGACAAGCCTGTCAAGATTATAACCAGTAGAATTCAGTTTCAGACAATACATATTTTCAAAAGGTTGAGAACTTTTTTATTCAATAGGGAAGGACTTAACGACATGACTTTGGCTTAATATTGAAACGAACGGAAGTGCCTCAGTTCAAGTTTTATATATAATCTTTCTTTTTATTTACAAAAAGAGATTCTTCAGATGGCTTGAGGAAAAAGTGACAAGGAAAAAGAACTTATAATATATTCACGATGTTCCGCAAGAATTAAGAACAGGTTCCTATCTGTGAACTTAGTATGCGGTTTGTTTGGGAGTGGGAAACAGGATATTATGAGGAAAAACAGTGTTAAATATCCCAAGGGAATTCCAAAGTTTAAAACATTGAAATTTGAATTAAATTATTGGAAGCTGTGTTTTGCAAATATACTCACAGAATAAATTCACGGTTGTCCTCCTCATTGATCAACAAATGACAACCTCTTAATATCATTCGTAATCTTTAAAATACAATCCCAACAAATGAGGGCAAGTGGTATGAGTCACAATTTTGTTGATTTGTAGTTATTGAGACCAATACAGCATAAGTTTGCTTGGAGGAATGCATCAAACAGGTTTACCGTTTGTCGACTAAGTAAACTACTTTACTTATCATACAGTTGTGCACGATGAAGTCGTAGTGAATTCAAAATACAACTATCAACTTGCGATCGTTGTGAGTCGTTGTAGGTAGCGTAGAGCAAACTGCCATCTTCCGCCGTTTATAGCTAACAAGCACTATAACAGCCGCTAACAATTGCACTTCCCGGCTTTACCGTTCGAGATTGGCATAATAATGAGCTCTTATGTCATGTAAACGTCACAATTATCAAAATGATAACATTTAGGAACCGTTCGGTCTGCCCGTGGCAGAATGGTTCGCCCGCTGGACACCAGTAAAGGAGATACGGGTTTTAATCGCTGGCTGGTTTTTAGCATTATTTCACCTTAGGAATTTAACGTGATGGCACAATTTGGGAGTGCTGACGATCAATGTCCAGGCTTATAACCGATATATATATATATATATATATATATATATATATATATATATATACATATATGTTCACAGCCTACAGGCTACAAATACAACGTAAGATGAAGTTCTTAAATCAGCACCCGGCCGCCGGAAAACTGTTTTGTTCTGCGAAATTCGCACGAAAAAAATCGTAACCCGTGATTTGGGTTAATAGGCCTTCAAGTACATTTTATATAATTATTTAGACGAGTGAAAGCCAATAAAATAACTTTCAGTGTGATATGTTTAATGGTGTTCGAGTAGTGGAAAAACTCGAATTTTGGTTTCGGGTGGGGTTAACGCCGCATTCAGTTGAGAATTTTTTATGCATTTGATATTCATCCTAACGAGATCTCATTTCGGGCTGTGACTTGTGATCATTACACACGGACGTAAGATGTGTTTGTAATATATTCTGTAAATAATTCTTATATACTTCTGCGATCGATGTCACTTAATGTTTAAAGGTCTTCTGGATATTACGATCAAAAGAAACCTTGAGGAAGCCAGCAGAATGTCTGGTGAAACGTCGGTTGTTACCACATCGACACGGTCAAATGCAGAAGACGTTTAGATCGTTCAACCTCTATTCCACGCTAAAAAATCAAAACAAAGAAAACCATCAAGACCTTTGTGTTTATTGGGTCATATATATAGTACAGTGGCTTTGGTATACGCCTCACAAGCGGTTGACCTCCTGTGTGACCATAAAAACCTCTTTATTTCATTGCGCAATAATAATGAGCAAAAGTGTTATTTCTTACAATGCATCGGCTATCCATTGTGTTAGTACCGCACCTTTTTTGAATCCTCTTTCAACGATCCCAACATTGCATTCGATCAACCAATTCTTCTCTTGGTTCAATTTTAACCATGCCCAAGTTTAATTTTTACACGTTTAAAATTCATCCAATTCACCGTATCGTGGTCCACTGACCACACGGGCTCAGCAGACATCAAGACTGGACCAACACAACAGAGAACAAACGAAGGATAGGTAAGTTTTCAATTAAAGACTGACATTCGTTATATGGAAGATCCCGACGTGAAGAAGTCATCCTAGCAAGACTATTTATTGGTCAAAGTCATTTGATTCGCAAGTATCGAATTACTAACTAGTATAAACCAACTTACCGAATATCTACCACAAAACTCACAACCAAGCATATACATTGACTTGAAAGAACTCTGGGAGATCACCATATTGAAACAACATTCGAACACTTAAAGAACATAGACACTTACAATAATATCTATCACAAACAATTAGATAAATACTAAGCCAACATTTATGATTAATCTATTAAACCTTTGTTTAAAGATATCCATTTTAAGAAAAATGGTGTACTAGACGACAGTGTTACATCACCCTCTCTGAAAAAGTGACGAATATCTTGAAATTCAACGAAGAAGCAGTACCATATTATCAATAATACATAATATATCAATATTACCAATAATACATAATATATCAATATTACCAATAATACATAATATATCTGTCTTCAGGTGCTTGCATGTACTGCCAACAACTGTATCCTCTTCGACAATGGTTTAGTCCTGTCAATGCCCACCATCGTTATTGCAGCTCTCAGCGATCCGGGCGGAGAGCTATTTTTAAATGCAGATGAGGCTACATGGTTTGGTATGTATTTACATATAAATATTTATAATACGAAAGAGAATCCCTTTAGAATATATTTCTAAAAAGGTCCAGAAGCTTTGCTGAGGATTTTCCTTAAGCTAAGCATTTTTTCGCCTGTGCCAGTGTATATTCTTCTCCACTTTCGACGTAGAATTGTCTTTGTTTGATGGTACAGTATATTTTCCTATGCGAATCTTCTCTTGAAGGTTCCATCAGTTTGCTGTTAGCGGGGGCCGCTAATTTTCCTCCTCATCCGTCTTATTGTTGCCGTCAGTAAACCAGCTGTTCGGCAGATCAACTGCATTGCCACCTGCTGGGGGGGGGGGGGCGGAGTTTGTCGTAGAATTCGATGTGTCTTCTTTTAATAAATTCTACAACCCAAGGTAAGTCAAGTTCTTCTCGAGTTACCTCGTTACGTCTGCGCTGCTAAGACGTATCCAGGACACATTTCCTTATGAAAGTTTGGTTCTTTCGCTTTGTGGTCTATCCTGAAGGAGAGAGGTTTGTCAGGTCCGTCGACATTGAGCGTATTGGGAAGCTTCCCTTCTTTTCTTGACCCTTTATTTCCTTGGAATGAGAGGGGAATTGCGTTGGTTTTCTTTGGGTTCACGATGATTCAGACCTCTAGCAGGGCGTTCGATATCTCTTTGCATAAATACTTTCTTCTTTATATGTGTTATGAACAGCTGACGCATAGTTCTGTTTCACGGTACTTTAGCTAATTACAATTTTCACATTAATCCACATAAAAACGTTTAACGCTTAAAGCAGTATGAAGATCAAATGTATCGATTGAGATTAGATTGATTACAAGCAACCCACTGTATTGTGTTGATCTATAACATGAAACTTACAATAAGGCTTCTTCGCAATAGTATTTGAATCTTAATATTTTTCATTCAATTTTAAAACACTGAAAAGATGTTCAGAATTTACTTAGCCGTTGTATTCCTAACACTCAGAACAACCATCTAGGCGCACGGTAGTGCGCCAGGCCAAGTTCCGGCCTAAGCATACTGTGTGTATATTACAGGAGGTCTTAGAGCCGCTTTTTACTCTCTCATAACTTTCAACCAGGTAAAGATAAAGTTATGAAATTTTACACAAGTATTATAATACTAGATGTGAGTAAAACTGGAAATTTTCATAATTCTACATTGAATAGTTTCTGAGATATAAGCGATCGAAAATCGGGATTTATAGGACTCACTCACTCACTCACTCACTCACTGACTCATCAAAATTATTAGGCACTTCCCATGATGCTAGAGACTTGAAATTTTGCATGATGATAGATATGGAGGTGTTATTAAAGGAAAAAATCGAAACCCCCTGAAAAGTTGCGTTTGACTCCGCTTCCGGGGCGGGGGCGTGCCAGTTTTGTACTTCCTTCGGGAACCCGTCATTCCGTCCGAAACCCATGATGTGGGGTATCAAATGAATCGTCTCCGTATGAAGAACCTATATATGATGTTTTAAGAAACAATTAGATGCATATAGGCTCGGTCAAAATCTTCTACCAGCTGTCTGTCTGTATGTTTGTTCCTTATACAAATCCGTACCGTTTGACCGATTTTGACCCAACTTGGGACACAGATGGGTCTTGATGCTGGGAGAATCATAGGCTAGGTTAAATTGTCTATCAGCTATCTGTCTGTTTGTTCCTTATACAAATCCACACGATTTGACCGATTTTGACCAAATATGGTACATAGGTAGGTCTTTATCTGGGTAGTGTCATAGGCTAGGTCAAAATCATCTATCAGCTGTCTGTGTGCATGTTTGTTCCTCACACAAAGTCACTCCGTTTGACCGATTTTGACCAAACTTGGAACACAGGTAGGCCTTGGTCCGGGGAATGCACTAGGCTAGGTAAAAAAGGTCTTTCAGCTGTCTGTCTGTATGTTTGTTCCTTATACAAATTCGCACCGTTTGGCCTATTTTGACCTAACTTGGCACGCAGGTAGGTCTTGATACGGGAGTGTCATATTACCTATGACGTTTTCTACTTTTTGTTCCATCGAAATGCCATCATTCCTTCTGAAACCCATCATGTGGGGTATCAAATGAATCGTCTTGGTAAGGAGAACCTATATATGATGTTTTAAAAAACATTTCGACGCATCTTAACAAAAACAGTTGTGACTTCTTTCTTAAATGTAGTAAATAAAGTCGTAGGGGCTCACTGCATATTAGCAGATACTAAGTTTTTCAAAGTCGAGTCATCTAAATTACAAAGTTTAGGATTACAAACCCAAAATGTGTCGTCTTTGTTCTTATATTTTTCTTGAAGGCCTTCTGCACTTTCCCTATTGTGATCTTTATCCTCGGGATAAGGTTCCTGTGTTTTACAGTGATATAGTTTAGTTAAGAGACCAATCAATTTGTCCTCTAGAGTAATGTCATCTGGAAGAGCTTATAACTTTTCTAGGCTAGTGATTAGATGTAGATAGGTATGCTGCTTGGTATCAAATATCAAGCAGTAAGAAGAACTTTACGCAGAATCCAAAGACCCTGGTTTTATATGAAGTACAAAAAGCCAGAAGGTATGCGGCAACTAAATTTTAATTAATACTTAGAAAAAAGTAATAAGATCCCAAAAAAAACATAAATGTGAAATAGAGCCAAGTTCCTCCCCCCACAAAGAAACACTCCCTTCCCCAAAAATATCCCCTCCTAAAACCCCCCAAAACGCCTTACCATCCTACACTCCAAAAAAGTAGTACGAGTTAGTGTATTAAGTGCACCATATTTTCAACCAAAATATTTGCCAATACAAGAGATGATACAAGAAAGAAATGTCCAAGTCCATTACTTGGAAGACCTATTAGTTACTTACTAAGAACAGTAAAGACACTTCAACTGAAGTTTAAAAACAACAATAATAATACTTATATCCAGTTACTAAAATATCACTTCCCTCAACCAGGTATATTCTTAAACTTGGCAATGTTTAGTTTTCTGTCTAAAGATAATTTCGGCACAAATAAAACATTGCCAAGTTTAAGAATATACCTGGTTGAGGGAAGTTATATTTTATTAACTTGATATAAGTATTTTTACTGTTGTTTTTAAAGGTCAGTTGAAGTGTCTTTACTGTTCTTAGTAAGTAACTAATAGGTCTTCCAAGTAATGAACTTGGACATTTCTTTCTTGTATCATCTCTTGTATTGGCAAATATTTTGGTTGAAAATATGGTGCACTTAATACACTAACTCGTACTACTTTTTTGGAGTGTAGGATGGTAAGGCGTTTTGGGGGGTTTTAGGAGGGGATATTTTTGGGGAAGGGAGTGTTTCTTTGTGGGGGGAGGAACTTGGCTCTATTTCACATTTATGTTTTTTTTGGGTTTATTTAACAAGACAACCTTCAGTAAAAGACGATTTTGTGGTTTGAAGAAAATATAATTCAGTATTTTCCTCAATTATCTGAACATGTAGGAAACCCATTGTACGTCGGCATTTTCTCTTTTCCTGTCATAAATTTTAGCCTTAATAATGATTTTTATTTTTATTTTAATAATGATTATTTGTTTATTAATGGAGCAAAGATCCAATAATTGATGTTAATGTCTGAACATTTTTATATATTCTTAGAAATAACATTCTAGACATTAAAAGACAAGAGAAAATGAATAATAGGCACAATATTATAATAATGCTGTAAAAGGGGGCTAAACGTTTAAATCGGTTCAAAGATTACGAAGATATTACAGGTTGTAGTGTCTCCAATACACAAACCTGGTACAAATATTTTATTTTACAAAATATAATTATTTAAATGGCAGCACATATCCCCTCCGATCCTAATATACATCCTGCCAATAGCTTGCTGAAAATCCCCTTTGATCAAAACGATGAGAAGGGTACAGTTAAATTCTCTTGAGTTGTAAATATCTTACATACTAACCCTTATAAACTGGTGCCTGATTTTATCATTCTTGGATCTTGTTGCATAAATTTTAAACATATAATTACGAATGGGTTGGGTTGAGCTAAAGTAAGTTTTAGTGTAGTGCTGTTATAGAGCGGGATCCCAAATTCTCAGAGAACAGATAAATAGACGGAGACCTTTTCATGATTGCAACTTGAATAGCTATATTTCTTCGCGATGAGCTAGTATTTCTTTAGTTAAAGAGTCCGCTCTGGAGCGATTTGTCTTTTTTCAATTTCTTATGTCTAATGAGAACCACAAATGTTTAAATCTAAAAGATAAATATTTGGCAATATATGCTTTATATATATATATATATATATATATATATATATATATATATATATATATATATATATACAGGGTGTTCAAAACTCGATTGACACCCCCCATTTTTTCCTACAATTTTTGAAATTTAAAAACGAAACTTGGTGGGTCTTAACGTGGTCGAATGAACTTTCATTGGACGTAATGCACGACCCCTCAACTTTCTCCAGTTCTTCTCCAGAGACCCTAACTCTGGAATCTCCAATGGAAAGGGGTTATTTTTATGACGGATTATTGTAGAGAATTGAATTTTTATGTCGATCGTTCATTTTTTCGCTAAAGCGCACCAATGAGTAACAAGTAGCCAAAAACCGATAAAACCCTTGTTTTTTGTCACTTTTCTGCCAATAACGTAGAAAGTATGTCCGTAATGAAAAAAGTAGTTGATAGAGAATTAATTTTTCTTTCTAAAAAGTACCTTTAAATGCCTAAAATGTTAATAGGAATGGAGCAAAACACACTTTTGTTTTTGAAGTTTTCAGAAAAGTTTATGATCAACGTGGTCTACGCTTCCGTAAAACTTTATAAACATTTCCTAAACTTTTTGTTTCACCTAAAAATCAAATTCAATTACTTTATAAAGGCATTAAAATAATAAATTTAAAGCAATAGAACTCGCCTAATGATTAGAATATCGTAGTTATTATTTGTGTGTTGGACAATTTTTTTTTAGTTAGTTTGTTTTTTGCGGCGCTTTGACATCTAGGCCATTAGTGCCGACATCAAGGGTGCAGCGAGGAATTTTCCCAACGAGCAGTGAGATGAGAAAATTCCTGCCGCCGGAATGTTCTTTCCAAGTATAATCAGGATTTGAATGTTTAATTTCAATGATATCAGTGCTGATATTAAGTTAGATGAAAAATAAAATATTATTATATGTTTGATTGGTGAATTATTTACACGTAATTTAATAAACAGTGGAAACAAAAAACAAAAATCTGGTCTGACAAGGCTGTTCTAAATTTCATTAGCTTTCATTTAAAAAAAAAAAAAAATACATTCAAATCAGTTAAGATTTGGAGACTGTAGCCATTTTGAAACACAAAAAGTAGTTTGGCCCCACTGTGCGGCGGCAGGAATTTTCTCATCCCACGGCTCGTTGGGAAAATTCCTCGCTGCAATGTCGGCACTAATGACCTAGATGTCAAGACTCCGTAAAAAACAAAATAACTAAAAAAAAAAAAAAAAATCGTCCAACACAAAAATAATTACTACAAAATTCTAATCATTAGGTGAGTTCTATTGCTTTAAATTTATTATTTTAATACCTTTATAAAGTAATAGAATTTGATTTTTAGGTGGAGCAAAAAGTTTAGGACATGTTCATTAAGTTTTACGGAAGCGTAGACCACGTTGATCATAAACTTTTCTGAAAATTTCAAGAACAAAAGTGTGTTTAATATATTATGTCATTGGTTTGCTTTAGCGAAAAAATGACCGATATAAAATCGACATCAAATTCAATTCTCTACAATAATCCGTCATAAAAATAGCCCCTTTCCATTGGAGATTCCAGAGTTAGGGTCTCTGGAGAAGAACTGGAGAAAGTTGAGGGGTCGTGCATTATGTCCAATGAAAGTTCATTCGTCCACGTTAAGACCCACCAAGTTTCGTTTTTAAATTTCAAAAATTGTGGGAAAAAAGGGGGGTGTCAATCGAGTTTTGAACACCCTGTATATATATATATATATATATATAAGTATCTATTCATTGTGTCATCGCTATCCTAATCCTAACCCTAATCTTCTCTCCACGCAAATCATTACATCACATTTTTGTGACTGTATAGATATCTGTATTTGGCCGATGATTACATACTCAGTAATTAATCCCAATAAACCATTCACATAATCATCTTATTGTATAATATATAAATTAGGTTTAATTAATTGGAAAACAACGATTAGTCGTTGTATAATTTCTCAATACTAGTCAAGCAATTTTCAATCAAACGCTTCTAAAATTATACTCGTATCTTTCGGATTTCGAAAAAAAATATAGTATATAATATATACGATATATATGATATATTATGTAATATATACTATATATATGATATATTATATCAACCACTTTTTAGGGGAGTTTTCGGGTGTTTTTGACAACATGTTTTATTACCAAATTTCATTGCAATCGACCTATTTTTGTAAACGGTAGAGCGCGAGCACACAAGTATATATACATACACATTTTGAACCTCCGGTTTTCCGTAACCTATAGACCGTCGACAGTATTTTCGGAGTGCGCCATCGGGTCCTCGTCACAAACGGGTTTTCCATCCAATAAGGTGAGAAGAAACACGCTGGCATTCAATTTGGTTGACCAGAGTCGACTACCTTAGTAGATCAAAATTGAGCAGCGGCCTTGAACCTACTCCTTCGTTCTCCCACGCAAATTGTGTCAGGAGCATGTAATGACATCTATTTACTTCGAGCATGGGAAAATGGCACAATTGTAAGAGCGCCGTGGGAAAAATATATTTAAATTCGCTCAAGATGAAGCGTTTGACTTTCTATTCACAGGCCGTATCGTTGTCATCAAATTAGTTATAATATTCATAACAGCGCATGTTATATTCATCGCGGTTTAATTGTTGAACAATTATAACATGTTATCTCTTAGGGAAATCACTTATTTATTGAAGTGAGAAGCCCGATGGTCATAAGCACTAAACCGTGAACATTTATGGCGAAAAGATGGTTTGATTCAACCTGAATGTACTGTCTTTTCAACTACAAAAAATAAGCTTATTCAAAAATCTGTGAATCAATCCTTTCTGCCATCTGATTCACTGTTAATTGTGTTTTTTTTTTAGAACTTCGTTATTAAAATTAACTGGACCTCCTAAAAGGGGTTCATCATGCTTTTTCCAATATTTAATGTTTTCAGCCATTTCTGAGCAGTCTTTACACTGGTAGTATGTTCGCCATGTACACTATTATTTTTTATCGCTGCAAATCTGGCAGATTTGCCGCGCGAAAATAATAATTTAACAGAGCACGTTCACAATGATGATCGTTATTCCGAAGTTTACAAAATTGGTGACAGACACAGAATTTGGTGAGTAATACATTAATCAAACGAAGGTGTCAAAAGGTTCTAAATCTTATTGGTCTAGTAGTGATTCATAGCGTATTCTTATGCATACTTTTAATGCGCACGAACTTATTGACTGACGTTTTTTGATCAAGCATATTTCTTGTCTCTAAAAACACATTTAAATAGTTTATTAATAATATCAATACAAAATAGGTAATTTATAATTTACAAATAATTTGTTACAGCGAGCATTGCACTCATATGCCAACCACTGGGTAGCATATTCTCAGGACTGGCTATGGAACCTCTGGGCAGGAAGAGATCTATGATGCTTCTTAACATTCCTTTCTTCTTCGCGTGGTCTCTGCTCTATTTCGCAAACAGTGTCACGGCCCTCTATATCGCCGGCGCCATCATGGGTTTTGGTAAGTATAATAAATGCAAAAATAGTTAAAAACTAATATCATAATTTCAACACCAAGTTCAGTTGGTATCTATAAGGCATGTTATGTTTTCTTGGACTGTTTTATTTCGGAGTACGAAACCCATAGACGAAACACAATTTACGTTCCCCCAGCTTATAATTTAGTACGATAGAGCATGCTTTGATGTTTTTAAAATTATTAATTTAGTCATACTTAGTTATGATTAAAAAAATTAATAACAATATTTCAGAAAAAACTAAGAAGACTTAATTAGGTAATTCTGAATCTCATTTGAATGTCAAACATCAGTTAGTTAGACAGTAAGAATGTGATTTTTTAAACTAAGAAGTACAAAAAATGTTTGGAAATAATATAAACGAAAAAAAAAATGTTAGGAAAATTAACTCACCGAGCTGGGATTTGAACAAGACAAATTTATGGTTATATAAGGCGCAAAATATGTACACCTATTAGTATTTAAGTTTATTAAACCTCTGTATTATTCACTTCTCGTTATACGTCGCCCTGTTTGAATCTTTGGCTCTATTGGATAAATTAACTCGCCATCCTGTTTTAGAAAGCCTGCTAGCACAATTAGCAACACACCCGTTTTAGGAGCGTAAAAAACACTGGGTACAAATTTCAGCCTAACGAGTTTATTTTACCAAAAAAATTAGATTTCAAAATTAAGACGCCGACGGTGTATCCTGTATAATATTTGTCATCAAAGCACTATAAACAGGTTATTTTTTAGTGGCAAGTAAACGCAGCAAGTACAAGTGAATATGATGATGATTCTATATGCTAAGCGACAAGTAAGCTCCCCCAGCACCATTCTACAATCGATTGTCCTTTAAAAAAAGAGTTAAATGACAAGTTAGTTATTTGATCGTACTTGTCCACTAAGTGTGAACGATTAATTGTCAATAAGCCAGTTTAATGACATTGACAAGTATGGACAAACCGAACTGAACGCTCTTGTCCACCGAGTATTTGTCACAGAGCCAAGCGAGATACAAGCTTTAACAGCAATAGCAAAACTAAGCCAGTATAAACTAGGCATTACACAGTGGTTTAAAAGGTTTAACGTATTATTCTCAGAAGAGCTGTAAATTAAAATATACAACGATTTTTATATATTTTTCTGCTTCTAATAGGGGTTGGATGTACTGAAGCCCCCATTCTTACTTATGTTGGGGAAATAACCGAACCAAAATACAGGGGTGTTCTGACGTCATACGCCCAGCTCTGTGGCTCCCTCGCTTATGTGGTCCTCTATGCTATTGGATATTTGACAACTTGGAGGAACACTGTACTCTTCTGTGCCTGTGTTCCTGTTGCAACATTCCTAGCTGTATCTCAGGTGAATAATTCTTAATTTATATAGTCTATTGCAATTAACTGTCTTAGGTGTAGTTTATCATTGTACCTTTTACTATAAATACTGCAGGAACAAAAGTCTATATCATTAATCATGACTGCCCATATTTAAGGAAAATTATTTTAAAGAAACCAAATAATTTCAAGAAATCACTGGAAAAATATACAAAATGTGACAAATTTAAAATGTCATCCATGAATGGCCTTGAAATAACCGAATAATTACAAGAGAAGAGGTCATATTATGCAGATTAGGAATTGGACACACTTGGAATTGGACTGGGCCATCCATATTTCATGAAGCAAGAACAACCTGCTTGCTCACAGAGTAATGTTAAACTGACTGTTTAAATCAACAATATCTTCTAACTTTCAGAAACTTCTTGTTGAGAGTAGCCAGCTCTTTGACATAATACTATTTCTTAAACACATTAACCTTCACACATCCACTTAAACAATAGACCAATTATGAGTTTTAATCTGAAGCCTTTGATAATATTATTTGAAATTGTATTAGTATAGTCTCATTTTTATTTATTTATTTTTAAAAATTTGCTCTTAATTCTTTATTTAATTATATTATATATACGATTTTTTTTCATATGTATGTATATATATATATATATATATATATATATATATATATAATATATATATATATATATACATACATACATACGTACACACAAACAAACCAACAAACATAAATAAGCTTTAAAGGCTGGGTGGGCCTAGGGACAGTCGAGGATCTTGAGTTCAACACCTGAATGACAATATCAAAAGATAAAATTTTCCAGTGCAAGCCTGTGTTTCAAACTCAGGTCCACCACCCGTGTATAACAAAGATTTTTCAGAATAAATTGTCGCTTGGTACTAAATATATTTTTTTAAAAGTAAATATCTTGCATCATTTTGACTGTGAGCCATTATATATATATATATATATATATATATATATATATATATATATATATATATATATATATATAATGGCTCACAGTCAAAATGATGCAAGATATTTACTTTTAAAAAAATATATTTAATACCAAGCGACAATTTATTCTGAAAAATCTTTGTTTACAAAAATAAAGTAGGATCATCAGGCTAGAATATACAATAGTTAAAAATTTATTTGAGATCAAATCATAAAATTAAACAAAAACTTTATACATGAATATATAATTCTGAGGTCACAATGAAAATGATGCAAAATGGAAAACTCCCGAAAATTCCAAAATATTTTATATGATATACTTTTTAGGCAATCCTTTATTGGTTATCATCACTTTCAAACAATTGGGCATGAATTGGACAAGCTTTTCTGTGCACGATGGACATAACTTCTCTGATTCTTCTTGAAAAGTCTTTTTGAGATATTTTTGGTTTGATGTCGCATGTTTCCTCACTTCTGGTTCTAATTAGCTCCATAAATTCTCTATGAGGTTGAGATCTGGTGATTGGAGAGGTGCTTTCATAGTTTTGGAGCAATTATATGAAACCATTCTCATGGGAGATAAGAAGAATACTTGGGATAGTTATGACTAAAAAAGCGAAATAATTTATTATTCCAAGCTTGGTTGCAATAATTTTTTCAGGATGTCACAGGATTAATGTTTCTCCATTGTTTTCTCAATAAAATGATGATATCCTACCACCGAAGCAGCCATACTCCCCCAAAACATAACATGATCACCTCAATGTTTGATGTTCAGGTGAAGATTATTCCCATGGAGCTCTTCCTTTGCCTTTCTCCAGACAAAACTTGTTCTATCAGAGCCAATCAAAGTAAATTTTGACACATCAAAAAACAAAACAGTTCTCTGGAAGTCCATCTCTTCTTTAAGTAATTTTTGGAAAAAATAATTTGCATCTTTTCATATTCTTTGTTGATGTAAGAATTTTGCCTTGCAACTCTACCATTGTATTGCATTTTTCTTAAGACTCTTTGAATGGTTTCAGCACACACTGTTTTATTTAATTTTTTTTTTCAACTAATGTACCCAACTTTGCAGCACTAAATTTTGATTTTTTGGGCACAAAATCCAACGTTTGTCATTGCCGGTAGATCGTTTCTTTTGTAATGACTCTAGATTTTTTTATTATTCTGTTTTCTTTTTTAAAACGTTCAACAATATGTTGAATGGTCGCAATAATCCTATTGATAATAGAGGCGGTTTCTTGTTGTTTTGCCCATTTTAAATTTGTTGATCACTATTTCTCGTTCAGGAATAGTCGTATACCTACCAATTTTACGCAAATGCTCGAACAAGACTGATTACTTGTATTCATGTTGTTTATTTTTGTTTTTATTAAAAGAATGAAAAGGAATTAAAACATTAGTAAACTCATGCCACCAAAAATTGAAGAATAATTATTTTCTAAGCGGAAGTAAACCTTGCATCTTTTTCACTGTGCCCTTCAATTCCTGTGTGTTTTAATGAAGATTTTTTTTTCTATTTATATAAATGTTATAAAGTTGATTTGATTACCTAAATGCAATGTATGACAATGAATCATTATGCCCCAATGTGCATTGGCATTTAAATTGTAACAAATTGAGAGCATCTAGCAATAGAAATAGAAATCTTGGTTTGCATCATTTTAACTGTGAGCCACTGTATATATTATACATATTCAATTACTTATTAATTAACATGCTATAACTGTTTGTATGATGTATTCTGATGAAAACAGCAAATAACTTAAGAAGTCAAAGGAATAGTGAAGTTTGGGCTAAGAAAAAAATCAGATTTTTGGAAAAATCTAAATTGGACGTTTCGCTATGCTCTTTGGCAGCCTTCTTCCGCAATTTAATGGCAGGGAGTGGACAAAGACCAAATATAGAAGGTTAAGTGACCATGAAGTAAATGTTACCTAGTTGTTTTCATAGCCAATAACCTACTATTCTTTTGCCTTCCTAACACCTTTGCAAGTGCAACATGAAGAATTTATTCTCATTGCTTAAGACTGTATGATGCCCTGCTCCTGGCCAAAAAAAAAAAAAAAAAAAAAAAAAAAAAAAAAAAAAAAAAAAAAAAAAAAAAAAATCCAAATAGAACAATTTGTAAAGACGAGCTCTGAAGAATTTTGTATTTAGTGTTTTGTTTGACATATTTATCAAGATCTCAAACTAACCCTGACCTCTGTCACATCGAAATAACATAAAAGGTACGATAACCTACAAGTAATTTATTTACAGAAATCATAATATTATAGTTGCTGCAATCTGTGTAGGTTCCCGAGACTCCTATGTGGCTGATTTCTCGAGGAAGGATATCGGACGCCGAGAAGGCACTGAGGTGGCTCAGAGGTTGGGTATCACCAGATGCAGTAGCCGAAGAACTTAATGATATGATTGCCTACCACAAGGACACGGTTCATAAGACCAAGAAAATAGGCTGCTCACTACAGTCTACAGGTATTAAAATCCAAAGTAGTGTACAAAATGATTTATTAATGCCACTGTATGTCACTAACTACTGATGACAGGTAGCTCTTTCGTTAACCCCAAATTAATAATTTTAAACCCATTAACCTCACAAAACCATTTAAATCGAGAACCAATCATTACTTTTAGTCATAAAACTGTGTTAATATTATTTGAGATGTTGCTAGAATATTTTGATTTTAAAATTGGGCATGAGATTTAATGAACAAGCAGATCATGAAACAACTGTGCTCATTCTGGTAATGACGTCGACATTCAGCTCATATATGAAGCCACTGTGCAGGATGTAAAGTGACACACTAAAAATAACATTTTTGGAAAGTGGGAAGCAATGAGGCCAAAAGGAAACAAATTTGGAAACTCCTTCAAGTCACTCTCGAAGAGATGATGTTGTTGAGGCCAGATTACAAATAGACCTCCATTCACTCACCCACATATACCTCTTCAAAGCTCTATAACCACCCACGTGCAAAATTTGCAATGTAAAATTGAAAGTGGAATGTATAATCATTGAATGTAAGCAATTTCATATAAATCAGACATATCATGAAATTCCAAAAACTTTAGGGGAAGTTGTAAATATTGATGAAGCTACTGGTAAGAAATTAATAACGTTACCAAAAGGCACCTAGATGTACATTAAAATATAAAAATTCTCAACACCTCCAAAGACCATAGTGGTTAGAATAATTTATATAATTAATCTTATTTTAATTGAGTCCTTTTCTTTTTCTTATAATTTTATTTATCTATATTTTTTTAATGTTTTGCCTAATTTTGTTTGTGTTATTTATTTATTTTACCTGTACAAGAGTGGGACAGTATAAATAGTGTTTAGAAAATAACAATTTATTTATAGTGTCTCCCCGAGGTCTAGTCGCTAACGCCTTAGATTCATATGCGGGAGATGCTGAGTTCGATCCCCACCGGCGGCACAAATTTTCTCATCTGGGGCTCATTGGGAAAATTCCTCGCTGCACCCTGGATGTCGGCGCTAATAATGGCCTAGATGTCAATGCACCGTAAAAAAAACAAAACAATTTATCAATGGTTCCACTTACTTCGCCATCAAGAAAAAAGGCACGGGAATTTTCAAGCCTGAACGAAGGAAGATTGTGTTACTCCTCTTAATACTTTTTTTTATAAAAATATAAATTTTTAAAAATTCAAGTGTAATTACTAGTCTTCCTAAATAGGATGGTTCGATTGTATTCTCTGTGGAAGTAGAATTGTCTATTTTACTATCAAATTGACTCCCGTAAATTGCCTTATTTTTCTTTATACCTAAGTATCTATTTAAATTGCTAATTTTTATTCTCACCCCAAATACAAAAAAAACAAAAAAAAAACAAAAAAAACAAAAAAAAACAAAAAAAAAACTGTTTAATATCTATGTTTAATTTCCATTTTAACATAATTTCTTTTGGGTTTACAGAAGCATTGGTTGAAGAAAGACTTACAATATGGGGCCGAGCGAAGGATTTCATGCGCCCTGAAATGAGAAGGCCACTCTTTCTTGTTATTCTCTACTTCTTCTTCTTCTATGCTTCTGGACTCCAGACGATAAGGCCTTATATGGTTAGGGTATTTCTCGATCTTCATATGACAATGGATGCCAAGCAAGCTACAGTAAGTAAAATATTAGAAGAAGAAGAAAAATGGTTTTAATATGGTCAAAAACAGTTTGCTTTTTGCACATACAGAAAGAAAAAGTAAAAAAATAAATAAATGAATAACTCTTCACAAACAAAAAAATTTTCAGGCGTGGGACAGTAGTTTCTCCAAGGGTGTTGACCGTGGCACCTGAAGAAGAGGTCAGTTCTTCTATGTGAAATGCGATTGGATCAACTACCAGTTCCCCCCAAGGTGTTCCGAACGAACCAAGGGGCATAAGCTACAATCCGCGGCACTTTGTTTTGTAGTCTGAAGTCCTTTGATGTTCATTGTGATGGTTCAATACCACACAGGGCAGGTGCAAGTCATTATTGGGAGGATCATCGTTTCGTAAAGAAGTGTTACTAGTGAAGGTCGGAGTGATGTTTTTCTGTTCATCAGTGTGTACAGTTTTGAGAGTCTGGTCTGTTTCCAAGTAAATTGAGTATTAGTGTACTTTCTCGTTCTTTGGGCTCAAAGAAACTGTGAGTCAATCCAATCGGACTTCTGGTAGTTCTTTGTTCGATAACCTCCGAAGGAAAAAAGAATTTGGCTTCCGTTTTGTGGACTTGTTTATGTACTGTATTCATTATAGTTTTATTCTTTTATTCCTCAGCCAAGTAATTAATTGCTGTGTTGCCGTCACTCCTGCAAAACCTCTACACCAATTGGTAGAAGGGGAAGAGCATAAGTGAAGTACTGGAGGAATGTGGTAGTTGTTTTTCATTCAATCTCGCTGCAATTAATGTAATAATTACCATACTTTTATAATAATAATTATTTAGATTTAACAATTAAAAGAAGCCACCATTATATCAATTAAAAAGATCATAAAGAAAATGTTTAGGAATTTTTGAAAATACTGATGTGAGTTGGTTTACATGCAATGAACTATGATTAGTGTAACCAAATGAATTAAAAATAAAATAATATAATAAATTTAAAAAAAGAAAACATCTGACATAGATGTTTATGAGTGTGTTTTAACAGCCAGCCCAAGTCCAGTGGTTGGACTGTCACATGATGAAAAAGTGATAACTATTTTTTTATTATTTCCAGGTTCTTGTTTCCGTCTTGGGTTTTATTGGAAATGCAGTGTGCATGCTCCTTGTGGTTTATGTAGGTAGGTACAATCCATTATTAGTTTGTATCACAATTACATACTTTTTATAAACAGATTAACAACTGCTTGGATTTTCCTTACTTACAAACAGAAAACGTCTTATTCTTACTGAAGATGTTATTTCTGCCTGAAGAAGAGAAAATGGTTGTTAGGGTCATAATGTTTTATTTAGTGTTATGCTAATATCATCCTTCTGCGGCATCCAGAGTGGGAGAGTAGCCTGAATAAGAGTATCATTTTATTTTTACTGATATTTAAAAATGCAAGTTCTATTCTCACCTTGAAGATCTTCTAGGCGGATTAAAAAAAAAAAATAACAACTACATAATCTTAATGGGTGACTTTAATGGAAGAATTTGCTCAAGGCTAGATGGAGAAGAAGGCATTATGGGGAATAGGACGTGCGTCAAACGAAATAGCGGAGGGGAGAAACTGATAAATCTCGCTTTTAGCCAGAAACTAAGAATATAAAATACATATTTCAACAGACAACTTAAAGAGAAATGGACTTGGTCATCACCGCGGGATCACAAATTCGAGATTGATTTCATCCTTATGAACCATATAGATGTAGTGACCAACCTAGAAATATTGACGAACCTTCCGTGTGACTCCGACCATAGGATGGTCAGGGGAGAGTTCTCTCTCAGCAGGATGAAGAAGAAGAGGCCCATTCGTGTAAAAGCCAGAACCCTTGATACTAAAAGCAAAGAGGAAATATTAAATTTCCAAAATATTTTAAAAATTAAGCTAGAAAACCATAAAGAAGTAAGCTGTACGGTCCAAGGAAAGTTGGAATTTATTATTAATGCAATTGAACAGACAAATAGAACACTACGAGCATCTCAGAAAGTCTCCCGGAGTAAACTCTCGCAAAAAGCTAAATTAAAAACAAAAGAAAAGAAGAGTCCCAAGGAGCAAGAATGTCTATCCTCCATTAGCAAACTTATCAAGAGCAAAATCAAACAGGATCTCAAAGATTACAAAGAGAGAGTGGTGATGGAAGCTCTTGACACCAGTAAATCCCTTTGACAGCTGAAGAAAGAGCTGTCTCAAGGCAAATATTGGCAATATTCACTCCACAGCAAGGAAGGAAATCCCTTAACCAGAGACAGGAAATAGTGACAGAAGCGACAAACTTTTTTGCTGAGCTTCATATCAAACAACACATCAAAAGCAAACCGAAGGGAGGGACGGAAAATAACTGGAGAAGTTCCCGGCGTACTGATATCTGAAGTCGAAAAGGTTGTAAAGTCCCTTAAAACAAGACAGAGCCCAGGTCCGGATGGAATTACAAACGAACAAGGTGGAGCAGCAGGTGGAGAGGTGCTGTCAAGAAAACTTTGCCAACTATTTAAAGAAAGGGGATGAAAGAAACATTGAAAAAAACTGCCCCATCTCTCTTTGTTATGTTGTCTCAAATCTTTTTACCAAAATAATAGAGGACAGAATTACTCCTACATTGGAAAGAAGTCTAACTTCTGAACAGGCATGTTTCCGGAAGGGGTACTCTGTGGTTGACCATCTTTAAGCCCTCAATCAAATAAGGTGAATTCTCAATGTATTAAGGAGGCAGAAAATATTAACTACACATATGAGGGCACAGACAGGCATGAAGGACAAAGCATGAAATGAGAATCAAGTGGGCCTGGGCAGGGCATGTTGCTCGGCAGGATACTGACAGATGGGCAAAGCAGGCTACGGAATGGATCCCATACGGACAGAAAAGAGGAAGAGGAAGGCAGAAGAAGAGGTAGGCCGATTTAATGTGGAACAAGGCAGTGCCGAGTGGATGAGGTAAGCCAGGGACAGGACCAGATGGAAGGAGATTTTGAAGAAGGGAAAGGAAGGCAGAGCGGACTCCACTTCCCGATAGGACTTGTCCCCGTCCTACAGAAATAGTCACTTCAAATATGTAAATAAACCTAAAACAGAAGTATTATATTTTGATTTATTTGTTAAAAGCAAAATTATGTATTTATTAACCTATTGTATTTATTTAAATTATTTATTATGACTATTCTGTAAATAGGGTAATCAGTCCAGTCAACGAACAGTTATAGATGGAAATTTTTGGAACACAATTTTTGACTTTGTAACTTTGTTTGGGCTGGATAGGAGGTGAACATATCAAAAGTCCTCGCCCCTAGCCTTTGTGCCAGGGGGGAGGGGGGTTTAGGAGATCACATTTTTCGGGTTTTCACTTATATCTCGGAAACCCTGCGTCCTAGCGACATGACTATTCTATAACAAATGAAAGCTGATTAAATTTCCTACATGTTCTATTCTATAAAGTTTTTCGAGATATCTTTAGGTTTCGAAATATCTGCTCTTCAAAGTTGGTCATTTTGGGGAAAAACACTTTCGGCGCATATTTTTTCCCCTTTTTGACGGGATAACTCTTCAACGATGAACCCCAAAAATAAATAACGGTTATAGGGTTGTAGAGTATTGCATTCCCTTCAATAATATATATTACTTTGCTATTTTATGAATTTTCTTCAAACGTAAAAATAATTTCAGTGTTCATCATGAAATCTGAAATTTAGCGACTAATAGTCCAGATAACTAAGATTTATATATGGAAATGTTTGGAACACAATTTTTGACTTCACAACTCTGTTTCGGCTAGTTAGGAGGTCAACGTATCAAAAGTCCTCGCCCGTAGCCTTAGTGCCTGGGGGGAGGGGGGTTTAGAAGATCACATTTTTCGGGTTTTCTCTTATATCTCGGAAACCGTGGGTCCTAGCGACATGACCATTCTATAACAAATGAAAGCTGATTCAATTTCCTACAAGTTCTATACAATAATGTTTTTCGAGGTATCTTTAGTTTCCACTGTGGAAAGTCTGTCATTTTGGGAAAAAACACACATTTTTATTTTCTCGGACAGACTATAAGGTGTTACACAGTAGCTGGTGAAAGAAAGAATGAGAAGGTCTCCTATTGTAATTCTCTGTATGCAGGGTTTGGTTCCAGGTAAAGTCACATACTTTTACTGCCCTTTACCGTTTCTCAGAAAGCTCTTTGTGTTTACAAACAAAGGACTTGGTATAGACCACCCGTATTAACCCAAAGTGATTATATCAAGCTTGATAAACTTCCTTAAAATAGGTTCTTGGTTTAGTCAAAAAATTCAAGGAGAATTAGATCATGAATAGAAAATCTCGGCCAAACAGAAGGAAAATACCAATAACAAGGATAGTCGCGGCGCTAATGGCCAAGTTGTAGATGCGCCGTAAAAAAAAAAAAAAAAAAAAAAAAAAAAAAAAAAAAAAAAAAAAAAAAAAAAAAAAAAAACAAGGATAGTCAAACTTCGTTTTCAAAAATTGTTAGTTGTAACACAAAAACGGTCACTCATGATTCTAATAAATTAACTGTGAAGGGTGATTACACAAATATTCCTGTTGAGGCTTTAAAGCTTCAATTTAAAAAACATATTAACCCACAGGAATTATAGATTGGCCTAAAAACATAAAATCATTGAAAAAAGGATTTCTTATTATTGAATCAAACAAAAACAATATAGAGGTTATATCAACAGAGTTTTTAAATATATGCAAAGACCTGTTGAACAATAAAATTAAAATAAAAAATAGAGTCTCATTTTTCCTATCCTGTTTTACAAACAAATACATTTTCCTAACATAAGAAATTACAAAAATAAAAAGCAATAAAAAACCAAGGGAAAGAGACAAAAATTACAAAAAGAACGACAAAAACCCGTTCATAAGAACAAAACAGACGTATTTGAAGTTTTAAGCACTTATTTCTCCGATTGACATAACCTAATCAAAAATAGTTTTAGAATCATTTTTGTAGAAAATTTAGTAAGCTTTCAAATAGTTTCTATCCACTTACCACGATTTCCCAACCGTGTTCGAGATATTAATGAAAGTATACGAAGTTCCCAAAACTTTTCATGCCTGTTCATAAAATATTTTATTCTAACCCTTCCTTAATTCCAAACGTAACATAACTTTCAACATATTAGTTTTAATGAAAGTAGAACATGCAGATAATGTTTCAACTGAATCCCGTGATTCTAAGTACCCAAACCAAAAACGGTATTCAAAAACTATTATTCCAATTTTCTCGAAAACGGTTAAAGCTATCGCCTTGAAAATGGTTTCATTCGTTTTCCTAGCCCAAGAAGCCTATAAAAAGAGTACTTACAAGCTTATGAACTCAAAAACGTAAGCGTTACGATTTTTTCTGCGCGAATTTCGCCCCAAACGCCATCTTCCAGTGGGCGGATTTTGCTGGTTAACGAACTTGACCTTTCAAATTGGACGACTGATTTTTGTACCAAATTTCATCAAAATCGGACCATCAGAGAAGCCAGAAATGAGCGAACAGACAAAATATATATATATATATATATATATATATATATATACAAATTTGAACCACCGTTATTTTCGGTCTCTGGGGGTTCTGAAACGCGAAATTTTCTTGTCGGCACTTCCGGATTGTTTCATTGTATCAACCTTATAAGCGGGGTTCCTCCCTATGGGGGAGGGAGGAACCGCGCTAAAATCATGTTTTTCAGATTCGATACTTTGCACTTGCATTGTGGACGATACGGCTTGTCGCAAATTGTTGCAACTTTAGCCCGTTTAGAATAGCCAGAAATTCCTTAAATAAAGTATCATATAAGACCATTTTTCAATACATTATTTTGGCAATGCATCGAATATATTCGTTTGCTAGTTTGCTCCGTTTTTCATATTCAATAGTTCGACATGGTAGGGACGATATAATGACTATCAGCAAAGCATATCTCGATTAAAGCTAAAGAGACCAAAAAAAAGAACAACAAAATAATATAGTTATCCATTACAGGTAAGAAGAAACTATCCCTTGTTTCATTGTGTGCGAGTGCCATTTGCTGCCTGCTGCTCTCTGCTTCTGCTTATGGAATTCTGAGTAATAGTTGGCCACTTCCACTCTTCCTCATATTTTCCTTCTTTACTGGACTCGGCATCGCTCCGATACCCTGGATGCTGCAAAGCGAGCTCTATCCTTTCAGGTATACATTGAATCCAATTATTTATCACTCCCATTCTATTGTACACAAGAACGACGAGGGAACTACTTGTATTCTCCATCACAATACCCTTTGTCCTAAAAATGTTTGTAATGCCATCAGACATTATTATTAACTTTCAATTTATTTATTTCAGGGGAAAATGTTTGGCTGCTGGAATTGCTGCAGCAGCTTCGTACGTCATCGGCTTCATTGCAACTAAATCATACCTTTATCTAGAAGGAGCATTCCAACTCTTTGGAATGTTTCTCATTTTCGGAATACTTGGCTTATTTGGATCATTGTACCTCAGTAGAAAAATGCCAGAAACCGAAGGGAAGTCTCTCTCAGAGATAGAAGACTATTTCAATTCAAGCAAACAGCCACTCAAGCAGACTACACAGGCTCTGTCGTATAGTACATATATGTGAAGCTGAGTGTATTTAGGAATTACGATGAGAAAGCTCTACCTGTTGAGTACAAGATAGACAAAACGGTAGCTCATTTAAATTTGGCATGCTGGTCGTAAAAGATCTGTATGTAAATAAGCTTTGTATGTTAAGCTTTTGCTTGAGCTAAGTTCCTCTTCCCATAAAACAGTATTTGTAATTTTCCTTATCATATTGTCACATATGTACATACTTGTGGATATATTCTTGTCTTCAGATTAGGCCAAAACTTAAAGATCCTGGACAGATATAAAACAAAGAAACATTTCCTATCAATACTTACAGAAGCATATTTATTTAAATTGCTTTCATTGTTATAAAATTAAATGAAAACTAACATATTTATATTCTTATATTTCATCAAGTCTTGGGCTTTAATTAACAATCCAAAATTAACTAGAAAGACACCAAAATTAGATATTTGAGGAAAGTACGCCAAAAGACAGAATTAAGAATAAACAGTAATCTGGAAGTCAAGGCTTTTTTCGTCAAATACCAGAAGACTTGATAGCTTGAGTCATCCCAGCCGTGAGTAGGGGGAAGATGTCATTGAAGGCCAAGAAAAACTAGGGAGTAAGTAGTGAAGGAGGGTTTCCAAGCACACTGCGTGAGGAGGTATGTTGTTGTTGCTGACTTCTGATTGGACAGAAAAAAAATCAATAAAAATTAACATTAGACCCACTAGCATAATTTGTAGAAGATAACATGTCCAGAATGAGCCACAGTTTTTACCAACTCACTCAATCCTAACAGAATGTTTAAAGATATATTCTATTCTATTTATGGCTCCAAAAAACGGAATTAATACAAGTCCTTATTAAGTTTAAGAAAAAAGTTCCAAATAAATTAATGAGGTGAAAGAAGATTTTCATAATTAAAAACCTTTGTCTTGCAATGCCAAGAAAGTTTCTTCAGTCATTATTTATGTTACCTCTACAGTTTTATATTTTGTATTATTTATGTCCCATATTGGGATTACTTTAGTTTTAATGTATGTTTGTAACGATGTTTTAGATAACTTAAGTCTTTCATAAATGTTTAATACTCCCTAAATTATTTTAAAATAAATGTAATTATTTTGTATTTTTTTTATTATTATTGTTTAACCGTACATACAGAATATAACATACCAAAACACACTGACAGAAGCCAAAAAGGCAATTATGGAAAAGTGGGAGAGATCCTGGCCCATGATGATTACAACAAAGCAAGAGAAAGTAAGCGACCTTCTGGATAATAGACTTCAAGCACAAGGCAGAATAGAAGAGAAGGAGTTGTCTTATGCCACTAACAAATAGGCCATTCACAGCTGATGCACATTCATCTCATGACAGGAGTGTATGCCTCAGAATGTGGAAACAACAAAGGGGTCATGCGTGGAAACAGCAAAGGGGTCATGCGTGCCCAGCATTTTATATCCTCTGTATCAGCCCCCCCCCCCGCATATTCCCCCACCCATATTAATGCTTCTATTATTGCTGTTGACAGTTATAAAGTGAGGATTTTCAAATGTCTGTTCTGTATTGCAATCACATGGACAGGTTTTCCTGTTGGTTGTATATATATAAATTATGTATATGTATATGTATATATATATATATATATATATATATATATATATATATATATATATGTATACACAGTCTTGCACATCTAGTCCTCTGTAACATAAGCAGACTAAAATATATAAAATAATATGTAATAATTGAGGTAATAATAATATCATCCATGAAATAATAGAGACATGAACCAAACAATTTTATAAAAAATGAAATTTCCACCTCAAATTAAATAATATCAAATTTACAAGCACATAATCTGAAGATATAATGTATATATAAAAAATAATGCAAAATCATACAGACAATTGGATTGAAAATGGCTTATAGCCAAAACGTTTCCACAACAAAAATGTAATTAAAATACAAAACTATAGAAGACTTAATAAGCTGTTACCAACTACCTATATATGTGTATATATAGAGAGAGAGAGAGAGTGATTAGAAGGTGGTCTTAGGATTTTGAAACTTCGACGTTATCTGGTGACGTCGTAAGAATTCAGGGAAGGCATTGTTCGCATAATCCCAGAGAATGCTTTGTTTTACCTCACTGCAAGTAGGTCCCCCCACCACTGGCAGGCCTTGCAGCCTCTAAGTTCAAATCCTAACGTATTTGTAGCCAGACGACGCGCACTCATCCTGTCTTTCACCTTCTTTGCCAGATCTCTCCGGCTTGTAATATGTATTCTGACCAGGTAAATCCATTAATTTAATCAGTATAAACGTAAGTGAAAATATAATACATTTTAATGACAATATGTTGTTAACTTTTTGGATTTCTTTATTTGATTAAAAAATGAAATATCCTTTAAACCCCTTCGTAGGAAGGGTAATTTTTATTAAATAAATAAAAAAACAAACAAAAAACACTATTACATTAAACAAGTTCATTATTTAAAATGAGAATCATTCAATTAAGATCATAGATGTTTTTAGTAAGAATAGCTTCTTATCTGACGTTGCTTTCCTAAAGCCATTATCTATTTAGAAAATGTAGTTCTCAATAATCGCAGTTTTTTTAAAAATGTTTTAGCTTATTTATACCAATATATTCTTAACTACGCGTTTATTGTGTTAATGCTTCATTCATCTTGTTATACTAGATTAACTGTGCCTGATAGTAAATACTTTTATAGTCCAAGACCTGGCAACGCACTTTTCATGAAGTGTGTTATGCACCTTGAAATTTTTGCTATAATGTACCTCTTGGGTAGATAAGAAGTTAAATAGGTAATTATGAGTGACTGCGGTGATTATGAGTGACTTTACGGTTACGCGCAGTGTATTGCAGTCTATCACATGGGCGTATATAGAAAATAATTTCGAAGGGGGGGCCTGAGACCATTTCCGGTGTATGGAATACTAACAATTTAGATCTTGAAAGAGTTTTAGCCAACTTAAACGATATTACACCCAAAAAAGAATGTGTTTTATGAACTAAATGATTTTATTTTTAAGGGTTTTATGAAATTTTTACCGATCAATTAAAAATGTCGGGGCCCCCCCTTATGGTCTATCATAGGCAACATTTATTTTTATGTTTTCTGATAATTATTTATTTATTGTTTAGCGCTAAAAGGCGATAATACAATTAAAACGTTATTTAAAGGAGAGAGAGAAAACTTTATTTAAAATATAAATAAAATGGGCTGCCCAATTACGTTGGGTTGCTAGGTATTTATTAATTAAAAAACAATAATAAAATCAGTCGTGATGAATTAAGAAGTTGTAAAGTGTATCTGTACTGTTTATGTTAATATTTAGTTTTACGTGTAGTCAATGAGTTTGAGTAGTATATGATTGTATAAATCTTAATAGTATATATTACTCAATTTCAGATAGTTACAATGAAGAATTAATCAATATTATATTGTCGTCATATTCGGTCAAATAAGTTTCTGTATTTTAAGTAATTGTAAATCTTTTCTATATATTGGCTTCCATGAGAGAGTAACTCAGTCATAGTTCTGTCTCATTAAACATTCTGTCAATATGTGTTTGATAGCTAAAGGAGTGTTACATACTTCGCATGTCGGACTGTCCTGTCTCGTCATGAGGTGTAAGTGTCAGCCGGGAATGACGTATTCTTAAGCGGCATAAGACAACTTCTTCTCTTCTAGTTTGCCTGATAATTAAACCCTAGAAAAGTGTCTGCCCTTTTGTAATTATTTTATAATAAGTTTATTGAAGACGCTGTTTAAATCGCAGCGTGAATAAAGCACTTCATTTAATATTAAAAATCAAAACTACAGTAAACTTGTTTTTTCAATTTACTTTTTAACCCCCTTAAATGTGCCTGCCTTATTTATTATTAATTTTAAAATTGCCTTAATTTGCAATTGTTTTCATTAAAGGTAGTTGGCTTCTGAATATGACTATTTTTGGAAAATATTTTTTTGCACCTTTCCCCTATGCGCAGTACCTGGTTTCCAAGATATGTCTAAAAACACATATTTAACTTCTTATCTACCCAAGAGGTATATTATAGCAAAATTTCTGGGTGCATGAAATACTTCATGAAATGTGCTTTGCCAGCTCTCCGACTATTAGCACTTGTCATAATACAACATATATCATAACCTTCTTAATCTCCTGTCAATGCCATTAATAACAAGTAAAATAATATATCATAATCTTATAATAGAACGAAACTAATTTAAACTTTGAATAATTATTATGAATAGCCGTAACGAGAGGAAATACTCCAGCTTATCCTGCATGAGATTTTGTAATATCTTAGCTATGTCATATATTAAGTAACTATTCTAAAAAGAAATATATGGAAATATTATATATTAAAAAAATATTTATAACAATGTCAGCAGCTCTGCGCGAATGACTTAGATAAATATTTGCTGCTAAAAAAAAATCTGTATTTTTTTTTTATTTATCCACTGGTATTAGTTTTAGCGCGGTTTCTCCCTCCCTCCATAGGGAGCTGAGATTTGTGCCTTGAAAATTTGCTATAATGTGCGTAGGATTGAAGGAAATTTTAAAAACTCTTCCATGGAACATGGAACATTCCTTTGGAAAGTTCTAAAAGTTAAATTTGCTCTCTTAATTCTTCCCTTTTAAGCATTAAGCTGAATTGTGAGTTTAGAGATCTCTCAGATGTGTAAGTTTAACAAAAAAGACTTGCCCAGGCGTTCAGTGAACTTATTCTCAGAAAAACCCAGACAAAGCATTGTTTTCCCTCGCTGCAGGTAGATCTCCCCACCCCTGGCAAGCCCTGCTCACCCCCACTCCTACAGTTCAAATCCTAACGTATTTGTTGGCAGACGAAGCGAACTCACTGTCTTTCTCCTTAGCAACCAGATCTCTCCGATTTGTAATATGTATTCTGACCAGGTAAATCCATTCATTTACTCAGCTATTGATCATTCCAAAAAGCTCAATCTCATTGTTATAAGTCAGATGTTAATTTTCCCATAATTATCATTACTCTTGAATAATGAACGAACACAATAGGTACAATGTTTCGTAATGGCTATGTATTGTTATCTTTTAATTCTTCGATAAAAAATTAAATACTACCTAGTTACGGTGCTCGTTATAATCCTTAAGAATAGTAATTTTTAATAAATACATAAAAGAAATTATTTCCTTTAGGAAGACCAATTTAACTATAAAATGTGAATCATTCAATTAAAATCATAGATATTTACAGGATGAATTAGTTTTTTAGAACTTCCTTTAGATAATATAGTCTTGAGCTAAATCGTCTTAACAGTATATTAGTTTTATTTTTATTATTCTTTATTGTGGTAATGTTGTAGTGATATTTTAAATCTAAATTAGCTGTACCTAATAGTTCGTATATAAACTTTTTCCATTGCTTTTATAAATATCGCTAAATGCTTTGTTGTGACATTTCCTGAAAAATCTTGCGTAGTGTTGTTTATGGAAATCTTGTATTTCGAAAAA
The DNA here is from genome assembly GCA_946811695.1 of Gonocerus acuteangulatus. Lineage (NCBI taxonomy): Eukaryota > Metazoa > Arthropoda > Insecta > Hemiptera > Coreidae > Gonocerus > Gonocerus acuteangulatus. Next base: position 58,202,164 of record OX328129.1, on the reverse strand, counting down.
AGTTCGTGAATATATCTTGACGTTTTTCGTAACAGATTGTTATTTTCAGATCCCAGTTCTCATACAGAGTTAAGTCAAAATAATTTAGATTGGTGAAACCGTTATTAATTTGTGCTTTAAATCCTGACCGTAGACAGTGATGCCAACACTGACAGCAGCCATTTTCTTTAACCCTTGAGTGGTCACCTATATGTTACTTTCATTACAGGTCACCTGGGGTCATTATGACCCGACTTTTATTTATACCTTTTCTATATGAAAAAGGGAAATAATAGCTGCTTTGTGTTTATAATTCATAGTAAAATGATTTGTACATTGGTTTCGTATCTTTTTCATTTCTTTTAAATGAAAATAATTGTACTTGAAATTTAGTCTATGAAAACGCATGTATAAAGAAAATACATCTATTTCTTTTAAAAAGATTCAAAATTATGAATAATTTGTATTAGATACAATTAGGAAAAATTATTTCCATGGGAATTTTACACAAACAATTATTACTCTCAGTACAAAAATTTGAAAATTTTGAGTCTTTGGTACTCGAACACACAGAACACCTTTTCATTTCATTCTCCCTGCTGGTCACTGCTTCTTCAGTCACTGGCAGAAAACCAATTCCCTCATCTTCTAAACAAGAATTGAGCCTTGTTTTCAAGGTCCTTGGTAAGGTTTGGCATACTGATCTGGCAGTTAGATGACTTGGGAGAAGTTGGCGCCTGAGGTCAAAAATATAGGAAGGGTCATTTTGAAATTGATAGTTTTTTTGTAATTGATTTTGTTTAAAAACTATGACTTTTTTTTTTTTTTTTTTTTGTTTTGTTTTTTACGGCGCATCTACATCTTGGCCATTAGCGCCGGGCTATCTATAGGTTGCCACCCTTTTATAATGCCAACAGCACGTGGTCGGTCACCCATTCAGGTACTGACCACGCCCGACGTTGCTTAACTTCGGTGATCTACGGGAACCGGTGTATTCAACGTGGCTATGGCCGTTGGCACTATGACTTGTTGCCCGTAACTTTCATCAAATCAAGAAATACATCTAGGGGCCATTTATTAGTTCGTCGTGAATCTCACAATAACAGAGTTACACAAGTGGTCACCTCGGGTCAAAACGGGTAAAATAAAAGGAACAATTATCAATAGAACTGCCAAATATAAACTGGAGTAAAGGAGGGGGGAAATTAGGAGGTAAGCATAAGGCTCAAGCGTGTACTTGCAGGATTTGATATGAATCTACAGGAAATAAGAGAGTGTCGGGTCACTATGACCCGACGTGACCACTCAAGGGTTAAAAGCCACTGTATGTATATATACAATACACTCATCTCTACATAAGTATGTATGTATATTCGTACATAAAACATAAAAATCTGAAAATGAGTGCCTAGTCTGCGCTTAACTGTTAAAAAAACTATTACAAAAATTAAAAAAAAAATGGTGGAAATAAATAAACTTGGGTTATTTTAATTTTGTTGTGTATGTTTAGTCTCTTAAAGTGTTTGTGTGTTGTGTCAATGTATGGACTACCTTTAGTCAGTCACAAGGAATGTCTAGGTCACTACGATGTCTACACTCTGTCAATATCTATCTAATTGTCAGTAGTCCGAGAGCTGGTAACACACTTTTCATGGAGTGTTTTATGCACCTTGAAATTTTGCTATATTGTACTCTTGGGTAGATAAAAAGGTTAATATGCGTTTCCTGGACATACCTTGGAACACCATGTACTGTGCATAGGGGAAAGGTGCAAAATAATATTGCCCAAAAATAGTGTTTCATTCAGAAGCTAACTCTCATTAATGTAAATTAAGGCAATTTTAGAATGAATAATAAATTAGACAGACACTTTTAAGGGGGCTAAAATGTAAATGAAAAAAGAAAACAAAGTACCTAGTTTTTATTTTTAATATTAAATGAAGTGCTTTATTCAAACTGCGATTTAATGACTGTCTTTATCATATTTGAAAATAATTACAAAAGGGCAGATACTTTTGTGGGGAAACTATAATAAATGTTGCCTATGATAGACTGCATTACACCGTGCAGTTGTGGTTGTTCCCTGTGCTCTCATTGGTTCCTGCTCATATGATCGTGTACAGCTGTCCCGGTTTAAATGGCAGTGTGAATAAAACTGATTTAATATTAGAATAAAAATATATATATTTTTTAAACATCTTATACCCCTTAACAGTGTCTGCCTTATTTATTATTCATTGTAAAATTGTCTTAATTTTTCATTAAAGCTAGTAGGCTTCTGATAATAACTCTATTTTTGGGAAATATTTTTTTGCACCTTTCCCCAATGCGCAGTACCTGGTGTTCCCCAGTAAGTCTTGCCAACACATATATACCTTCTTATCAACCCAAGAGGTACATTATAGCAAAATTTCAAGGTGCATAAAATGTGCGGTTACTGCCTCAGACTACAAAGTTTCAATACAACTTGCCCCCATAGCAGAAGGAATGGGCAATAGTGAGATATTGTCGCAGAAAGACGGCAAGGGCTGCAGAAAGATCAGCCTGACCAACCGGTTGTTTTTTAAATAGTGGCTGCAGAAAAAGTCAATAAAATTGTTGTTAATTATGTTACAATCTCTTATTTATTTCCGATTATTCTTCAAGATTATCTCACTTGCAGGTCATGTAACATGCAACTTGAACCGCATGGGGCTGCAGAAAATTGTTGGGTTTTTTAAACTCCGTTGCAGAGAGATTAAAACTAAAAAAAGGTTCTGCTTTGATGCAACTTGCACAGATTTCTAGTAACTGAGAATGGGTTAGGTGGCAGTTTCGGGTCTTTTTGCGAAGACCACATCCAGTTACTTTTGAAGTAGCAGTAGTGATTTATAACAGCAACTCGTACTCGCTGATAAGCTTACTGATTAGCTAATAGGTTCTTTGCTGGTTATCTACTACTACTTGACTCGTTATCTACGGTTATAATCCACATTAGATAATGGCAAGCAATATTTATTAATAAAAAGGTTAATATGATCAAAATCAATTCTCTCAACTATGAAAAAAGTTATTTAGCATTAAAGTTGACTGTTTTGCAGGCAACAAACACCGATATTTGTATACAAACATATTTTATTCCTTTTCTCTTTCTCTCTCGATTTTGGATATTTTACCTCTATTAAGCATTACATGCTATGCGTTTCCGCTCGCTACGCTACGCTCTGCTCGCTCAAGAAGATATCAAAACTCCAGTCAATCCAACTCCCAATTAATAGAATTATATTAATTGTAGCGACTCTATTCTATCCAACTCTCTAAAATTAATAAGATTCCATTAATTTTTCTGAGTAAGAAACCAATCCCTTTTTCTTTGTCAGGAACATCGCGAACTAATTGTAAAATACTCATTTTTTCTCACTAACATAAGCAGAGCTTTTTCATAAACAAAAGCTAATTAACTGTTGAAGGTTACTTTACTCCAAACAAGAACCGATGCAATTGGTCATCGGAATCGTCCAATAGGAAGACAAAGGAGTTATGCGCATGCGTTGAATCACTGATACAATCACTACTGCTACTTCAAAAGTAACTGGATGTGGTCTTCGCAAAAAGACCCGCAGTTTCAAATACAAAGCCTTGTCAAAATCATTTCTTTGTGTCTGATGAAAGTTCATAATAAATAGATAAGTGTTATATTAAATAGGCAGATAAAGAGTGGTTACTTATAAAATCTGAAAACATATAGTAACTTAGATCTTGATAACTCTGAGCAGTTAGTGCCACTACCTCAATACTTATTGTGGGGAGCGGATATGCAAATTTGAAGGCACTTGGATGGCTTGGTTGCTAAGGGCAGCATATCCCCCATTAGACTACCTTATTGTGGAGCCTGGGCATGTCTTTGATAATGACAACTTCTGTTTCTGGACTATCATGAAAACAAAAATGCATTGGATTTAAGATTTTTTTTTTTTTTTTTAGCGTTTAATCAATGTTTGAAAAATTTAATTTTTGATGAAAAAAAAAATGGTTTGAGAAATTTCTAAACTTTACTTCTGCCATGGTCCTTGTCAGATAAACCTCCACTCCTCCTGATTTAACTTATCACATTAAAGATTTTAATTAGTTGGGCACAATCATTACTAAGTTTTGTTGCAAGGAAGCGAAAATTACAGCCTCGATAGGAAAATTAATCATTTGCTATGGAGTAAACCCCTCTCCTAATGGACCAATTTTGCTGGTTCTTGGTATCAGTCCTATTTGGCAATTAGTCTATTGATAAGTTTTGTAATTTCTTCTCTAAATGTTTTTGTGATTTTCAATTATTTCAGAGGAAATACTCTTACGGGGACGGCAATAATTACCAGCAGCATCCCAGGAATTCTTACTACCCTGATGACAGAATGACCGGAGGTCCTAGGAGACAGCAGGCACCAAAAAGCCCCTATGGGCATTCTCCCGGGAAGAGCCACCCAAGAAGTCTTCATGGTTATCAGCCAAGGAGCCTTCACCATTACAATATGCAGGACTACAGGGCTGATAACCAATGTAGGACAGAACCTAGAAAAAGTTATGCCTCAACAGAACGATATCGGAACTACCCTTCCCCTGACGTTTATAGTAACCAACATAAACATACACCTTCTTCTTCAAATTATGGCAATAAAGCCCAATTTCGTAGGCCAGTTTTAAAATCTGAAAATGATTCTACAAAATCCCTAGCCTTCAAAGAAAAGACGTTTACCTTTGAGAACAAAAGAAGGGAAAGAGTTAATGTAGATGCTTGTAACACTAATGCTGCGATAAGCACGGATAATAAAGAATGTTCTGCCTCGGCAGAAACAGAATCTCCATTGAACAGCACATTTACACTTGATGATGGAGAAACTACTTGTATCGATGAATCAGACCCTAATCCACCAGCAGCTATCTCCGATCAGCAGACAGATAAAGTAATAATTACTACTACAGAAACTCATGTTGTTAGCATAGAATCTATGAGTCAAAAAGATACTGCAATTGAAGTGCCAGTGAATAATCCAGCAGCAGCTGACTCTGATCTGCAAACAGATGAAGTAATAATTACTTCTGAAAACATAGAAACTTATGTTGCTAGCTTAGAACCTATGAGCCAAGAAGTTACTGCAATTGATGTGCCAGTAAATAATCCACCATCATCTGACCCCGATCTGCAAACAGACAAAGTAATAATTACGACTACAGAAACTCATGTTGCTAGCTTAGAACCTATGAGCCAAGAAGTTACTGCAATTGATGTGCCAGTAAATAATCCACCATCATCTGACTCCGCTCTACAAACAGATGAAGTAATAATTACTACTACAGAAACTCATGTTGCTAGCTTAGAATCTATGAGCCAAGAAGATACTGCAATTGACGTGCCAGTGAATAATCCACCATCATCTGACTCCGATCTGCAAACAGATGAAGTAATAATTACTACTACAGAAACTCATGTTGCTAGCTTAGAACCTATTTGCCAAGAAGATACTGCAATTGACGTGCCAGTGAATAATCCACCATCATCTGACTCCGATCTGCAAACAGATGAAGTAATAATTAGTACTACAGAAACTCATGTTGCTAGCTTAGAATCTATGAGCCAAGAAGATACTGCAATTGACGTGCCAGTGAATAATCCACCAGCAGCTGACTCCGATCTGCAAACAGATGAAGTCATAATTAGTACTACAGAAACTTATGTTGCTAGCTTAAAGTCTATAAGCCAAGAAGTACCTGCAATTGATGTGCCAGTGAATAATCCACCAGCAGCTGACTCCGATCTGCAAACAGATGAAGTCATAATTAGTACTACAGAAACTTATGTTGCTAGCTTAAAGTCTATAAGCCAAGAAGTACCTGCAATTGATGTGCCAGTGAATAATCCACCAGCAGCTGACTCCGATCTGCAAAATGATGAACTGGCCAAGGTACACATATTTTTCATTTATATATATTCACATACTGGGCCTCTTAGTAACTGCCTGTGTTGGGCAAAAATCGTTCTGAATAACGAATAAATCTGTTATTTCAATCTGAATTATGAGTAATTTTTCATTAATTTTCAGTAATTTTAATGAATAACGTAATTTTTTATTTTTATTCCTTATTGAATTACAATGATTTATTTAATGAAAATTTTTATTGAATAAAAATGAGTTATTGAATGAAAATTTGTATTGAATAAAAGTTATTTATTGGAAAGAAACAATTTTTTGAATGAACTTGATTTGACTAGTAGTGATTTATTCTAACAACCTTTTCTAATAAAAATGACTAAGTTCATTAAACTTTTTCTTACTTTTAATGAAAATTTACTGAACTTATGGAATCTGAGTTTGTTGTTGCATGAACCACATTATTTTAAATATATAAAAATTATGAATGAAGAATGATAAATAATTAATTATATATATAAAAAAATCAGTTAATGAATAAATTCTTATTAATTGAAAATGTATTGACTCTGGTAACTGGTATTTTTGAGACCTATGTGATCTGCAACATGACAGGGCATTTCACAATGCCTGCAGATTGCGTCATAAGTTTGATGACATTAGTATGTTTCTGTATTATGTACTTATATATATGTATAAGATGAAGACTATAAAACTTTTTTTTATTTTAAAGTGTCGGTGGGGGAACTATGTCATCCAGGACTCCCCCACCCTGCATCCCTGATGGAGGGGAAGTGTTCCCTCTCTCCTTTAACCCTTTCCGTGCTATAAACGAATATATTCGTTCTCTAAAAAAATGCTCTGAGTGCGAAGCACGAATATATTCGTGCAGCCGGGACTTTCCTCAGAGTGCGACATACGAATATATTCGTTTTCATATTCGTTGTATAATCTCTGCTTCCAGAAAGCCCAGAGATCTCTTGTATCACGCTGTACAACTAGTCTAGTTACTTAGCTATCCGTTAGATAGCAGAAGAATGTCTTTACGTGTGTTTTTCCCGGTTTTATTGTGAGTGGAAGCTAACTTTACCTCGAGCGGAGTGTCCTAGACCACCTGAAGGGTCCATTATCACCAATTCAGACTGTACCAAGGCGGCTACCTGCAGGGGTTGGGTTGTTATTTCTACTGTTTGCAGACACTTAACTAAAATTTGCTAAACCTTTTCCCACCTTTAGGCTAAATTAGGGGAGGGGAAATATGACCCTAACAAATATTTCTCAGTACTAGTTTTGGTTTATTATTTATTTTTATATTTATAAGTTTATTATTAATATTTTTGTTATATACCTACTATTTATTTCTAATTCATTACTTTATTATTATATTACTATTTATTAATTAATAGTAATTAATATACTACTTATTTTTTTTATTATTATTTTTTTACGGCGCATCTACATGTAGGTCATTAGCGCCTATACTACTTATTATAAATAAATTTGTTATTAAAATAAATACAAAACACAAATTTTAAAAAAGTGTTGTTTTTTTTTTCCAGCAAGTAATTATTGGACGTAACCAGTTTTATGAGTTGCATATAAAAATAAAATGATTAGTTTTTAGTAAAAAAAGACCCAGTTATTTACTAAATAATTACTTTTTGTAGATAACTGTACAGATTGTAAATTATCAATAAAGATCAATCAATATTTTAAAAAAATTACTAAATAAATTGAAGAATCATAACAATGATATAAATCATAAAATGGGTAAAATGAAGAGAAGAGAAAGTGTTTTCATGAATATTTTGATAAAAGGGTGCATTCATACTAACAGGGCTAATAGTGCTAAATTTAAAACTAAAATATTTCGGAAACAATTGAAATATTATTTTAGAAACTGTTTATTTATTAATTTTAATAAGAAACTTGTTATAATAATTGAAAAGGTCACACTAAAGTACACACAATTAATGAAATTAGCATCTTAAATTACAACAAAACAAGCAATTTTGCATGTCCCCTGTTATATATCTACGTAATAAGAGCGACCCAAGGCGGGAGCTCTGACTGAGTATAGTCTTGTTCCAAACCAAAGTCGCACGCGGAGGGTGGAAAATAGGCTAGCACTGGGGGTAGGATCAGCTCTCAAAGCTCGTAGCACCCGGCGGTCGGTCCCTCTCAGATCCGCTAGCATTCTAAGGGTTAATACACTTACACTCTCTCCTTTAATAAATATTTCAAATTAAGATAAAAAATGTATTATTTGCAAAAACAAACATTTAATAAAACAATCATTTTTATTTTTATTTAGTTAGTTATTCTAAACTTTTTTTTTTAAATTCTGTTTATCGCCTGAGAGAGGAAAGCAACACATCTCTCCTGAATCATCAGACGTAGCAGTGGTATTTCTACCATAATCCAAATCGTTCCATTCATCTTCCGAAGAATTATCTGAATCAGATGAACTAGAATTCCTTGAGGAGGAACTTCGAATCATTTGTTCTATATTCTCTTCATACAGTGCTTCTTTCCGCCAAGCTTCTTCAATTGCTTCCTTTGTATGCCTTACTGGTTCATTCCAATTTTCTGAAGAAAGAGCGTCACATGCCTCTCTTGTCAGTGGCTCTACATCGGTGATGTTAAAGGTCGTATTTTCCTTGGCAACTTTCCCTTTTATTGGTGCCCAAATTAGTTAATCCATGTCGCAGGCTTGTTTTTAATTATGCACATCAATTAAACACTTCTGACTTCATCTATGATAATTCCGTATTTTTTTTTTTAACTGAATAATAACAGACTGTTAGGTTTGAAACTGTCTGTGCTACCTGCATGGGCCATGATAAAGCGTCAACCCTTCGAAGTAGTTTTCGGAAGGCCCGAAGTGAGTCATCTGTTCAGGATTTGTATTTATCCATGACTCATCCAGAAATACTACTTCTTCTAAACTGGATTCTCTGGTTTGGCGTAAAAATCTGGCAGTGACGATATACCTTCTTTCCATTAAAAATTTCCTGTTGTTTTCGTCTTTTTAAAGTATAAGGTGTAAAGTATAAATTACAAGGGTGTTCTCCCTCCTGTAAATAATCCAGCTTCTTTGAAAGAAAACAGAATAAGGGTGAAGGAGGCTAGATTGGAGGGAGGGAGTAGGCCTTCCCCTCCTTGAGTCCTGGGTGGGGGTAATCCCGTGTGTCACGACTTAACGGCTCTACTATAGTTAATCCCCATCAGCCAACAATCTCTTCTAAATACATTTTTAGTAGTCTAAAATTGCATAAAAATACTCAGATATAAAGTAATAAAAATGACTATATATTCCCTCATGAAAGATCAGAAATGGTTTATACCTGAAATAGATTTATTGTAGAGACAGGGAAATTGATGTACCTTCCGAGCGGTATAGTGGAACTGGTGCTTTATTATTCAATAGATCATGTGAATGTCACTTACATACAATTAAGTGTCAAATGGTCAAGCTCATTTGTTTGTTGTTTTTTTTTCTCCAAAGAAGCACACTTTTATATGAAGCTGTTCATTTTATTATGGAAAACTTACATCAGTAAAATAATTTTGTCCCCTTCATTCTTCATAATAATTTTATGGTTAGATACTTATGAATCTAGAAGGATTGTACATGAGGGAATTGAATTTTATATTTTTCTCATTTTTTAGGTGAACAGAGAAAATATTGATCTAATCACAGAAGATCTTGATGTTCTATGTATCACTCCTAGTAGGAAAGATAGAAAGTCAAGAGCGTTACTGGACTCCACCAACATAGTTGAATCATCGTCCATCCAATACGTTGTCCTTGAAGGAAAGTAAGTTGTTTTGGATTCCAAACAAATAAGATTATTAAATGGCAGGGAGGGATTGATATATATTATTAATAGAGCCTGGAAGTTAGGAAAAATGCCTTTTTTTTTATCTAAATGGATATATTAAAGAAGAAGAAGAAGATAGAAATAAATATGTTTTCATGCATTTAGGAAGCGTGGAGGCAATTTTTAAAGCCTTTTATGGCCGTTATGCAATTTTTTTCTGCGATTTAAACATTTTAAAAAGCAGATAATGATTTTCCATTCATTGAATACAAAAAAGGTTGCACAAATTAAATTACACATCTATGCCATCACAAATATCTATTCGAAAGCTTATTTTCCCAACCCATGGATTTAACCTCTGTAAATAACAGAACCTTCCTTAGTAGAAGGAATGCACAAGAATAATGAATACTGGGAAAGAGAAGTAGGTCTCCTTCTTCCTGGCATTCCTTTTGCTGTGACAATCCCTAATTATCTGGTATTCCACTCGAAATGATAAGATAATGCAGAAGAGGTTTTTCCAGGATGAAAAACATTTTTCTTGAGAAAGTCTATGACAGTTGATACTTTAAAAAAGCATCTTGTTGTTGCTTGTAACAAGGGAACGTAAGAAGAGTAAGTACACTAAAAAAAATCAGTCCCGTAACAGGCCACAAGGGCTCAGAGGGGCAGATACTGTAGAGGTATCTGATTCTTGACCATACGGCACACTAGGGAGATAGTGTGGTCAACACTATGCTCCGGCCGCCTGATTTTCCCCTTGGCTGCTTCGACTGCTAGACTCATTAGCACCCAAGGTACCCATTATTAATTAAAGGCTGGGTGAGCCTACGGACGATCTGGGACCCCAAATCCAACCCTCGAACGGCAGCACTAGAAGAAAAAATCTTTAGTGCGCGCTCGGGTTTTGAACCTGGTCCCCCAGTTCATTAGTCGAGTGCTCTACCACTGAGCTAACCTCGCCCCCATAAGTACACTAATTCTGTGATAAATTGACAATAAAGAAATGAATGAGTATTTAAAATACATATTTTCATTAATAATGAGTGAGATTGCTATTTGCATTCACTCCTAACAAATGCCTATTTTAATTACAGTACTGCCTATTTGCAGTATTTCACGTGCATTTTGCCTGCCTATTTTAACCAAAAATATATGCCTAACTTCCGGGCTCTTATTATTAATATTACTATTATTATATTTCCAAATAAGTATTATTATAAAATTCTCCTGAACCCTTTTTGCTTCTTATCGCAAATATATATTCCTGATTTATGTGTATTCTCTCTCTTTCACGATCATCTTCCTTTTTTGTTATATATGTTTCATTTTATTTTAACCACAAAGCTTTTTTAACTTTGTTTTATTTATTTTTCCTACAGGAAAAAGGATAATCAGGATATAGTTCTAACACCAGTACGGAGGTCTAATAGAAAAAAGGGTGAGACACCATTAGGAACGTTAAAAAGGGTGCAGGATATTGAAGAGCTCTCACCCGCATTACTGGAAAAAGCAAAATTTGTTCCTAATCCTTTCCTACCTTCGTAGATGATTCTGACTTGAAAATAGTCTGATTTCATTTGTATATACATTACTTATGCCTTTCATGATTGCCTCTTAGTTCTAAACAATATTATGCATATTTGTTTTGTTTTTAAGTAGTGTTTATTGACTACAGTAGTTATTAGCACCGTGCCTGTACATATTGTTTGGAAAATAAATTTTTATTAGGTTTTCCCGCCTCTGTTCGGTTCCCAAGTGTTGTTTTTTTTTTTTTTTTTAATATTAAAAACAACAACTAGAATGTATTTTTGTAAATAAAAACAAAATATAATCTTACTGTATTCTGTTATTATTGACAAATAATTTTATTTTTGTACATATATGTGACATTATTGCTGATATGTAAATTTGTTTATTATGTTATTAAAAAAAACTATATTAAAAACTTAGCTTTATTTATGAACCAGTAGACAGTAGATATAATATTTGTACATATATGTATTAAAATATTTAATACCTTTAATCATTAGAGAACAGTTTTAGAACATGTTTTGTTTTTTATATATTCCTTATAATTACTCATCTGGGTGACTAAATGAAATTTGGAGATGAAATCACCTAACGAAGAAGTTTTAATATTAAATCAGACTTCTGCTTCACATCGCTGAATTTTTCCAACAATGTCATATCTTATAAACCTAATATTTCAGAGGAGCAATTTTAAAAGAAGAATAAAATGTATAAACAATATGTTATTTCTCCTATTAAAATGTTTACTACATAGCAGGGGTCTCCCGTGGTCTAATGGCTAGCGCCTTGGATTCATAAGCGGGAGATGGTGGGTTCGATTCCCAACCTCTGGCAGGAATTTTATCATCCCACGGCTCGCTGGTTAAATTCCTCGCTGCACCCTGGATGCCGGCACTAATGACCTAGATGTAGATGCGATGTAAAAAAAAAAAAAAAAAGAAAAAAACTACATAGCATATCGGTTTAGACGATACATGATTATTTTTGACTATTTGAAGGAGACTAAGTTTAAAAGTTTTAAAAAGTTAGTTTAGATTTTGTCATTCTTGCTCTCACTTTGTCTGAAGTCAAAATAAGTCTTTGTTTTCACTACAATAATACTACTTGGATTAAGATATTTTACTTGCAATACTGCCATAAAACCAAATAGTTCTTTTTGATATAAAACGTTTAATGGAACTTAAGTGTAAAACTGATGTCTGTAGGAATAATACTGCAAAAGATGATTCCTGTGTATTGGCTTGACTCTAATTGAATTGTGACAATCTTGAAAAGAACATTTCTGAAATACTTTCTAATGCGGAAACAAAATTTGCAGTGTCTAGGTATTGAACTCTGGTTAAAACATTTAATAATCTGCAGTAGTATACTAGACTGAAAGTATTCTAAAAATATCCAACTATTGATATTTTTATCGAACTATATGATGAAAAATAGTGAGTGATTTGGCTATTTCACTTCTCTTTTAGATAGATTATCTTTTACAAGCATCGTCAGTCAATGGATAGTTGGATTTCCAAAATTGTGGGTTTTGAATTGTCTGTTCCCTTGAACATAACAAGTTTTTCAGCACATGCCTTCCAACAAGTTAGTTCGATTTTTTTTTTTTTTTTTTTTTTTTTTTTTTTTTTTTTGGTGATCTCTGGGAAAGAGAAAAATCTGGCTTTATGGCTATCATCCTTCATCAATTCATTCATAAGCCACAATTTGCCACGAGAACCAGGTGAGTCCTCCAGACTAGGCAGGAGGTCCCAGCAGAATTTATTTAATTGTTAACATCTATTTATAATTAACTGAGAATTTTAGGATGGGGTTTTTATCTTCCAGCATAAATTTGTTGAAAAGGACCCCTGCAAATCTTTTTTCCCCCCAGATAAATAGTCATTCTTTTTTATTTTATTTTTTTTTTTTTAAATTCTGAAACATTGTGTTTTCAGTACAAAGCAATATGTCTTCTTTATAATAATCATAATTGAGGAAATCTGTTTTCCATCCCATGATAAATATATATCCCCTTGTTCTCAAGCTTAATTAAGAAGAAGTTTTATACAGTTACATAATTCTTTGGAGGATGGTCTGCTACTAACTTGAAAAATGTTTACAGTTCTAATCTGGTGGTCTTTCAAAATATATTCAATCTGGATTCTGCCATTAAACAACTTGTAAAATTGAAGACATTTAACGATTTCCTTTACTCATCATCTTAAATATTCATAAACTTCGTGTAGATTGCCATTAAGTTTTTCATTCTCTTTTACAATTTCATGCTTTTCCCAGAGAAATCAGAGTAGGAACCATGCATGGCATTGCTTAACTTAGGTGAGCAGTTGGAAGGTCTAGTTAAGGTGGCTTGTCTTTTATATAATGACAATGTCATTTTAAATTTATTCTCAATTCACTCCATTTATCTTCACCATAGAACACAGAGCTTATGTAAAAATACATTTGTATTTTGTATTACAGCACAGCTTCAAATGAAAAAAGCCATACTTGCAGAAACCACATTATTTTCAAGTTTCCCTGTAGAATAATATTTTTTTTTTATAATGAAAGTCTTCAAGATTTATTAGAAATGTAGTCATTTTTTCTTTAAATTTAAGAAACTTAAAAGAAAGGTTACCACCCACTGAACGGGGAATGTACTTGTATAATGCACAAATATATTTGAACAGGCTCAGTGATCATAACTTCATTGAGCAACACTACTAAATTTTGATCTCAGCACCTTGACTTATTTTTCCAAAGTAGGCATCCTAGAGAGAGGAATCTCTCCGAGATACATGAATACATTTAAGGATCTTCTCCTTCTCCAACACTTATAAGTGTTGCAGAAGGAGCGGATCCTTAAATGTATTCATGTATCTCGGAGAGATTCCTGAAAATTCAGGTATTTGCTGAAACTTTTCAGCAAATATTTGAATGCATTTTCAGGTATTCCTGGAAATTCAGGTATTCCTGAAAATTCAGGTATTTCCTGAAAATCCAGGTATTTCCTGAAAATTCAGTATCTGTAATAATCCGATTATCGGACAAAACTTTTAAAAAAAACGCTACTTCCTCAGTAAGTCCCTGAATGAGTTAAAATGTAGATAGTATTACATGATTTGCTACTCAACTCGGTACAATGAACAGTGTATGTTTCAACCTAATTTCAAATACAGAATTCCCAACGTCACTAACCATTGCTTGCTCAAGATGCCCAAGACTAGTTGTACCTTTCTGGAGACATGGAAAAAGGTGGCTTAAGATGATACAAAAAACGATTAATAAAGAGTGTAGACAAGTTAATTTATTTTATTTTTTTCTTAATTGTAAGAAATGAGCATTAATGAATTACTTGTGCATTCAACTGGTGTATGCATATGACATGAAATATATACATGGCAAAAGGTTTACAAGTTGTCCATGGGTGTTTATAGGAAATAATTTCGGAGGGGGCTGGGAAAATTTCGGGGGGGGGCTGAGACCATTTCCGGTGTATGGAACACTAACTATTTAGATCTTGGAAGAGTTTTAGTCAACTAAAACGCTATTTCACCCAAAATAGAATATTTTTTATGAACTAAATGATCTTATTTAATTTATTTTTAAGGAGTTTAAAGAATGTTTACCGATCAAATCAAAATTTCGGGGGGCTGCAGCCCCCCTTATATGAAGTGCTCCATATTTTAACTAATCCTTGGCTACACGAATTTACATTAAGGACTTTCTTCATTATTCCGTCTAGGATGCCACGGTTAAGTCTATAAAGTTTCACATTTTCTCTTGCGCCGCAATGTCTGTAACGGATACCGGGCCGCCACATCTCAGAGCCGGGCCCCCACTTCTCAGAGCCAGACTGAAAATTCTAGTACATACTTTGCTATATGACGTTTGACATTTTAAAATTATTTTCATCTTGAATTTTGAGCGAAATATGAATAAAAGTCGACAATTGGTGCAGCAAAGGTCACTTTCGGTCCTTTTAGTTTTATTACGACTCCTAATGAAATATAATATTCTGGGACTGCACTTGTTTTGTTGTTTATTTCCTTAAAAAAAATATAGATCCCATTCCAATAAATATAGGCTACGCCCTTCTATATTTCTAACCCCCATTCTTTTTACAAGCTCATAATCTATATATTTTTACCAATTAGCTGGGCCCGGGACAACTGTACCCGGCTCTCCCCCCCATGTGGCGGCCCTGAACTGATAAGAAGGATTGAAGTCTTCAACTTGAAGATAAGAATCATTTGCAACCGATCTCGAATCCACTTTTTCTCCTCACATCAGTATAAATTACATGCACGAACAATTTGTATACGATCGCCTCAATAATATTCTTTCTGTTTGCCACTTGTAGTTTTATTACGACTCCTAATGAAATATACTATTCTGGGACTGCACTTGTTTTGTCGTTTATGTACATTAAAAAAATATAGATCCCATTTCAATAAATATAGGCTACGCCCGTCTATTTTTCTAAACCCCATTCTTTTTACAAGCTCATAACCTATA
Source organism: Gonocerus acuteangulatus (assembly GCA_946811695.1). Classification (NCBI taxonomy): domain Eukaryota; kingdom Metazoa; phylum Arthropoda; class Insecta; order Hemiptera; family Coreidae; genus Gonocerus; species Gonocerus acuteangulatus. Next base: position 58,186,428 of record OX328129.1, on the reverse strand, counting down.
CATTTTTTTTCTATTAGCGAGGCCCGGACCGGGCCCCTGAGGAGCCCCGGGAAGCCTGAGGAGGCCCTTCATTATTCGTTATTCTGTGAATGAAGTTTATGTTTTATTCACAAATTATTCGAATGAACATTCAGAATAAACATGTTTTAGTGAATAACGATAGATTTATTATAATGTTGGCAGCCAGAAATACGTATATATATGTGTGTTTGAGTAGGATTATTCGGTAGACCAACTAGAAATAAATAATAACGAATGATGAATAACGAATAATTCTGTGAATAATTCATGATGTACTGTGTGAATAAGATAATTCAGTGAATTATTCATCATTCACTAAAAATTTATTCGAATGATCATTCGAATAATAATTTATTCGAATAATGCCCAACACTGCTTCATATGAGGCTAAAGGTTTTTGAGAATAGATGGTTACTATTATTGTATTGAATCTTTAAGTCCATTAATCGTACGTACTTTCAAGAATATTTGTTTTAATTATAGTAGACTTGTAATGATTTCATACCCTAATTTTTATTACTTGAAGATGAATACTAAAATTATTAAGTCCGAGGTATGTACTTAAAATATCCCCTACCTCTTTGCGTCCAGTTTGCCGCCCGATCCATAAATGGTTAGAACTTTAAACTGTAACGGTTTTTATCATTATTCTGAGTTTGAGTACTTAGAGTTTTGAATAAATATCAAAATGAGTATACCCGTAACACCCAGAAGTCTACAGTAAGTTTTTTACAATTCATTCAATTGAACATAGTTTTTAGAATCGTTGTTTGTTTGTTGTTGTTTTTTTTCCTGTGGAGCTTCCCATAATTTGAGTGCTCAGTTGAATACATTTATAAATTACATTAAATTTATCATTTTCAAGTGGCTTTAGTCTCAGTTTTATTTATAACGCTTTCTAATGTTTGCAAATGATATATGTGGTTTATATTAGTTTTTCTAGTTTATTTAAAGTTTGAACTTTAAGCATTCCTCAAGGAACAAAAATTGCTGTTTGTTTGAAAATGTAGTCCTCTTCTTAGCATGCAGTTAAATAAAATGTTCTTAGTCGTTTGTTATAATTGAAATGTTTGCGTGGAACAAATTGGGCTTAAAAATAATTTTCAACTGCCTTCAAGGATTGTTCTGGGCTCTCCCCATAAGTTTTTTTATGTTACAAGTTTTTTTTGTGTGTTCAAATATTTGCTGTGAAATATCACAAGATCAATACTAATTTTGTATCAATACTAATATTGTTATATCTTATATTATTTATTACAAATTTTTAAATTTAGTAGTCTAGCCTCCTAATAGTTGTAAATGACCGGTATAAGTGTTAGGTGTGATATTGCTTCTTTACAGAGATTTAGTGTCTTAAAAGAGTTATAAACTCTAGTTGACAAGTGTCAATTATGCTTCTTATAACTACTGATGATTATTTGTTTTAAATTTTCTGGAGACTTGCCATAGTTCATAAAAAAAAATCTGAATTCTTCTTTGAACATTGTGCTATTCAGTTCTTTCACAGCATCATAATCACAATTCTCTGCCTGAAGTGTTATATGACGTGAAGATTTTTAAATATAAAAAAATGGGTGAGCCTCTACCATCTTCTACACCCACAATGAAAACATTTATTTTAATCAACGAGAAAAAAAAACAAAAAAAAAAGTAAAATTTTCATAATCCTTTAAACTAATTTTAGATTATAGAAGCAACACTGAAAAAAAGGCACAATACAGAACCATTCATGGTATATTGCTGCTATAAATATATGATAAAGAACTGTGGCCAGTTTGGGCTGTTTTTCTTCAGCATTTCCTAGTGTAATTTTGTACAAGAAATACAAATAGAATCAGTATTAAGATTTTTTTAGCCAAGGCTTTAGAAGAAGCAAATAACTACAAAATATCTGATGTATTTTATTTATTGCATGATGGAAATAGAATGTGATTTCTTTGCTTTAGGAAGCAGGTAGATGAATGGAGAGAGGCAAGGGAAAAGAAATTGGCTGGTAGGCTGCAGATGCACACAGACAAATCAAGGATTGTTTCAGCTAAGGTTCTTGGCTTAAATAAAGCTAAAACTGTGCAACTACCAACTCCTCCTTCAGGAAAATCGAGTGGTATGTTATACAACATTCTATCAACTTCACAATGTGTAGTAATATACATTTTAATGTGATGATTTACGGTTTGGGCTGGTTCAAGAGTAATTTCAGATTATCAACATGCACATGATTCTATTTATATTCTCCTGTAATACAGAAATGGAATTGGGAAATGTTTACTCAAAAATTCAAAACATCCTATTCCGGCTTCATATTGGACACACCTTACTTACCCATTCGTATCTATTAGACAGAAAGGACAGACCAACTTGCAGATTTTGTAACGAGACCTTGACTGTCAAACACATACTTACGAACTGCAGACAACGCAATAATGTAAATATTCCCTACGACTTACGGGACTTACTGACAGAAGGTAGCCCACAGATAGCTTAACTACTTAAATATAAAAAAAACACACACTTATTACTCCAAAATTTTACTTATTCAACTTTTTAACTGATATTAATACTTTTAATCTTATTTTTAGCGTTTTGTTAAGAGTTCCTCACTTTACATCTCTTTGCATTACCTAATAATGTTTTATTTTATCTAATTATATATATTTTTTAAATCCATTTATTTTTCCTTTTCATGTTGTATTTGTTCATTTATTAATTTGCATTTCATTTGTTTTGTTTGTTTTTTATCTCTGTCACAGTTCTTCTTTTTCTCCTTTTGTTTTATTTTTACAGCAATAATGGCTAATTCCATAGTGGAATATATATGTAAATTCCCACTCTATGGGCTGAGTTTTTTCTTTAAAAAAAAAGCAGTTGCCCTATTCTGGCTAGAAAAGGGTGATATACTCCAAATAGCCTACTTGAAAAATCTGTGTTACGCATAATTGGATGTTAAAATTTAAATAAATATACTACCACTCTCATTTTTATTCTTATTTAACAGAATTGCAATTTTCTTTTATTTTTTTCGTGTAGGAGCCAGAGGACGTCTATCATGCGTGAACCACTCATTGGTGAGTTACAGTAGTTTTATAAAATGAAATTATTTTATTTCTTAAGTTATCTAACTAGGAAATCCAGGGAGAGGGTTTAAACCAGTTAATCTTAATAATCTGCTTTTTAGTTTTATTTATTATTTTTCGTGATATCGTTAAGGGCGTGTAAAAATAATGAATTCTTTTTTATGTCTGATGCGAAGTTCATATTTTAAATAGATAAGTGTTATATTAAATAGGCAGATAAAGAGTGGTTACTTATAAAATCTGAAAATATATAGTAATGTAGATCTTGGTAATTCTGAGCAGTTAGTGCCACAACCTCAATACTTATTGTGGGGAGCGGATATGCAAATTTGAAGGCACTTGGATGGCTTGGTTGCTAAGGGCAGCATATCCCCCATTTAACTACCTTATTGTGGAGCCTGGACGATCAGCATGTCCTTGATATTGACAATTTCTGTTTCTGGACTATCTTGAAAAACGAAAAATTTTTTTAGAGTTTATTTAATCAACAAGTTAAAAAAAATTTTTTTTGATGAAAAAAAATGGTTTGAAAAATGTTTAAACTTTATTTCTGCCATGGTACTTGTCAGATAAACCTCCACTCCTCCTGATTTAACTTATCACATTAAAGATTTTAATTAGATAGGGCACGATCATTACTAAGTTTTGTTGCAAGGAAGCGAAAATTACAGCCTCGATAGGAAAATAATCATTTGCTATGGAGTAAACTCCTCTCCTAATGGACCAATTTTGCTGGTTCTTGGTATCATTCCTATTTGGCAATTAGTCTATTGATAAGTTTTGTATTTTCTTCTCTAAATGTTTTTGTGATTTTCGATTATTTCAGAGGAAATCTTACTCTTACGGAGACGTCAATCATCTCAGATATTCTTACTACCCTGATGATAGTATGACCGGAGGTCCCAGCAGACATCAGGCACCAAAAAGCCCCCATGGGCATTCTCCAGAGAAGAGCCACCCAAGAAGTCTTCATGGTCATCAGCCAAGGAGCCTTCACCGTTACACTATGCAGGACCACAGGGCTGTTAACCACTGTAGGACAGAGCCTAGAAAAAGATACGCCTCAACAGAACGATATCGGAACTACCCTTCCCCTGACGTTTATAGTAACCAACATAAACATACACCTTCTTCTTCAAATTATGGCAATAAAGCCCAATTTCGTAAGCCAGTTTTAAAATCTGAAAATGATTCTACAAAATCCCTAGCCTTCAAAGAAAAAACGGTAACCTTTGAGGACGAAAGAAGGGAAAGAGTTAGTGTAGATGCTTGTAACACTAATGCTGCAATAAGCACGGATAATAAAGAATGTTCTGCCTCAGCAGAAACAGAATCTCCATTGAACAGCACATTTACACTTGATGATGGAGAAGCTACTGGCCATTGTATTGATGTATCAGACCCTAATCCACCAGCAGCTATCTCCGATCAGCTGACAGATGAAGTAATAATTACTACTACAGAAACTCATGTTGCTAGCTTAGAACCTATGAGTCAAGAAGATACTGCAATTGACATGCCAGTGAATAATCCACCAGCAGCTGACTCTGATCTGCAAACAGATGAAGTAATAATTACTACTACAGAAACTCATGTTGCTAGCTTAGAATCTATGAGCCAAGAAGATACTGCAATTGACGTGCCAGTGAATAATCCACCAGCAGCTATCTCCGATCTGCAAACAGATGAAGTAATAATTACTACTACAGAAACTCATGTTGCTAGCTTAGAACCTATGAGTCAAGAAGATACTGCAATTAACATGCCAGTGAATAATCCACCAGCAGCTGACTCTGATCTGCAAACAGATGAAGTAATAATTACAATTACAGAAACAGATGTTGCTAGCTTAGAATCTATGAGTCCAGAAGGTACTGCAATTGATGTATTGGAGCATAATCCACCATCAGTGCAAAATAATTTAGGTAATATAACTCTAAAATATTCTTAAAAGTACAAAAAATTTATCTTACAAAAAAAAGTTTTTTTTTTAATCTCAAGGTTGTGAAACCCATTAAGGCATATTCTTTTACCACAAAACAGAATCATAATCTTAAGTATAAATTGTGGTTCGGTTCTTGTGCCTCAATAAAACTTCATGTTTAGCGGAGATCCTCCCTCCCTCCAGAGGAGGAACCCCGCTTATAAGGTTGACCTCATGAAACAATCCGGAAGTGCCGACTAGAAAGTTTTGCAATTCAGAACCCCTAGTGACCGAAAATAATGGTGTTTCAAATTTGTGTGTGTGTGTTTGTGTATATATATTTGTCTGTTCACGCTTTCGTGGCCTCCTGGTACAAAAATCTTTCGTTTAATTTGAAACGTTCGTTAACCGTGAGCAGAATCCGCCCACCGGTACATGGTTTTTGGAGCGAATGTCACGCAAAAAAAAATCGTTCCTCTTACTTCATATGCTTGCAAGTACTCTTGGCCTAGGAAAACGAATGAAACCATTTTTAATGTGATAGCTTTAACCGTTTTGGAGAAAATTGGAAAAATAGTTGTTGAATAACGTTTTTGGTTTGGGTACTTAAAATTATGGGATTCAGTTGAAACATTTTCTGCATGTTCGAATTTTATCACAACAAATGTGTTGAAATTTTGGTTACATTTGGAGATAAGGAAGGGTTAGAATAAAATATTTTATTTACGGACATGAAAAGTTTTGGGAACTTTGTATACTTTCATTAATATCTCAAAAACGGCTGAGAATCTAGGTAAGCGGAAGGTTACCATTAGAAAGCTTACTAAATGCTCTACAAAAAAGATTCCGAAGAAAGTTTTGATTAAGCATTGTCAATCGGAGAAATAAGTGCATAAAACTTTCGTTTATTTGAACGGTTCTTTTTATATGTTTTTATTTCTTGTTATTTTATTATTGCTTCTAGTAAGAGTAAAAAAAGATAAAAAAATGGAAAATATATTTATAATTTTTCACAAAAGATCAAAACAAACTAATAAATGTATCTACTCCTCTTTTTTTTGTGTCTGTTTACCTTTGTTTTTAATTTTTTTTTTTTCTCGGTTTGCCTTAGTTTTTAATTGCTTGCTGTTATTTTGATTGCTATAGTAGAAATATAACTATATTTTGTGGTTGTATGTGGCGTAGTACATTAAAACATAACACTATTTTCTTGTACAATTTTAATTTGTTTAATTGCATTTAACAGTAAAATGAGTAGTTTAGAGTTTTTAATTGAGTTTAATACTAAAATGGATATGTTAGTAAAGCAAGTGAAATCAATTAGAAACATATTTTTAGTAGAGTCTTCGTAGAGCGAAACTTGAGATAGTGGAAAGAGCTTAGAATAGTTTCTTGTGCCTTGCCGACAATCTTGCTTTTCTTTGGAATATGTGTTTACATTAAGAATGATCAACACAAAGTAATAACTGTTTCTATTCTAAGTACACAAAATGACACTAGGCATATGAATGGAACCGCGCTAAGATGATGCAGTTCCTGCGAGTCCGACTTTTAAATAAAAATGGGTTTCACTGTTTGCCGACATTTCAGCTTGAAATTCAAGCCTTCATGAGGGCTGTAAAACAAGTAGGACAGAGATAATACTAACATATGCACACAAAAAAATCCAAAAAAACTCTACTTACTCCAACATTTTCCATTTATTAAAAACGTCTTGCTAAAACTATACCGTCTGCAATAAAACTCTTCATACCTGCCTACCTTCCATTATCACCACACTTTTATGATACCGCCTTCCATCATTTGATCCTCTACTACCACCATCAACTTAATGGGAAGTCAAAAACTCCTCCTCCCCCACCTACTCCTGTTCCCAAACTTACCTTTATATACCACAGTCAGAAATGATTTATCATCCGTGAGGCACAGTTCTCCGTCTCCTCATTGGTAAGCCTATTTTCATAATGTATTTGTTCATTTTATATCTGTATCCATGTTACCCATCTAGGTCTTAAACCAGTATTGATCTATCTCTAATTTAAGCTCTAGCCACAGCACACACTGTATAATTTTTTTTTCTGTTTTTTTAATCTTTTTGTATATATATATATATATATATATATATATATGTATATATATATATATATATATATATATATATATATATATATATATATATAAATTATTATTAACTCTTAACTCTGTCCTATTTGTTTTACAGCTCTGATGAAGGCTTTAATTAAAAGCCAAAGCGTTGGCAAACTATAAAGCCCATTTTCATATTAAAAATGTTGTTTTATTAAGACACAACTACCGAACCCTGACGATTTCTACTGTTGCATCACCAACATTCAACGATCTCTCAATGAATCATAATCTAGTTTTTTATTTCCTTTCCAACCCTTGGTTTAATTTTTAGGACTTTCCAAAGGAATATAGCTATTAAGGTTGCACTCATGAAAGAAGGTTTGCAAAATCTCTCCAAATCTTCATCGATTCCACCTAATAGATATAGAAAGTGTCGTCCGTTGATTTATGTATGTATTTATGAAAATATTTTTATGTACGGTAGTAGACACAATTTTTGTTTTTTACCAAAAATCTTGATATAGTGTTCCCATAACAATCGATTGTACGAGTTTCTTAGCCAGCAAAATCATTTTATCTGGAGGGACTTTACATGGAATTATTAATTTTTCTCTAATGACATTTTGTTATTTGCAATGAAACAGCATATATCGCGTTAAGTACAATATTATGTGAAATGTATAATTTGATCGTATAGTAAAACCCCATTCATAATGGACTGACTTAGTTTATTTATAAGACACCTATTATATATATATATATATATATATATATATATATATATATATATATATATATATATATATATATACCTACAATGTCAAAGTATCAAATATAAAAAATCTAATTTTTCATTTTCGATACTTTGCTTGCCTTGTGGACAATATGGCTTGTTGAAAACTGTCGCAACTCTAACCCCTTTAGAATAGCCGGAAATGCCTTCAAAAGTAATAAAGTGTCGAATAAGACCATTTTTCAATATATTACTTTGTCAAAGTATGAAATATGTTTGTTTGCTAGTTTAGTCCAATTTTCATATTCGATAGTTCGACATGGTAGGGACGTATATGTGTGTGTAATGTAACAATTTGTACGGGGGTCGTTTTCGGTATCCAGTAGGTTGGTTATGTTTTGAATAAATGTTTAAAAACTTTTCATGAGTATAACCTCTAAAATTCCTTTGTTAATTTCTTATAAAAGTTATTTATTAAAACAAAAAAAAAAGTAGATTTATAGGGATATGTTTCGCTGGTTCTCATTCATCGAATTGTTCTCAATTATTTATTTATTTTTGACTGCATTTTGCCAAAACCTTTTTCTTTTTAATCATAATTTGCTGTCTGATCTAATTTACAGTTACTTGTTTTTTTTTTTACAAATAAAAGTGTAAAACTTATTTTTTAAATATTATAGTATTAAATCTCAGAAAAATACCTCTAATAATTAATTCCTTATATGAGTTTTGCATTCTGGACTTATTAATCATATAATGATTTTTTTTTCACAGGTTTTTCTACACCAGAACCAGAGCATGGCTTATTAGGCAATGATGAACTGGCCAAGGTACACGTATTTTTCATTTATATATTTTGACATACTGGGCCTCTTAGTAACTTCCAGTATTGGGAAAAAAGTCAATTGACTTGTAGAGGCAGGGAAATTGATGTACCTTTCGAGCGGTTTAGTGGAACTGGTGCTATATTATTCAATAGATCAAGTGAATGTCTCTTACGTACAAGTGTCAAATGGTCAAGCTAATTTGGTATTTTTTTCACTTAGGAGTCGCATTTTTATATGAAGCTGTTTTTTTTTATTTTATCATGGAAAAGTTACATCAGTAAAATAATTTTGTCACCTTCATTCTTCATAATAATCTTGCGGTTCGATACTTATGAATCTAGAAGGACTGTCCATGTGAAAATTGAATTTTATATTTTTCTCATTTTTTAGGTGAACAGAGAAGATATTGATCTAATCACAGAAGATCTTGATGTTCTATGTATCACTCCTAGTAGAAAAGACAGAAAGTCAAGGGCGCTAATTGACACTACCAATATAATTGATTCTTCTTCGATCCAATACGTTGTCCGTGAAGTAAAGTAAGTTATTTATTATTGTTTGATTTTACAAATAAGTACGACTACTCTACAGTAGTTTTAAAACATTTTGCTTATTGAAGTAAATATCAAGCTACTCAGTCCTCATTCATAAATATATTAATGATGTTTATCTGAGTTCTCCCTCTCACAATGATCTACATCTGTCATGCAGCCCCCCGAAATTTTGATTTGATCAGTAAACATATGTCGTAAACCCTTAAAAATAAATCAGATAAGATCACTTAGTTCATACAAAAATATTTTATTTGGGGTGTAATAGCGTTTTAGTTGGTTAAAACTATTCCAAGTTCTAAATTTTTAGTATTCCGTACCCCATAAATGATGGATCTCAACCTCCCCCCCCCCCCCCCCCCGAAATTATTTTCTATATACGCCCATGACATCTGTCACCTGATCAATATACAGGGTAATTCATGGTCTATTTAGTCAAACTCTAGGAGGTGATTCTAGACATAATTTCCAACAAAAAATTTCATTTGAAGTATGGTCCAATTCCAAAGGAAAAAAGGAGTTATGTCCAATTTTCTGTTTTTTTAACATAGTCATATTTTTTATTGAATAAGAATGGATTGCTCAAAAACGGTTTAAGATAATTAAATTCTAATTATGCCACCATAAAATAGAAAAAAAATTCTTTAAGAAAATAGTGATTTAATTGACTAAATCTATTGATAAATGATAGTTTTTGGACATCAAATAACGCACTTCTGTTTTTTTCGATGATTCAGAGGTTCCTTGCAAATTTTTTCCTCAGCCCCATAAAGGACTATAGATTCATTACTAACAGGAAAACTTCTACATTTAGTAAGCATTAAATCTCTGCAAATGAAGTGGAAGTTTATTGAGGGATAGGTTGAACGATTGACAACCTTTTGTCAAAAAATATAAAATGGAGTTTGTTACTTTCAAATACCTTGTATGAAGAAATTATTGTGAATTACTCATTTTTTTTATTGGCCAAAGAGGGGGAATCCATTGTCCAGTCTAGAAGCAATAAAAAGTAACTGAAAGAATTTGTTAGAAAAGATATGTCAAATTTTGTGTTTTTCAAATTTTCATTGACTTATCTTTTGCTTGATGTAGTTGGCACTCTTTAGAGTATAATAAAAAAATTGCTAATCACTCACTCACTGTTGGGCGCTACAGTCCTTGTAGGACCTGGGCCTCTGCCACCATCCTGCTCCATAGAAATCCATCTGGAAAAGAAACTTAAAAACATTGTGGAAGGATAAATTTTATTCCTCAGTTCGGCTACAACATTTTTTTGACAGACTGGACCACGTTCACAAGGGATGGAATATTTAATAGCCGCAATTCACATACTTGGACTCATGCCAATCCTTATGCCGTGTGAAGGTCACGCAATCAGTATACCAGTTCAGATGGATTGCTGCCCGGTACATAGCAGCAGTGCTATATATCATTTTGTGATCTTTATAACACCTTTTTTAACAAGATTGTTTTATTTTCCTGCAGAAAGAATGATACTCAAAGTATAGTTCTTACACCAGTGCGAAGATCAACTAGAAAGAAAGCCGAGACACCAGGAACATTGAGAAGTGTGCACGATATTGAAGAGCTTTCTCCTCAAGTTCTGGAGAAAGCACAAATTGTTCCTAATCGTTTCCTTCAACCTTAGATGTTTTGACTTTTGATTTTTTTTTTTTTTTTTTATTATTTTACAAATGTATAGAAGAAACCAAAGTGCAAAATAAAGCATTATCAAAAAACGGAAGAAAGGTTATTAATAACAAAAATAGAGTTCAAATATTTTTTAATTTGTATGCAAAAAAAAAAGTTTTATTTAATTTAATTTTATCTGGATAATTGATTTTAATTGTTTGGACTCGATTCTACTCAACTTATTACTCACTGCTGGTTGATGCCACATCTTGTCTCACTTTTATAGAATTAGGCTGTATTTATAGTGTAAAGAATATTTTAGCTCTTGAAGAGGCTCATTAAAATAAAATAATTGACATGGTTAATTCTGTTTTCATTCACGTTTATATATATATATATATATATATATATATATATATATATATATATATATATATATATATATAAAAGTATGTATGTAATTTTATAGTTATATTATTGTACCAATACTAAATTTTTTTAATGTTTGTACATGCTTAAAAGTATTATTTTTGACACTAGTTTTATTTATGCACATATAGAAAATAGATGTAATATTTGAACATATATATTTGAATATATGTGTTAATATTTTTAATTTTTGAATGATATGATTATAAAAGATTAATGCTAGAACACTACAATATAATATTATTTATTTATTAAATTTTAACGTCCATTTATTATTAACTACGAATTTTAGGACGGGTTATCTATAGGTTACCACCCTATTCTAGCCAGGATAGGGCTGATGCCTTTTTTTTCTAAAGAAAAGTCAACACCCCTAGTGGGAATAGAACCCACGACCCTTTGGCACAGAGTGTTAAGTGCTCACGCCTTAATAATAAAAATTGTTACTAATAAAAATATAAATAAATATTGTATTAAGTAAAAACTTTTCTTTAAGAAAATGGACATAATGCATAAAAACACAAAAAAACGAGATTTAATTGTGATCTGTGATTTTGAATATATAGTTTTATTTTCTTACAAGGGCAATGATGTGAATTTTCTTTTTAAATGTGTGTATTTCTTTTTACATGTTATTGTCAAACCCATAGTTTTATTTATGAGCTTGTAGATAATAGATATTTGTATATATACTTATTTTAATCTTTCTTTATTTATTTATTATTTTTGAATGCATCACACCATTAGTGAATGTATTAATCATTAAAAACATTTTTTTCATTATATCAAAATTGATCCCAGTTAATTTTTTTTTTTTTTTTTTTTTTTTTGCTGTACCTACAACTTGGCCATTAGCCATGTTAACCCTTTCGATGCGACACCCGAGTATTCTCGGCACAGCTGTATCTCTTGATTGCGAGCCCTCTTTAGCCTTGAGCGCGCGTACAGAGTGCTCCAGCAGGATTGGGAGATATTTTCTGATTTAACCCTTAACTGGTAACATACAAATTTTGAACGTTATAATTAACATGTGCCTGTGAGATGTGTGCACGGTAAAAATGTACTTTGGGCATTTTCTTAGTGAAACTGTAAATAATAAAGGTGTAGCTCATAATAATAATTAAAATAAAAAATGTCATTGCTACATATAAAAATCACTTCTAAAAACAAGCAGTTGTTTCGGAATGAAATAGAAAGAGAAATATAGGAAAGAGAAGTAAGTAAATTTGGTTTTAAATTGTTATTGTAGCTTTGCTGCGTACCTCAATTGTAGTAAATAAATTTTTTCAAGTAATACATGTTGTCGTTCACGTAAGATAAACATGAAAATGATGATTAGTAACGAGCACCTAAGTAAAAAATAAAAAAAAATAAGGGTGATTACGGCGGCCCTAGGAGAGGGAGTTTGGTCCATCTGTGGAGAGAGTAGGCAGATAGCTCACGTCGCATCGAAAAGGTTAATATATATATATATATATATATATATATATATATATAAATAAATTCTTGTGAAAGATGACCTGATATAAATATATATATATATATATATATATATATATATATATATATATATATATATATATATATATACACTCGTCAAAAAAAACGCAACACCCTAAAATTTATTGATTACACAAGTTTTTAATTGAAATAAAAAATATTATGTTGATTTTTTTTTTTTTTTTTTTCCTTTTCTTTTGGTGCATCTACTGCTGAGGTCATTAGCACCATTATGTTGATGTTTCTAATCAGACAAATACATAGGAGGAGAATAACAAAAATTTAATTTGAATTCCAGCACTTCTTCTTGTCTTTAATCCTATTGTTTATAAACAGCACTAATTCCAAAGTCATTCTTATCGACTTATCGATGTAAAAAAAATTACTAGGGCTCAGTATCAGTGTTAATTTCATCAAGTACGCATTATTTTAGAATTCGTTAGTAATTATGGCACGGTTAGATAGAGATGCCACAATTAGGGCAGTGCAGATGCACCAAGAAGGCCATAGCACACGTTACATTGCTAATCGACTTGGGGTCCACTTTTCAACTGTCGCACGGGCCTTGAAACGATTCAGAGAGACAGGAGGATACACAAGAAGACCTGGATCGTGCCGACCACGGGTCACATCAGCGGAAGATGACCGTTTTGTCCTGCTCCAGACTCTCAGAAATCGGCTAATAACAGCAAACGACTTAAGAAACTTGGTCGCTGGTGTCCAAAACTTACATGTTTCGGTATCAACAGTTACGAGACGAGTGAGGAATAGTGGACAGAAGGCACGAAGGCCCATGGTTGGACCACTTCTCTCCAGAGAGCACCGAAGAGCCCGCCTTAGGTTTGCCCAGGAGCATCGAGATTGGACTGTCGATGACTGGAGATGAGTCCTGTTCACCGATGAGACCAGAGTGGCGCTAAAGTCTCCTGACGGATGCAGAAGAGTGTGGAGGAGGCCAGGTGAGCGATACATTCAATGTTGTATAGTCAGAAGGGAGCCTTATGGTGGAGGCTCCGTGATGTTCTGGGGTGGCATCTCATGGGAAGCTCGCACGGAGCTAGTTTCGATTCGCGAGGGCCCTTTGACTGCACAACGATATGCGGCAGACATTTTGGAGGACCATGTCATGCCATATATGCCATTTATTGGTGAAAATGCATTTCTTATGCATGATAATGCAAGGCCACATGTTGCCTGTAGTGTTAGAGACTACCTAAACGAAGTCAATATCTACACATTGCCGTGGCCAGCGCGGAGTCCTGACTTAAATTGCATAGGACATTTATGGGACAGACTAAAAAGAAGCGTTCGAGCCAGGAAACCAGCACCATTCAACCTCAGGGAGCTTGAGGCTGCCGTTTTGGAAGAGTGGGAAAGATTACCTCAGGAGGCCGTCCAGGACTTGATCAGGAGCATGCCCACACGTATGGAGGCTGTCCTTCGAGTAAGAGGTGGCAACACTGGTTATTAGTGTAAGAATAGTCAATTTAATTTTAAAAAAGTTAAAATTTTGTTTTTTCATTTTTAGGATAAATTTTTATTTTTTCTTTGTAATTAAAGGAATTAATTTTTTTTTTCTGAAATACACTTTTTATTACTCCTATGTACTTGTATTATAAGACACAATAAGGTATGATTCTCTGCTTCAGTAAAAACCCAGTGAAATTAATACATTTTAGGGTGTTGCGTTTTTTTTTACGAGGAGTTTATATATATATATATCCCCTTCTGTACACTTCCTAATCCTCCTTCGATAGCCTTCATAAACCTTTGATATCCTTCCCAAAACCACCTTCTATATCCTTTCTAATCCCACCAGCCATATCTTTATAATACCACCTTCTATTCTCCTCCTAAAACCTATACCCTTCCTAATACCACCTTCTATAGACTTCCTCATACTACCTTTTAAACCCGTCCTAATACCAACCTCAATATTCTTGCTAATGCAACCTTCTATATTCTTCCAAATACTATCTTCAATATGCATCCTAAAATTACCTTCTTTGTCCTTTCTTATATCACCTTCAATATCCTTCCTAATATCACAGTTAATAAATATACTTCTTTATATGCCCTTCCATATCCTCTCATTAACACATTCATTGCCCATTAGGTGAGCGGTATAATTGCAAGTGGCCCAAGTTTGTTATACATGGGATGGGGACTCGCCTGGTGGGAAAGGGCAGGTGCACCCGCCAGGCGGGTTCTGGGCAATGAACATGTTGATGCCCAACTCTGATGTGAAGGGATGGTCTACAGCTGTTAGCTCTTACAAACTTCTGTTCTCCTAATACTCAGGAAAATTTTAGTAGAGCACCTGACCAACGATTCACTTAAAGGAATGAGGCTAACCTTCTGTCCTAAAATAATGTTTTAGGAAAAAATTGATTTGATTCAATATTCACTTGGATAAATGCCTCAGCTGTCAGCTAATCTTTTTCTCCTAATACTATGGGAAAAGTTTAGTTAGTACCTGACCAAGATCCCCTTGGAAGGAGAGCGAGTCCTCAGAGTTTAGCTCTTCTGTTCTCCTAATACCTAAGAGTGATTTTGTTTCCACTAACCCAATATATATATATATATATATATATATATATATATATATATATATATATATATATATATATATATATACCTTTGTTTCTCTTCGGTTTTAATGGTTTGAAGTATGACAGTGTTAGAGGAGTGATGTTTAAGCATCTACGTGCTTGACAATGTTAAGTTCAACAATTTGAACCCTTTGAGGAATTTCATGATTAGCAAACTTTTGGTTAAAAAAAAAAAAATCTTTAAATACGTATTTAATTTGTGGTGCATGACAAACCCGGCCCATGTCTGTTGCTCTGAATTGAGAAAAAAACCTGTGATAATTTCTTACTTGGTCGAGCCTGTAACTGAATATCATTTTGAAGAGCCAAGGTGGTGATATATTGTTATATAGAAATGAGTAAATATATCCAATGTTTTGGCTTGAATTTCATTCCTTCATCAGTACTATGAGTGGAGTAAGAACTGATCCCTTGGGATGTCGCTTCGTCACTGATAGCCCAGACAAGCCTCCTCAGAGCCCTGATGAAGGCTTGAAATTCAAGCCGAACATTTTCCAAAAAAAACATTTTTATTTAAAAATGTATTTAGGTTTCATAAAAATGAAGACAGGCCAATCAGGTCTCCCAGTTCCAAAATTTAATATTTTATTCATTGAAATAAATATTTAGGCTTAATGCCATCGTCTATGTGGCAAATCATATTTTAAATGATCCATCTCATTTGATCATCAAGTGTGTTACTGCCTGGGGACTTTAATTGTCATAATTATCAGTTTCAAATAGTTTTTGCATAATGGAATGGTGTACATAAAAATGAGATCAATCATTTCAAATATAATTTTTAGACTGTGAAATTATTCAAGATTCTTGATGATGGCATTAAGCCAAAATATTTATTTCAATGAATAAAATTTTTGGAACTGGGAGTTCTGATTGGCCTTTCTTCATTTTTATGAAACCTAAATAACTTAGTGGAGGTCTCTAAAAAGTGGTAGCACTTAACCCTTATGCTGGACTGATATATCAATCTGGTGGTTGCAGTGCTGGGAGTGCTACGGTTTGATATTTCAGTCTGGAGGGAGCAGTGCGCCAAGTGCTATGGACTGATAAATCAGTTCAGCTTGTTTTGTGCTTGGTTGCTACGAGCTATTATATCAGCCCTTCTACTATCGCCATCTGTAAGCTGCCTATAGAAGCTGATGTGCCCTTCAAGGGTGATAAGGACCATAGGACTTCACTTTTGTCACTTTAGCTTCCAACTACTTAGCCTTCCTGTACGTATACCTACTCTCTTCATTTTTTTACTGCTGAAAACCTTTGTTTCTCTTTACCTGGAATATACCCTGCATATTTCTCCAGTATATTTTGTTTTGTTGCTCTTCAAGTGAAGAATTGTGTGTGTAAATATTTCAAATCTTGTTCAGAATAAGAAAATTTATTCTGAACAAGATTTGTTTTCTTCTGATGGCGATGAGATTTCTGATAATGTATCCCAAAATGTTTCTATTGGAGAAACACCAGGAACAAGTAGAATGAAATGTACAAGAGAATTATCTTCCGACGAAACATCATGTGAGGAAAGTATTCAGCACACAGGGCACTCCAGGCGCTCGGCTATCCCGCACCACCGCATCATCTAGCTTTATGAGTATTGTGCAGCCTAAAGGTTAACAACTCAACATAAAAAATTAGTTTTATCAACTACTACGACCAAACACTGACTACCTTTGCCTTAGCAACTGTCAATGATCTCTTCTGAATCGTTTTGATGAGGAATGATAGAAATTACATCATACAACAAAAATGTATTTATACATCTGGAAATCAACCATTAGGCCTACTTTGAATGACACACAACTTTACATGTATTTGATGAATTCATTTCAATGTCATAACATGAAACGTCTCTTCTACAAAATACATTAACAAATTACAGATTATAGTAGAATTCAGTGAGCATTTGGAGTTCATAAGAAAGTAGTACCAATGAAAATATTACCTTTTATTCACTTTAATTTACATAACAAACGTGAATAAAATAGTAACATTAAAAATAGAGAAATGTATAGTAGAAAAGGAAGGACGATATATTTAAGTAGTCTTCTGACACTACCATGAATTAGAGTTAACGTCTTGTTTTAGTATATTAATTTATATGGCACTGCAAAGTACAACTCCAGCTCAGTTATAGTCGTCATAAATGAAAGAAAAATTTCTCCGCTGATATGTGTATAACACATTTTAATATTTCAAGCCAAGATTTGCCTAATGATGATTATTCATCATTATAAACATAATAAATGAAATAACAAATCAATATTTTTTTCGATTCCTGGTCTAAAATTAAAACAGTACATACAGTTTACAGTACAGTATTAGGCCAGTATTTATTTGAATAAAAAAATACATTGAAAAATCTACAACTTGAAATTTGACTTAATATCAAATAAAATATACATATATAATAACCTTGAAGACCTGGAAGGTTTTTATTACATCTGCTCAATTATACACAAAGAATAGGAAATTATTTTGTACACTATAAACAAGTTTAATTTATAAATATTTATAACTCTCTTTTAACTAAGATTCAAATATGAACTCATTTTTTTTTTAACAGTAAAATCACAGTTCTCACATTAAAGGAAGTTTTGAGGCAGGATTTTGAAGCTAACAAGTAAAATGCCAGCAATATAATACATTTTATTATCCTGACTCATTACAGTACAGTATATACATCTCTTACATTATATACACTAATTACAATTTCAGAAAACTAAGTAAAATAAATAATCTGTTTAAATAATAAAATGTTTCAACTGTAAAAAAGTAAGAATGATAGTATTAACAATAATATCAGTTTAGAAAAGTTAAATGTGATTTATTCGCTGAACGTCAAATTTCTAAATTTAATTTGATATGTAAGAAATCTAGAGAGTGATTTTTAATATTTTTTGTCTTGTTTTTTGACAGTAATTCATGTACATGTGAAGAGGTTAATTATCTTTGGCTTGATCTCAGAGATCTTACATTTTTTTTAATTTTTGTTATTTTTTTTTTTTTTACTTTTTCCCCTTATTTTTTTGGTTTTTTTTACAAAAATACACAAGGTCTACTCAGCTTTTGAAAATCTGCATTTTCGAATTGCCTGTGAAACAATTACTTTTGTGCTCCAACTTTTCACAAAAATACGACAAACATTTGAACATTTAATACAAAATACAATGTAGAACTTAATAAACACGAGTTTTCACTTGCCACACTGGAAGGGTCTCACTTGAGTCATGAAATATAAAACTTCATGAACATCAATCTACCCTTTCTCAGTGTAAGGCAACGGACATTGTTCTTCCTCGATTCTAAATTTAAAAACACTACACTTATTGTAAAGTCCTAATAATATCAGTCTCAAAATTTAAAAAAAATGAAACACCACCAGCTCCAAAAGGAGACATAAGTTTTGGTACAAACTGTAGTTACGATGTATTTTTGAGGCAATGAGCACTAAGTGTAAGTTAACATTAGCAGGAGAGTATTATACATGAGTGGCAAGGGATCCTCTCTTGACGACCGGCTGCTGTGCGGTGATGTACTGCTGAGGCCGCTGTTGAGGGAGTATGCCATTCCTCGCCGAGTAGGGAGGAGGTGCTGGTGTGAGGGGCGGAGGAGGAGGTAAGGTAGGCCCTGTCTGCCGAAGGTACGGGTTCCCATAGGCAGCACTGTAACGAGGATCCACGCCAGTAGCTGTAGTGGTCGTTGTGGCTGGCAGCGGTGGCGGATTGTAATCTCGTGAGTAGTCCACGTACGGGACGTACCCATTGTTGTTCTGCCCGTCCTGGAAGAAACATTTCAGTCTAGCCACTAGTCTTTCACTCTATTATTTAAATCCCACACCATGCTTAATGATTAACCCAACACTCTCAAAAACAAACAACCAACACAAAGTTCATATTTTTGTTAGTAAAAAGCTAATGTTAACTGGGTGCTTAGTGCTCAAGGTCAAGTGCAAGGAAATTCGGGGAGGTTTTTGGAATACACTTTCTGTGCCTCAATTAAGTGATAATACTGAGTGCTTCCTAGTAGTAACTGTGCCTCATGGCTGGTTTTGTCAACATTGTTCGAGCTTCATAGGTTAATTCCATTTCTTATTCTAATATTTGACGTGTCCAAAGACTTTGAATGAAGTATACAAAATAAATTGTCTAATGACTTAAGAAGTTATTTATACCAACTTAAAATCAACATTCAATGACCTAAAATTTCTAATTTATGCCAAGAATGAAATGCATACATACAAAAGGCTATTAATTACAATGAACTAGAAAAAGTGTGAAATTTTATTCTAAAGAAGAAAGTGTGGAGAACTAATTGAAATCAAAGAACACATTGATCAAAAAAGCCATAAAAGACAAGAAAAACAACATAAAAAAAGCCTCTGACATATTTTTAAAACTTTAATTTATTTTAAGTTTCTTTTGAAATTTTGAGATGAAGCTCACATGAAGCAGTGACATTGCTGACAAATACACAGTCCATTGATAATTACTTCTAAGGAGACATCAGTACCATTCATCGGGAGTAGTTAGTGTTAGTAAAAACATGCTTTAATTTGTTTGGTTAGAGATAAAGCCTGGCTAGTGAAGCAAACACATGCAAGAGTTAAAACAAGAGGTTAGTGGGTTTCATTATTTTACAAATATATAATATTATTGTGCAAACAGTGAATCACACGGTGAAAACACACATCAAAATACAAAGTTCTGTACTTCTTTCAATATTTATGCTGCAAGAAAACAATATTCCTAATTTCATTTTTGAAAAATAACACTTTCAAGGGTTATTAATTTTAAGTTTGTAGAATTGTTGAACAGTTTGGGCTGATATATGAAGGATTTTTAAGTAGTAAATCTATAATTCCCGGTCCAATATTCAGTTCACTTCATCTTGTGATTACAGTAGACTCTCCCTAATCCGGCATCATCGGGACCCGGGTACAGTCGGATTAGAGAAAACACCGGAGGATTATAGAATTCGTCCATTTTTCTTCCGTTTTGTCAACCATCCTTCGCTTGCACAGAAAGTTGGATCCCCGTTCTTTGTTCTTTCTTCAAGAACTCTTAACTTCTACTTGATTGACAGAGTTACCTTCTTCCTTTATGTGGTCAAAGAGAGCAAATTAAAATAAAATACTTTTAAAACTCGCACTCTTCTCGCAATGAATGTTCGAACTAGACTGCCCAAAAGCAGGCGTTTCAGCCAAAGATCCCTTAGTAGATACATAAGTTCCTGCCTCTAAAATGAAACATATATGCCCTCTTTGACTTAATTCAATGAAATACTACAAAACAAATGTTTAGCATAGACCCTCGAGCCGGTCTAGCTCTGGAGAGTTCCGAAATCCGTCACTCATTCCTCTTGGAGACCATCGGATTAGAGAGACTGCTGGACAAGATAACACCGGGTAAGGGAGAGTCTACAGTATATCTTTTTCCTAATTCTTCTGTAGCCAAATTATTACTATGACTAATATTTATTTGATCAATTAAACCTTAGATTTTTATTTTGTCTCCAATACTTTTACAATTTCTCACGTATGGCGGTTATCACTTCCCAAAAATTTGTGTTATTTATAAGCGGACGTTAAAATTTAAATAAATAAATATTTAGAAAAATAAATAGAGTACTACAGATCTTAAAAAAAATCCTAGATTGAAAATCTGATTTCTGTCTTGTCTAATTTAAAGAACATTAAAATAAACTATGATATTTCCGGGTTCAGGTAGTATTAAATATTTCACAAATAAAGGTTCACAGCCAATAAATAATTGTTATTATGTATACTACCTCTTCACAGAAGATCCAGAGAATATCTTGGCCAAATAGGTCAAATGTTGTTCTTTAATATAGTTTTAATACAAACAGTTTTAAGACTAATTGCAGCACCCAGAAATAACACTATTGTTTAGTTTTCATTAATTTCTATAGAATAATAACATTTAGATGAGTTATCAATAGAACGTTTTGTTAGAGAGATTGTGATGGAAGCAAATATTTAAATTTTAACGTCCATTTATTATTAACTAGGAATTTTAGGACGGGTTATCTATAGGTTACCACCCTTTTCTAGCCAGGATAGGGCTGATGCCTTTTCTTTTTTCTAAAGAAAAGCCACCACCCCTAGTGGGAATCGAACCCACGACCTTTGGCTCAGAGTGTTAAGTGCTCACGCCTTAACCCTCACGGCCATCGGGTCTCCAAATATACTATGCAAACTTCGAATATTGAAAATACTAATCGAACTAAAAAAAAGAATTGTTAATAACTAACACAATACACCATACTTATTTTTTGGTGCACCAAATATAATGAAATTTGGTTCGGAAAACTTATGAATGAACTTCTCATCTTGAATTACACATTTCTTGTATTTTGATGTGTGATAACAATTTACTTGCAACATCAGCAGCTAAATATCATTCAAATAAAACTTATAAATAACATACAACTATATATATGTTAACAGTAATTTAAAAACAGTCTATTTATCAATTCACTTCCTGAAAAGCATAAATTTTAATTTTTTTGTTCCGAATTTACAAGTAAAAATCCATCTAAAAAGCGTTTATTATTAATACTATGATGGTAAAAACTACATCACATTTTAAAATGCGAGGCATACACATACATAAATAAGGCCCAGTGCACACTGGTTTTGTGAAACTCAAGTTTAATGAAACCGATAGATAGAAAACCATAGCTTGGTGCACAAAGAGTTTCATGAAACCGGGATTCATGAAATGCGTTAAATCGGTTTTGTGAAACCAGGTTTCATGAAATTCATTAAATCGGTTTCCTATTGCTTCAGTTTCACGTTTTATCAGTGGATGTACTAGCTCTAATAAGCAATCAAAAACTGGATTCGACATCCTAAAAAAATCATTAATAAATTTATTAGGATCTCTGTTTTAGTTTGCGAGCTACAACGAAAAAGCTGTGTTGCCGATCCCTAATCATTGGGTGAACCTAGTACTTGATTTTTTAGCCACCACCACAACACAAGTGCATCATCGTCCAAAACAATCACAAAACTGATGGAAAATAGTTTATTCTGTGTGCACGCTTTAATGAAATAGCTTTCATGAAACCAGTTTCTTCAGTGTGTACCGGGCCTAACTGTACTAATTTCACTACCAAAACTTCGTCTAGAGGCTAACTCCTTAGATTCCCTTGCAGGAGATAGGGGTTCGAGTCCCACGAGCGGGAGGAATGTTCTCTGTCGGCGCTAATGGCCCAGATGTCGGTGCCAAAAAATAAAATATATTGCTTTGAATTATATTGATCTATTCTCCACATGATGGCTTAGCTATAAGCTGCTCTCTCCAATCATTCTCTCTCCAGTTGCCATCCTTTTAGGTAGGGATCAGGTTAAGCTTGCAAATTTCTTAGTTATTTACTTTTCTTTTTTTTGACAGAGTTATTTTTTTTTCTTTTTATACGGTGCACAGACATTTGGGTCATTAGCGCTGACATCCATGGTGCAGTGAGGAATTTTCTCAGCGAGCTGTGAGATGAGAAAATTCTTGAACCCGTCACCTCCCGCATGAGAATCTAAGGCGTTAGCCAATAGACCAAGGGACGACTCGACAGAGTTACTACAAAGAACTTCACTGTCTAATTGGTAGTGACGAATCTTAATAAATACACTGAAAGTATTAGTGACAAAAATTCCTTTGATTCAGATTAAATAATATTGATGAAAACTGAATAAGTTCACAATTTAGCTCTGTTAAGTTCACAATTTAGTTTTTGAAAGTTCATTAAATATGTTAAATGTTATATTTGATCTTTGTGAATATTTATCTAATAATAAGATTATAATGAAAAAATCATATACAAAAACCATGGTCACAACTCTGAAGAAGCAGGACGGGATTCTTATAAAATATAATAAGCGACAAAAAACTATCATTTGAGAAGAAAGTGGATATAAAATAAAGCAATAGTAAAGATTTAAAAAATCAGAGATACTAACTCCTCTAAAATTTTTGAATTTAATATTTGCTCAGTGAAAATGTAATTGATATCACATTTTATAATGCTCCTATAATACACTAATTTTCAGGGAGTTCCCTAATACACCTAAAATACAATGCTTTTCAGGAAATGAAGTTAACATATCTACGAACACTTATTTGAGGAAGAAAAGGACTAGACAAGATAGGCTTGGTAACTTACATTTTTAGGTGGGAAGACTGGTTCGGGGTAATCGGCCGACGAATATCGGTTTGAGTACCTGTGGTCGACCGGGACAGGCCCAGCCAGCGGTACTCCTATCCTAGTGACTACGCTTTCGCTCCCTGTTTCCGAGCCTCCGCCACCGTAGTCTAGTTCGCAGTGGACATTGCTCACCGACGAGCCGGTCCTTAGCTCCATCTTGATGTCGGAGATGTTAGACGATCTGTCGGACTCTTTGCACTGCTTTTCTACGTCAGCCTGCTCGGCGGATGAGAAGCCAGGATTTGCTGTGGATAAATTAAATATGTTGCAATTTCTAATAAATATTCATAGTGTAATAATTACAGGCATAACTTGTATTATGTTGTATAAGAATTTATTGAAAAATAAAACTGAAGAGTGATTTCTGAAAATGTAGGCAGAAGGTCAATTAAAAGTATATTTACTAATTAGTCACTTAATTAAAAGTGCTCATCCAGAAAATTATGCCAATTCGGGAGCACTTAAGCCCTTAACTACTTAAAACCCTATTTGTACAGCCTCTTACTGTAAGAAGGGAAAACTTTTGCTACAAGGGCCATGTCCAAACTGAGATCACCGTCAGGCATGGCCAGTACCTGAATGGATGTGCTGTTGGCATTATAAAAAAAACATTTGAGCAGGAAGATTTTATTGTTTTTGTATTATAAGACATTCAGAATAAACTATTAATTAAATCGAACTATCAAATTTTTACGAGACAACAGAAGGTACGACCCAATAACTAAAATTTACATTATTTTTTTTCTAAAACTTGTAACTTCAACTATATTTCTCTTCAAAAAATATTAGAAGCTATTCTTGCAAGTTATACTAAGAACTCCTCTGTTTATAAAGCCACACAAAAAGATATAATAGTCAGGTAAAATGTTTATAATTCTTAGAAACAGAGATGTTTTTAGTATAACTTGCAGAATTAGCAACTAATATTTTTTTAAAAAAGAGATAGAGTTGAAGTTACAGGTTTAAGGAAAAAAATAATGTAAATTTTAGTTATTGGGTCATACTATCCGTTGTCTCAAAAAAATTTGATAGTTTGATTTAATTAATAATTCATTCCGAATGTCTTAATTAGAAAAACAATAAAAACTTTCTACTCAAATGCTAGAAAAAAAAAAAAAATACCCAAAACCGTAACTAAAAGTGACTTTTTTTTTTTTTTTTTTTTTTTTTTTTTTTTTTTTTTTTTTTTTTTAAAAAAAAGCCTAAAATATTAAATATCTTGAAAACGGGTAACTTTTGGATATATAGGCTTAAAATTGTTTGTTTTGACCAAAACTATCACCTTGCGATGGATGTGGGTTGAAATACCAGTAACCCTGTATATTGACACAATGGTAGAATGACTGTAAAGGGGTTAAATACATTTTAAAAAAATTACCTGATGGCTTTTTAACTTTCCGCTGGCACAGTATGATGATGACTGTGATGAATACTATAAGGCCGATTCCAACCATAACCCCCACCAGAATAAGAAGGAGAGGAAATGTTTCTGAAAATAAAATAAAAAGTTTCAGTAGACTGTGAAATATGTTTTCGACTGATAGCAGAAATATATAACAACTAGAAAATGAAATGTTTTTCTAATTAAAAATAAAATAAAATAAATAAAAAATCTCTAAACAATTAACTTAGTAGCTTCATTATATTTTGCACACTTAAGGATAAATAATAGAGATTATTATACAAATTTTTGTTGAATAGATGAGTTTTTTATACTTTTAAGAATATTTTAAACATATTGCAGGTTGGTAAGAATGCTAGTATAACTCTGTAAAGTGATTTTCAGAGAAATTTATACTCTTTGGGGGCAATGTTAGCTCAGTGGTAGAACATTCGACTAATAGAGGACCAGAGTTCAGAACCCGAGCGCGCACTAAAGATTTTTATCGTCTAGTTTCGTGATTCCAGGGTTGGATTTGGCGTCCCAGATCGTCCCTAGGCTCAAATTAATTAATTAAATAGCCTGTTATGGGACTGATTTATGCCCTTTAGTAAAGCACGCTGAGGATAGTAATGGTTTAATCATATTTGAATAAATGAAAATATTTTATATGAGAGAATATACAAAACCACAATATTTGTAAAAAAAGCTGGGCTACAATAAATAGGGAAGATTTCATTTCTCATAAGTTGATTTAATGGAGGAATACTTGTATTCTTCACAGCATGCGATATACTTGAAACTAATTTTTTGAAGCAGGCATAAAATATATTTCAAGATATACTAAAACGATTTTTTTTTAAATTTAATTTAGAGCACTTATATTTTTTAAACATTGTTTTGTATAAATGGCAGCTTGCTGAAACATAAACTTTAATTTTTATCCTAATTTTGAGTTTAAAAAGTATATGGTTTATGAGCATGGAATCCCAAAAAAAAAAAAAAAAAAAAAAAAAAAAAAAAAACACTACGTCATGTGTTAGATAATATAAGATGTATATTAGGTGATGACTTTCAAAATGCGTTAGATCCACTTTCTCATCGAAACAATTTAAAAAAAAAAAACTATAGTCTTTCATAATTGAGTCTCATCAAATTATTCAAATCAATTTATTGAATCTCATCAAAAACAAGGAAATGAATGTTAGTGTGACCTCGTAAATATATTATACCTAAAAAAATTATACAAGCTTTTTTTGTGTCCCGTGAAAAGTTGTACGATTTGAATATATCTTGTATTGAAAGTTGACTCCTCATATATGCATAAATTGTAACAAAATCAATCAAGTAGATTTTGAAATATTTTGTACAACACTTCGGAAAAAATATTCTTAAAAGTATATTTTTAATTTAATTAATTTATTTATGAGCATCCACAACTAAGGTGATTTGCTCAGCAAAATTATATATAAATCATCAAAATGAATAATATATACTCTTTGCTTAGTACCCCAAACAAAAAATGTTTTTGTTGCAAATCTCGATATAGAATAACTACATAAAAATAGCAAAGAAATATAACAAGAACACTTACTTTGAGGATTAACAGTAATTTCCAACACATCCGAACCATATGCATTCAAAACTGTACAATTATATACACCAAAATGATCTTGTTTTGATTCTCTTATAATTATTGTACTTTTGATCCCTTCACTTAATGGATCTTCAAGGACCTAAAAAGTAAAATGTATATATTAGTAAAAATGGATTTATTTACTCAGGTAGAAAATTAAAACATGATAATCAGAAATATCTTTTGAAGTAATATACTTGAGTGATCTCTTCATGAATGTAAATGACCATTTGCATTGATATAAAAGAATAATATCATTAAATAATATATGTTCTTGTTGATTTGCGGGTATGTTAAATTTTGTTGCAGGCATTAATGTGTTGTAGATATATTAGTATAGTGTTTGTGTGTATACTGTCAAGTGTGAGTAGCTCCTGGATGTCGTGAGGTATGTCAAGATGATTACGTTGTCTGCATTCTGTCAATATGTGTTTTACTGTAAGTGTTGTATTGCAGCTTTTACAAACTGGTTTGTCCGTTCTTTCCATAAGGTAAGAGTGTGTCAGGAAAGTATGCCCAATACGTAGTCTTGTTAATATCACTTGTTCTAGTCTTGTCAGGGTACTTTTATTAGTCAACCAAGGTTTAATAGTTGGTTTTATTTGTCGTAATTTATTATCTGTTTGCGTCCAGTATCTTTGCCAGTCAGTGAGTACTTGTTGTTTTACAGTCACGTATAAGTCATCAGGCGTCATTTTGTTTATGTCGTGTGTTGTCTTTTGGGTCGCTAATTTTGCATGTTCGTCAACCTGAGTACTTTGTGAAATTCCTGTATGTCCGGGTAGCCATGTCAATGTTATGTTTGTTATGATGGATGTGTGATTGTATGAGTATTTGTGTTATCAGTGGATGGTTGCTGTAAATGTTTCGCATGGAGAGTAAAGAGCTTAATGAGTCTGTAAAAATCATAATCTCATGTCTAGTGGTGTCCTGTAATTTAGAAAATGCTAGAAGTATGGCTTGGAGTTCTGCAGTGTATATGCTGGAGTCGTCCTGTAGCTTTAATAGGTATGGCGTATTATCAATTACAGCTGCAGCACCTGTCCTTGAATCCATTTTGGATCCGTCGGTAAAACATGGATCTTCGGTAAAATAAAGTAGCGTCTTCTATGTTTTGTTCAAACATATGTTTTTTTTTCTTGACAAAATATGTAAAATAAAAAACTGTTTTAATGCTAAATCACTTAAAGTGTGCAGAATTACATCAGCACTTACGATTTACAAAACTGAAAAAAATAAGTAAATGCAATAACATCCGTTCTCTAATAATTGCTAACTGGACACTTTTCCAGTATACAAATTATGTTCATTGTTTTTCTACATTTATTCATTAAACATGTTTGAATTTATAATACAGTGTTTCTTTCACTAATATGACCAGCAGCATATCTCTTGTTAAGATTATCGCTATTTGGTATCCTAAAAATGGAATACATTTGCATGTACTCCCTTTAAAAGGAATTATCAAAGAAAGAAATTATAAAATAAACACATTTTGTTGTTAGCTTAAAATCTATTAAAGTTAAATGACTAACTTTCTGGCCAAAACCGTAATAAAATAACATTTTACTAACAGAATATTCTTTGTTGGCATCTGCATAAATCTCCTCGCCATGGTAGCTCCATATAACTTTAAGAGGAGGCGGGACTGCGAATGCTGTGCAGTCGATATGCACATTGTCTCCGGGGATGCCGAACTGATCTTTAGGCGAGACAATCTTCGGAGGACCTTTCATATAGACCGTAGCCTCAGCACCGACTTCAGGGAATCCTACCACGGTTCCCTTGCAGAAATAGCGCCCGATTGTATCTGGCTTCACAATAAGGCTTAGATTCCCTGATGTTCCTACGACCTGTAAGAAAAAAATGATGACATAAAAAAAAAGAAATATTATATTTAATCAATAACACAGATTTCTTGAAATGGGTTAACTATAGGTTATCACCCTTTTCTAGCCAGAATAAAGGTGATGCCTTTTCTATTTCAAAAGAAAAACCACAATTTCTAGTGAGAATCAACTCAAGAACCTTGGTAAGGGGAGTTAATACCCTAATACTCACAGCTTGTAATATAATTAATAGATTTACAAAACAAGAGTAATAGTTTAATATTTTATTTAGAAGAATGAATGACCTGATATGTCATTAGAATTGTCCTTTAACGGACATTTCAGCTTCTCAGGTTTCTGTTGGTACACCATTGTGGATAAGAAAGTATGCTGCAAATATGATATATACAGTGGAGGTTTTATTACCAGTTTCTTCTCCCTTAATCAGTATTATTGAGTATAATATAAATCAAAACACAATAAAGTAACAGAAAGAACTCTAATGGGTCTACTAACCCTCTCTGTAGGCTCATGGTACCAAACAATATCTGGTTGTGGATTGCCATCAATGTCACAAGTCAGCGTTATCATCGCAGAGTTGTCAGCTTGCACGCTCATCGGCCTCTTCCGAAATCTAGGCCCATCTGTAATGTTTACATATAGTCATCAATAACAGTCAATCAGTTTATCTTAAGCAAACAACAAAATTTTAGATTTATTTAGTTATTATGAACCCCTTGAAGTACAAATAAAATGTGATTCAACGCAACCCAATATAGTTGTGCAACTAAGCTTTACTTTTAAAATAAAGTTTTTTTCCCCTCTATTGGATTATTATTTAACCACTTAACAATCATGCCTGGGATACCTTGGGTATAGATACTGTTTCGATTTTCCTATTAATGGTACTAGGGCACTGAACATTTTATGGAAATTCAAGGCCATACCCATAATAATTTTACTTTAGCTCTTATTACTAATTATTGACAACACTACAGTATTTTTGTCTTGTTTTTTGTTTAAAAGCGAATCGACAATTGGGCTATTAACGTCAAACTACAGTGTTGTATTTCGTTTGGATGTATTGTATTTTTTTGGCTGCTTTATTGAAGCTAACGTTAAATTTTTTAATGCTATTAATCATAATAAATATCTTGTTTTTTTTCTTGAAAAAATGTTTCTTATGTTGCTGTGTTTTGTGCGTCTTACAAAGCTATATCTATTAGGTAATAAAAAAGATTAAAACAAAAATTGGTCATTTTTGGCATACTTTTTAATATCAATTCAGCCATTAAATACTAGTTGAGTTGAGCGGGTCATGTAGAATACATTTTGCCCTAGATGCACGGAAGAACATTGAGCCTTGTAGTCCAGACTCACCAGTGAGGAGTAACATTGGGAGAACGTCTTTTTCAACCCGCACCAGTGAGGGAGGAGCGTGCGGAGAACATATTTTTTGGCCCGCACAAGTGAGGGAGTAGTGTGGGTAGAAGGTCTTTTACAACCCGCACCAGTGAGGGAGTAGCGTGCGGAGAACATATTTTTTGGCCCGCACAAGTGAGGGAGCAGTGTGGGTAGAAGGTCTTTTACAACCCGCACCAGTGAGGGAGTAGCATGCGAGAACGTCTTTTTTGGTCTGCACCAGTGAGGGAGTAGTGTGGGTAGAACATCTTTTACAACCCGCACCGGTGCAGTGGTTAAATATTAACATTCAATTATACAGAACAAACAAATTATAGGACGGGTTATCCACATGTTACCACTCTCCTTCTAGCAAGGATATGGCTGATGCTTTTTCTTTTTTCAAAATAGAAACCACCGTCCCTAGTGGAAATCAAACTCAAAAACTTAGGGACACTGTTAGGAGATTGTTCCTCCTGCATTGGTATAAAATTTAACACAAAAGAATATAGGACTTACAGCTAATATCAAGTGTCTCTGATTCTTCGCTCTTTCCGACAGCATTGTGTACTTCACACTTAATAATGGAGTCATGTTGAGCCCTGGACACATTCACAAGATGCAGCTCAGTTACTAGATCTGTATCTACAAGTCGTTCGTTGATGTACCACTTGTACGTCACATCTGGAGGGTTTGCATCAGCGCTACACTTCAATCGAACGTCCATCCCTTCCATGAGCCTTGTGCTCCCGTCTATTACACTAACTGTAACCTGAAACAGACAAAATATGCTCATCATACTCAATTGGTAATTTTGTTTATTAGTTAATTGTTATTAGGAATTTAATTAGAAAATATGCTGTTGAATTTAGGATTATGGGACTCAGTAAAGGACAATTTAATTTTTTAGGATTGAGTATGGTTAAGGCAAAGGGAATTTTGAGGCCATAATGAAAAGGGAGACTGTAAGTATCACAATAACATTAAGGCAGTTTTCTCAATAAAATATTGTTTATGATATTTGCCTCTGAGTATCATATCTTTGGGGATAAGCTTGTAAGAATGTAATATGTCAGTACATAAAAAAAAAAAAAAAAAAAAAAAGAGTAAAAATAATTAAACAAATTACCTTAAGTGACAGCAATGTGTATGTATATGAATGTATACATTCTGTGCATACAGATCAATATATCGATGGCCACAGGGAATAACTTGGTAAGTTAAAAAATCTCATCTTTTAGGGTAGCTCTTTAATGGAGAATTTACGCGATTTTATGAGATGCCAAGAGACCCACAACTTTACAGGGCTGTGAGTTTGTGACTCCTTTACACTATCCACGAGTCTTAGGTGATAATCATAGTGCACTTAACTCATTTTAAATATTTTGTTGTACCGACTTGTTAAGTGGCGATATATTATAACATAATATAATAGTGGTATAGACATCCCCAGAGTTATCCTGTGATGTCTATTAACCCTTCAGACAGCAAAGTATTTAATAAAATGAATTAAGAACTTATAATGTTGTGTAGGAACTTACTTTTGGGGCGTACTTCACTTGTAGCTTGAGTTTTGCGCTTCGATAAGTTCTCTCTGCCTGGTTTTGAGCTTGACAAACAAAAGTCGTATTGTGGTGATCCTTTTTCGGAATTAACTTAAGAATTGACCTTGAATTGTACTTTTTTCTGTCAGGCGTTTCCTCAACTATATTTTCAATATTGTCTTTCAAAACATTTCCCAAACCGTCAATCCATGTTATCTAAAACAGATACAATATAAATATTAATTATCTAAAGAGAGTAATCAAAAAATTTTCAATCATTTCATGAAATATTACAATAAAGAAAAAGTTACATTTATGTCCAGTAATGTTTTATGAATCTTTTAAGTAGACAAACTAATTTTATAACAGTATAAAATATTCTCTGAGTTAAAATTTTAGTTAAGAGTATCCATTTTCATTTAATTTTATGTCTGTCTAATAACAGAAAATATAGATGGTGTTCAGATTTCCCTGTATGTAATGGTGTTCATTATGAAGCCTCAGGCTCTTTTTTTTCGCATTTTTTTGTGTATGCGCTTAGGTATTGGTCAAAAAAGTACAGGATATGCATCTTTTTGTAGGATTTGTAAATCCAAAACTACAGAAAAATGCTTATACACTTTCACAAATAAATTCACTTCACACACCCTATTATTTAGATATCATAAGTGTTTTTGCTTCCCTGTAGGATGAGATGAAGCTTGTTCAAATCGATAGCAATATAATTTAATTATCTGATGCCTTAGGATTTTTTTTAAAAATTTCTTTATTTACTTATTTATTTATTTTTTTTACGGCGCTTTGACAACTAGGCCATTTGCGCCGACATCCAGGGTGCAGCGAGGAATTTTCCCGAGCTGGGGATGAGAAAATTCATGCCTCCAGTGGGGATCGAACCCACCATCTCCCGCTTATGAATCTAAGGCGCTAGCCACTAGACCCCGGGAGACCCCCTTAGGAATATTATTGGAACAACTGAACTATCTTTTTTTTTTTTTGTTGTTGTTTGTGTTTTAAAAGGTTCCCCCTTCCTTTGCGCTATCGGTCAAAGGATTAATACCGCAAAACATAGACATATAATGTAGTTTTACCTCTGCTGGAGGCTTTCCTCCAAGAGAGACGCATTCCAGCTCGATCTCTCTGTCTTCAGTGGTGAGCAAGGAGGAACCTTGTAGGATCCTTGGAGGTTCTGGTGGCGTGTAGACCGTCAGCTGAGCAAACCTCGAACGGACTCCGTGCTCTCCATTAGGTCCAGGGCCCACTTGGCACTGATACTGGCCATCATCATCCAACGAAACCGGGTAGATTTCCAGCGAATAATCACCTAGAACAAAATTACAATTAATTAAGAACATATTAATTGGCAAAAAAAAAATAATCTCTGTTTTTCTGAATTCTTGGATTGAAATTCCGTTGAGTGCCATTTTTTAGATAATATTATTTAAAGTTCAATGAGCAGTAACTTATCTATTACTATTATTATTATACAGGGTGTCCCACATTGAGATGTCATAACATTGAGGATTTATTCTGAACCTGATTTATGGTTCAGGGATGCAGAAATGAGTGTCCTAGCTCAACATGTAGCAGAGCTATTCAAACATTTGTTTATTTTCAAATCTATTGGTTTTTTTCATGAAAAAACTGTGTTTTCCGGAATTCTGGTTAATGAGGACCATATTTTTAGAATCTACATTAAATTTCCAACAAGAAATACCCGTTATTGAAATGTTGTCATGTAAATTAAAAGCTATAGTAAGAGTCATATAGATGTGAACTATTGTTATTAGTATTTTCTTAAATCATTCAACATTTTCTTAATCAGCTATTTGTAGACTTAGAGGTTTGCCTCCGCCTAGAAAGTTGCCTCATTTAATAAGCTTTAAAATGGTACCTCGTTGTTTCAGAAAAAAAAAAAAATTAAGTCTAATTTTTTTTCTGTTTTCTAAGTCAAAACCAATAAATGTTCTTAAGCGCGAAGAAGCCATTCGGAACACATTATTTAATTTCACATGATTATGGTGATATCCCATCCTTCCCACACTCGGTAGACACACTTTTTGCTCTGATTAAGAAAATACTAATAACAATAGTTCGCATTTATATGAAGGGTGGTAACCTATAGATAACCCGTCCTAAAATTCATAGTTAATAGTAAATGGACGTTAAAATTTAATAATAATAACATTTATATGACTCTTGCTATAGCTTTTAATTTACATGACAACATTTCAATAACGGGTGTTTCTTATTGGAAATTAAATGTAGATTCTAAAAATATGGTCGTCATTTACAATACTTTAACCAGAATTCCGGAAACACAGTTTTTCATGAAAAAACCCAATAGATTTGAAAATAGACAAATGTTTGAATAGCTCTGCTACATGTTGAGCTAGGACGCTCATTTCTGCGTCCCTGAACTACAAATCAGATGCAGAATAAACCCTTAAAGTTATGACATCTCAATGTGGGATACCCTGTATATTGGTAAATGCCCCACATCTTTGGCTAATAACATACTATTGTGATGTAGGCACTGCATTAACACTTTTCCTGCCACCCAAATGTTGAAGTGCGGCCCAATGTGCCATTTTAATGTTTTCCCAGAAAACGATTTATATACACAAATAAACATATAACAATTCCAGTGAAGTCCATAGTCCATTTATTAAATACCTTCGTCATCGCTGCCAATCATGGTGTATCTATCAAAGCCTGGCAGATGCCTTAACTGCCCCAGTCCGAAGTCATCCTTGGTCCACTGGAGCTTGCCAACCTTGCCTAGTACTCGGCAAGGCAGCGTCACTCTGCTCCCAACGATGGTAGTCTGGTCTTGTGGCTCGATGGCGAACTTCTGCTCTCCCATGCAGCACGCCCAGCTTCCCGCCATCACAAGCAGCCAGACAAGTCCCATCATCCTTCCTGTTAAAAGAAGAAAACACCTATGAGTGGAATGAACAAAACAATCAAGGGGAGTATTTAACTTAGTATTGCTTTATTTTAGAATTATAATTTAGTCTGTCATGCAGGAGCTGCATAAGAAAGCGCATTTCTCATGAAGGTGATTAGTTTTCTGACGAATGTGCCTCAACTATAAATCAATAAAAAAAAAAAAAAATATCATTTTTTTCTAGCCATTTTTCTTAACTCGCTGACTGAAAAATCTAAACAAAATTATTTTTGATTAAATACTTACTTTTAGATCTTAGTTTTGAATGAATCTTTGTACCTTGTTTTGTTTAATGTGTTCAAAAATATGTATGTTGTTAACAGCTGAATTAATTACTAAATAAAATAATTTGGATCGAGAGTAATCCTTCCCTGGAATGATATTGCTCAATAACTTGTCCAATTGATTATTATGGGAATGAAAGTTATGAAGAGAACAAATTGTGGCCACTACCGTTCAAACACACACACACCCTTATAATATATATATATATATATATATATATATATATATATATATATATATATATATATATATATATATATATATATATATATATATATATAGGGGGCGAGGTTAGCTCAGTGGTAGAGCATTCGACTAATGAACGGGAGGACCAGGTTCACAACCCGCACTAAAGATTTTTTCTTCTAGTGCTGTCTTTCGAGGGTTGGATTTGGGGTCCCAGATCGTCCCTAGGCTCACCCAGCCTTTAATTAATTTAATTAATAATGGGTACATTGGGTGCTAATGACTCTAGCAGTCGAAACAGCCAAGGGGAAAATCAGGCGGCCGGAGCATAGTATTGACCACACTATCTCCCTAGTGTGCCGTATGGTCAAGAATCAGATACCTCTACAGTATCAGCCCCTCTGGGCCCTTGTGGCCTGCATGCCACAAACTAAAATTTTATATACATTTTAGTGGGGGTATTGATTTGTATGTAGGAGGCAGGAATAAGGAATATTTCAAAAATTCTTTCATCAGTGTAACCATAATTGCTACATTCATTTGATAAGTACAAAAATAAAATTTATTCAAAATCATATTGTGAATTATTTAAAGAAATTGAAGAAAGAAGAAAATCTGAATAAACATTCATTGAGATGCAAAAAAAACAAAACAAGAAAATAAAATTATCCATCAGTAAAATTAATAAACACTTTTCATTTAAATATCATCCAGATGTACCCCGAAGATCAAAACTAAGTTATAAAGGTATCTGTAAGTTGGAAATGTGATAAAAAATTCACCCAATCAAAAATAAAATAAAACCTTTAACTAAATTTTATTTTAAATTTTAACGTCCATTTATTATTAACTACAAATTTTAGGACGGGTTATCTATAGGTTACCACCCTTTTCTAGCCAGGATAGGGGTGATGCCTTTTCTTTTTTTCGAAAGAAAAGCCACCACCCCTAGTGGGAATCGAACCCACGACCTTTGGCACCGAGTGTTAAGTGCTCACGCCTTAACCCTCACGGCCATTGGGTCTCCCTTTAACTAAATAACTATGTTGAAATACAATGCCGTGATTATATTTTTACATATATGTATATTGGGGATCCATCACAGCTTTTACACAAAATAACAACATGAGAAAAGTACTGATAATAATAGGAGCATAATTATCAGCATACCAATCATGCTATAGTGAAAATATAATTTTACATTTAAGAACATTATGATAATCCACAAAAAAAAGAAATAATTTTAAAATTAGAATTACAAAAAGCATAACCCTAATGAAAACAATTAATAATACAGTAAGTAAGAAAACAGGTATAAATAAAATGGATTTTCTTTGATAATATATTAGTAAGAGTAGGTTATTTTTCAATTCTGAGACCCAAGACATTAATTACTCCAGTAAACCAGTATCAATAGATCAGCTGTTTTGCCTGTCAGCTGTTTGATCAATCATCTGTTTTGTCTATCAGCTGTTTGATCAATCAGCTGTTTGGTCCATCAGTTGTTTTTAGCAATTTCCTCCGAAGGAAAGTAGCTATTGAGGTTGGACTCATGACGGAATTTTTGAAAAATTTCTTCAAATCTTTATCGATCCTACCTAGTAGACACCGAAAATAAACTAAATCGGTTCATTAGAAGGGGGGGTTTACTCCGGACCCAAATTCCTAATATACTCATACCGGTCGTAATTTCTGCTGTATTGTAACGAAACGCGGTATACGTCGTGGGTAACTCATGAGAAAGAAGTGTTGTAAAAATGAGCTGAATCGGTCAATCGGAAAGCGGTGGTTTAATTTGTAATATATTTGAATAGAAAAGCCGGCAGACGTAGGTTCACAAAGCCGCCGCAAGGAGCGCTTTCTACCACTAGAGTGACTGTATCCTGTTCCTGCGTTAGATCAAAATACGATAATATGAGGATTTTTGTATTTATTACGTAGTGTAGTAGGTACCATGTGTAAACATAACTCTGGAAGCAGATTAATAATTGATCAGTTACTCATTACAAAATGAGAACTATTCACGTTTTTATTTTATTCATGTAGGATATTTTAAGCAAATTGTTCTGGAAAGCAGTCTACACTACCCAAATTCTGAGGAAAGTGCTTAGTTATGCAGCTCCTGCGTGACGGACTTTTTAGAAACAGATTGCATGATTATATTATTATCCTTCCATATTGGCTTAATTAGTTTGCTTCTGGTATTTAAAGTCAAATTCCCCATTTTTAAAAAAAAATCCAAAGTTTTGTACAGCACTTCTATTTTGAAATGACTTGTAATCAATATGTGTAATATGGATATTTTTAAAAATGTTTACAAATTTTCTGGATTTATGATATTATAATAAATTTAAGTGTCTGAATGAAAGCACAAAACACGCCGAAAAAGGCAAATAAAGAAAATATATATGAAAATGGAGAGTATTTATTTGACCTCTCAACAAAACTACACAAATTATAGTGCATTTGATAATTTAATGAATTTATATATATATATATATATATATATATATATATATATATATATATATATATATATATATATATATATAATTTTCTAGTATTCAGTATTTAATGTGAAAGCTTGAAGGGCCTCTAGGAGGAAGGAGTGCTTTAGGCAATGTAGATGGAGAGTGAATTGAGATTGATGAACTCTTCTTGACGTTCGACTTTAAAGAATAGTGGGGCTAGAATTGGCCCCTCAGCAACTCCATCTGGAGTTGATCCCTCACAACCAAAAGCGGGTGAAATAAACAGACCAACCGTCGAAATCTCGGTATATATCTAAAACTCCAAGCAACTATGTCTTCAATGGTAATTTCTAATATGCCTCATCGAATAGTACAGAATAAATACTTGCAAAACTTCATGCACCATTCATTATCTTCGACTAAACGCATTAAATAAGCCTGAACACATTTTATAAAAAATGTGTTTACAATTTATTAAGGTCTTAAATGATTGTCTTCCACGTATCATGTTTTCAAGATATTTAAGAAAGTATACCATGAATGAAAAAGTTCGGAGTTGTAAGCAATGGTTGCAGAAAAGAAATAAATTTATCCATATCCGCAGGGCCGCCACATGGGGGGGGGGGGGGGGACAGCCGGGCCTCGCTAAGTGGAAAAAATGTATAGGTTATGAGCTTGTAAAAAGAATGGGGTTTAGAAATATAGACGGGCGTAGCCTATATTTATTGGAATGGGATCTATATTTTTTTTAATGTACATAAACGACAAAACAAGTGCAGTCCCAGAATAGTATATTTCATAAGGAGTCGTAATAAAACTACAAGTACCGAAAGTGAACTTTACTGCACCGGTTGTCGGCTTTTATTCTCATTTCGCTCAAAACTCAAGATGAAAATAATTCTAAAATGTCCAAAGTCCTATAGCAAAGTACTAGAATTTTCAGTCTGGAGAAGTGGGGGCCCGTGATCTTGTCCCGGGCCCGGCTCTGAGAAGTGGGGGCCCGTGATCTTGTCCCGGGCCCGGCTCTGAGATGTGGCGGCCCTGCATATCCATCTCCTGAATGAATAAAGAGATGAACCAACATATTATCACAATTTGGATCTATTTCCTTCATTTTGTCCACTAATTTAAGTTATGCAGGATCTCTATTGTGATAATCATCATCTTTTACAATCCACAAGCATGGTTCTAGTTTATAAATTTTGAGGAAATCACCAAGAACATTATTTCTAAACTGATTTGCCAAAGAAATGAATATAAAGCCTCAACGGTAAAATAAATAAATAAAACTGAGACCTGGATCAGGTACGCCTGACAACCGCCACACACACATCAGGTCTACTCGCCTGTCAGGTGGAACAAAACGAATTTTGATCAGGCGTCAGGTCGCCTGAGAGCCTAGTTATTTCCCCCACACACTATCAGGTGTACCTGATAGTATATGGCCGTCCTAAAACTTATCGAGATATTAAAGAAAATATACGAAAATCTCTAAACTGTTTATGTATTTTTAGAAACTTTTTATTTTCTAATACTTACTCACCACCAAACGTAATAAAAATTGTTATTTCTTCTATTAAATAAATGGGGTAAATTTCAAACATCTTGAAAAATTTACAACTCAATTCGCCGTTTTGGACTAAGATAAACGAATATTCTAGAAAAATTCAATCAAACCAATCCGATTTCTTTCCCCTTTTAATTATTCTGTCATACAAAAAGAAACAGATTATTTCCTTCAAAGGTGATTAAATATAGTGATTTTCTGACCGGGATCATTGCCAACTGCAATAAGGGCCTTTGAAGGCGCATATCGTCCCAAAGGGAGTTGGTGGGGGAAGGGTTGGGATCCATAGATAGCCTAAATCAAGCATAAAGGTGCTTGCATGCGGCGGCCCACGATAAATGGCGGCTGTTTATTGAAATGAAGTGGGGATGTAAATTGGGGAAAGTGCGGGGGGGGGGGGGGGAGGCTCATCTCCATATTGGACGAATATCGCCCCCTCCATAGCATTTTCTTGGCAACTATACAAATTACACAAGCAATAATATTTGGCTGTAATAATTTTTATTTACATTTACAGTAGAAGAAGTATTAAAAAAAATAATAAAATGGTACTTACGTATTAGTTCCACCACATCTAGACCAGAGATCTGGGTTATCAGCGCAGGCGCAGAAGTCAATTGAATTTTTGCCAATATGGCTACAGAAAGACAATTTATGTATATTATCAACGAGTTTGGTTGACTAGTGTTTCGACATAACCTTGAGCGAGCGGAAACGCATAGCACTTATGTTAATGGAATAATTGCCATGAATTTCCGCTCGCTCAAGGTTATATCGAAACTCTAGTCAATCCAACTCGTTGATAATATAGATCACTGGGTTTTCGGTGGGAAATGGGCCGATATAGAATTTAACATGTCTTCAAGACAGTCTTTATACTCCTTGCTATTATATTGTTGCCATATGAAACACGGCGGCCATATTGCTCGAAATAAAGGCCATATTGCCCAAAATTCCAATGAGTAATACGCCTGCGCTGATAACCCAGATCTCTGACCTAGATGTGGTGAAGCTAATTCGTAAGTACAAAATAAATAAACAAACAAAAAACAACACACATGAGCAGTTTTGGGGGTTTTCGAATAGTTTATCAAATCGTGGTAAGTGGGAAGTTCACCGTTCCAAACAGTAATCAAGTTGCTATAAATGGAGGTCCAGGTCTACATTTCGATAGGGACTATAGCCCGTTCAGATAGACGCTCTAAAGTTCGACTGCGCATGCGCAAACTTGTGAGGGAAATTTCCTTTTAAAATAAAAATTTTAATTTACATATGTTTATTATAATTAGTTTATAATACCAAACGGGTGAAGAATAACCCTTCAAAACTTTTTCAAAATATCCATTTATTCTCCCATCACTACGTTTCGGACACCCAGGTCCATCTTCAGGCAATCATGTCCTAGTCATACAATAACCATGTCCTAGTCATACAATAAATAAACATGATTCCTGTAAGGAACCAAGTCAAAAATTCCTTACTTTAATTGACTTGGTTCCTTACAGGAATCATGTTTATTTATTGTATGACTAGGACATGGTTATTGTATGACTAGGACATGATTGCCTGAAGATGGACCTGGGTGTCCGAAACGTAGTGATGGGAGAATAAATGGATATTTTGAAAAAGTTTTGAAGGGTTATTCTTCACCCGTTTGGTATTATTAATTAATACCCTTCATTTAGTAATCATTATAATTAGTTTATATAAAGGTGCTCCTCCTCGAGGTAAATCGCGTCGAATCTCTTTGTAGTTACGTGCTACCAGGTATATTTAATGTCCTACGTGAATAAAGTGAATTAATAAATATATGAATAGTATGAAATTTATGCTAGATACCCTAGCAGTCGAAGCGCAAAAAAAAAAAAATGTAACAAAAAAAATAATAATAAAAAATAAATAAAAAACAATCCATGAAACAAAAAAAAAAAATTAAATGTTTTTATTTTTTAAATGTGTAATTGTAGTGCCAAAATGATGACTGCTGTCGTCAAATAGGCCAGAATTGTCTTGCGGCATGTTATTTCTAAGAACGCGTTCGTTTTGTCTATATTTTACTGTTAGTTGTGTATTGCAGATGTTGATCTATCAGTCTTCGTCATTATATATGACATAGAATATATATTAAAATATTTCGATTAACTCTTTTTACACCTTTGAATTATTCTTTGTTAAGTGGGTACGTCATATTTAAATAAATATCGATATTGACCGTGTAAAGTAGTTTTAAGTCAAGGCTTCTAAAACACAGAAATATAAATATTTAGACTGCAATATATACTTACTTGACTGCAAATTTTTCGGATACCCAGTAAACACATATGCTTCATGCGGAGAGCACTTATTGAATAAACGAAAAGATACCTAAAGCAATTGTGCTACTTTTCGAGGACACCAGAAATATGCATTACTCAATAAATTATTTGACGCAAAAGTAACACGCACCAAAAATGAACTCTGTGCAAACACGAAGAGTAACTTGACAAAATAAAATATTCAATAAATACTCATAACTAAGATATTTCTTTCATTGATTTTTTTTTTTTTTTTTTTTTTTTTTTGCGAACAGAGCTAAATATTTCATATCAACATATCTATATAAATGAACATATATATAAAATTCAGCTGTTTGTCTGTCTGTTTCTTATACAAATCCACACCGTTTGACCGATTTTGACCAAACTTGGCACACAGGTATGTGTTTTTTTTTATTCTTTTTGAACATTGTGTGTTTCTTGTGTCATCTGATTAATGTGTACAGTTATTATTATTATTATTATTAATGTAACTAAGATATGATCAGCACTCCCTGAAGTTATTACGGGGGCGTTGACAAGTAAACTTTTGAGCGTAGCCATATCATTAGAAAGTTTCAAACTCTGCTAACTTATTCCTAAGAAGTAAGGGCCATTCTTCACTGTTCCATCTTCATAAATTTCTTTGACGCTTAATTTTAAATTAACCCTACCCAGTTTAATTGTCAGCTTATCTCTGGTTATTAATCTTAAAACATATTTTATTCATTACAAAGCATATTACTTTACGTGCTTCGGCAAGATATGACTTTTAATTTAGCTAGATATTGTTAATTCTTTAGAACCCTTTTTTTTATCCTTCCTGAGATATTCATATTAATTTTTTTTTGGAGTGAATAAATGCTGTTAACTTTAATGAGTATTTATTAAAATATTTAGAATCTTTCTCAATGAAAGCTTTAGGAAATTGTCCTCAAATAATAAAAAATCGAATTTGATTTGAAAAGCCTGAGTAAAAACGCTTATTACAAATGTACATATTAAAAGATGGTTGTTTATCACATAGTAAATCTCCGTACAGAACTTCCAGATTTTTTATCCATACATTGGGGGGAGGGGAAAGGAAGCGCGCTTAATCGAGTATTAAGTGGATGAATTACGAAAATTCTTCAGTAATGCGGCTCCTGCGTTCCGAACGTTTTTTGTATTAAAAGTATTTCTTTATCTGCTGATATTGTTAACTTTGTCTTTAATACACAATTATTTACCCCCTAGCGTTTATTTTTTTATTAAAGACTTATTAAAGGTGGTATTTTGTTCACTTTTCGTTTTCTTTTTTACTTCAATGGAAACCAGTTGAAAACTGGGAAACTAGTTCATCCCAATTATAAAGTAGCTTTCCTTGTAAAGGAATTATTTACGAATCGTTGTAAATTTGTTAAATGGTGTAAGGAAAACTTATAGAAGTTAAATAAGGTTATATTAAAATAAAAAAAAATATATATATATATATTCAAACACACTTCACCCAGTAATTGGATTCGTAAAAAGTGCCAGCCTCTAATTTGAAAAGAATCAATTTTATTTATTTATCCTGAAGGAGTTCAAAGGATGCTTATTGGAAAAGGCTCTGTTCGACTCTTTTACAGCAGGACAAAGGGGAAGTTAAAATAAAACTGAAAATATTTTTCTTTTCAGTTATTTTATCTTTTTTATAAAAGAGAATTCCAAAGCTTCCTCCTAATAGGCGATCATGCAGGTATTATTTGATGGTCAAAGAATTACTCTTATAGAATATTTCTATACTCTTATCAGACTTTTTATTTCTATGCTCTTATCAGACTTTCTATTTCTATAATTTTATCAGACTTTCTATTTGTATACTCTTATCAAACTTTCTATTTCTATACTCTTATCAGACTTTCTATTTCTATAATTTTATCAGACTTTCTATTTGTGTACTCTTATCAGAATTCTATTTCTATGCCATTATCAGTCTTTTGTATTTCCATAATCTTATCAGATTTATGTTGGTTTGTAGAGAAAGTGTTTATTAATGGAAAAGTGATTTTGACCTAATAAGGCCAGCTCTTTAAACTCCGAAAACGCACAAATCCGAAGAGCGGGCGTTGCCTCCATCTGAGCCATGGAAAGGCGTGTTAATTAGACCAATTCCTGCCAAAAGACACTAACGACCTCTATTCACATCTCTCCTAATCCCTAAATCAACATCTCCAGTGGAGATTGGTGGCTTTTCTTTAAAGGGCTCTGCAACGTCAAAGTTTGGAAGAAATTAAAAAAAGCCCGACTAGCATTGACTGGGTCGTCAGAGGGCGTTTTCTTATAATCCTTATTCCTGGTGAGATTAGAAAACCTTCAAATGGGGATAGGTAATCTTGTTTTTTAACGTTCTTGTTATTTTCGCGGGACAGCCTTCATTGATAAACTAATTTTACTCTTAAACAAACTTAAACAACTACTCCAGTGTAATCTCCAAGCAGAGAGAAATAATATACGCCTCCGCAATCCCCCCTACTCGGCTTTCGCAAGTTCTTCAGAAAAGCCATAGAGACAAACATGAATTAATACAAACTCATTTTCCCTCCTTAGTTTTGACCAACCCACTTACCGCTAAAAGGAATATAAAATAACAAGGACCAATAAAAATCTGAAACAAACGTTTACGCTTGAATCCGCATCTCTCACATGAGAATCCATTGCGATAGCCAGTAGACCACGGGATCTATTTATTCCTATATATCCCGCCTGCCGCTGGTTGAGTTTTTCATTTCAGGGGCCTTTGAAAAACTTCCATGCTGCACATCTTGGGTGTTTTTAGGAAGGGTGACAACTAATAGATAAACCGGTGCTAATGTCGTAGTTGTCGAAACGCCGTAAAAAAAAAAAAAAAAAAAAAAAAAAAATCGAGAAAAAAGTAAAAATGTGAAATGAAATCTCAAAGCGAAGCAAGATCTTAGGCGCCGCTAACTAATAGTATCCTAAGCGGACACTAATCCATTTAAGCACCGATTTATCAGTGTGAAATCGCCCTATCAAATCACTTAAGAACCGCATTTGTATGACATTTTATAAGCTTTCCAATAGATGCTTTACATATACTACGACTTTT
This sequence comes from Gonocerus acuteangulatus, assembly GCA_946811695.1. Lineage (NCBI taxonomy): Eukaryota > Metazoa > Arthropoda > Insecta > Hemiptera > Coreidae > Gonocerus > Gonocerus acuteangulatus. The sequence goes on along the minus strand of OX328129.1, from coordinate 58,142,185 downwards.
GTGAAACATATATATCTTTGCAGTAACAAATTCGGAAATGTGATGACGGAGAGAGAGGGAAACAGGGGAGCAGACTAAGTTAGAGAGAGAGGAAAACAGGGGAGCAGACTAAGTTAGAGAGAGAGGGAAAGAGGTTGAGAGCGAAAAGAGGTGGGAGAAATGTTTCCCCACCTATTTTCCTTTGCTTTTGTTGTTATCATTCCACCCTCTGTGAGACCCAAAAGCAAAGGTTGTAATTATGTGATCCGTTGAAGAGGTCCACTTCTGATCAAGCTTTCAGCTGGCTTTCAACATCAAAGCGCACTTCGGGTAAAGCTGAAGCTGATAGATGGCTTAAAATTCTCAATTAATACCCTTTTAAAATGAGGCCTACATAATTTCATTTGAATTTTAATTTAGACACATTTTTCGAAGGACTGTCCTACTTTTTCCCCAGGTGCACAAATATGATTTCGAAAATGGACACTCTGAATCATTCTGAAGACAAAACATTAGCTGTTTCTATTCTAAGCTTTACAATCGATACTAAGGATAAGAAATGAAATGTGATAAGGTGACGCAGTTCCTACTATAGCCCGTTCAGTTAGATGGAAAGTTTAAATCCCGCATGCGCGACATTTTGAGGGAAATATTCCCCGCAATTCTGCCTTTCCATTACTATTTCAACGAACAACACTCTCCTTGGAACTCAATAAAAACTGATTATGCCTCGTTTAGGACCAGGGAAGGCTTTGAGAGGTCACACAAGGGAGATAAGAGAAAACAATTTAAACTATAGCCAGTTCAAATAGATGGACGGAATGGGCGGGGCCTCCTCCCTTTTATAACCTTAATAGTTTTCAACCGTTACCCCAGTCGCTTCGCTTGTGGAATCGGACACGTTATACTTTGAATTTTTTTCAGCCTGGTCTGGCCTCTCAAAGACTTTCCTGCTCCTAAACGAGACATAATCAGTTTTTATAGCGATTCACGTTAAGTGTTGCAAATGGCGGTACAGAAGGGAAAAATTCCCGCTTAGATGTTCACCCATGCGCAATTAAACTCCTGGATTTATCTGGATAGGCTATAGTTTGAATGACCGAAATCTAAACAACCCTAAGGCAACTTAGAAAATCCCTACACAATAACCAATTGCCAATGATTAAAGCATATTAAATCTTTAAATTCTACCTGTTTAGTAGGTCCAATCCGTGACAAGCCCTGAGATGTACTGACCCCGATCAGGGTTGGAAGACAGAGTGACTTGTTCAGGGAATCCATGTCCAGACGGCTGACAGCGAGTTTTTGTCTATACCTAGGGTTCACTGTTTCCTACGCATCCACAATAGTCTCTGCTCCCGAAGGGTCTGCGATGGTGAGACAATGACAGTCTAGGAGCGACATATGGCGAACATCTTTCCCTTCTGGCATTCCGTTGGGAACCCTCAGGCTTGTCAAGGGCGTTGTTTGCTGCTTTGAGTCATTTCGGTATGGGCTGCATTTAAATAGATCATCCATCCCAGATACAATCGTGATCTCTCAGTGGCCTAACGCTAAGGATTCTCATGCGGAAATACGGGTTTCGGTTTCGACTGCACGAGGTCTGTCATCTATGGCCCCACAATAATATTTTTTCTCATATATCTTCCATGTACAGACTGCGATCGGATACATTTTTATTATATCTATACTTATAAAAAAAAAAAAAAAAAAAAAAAAAAAAATGTGACGGATCGCTGTCCTTACACGGAAGATAATATGCAGATGTCCAGCACTTGCTGTTAATAGATATCTGCATTTCGGTGCAGACTTCATCGACGATCCTAGAAGGTTACCTGAATTGAACCTTAATTCTATCCTAAGGTTCATGACTGATATGGGTCTGTTGGTTTAACAGTCCGGCATGTCGGGTGGCACAATAGGCCTTTAGGCGTCGGTGCAGTTCTTTCCGGGTTTTCTCCGGGCACCCGATCCTAATTCTAATTCTACACGGAAGATATATGAGAAAAACTATTATTGAAGGCCTTTACCAACGCAATAGCACCCAAAAAAATGATTTTTAGATTTTTTTCTGTTTGTCTGTGCGTTTGTTTACGTTGATCTCTTCAACGTAAACAAACGCACTAAGTCTTATCCGATTTAGATGCGGGTTTCACTAATATATTGTAGTAAGCTTCGCTTAACATGTAGTGTTTGTTTCATGTCGATCGGTTCAGAATAATAAAAAAATATGCCAAAGTAAAGAATCACGTCGAAGATTTGATGTTTTTCGCTCGGTCAGCTTTATGTGGCTCTGTCTCGTGTTAGCAATCCGTGCAGCTTTTATGCGTTGAATTCTGATGGCTATACATCTAATATCGTATACAGAGAAACATTAGGGTAAAGTAGATTTTTAAAAAAAATACCCAAATATAAATCCGAAGTGCTAGTATACAGATAAGTTTAATAATAACTGTTAAGTTCAGATTGCTAGGACATATTATAAATGTCGTATATTCTTCAATATTTATGATTGAAATATTTATTCATTTTAAACGATTCTTTTTTCATGATAAGATTTGACAAATAATAGTAATCTGCTTTGTTAATAATGATAAATGTTATTAATTTATTAATTGAGTTTTGTTCGCAATGTTCAAGCTAGTGAAAAAAAAAGAAGAATATTTTGTGCTACTTAAATTATTATGATAAAATAAACGGCCATGCCTCAGGAGTACAGAGGTATGAAACAAATAAGATGTGGTAAATAAATTAAATAAAAATAATAAAAACCTAAAACATGATAAAATATGAGTCATATGATATGTTGAATAAACAGGACAACTAAAGTCCAGGAAGATGTCAAAATTTTTTTTTTTATAAAAGGGGCAGCTAACACAGCGTTGGCAAAAAACCATACAAGACCTATTGGTAGGGGGAGTTAGGATTTCCATTGACAGGAGGTGTGATTTATAATTCGGAGACAAATAGCCATACTGAGGGGTGCCATATTTCATTGCTGCTTCGTTCTCGTTCACAAGTCTAGAATGGAGGGAGGGGGTTTCTCTTAGGGGTGAAGGATGCTTCCGTCATAATCCATGCTCCAATGGTGTGGAAGTCCTGGTGTCAGCTTGGTGAAGGTATATTTCTGCAGAAACTGGAGTATAAGCACTCTTCGAAGGAATGTAGTAAGCATAATAATTCTCCTACACTTCCACGGTATTTGAAAGGGTCGGGACAAAATAGTGCCAAGCAACATTTTTAACAAAACTTAACTGTAGCTGCTATATGTTGGATATTATGTGGGACTATAAGTCTATGACGCAAAGGCTACTAAAATATGACTACAAGCTCTGTATGCTACTTAATCTTGTTGCGCCATCTCAACTGACAGTCCCACATAATATCCAACATATAGCGACAAAGTTAAGTATTGTTAAAAATGTTGCTTGGCACTATTTTGCCCCGACCCATTCATTTCTAAAGTGACACAACTCAAAAATCGGGTTAATTCACACCGTCATAGTTATGACTATGAAAGACATGGTAAATATATTTTTATCAACCATCAAAACTTCACAGCTTGTACACCAGAGGGCACTTGTGTCACTCTTTCTGTCGTAATCCTAAGGCTCCTACATAGGCAAAAGTGACACATTTTCAGTTGAGTTTTATTTTGAGTTGTGTCACTTTAGAAATTCTAGTGCGATATAATGGTTTAAAGAACTTGAGTTGTGGACGTCTCGATGTCCATATCACGACTTCCTGAAAGGATAGTTTACCCGACCCTTCATCGAACACACGTTCTTATTCCTGGTCCCGATCTCCCCCTGCCACTGGTCTGCCGTCACGTCGACAGTTTTTTGTTGGACCGTCAACCTACTGCTCAGTTTATTATTGTTCTTCGTTCTCGATCTACCGAAATCGGTTGGAAATCCCTCCCAATCTTCCTGCCCGGTCGCCATCCCAAATAGTGACAAGAAGCCAGATTTTCACCATCCGATTTCAGGTCCCGATATCGGGTCGTGTAAACTAGCACACAACCAAATCCGATTGCCTTTAAGCATTTAACTATACAGATATTCAAGTTGCACTCGTGAAAAAACTTTAGACTTTTTTTTTCTTGAAATCGACATCGATCCTACCTTCTAGGTGTCATATTTGATTTCATGACTTTTATTAAAATTTATATATATACAGGGTGTCCCGTAAATGTGTAGTCATATTGAGAGGGGTGATAGAGGACCCTTAGGGGAACAAAAAATGTTCTATGACGATTTCCCGAATTCTCGCCCATAAGGGAGAAAACGTTGTTTTATTGTTTTATCGAGACAAACATGGTTTTTAGAAACATAATCGTTGTAGCTCCGTCCCAGGTGGTACTACTAGAAAGGGAGTGAAACCAATCGAAAGCTGAGTAAATGTACTATAAGACTAGTTGGGAGTAAACGTAAAAATGAATGAATGTAAGTATGTATATCTTACAAAAAAAGGCAATTCTAAATTTCCTGACATTTTATTGATATTTCTTTCCAGCGTTACTCCTCAATGGACAGGATCTGAGATTTCCGGGTTTCAGAAAAACTTCCTCATTTAACCAGCTTTCCATTCATGTATCACAACCCTGTGTTATTGAAGTATTTGAACGGTTTAAGTACAAAAGTTTAAAAAAAAAACATGGATCTGTGAAAAGAAAATTATATTTTTTTCTTCAGTTTATTCAAAAAGCTGAAGGGAAATATTTATTTTTATAAATGTTTACATAAATATTAAGTAAATATTTACTTAAAACAATAAAAAAAAATTACTTCCACGGATATAAAAAAAATCTTAACACAGTAAATAAATAAAATACACATTTATTTTGAATTTATTAATTCGGGTAACTAATTCTGGGTCCAGGAGGCGGCCATTAAGGAACCCCAACCATACATTAACCTCAAAAAATATTATTTTTACCCAGATCACGCATTTGAACACATTTTTACAGATATATATTTATTTATATATATATCTTATATTTAGAAAACAAATGCTTTACCTTAAATTAATACTGATGGCTACGGTTGTGAAACTCACTGGGATTCTGAGCCCATGCGTTTTTGTTGTGGTAATTAAAAATTCTATCCCTCATAAATAATATGTACATAGTCCTGTAAAAATGTGTTCAAATGCGTGATATAGGTAAAAATAGTAATTTTTGAGATTAATGTATGGTTGGGGTTCCTTAATGGCCGCCTCCTGGACCCAGTATTAGTTACCTGAATTAATAAATTCAAAATAAATGTGTATTTTATTTATTTACTGTTTTAAGATTTTTTTTATATCCGTGGAAGTAATTTTTTTTATTCTTTTAAGTAAATATTTACTTGATATGTATGTAAACATTTATAAAAAAAATATTTCCCTTCAGCTTTTTGAATAAATTGAAGAAAAAAAATAATTTTCTTTTCACAGATCCATGTTTTTTTAAAAACTTTTGTTCTTAAATCGTTCAAATACTTCAATAACACAGGGTTGTGATACATGAATGGAAAGCTGGTTAAATGAGAAAGTTTTTCTGAAACCCGGAAATCTCAGATCTTGCTTATTGAGGAGTAACGCTGGAAAGAAATATCAATAAAATGTCAGGAAATTTAGAATTGCCTTCTTTTGGTAAGATATACATACTTACATTCATTCATTTTTACGTTTACTCTCAACTAGTCTTATAGTAAATGTACTCAGCTTTCGATTGGTTTCACACCCTTTTTAGTAGTACCACCTGGGACGGAGCTACAACGATTATTCTTCTAAAAAGTACGTTTGTCTCGAAAAAACAATAAAACGACGTTTTCTCCCTTATGGGCGAGAATTCGGGAAATCGTCATAGAACATTTGTTATTCCCCTAAGGGTCCTTTATCACCCCTCACAATATGACTAGACATTTACGGGACACCCTGTATATATATATATATATATATATATATATATATATATATGTATATATATAATTTTTCCTCTTCTCTTGACAGACAAAATTTTCTTATACATAGTAGGCTTCATCTAATAACTTCGTCCAAAACAAACAAAAAATAAATTAAAACTTTTCTAATTTTTTTTTTATATCTTTATTTGCCAATTATACAATACACAAAGTATTTTTTATAATTATTATGTTCATGATTAGATGACTAGAAGGACCGATGGGAAATAAGCCCATTGGCCAAAACTTAAAATCTTAAGGGAACAACAATCACCAGCCTTCTGTACGAGACCAGCCATTGCTGGTGATTGTTCCCTTAAGATCTTAAAAAAACTTTTATTTTATTTTTTGTTTGTTTTGGGCTAAGTTATTAGATGACGACTACTATGTATAAGAAAAGTTTGCCTGTGAAGAGAGGCCAAGTTTGCCAGAAACTAGACGACATGAATAAAATGGTTTAAATGAAATTTTGAAGCAATTTTGTGACATATAAGGCCTTTATTAAAAGAAGAGGAAAAATATATGTGGAAGAGGTCAAGTTACGAGAGAGTATATATATATATATATATATATATATATATATATATATATAAAGATTGTATTATAATCATTGATGCGCGGTCATAAGGGCTTAAGTCAAAAATATGAATTTTTCAGGAGAGCAAAAGCAAAGTTCCTTAACACCAGGAAGGAAGGTATAAACTTGACTTAAGGCTATAATATCAATTGGTACAGTTAACCCATTTTTAAAGTTTGGCTTAAGACCTTAATAACAACGGTTGTTGTGATTTTGTGCTATAATACTAACTCATAATCTCTAAATGCTCAAAAAATGACTTAATCCCTTATGACCACGTATCAAAGATACCTATATCCTTTTAGACAAAGTATATTTGTGTCTAAATTCGTCAAAATCAGGCCATTTTTGTGGACAGCAGAGTGTTAACAGACATACACGTACATATGTACGCATGTATATGTAACGCATATACGCACATATTTGCTTAGGGGCGGTGGAACGTCGACATTTGTTATCTTCACTTTCGGATTTCGTCTTTAAGTCCACCTAATAATAGAGTTCCAGCGTAATAGAGCTCCTCATAAGCTAGTTTTCTCCCAACAGGGAAGGAGGAAAAACGCTATAAACCTTACACATTTGATGTGCATTATGAAAATGCGGCATATTGATGAATTTAGTGGATTAGGGTTTGTTTTTATTCAACAGAGCCCATTGTCCGTCGAAACCAAACCACTTTAAGTTAATCCCCTTTGGAATAGTTTGTCCTCCCTTGTCCCATTCACTACTCTGGCAGATGTCCAACTGTGTGTATTTGTTCCTGAATACTGGATGGAGGCCGACTGTTCACGATTTGAGCCGAACTGGATAACTAACCCTGACAGCCCAATCCCGGACACAGCATTAGCCACTGCTCCGCTAATGGAGGACTTCAGACCTGTCTCCCTTAGCTATGGGAATCTAATAGACAATTCTAGTAACCTTACTCTCGTCGGATTTAGGTCAGTACTTGGGCAGATACCAATACTAATTTAATATGTACATTATTTATTTAATTTCGGGCACCCCAACAAAGACGTTATCATTTGATTAGTTAAAATAAAAATACAATTCATTCATGAAAAAAAAAAAAAATCAGAGAAGAAGTGAAAAGTAATACAAGAAAACAATGTAAGTACTCGAATAGTAGTCATTTTAAAAATAAAATGATATATATATATATATATATATATATATATATATATATATATATATATATATATATGTGTATATATTATATCTTTTCACACATAAACTTCTGACATCAAACTTTTTATAAACATTTTTTTCACTTTGATCTACACTTCAAACTTTCGTTAAGTTTGAATATTTATTTATTGCGTGTTCGGCATCTTTTGCGACAAGACAAAGGACAGTATTACCTGAACTAGGAAACCAGATGGGTTAATATTGTTATATGTGTAAATGCATGTACTCAAGTTTTGGGTGAAATATTTGACGCATTCATAGACCCAATGACACCCAATTTTCTGTGGTAGTGAATTGTTTTGGAGTGAAGTGAAAAACAAAACAAAAAAACATTATAATTATTAATTATTCTTCAACTGACCCTTTTCTAAATATTCTTATCTTCGTGGACGGCGGAAGGTCAACAAATAAAATCTTCAACACTCAGTATCACCAACTTTATTTCATCCCTACATGTTTCACACCTTTATTGGTGCCTCTTCAGGGGAAAAAATTACAAAAATAAAACTTACAGCCTACACCTGAGGAGGATAACCTTCCACCAGTACGGCCACGTCTAGAATGAAACATTCTGCCCGTACTGGTGGAAGGTTATCCTCCTCAGGTGTAGGCTGTAAGTTTTATTTTTGTAATTTTTTCCCCTGAAGAGGCACCAATAAAGGTGTGAAACATGTAGGGATGAAATAAAGTTGGTGATACTGAGTGTTGAAGATTTTATTTGTTGACCTTCCGCCGTCCACGAAGATAAGAATTGTAATTATTATATTAATCGAGATAGTATAAATGCATTTTTTTTTCTCAAAATATTATGCACTCGGTTCCATTTTTCCAAGATAGTCAGCATTATTGATATTTTTTAACATATTTTAGAGCTACTACATTCCCCAGATTTAAGTAGGCAACAATTTTCTGCATAGTTAAATTTCCTTCTAAAAAAAGTCAAATTTACACATTGACTTCTTATAGGGCTGAAGAGAATTCACAGAACATGCAAATAACAATGTTAGATGATACGAAATATTTACTGACTTCCTAAAAGACACGTACAATTTTATAAATTTAAAATAAACAACATGAAAATGCACTTGAGCATTTTCTGCCTGCCCTGTAACGAATGTTAAGAAAAAGCATGCAGTTTCCCATGGCCTCGTCAGAATTTCGCGAAAAACCTATGAATAAGGGAATTACATCCGAGGAAAGTGAATAATTATTTATTCGCCAACCTTATTTATTATTTATTGTTATATTCGTGGGACAATCTGAAAACTTGATGGTGATTTGGAAAGCTTAGAATAGAAATTCGTAATATTTCGTCTTCAATGGAACGAAATCAATACCAATAAAACTTTACACACCGAATTTCAACCTTAACTTTTTAATTTATTTTACGAGCTCCGCAACGATGATGGGTTTGCTCTTTTTAAAATGCACATTTATGAGTTCACAAGTATCAGTAACTTATAGAACTAAATACAACAAAAATATTAAGAGAACATAAAAGAAAATTTAGTAGATTTGTGTACAGAATTAAGGTCTAAACATTATTTACAGCATTGCTAGTTACACTATAGTTAATATCTCTAAATAACATAGGATTAATGGCCAAGTAAAATTTAATAATATTTAATTATTGTTATTACGTTTATTCGGATAGAAGACTATATTTCCTCTTCAGGCGGTCCTTTTGAAATTTAGGCTTAAAAAGTTTCTCTACGGCATTTATTAGGCTTTAAAAGGGTTACCTTCCACTTACTACGATTTCTTAATAAAATATAATATAAATATAAAAGGTTTCTAGATATTCATCAAACAAATATACAAAAAGCTCAATATCTCTTATGTCAGTTATTTAAATTATTTTTTTTTTATTATATACACACTTCACCAAACGTTACGAAAATTTATGGATCACTTTCCTTAAATTTGGAGCATTTGTATAAAAATATCAAGCCCTTTCCTCATTTTTAAAAGAAATTCTAGTTTTTTAACATTTCTTTTCCAGTGTAACCAGAAGGTCACTAAATAAATGTCAAAATTAACACAATTGTCATTTATTTATACAATGGAGTACCAGCTCGCTTTATTTATACTAAAGTCCGTCACGCAGGACCTGCATAACTAAGCACTTTCCTCAGAATTTGGGTTGTGTAGACTGCTTTCCAGAACAATTTGCTTAAAATATCCTACACAAATAAGATAAAAACATGAATAGTTCTCTTTTAAATTTGTAATGAGTAACTGATCAATTATTAATTTGCTTCCAGAGTTATGTTTACACAAAAAAACCTCATATTATCGTATTTTGATCAAACGCAGGAACAGGATACAGTTCCTCTAGTGGTAGATAGCGCTCCTTGCGGCGGCTTTGTGAACCTACGTCTGGCGGGCTTTTCTATTGAAATATATTACAAATTAAACCCCCGCTTTCCGATTGACCGATTCAGCTCATTTTAACAACACTTCTTTCTCATGAGTTACCCACGACGTATACCGCGTTTCGTTACAATACAGCAGAAATTACGACCGGTATGAGTATATTAGGAATTTGGGTCCGGAGTAAACCCCCCCTTCTAATGAACCGATTTAGTTTATTTTTACAACACATATTTACCTGTAGATTACCACTACGAATACCGAGTTTCGTCGAAATATACCAAAAATCACGGCTGGCAGTGGCGAATTGGTATTGTGGGTCCGGAGTAAACCCCCCCTTCTAATGAACCGATTAAGTTCATTTTTATATCTCACTTTTCTCTCTATATTACCACTAAGAATACCAAGTTTCGTTGAAATATAACAAATATTGCGGCTGACATAGTCATATTAGTGTTTTGGGTTCGGGGTAAACCCCCCCTTCCGGTGGACCGACTTTGGTGGTTAACGAACTCGTTCAATCGTTTGCTAATTGAATGCTATATACCAAGTTTCGTGACGAAAAAACAAAAACTCTGGCCGCTATCGTGTTAACAGACACACACACACACACACATATATATATATATATATATATATATATATATATATATATATATATAAATTTTAACGGGGGTCATTTTCGGTGTCTACTAGGTAGGATCGATAAAGATTTGAAGAAATTTTTAAAAAATTCCGTCATGAGTCCAACCTCAATAGCTACTTTCCTTCGGAGGAAACTGCTAATAAAGACAATCAGCTCTGCCATTTAAGTATAGAATATACAAAATAAAACAATAAACAAAATAAAATTTAGGTGACAAAATTTAGTAAAAAAAAATCTTATAGAGTAACAATTCCATAAACAAAAATAAATAAAAAAGTCCGTCACGCAGGAGCTGCATAACTAAGCACTTTCCTCAGAATTTGGGTAGTGTAGACTGCTTTCCAGAACAATTTGCTTAAAATATCCTACATAAATAAATTTTTTTTTTTTATTTATTTATTTATTTATTTATTTGAAATCTGTACAAATTATAAACAGTACAATAATCAAGTTTGATGATGCAGATATTATGAACAAGTTGAAAAAAATGGAAAAAGTAAAATAAAATAAAAACAATACAAAATGTGAAAGAAGCCAGCCATTGTTGGCACTTTCAAAGCTGTCCAAATAAATAACATAAATAAAATAAAAACGTGAATAGTTCTCATTTTGTAATGAGTAACTGATCAATTATTAATTTGCATCCAGAGTTATGTTTACACATGGTACCTACTACACTACGTAATAAATACAAAAATCCTCATATTATCGTATTTTGATCTAACGCAGGAACAGGATACAGTCACTCTAGTGGTAGAAAGCGCTCCTTGCGGCGGCTTTGTGAACCTACGTCTGCCGGCTTTTCTATTCAAATATATTACAAATTAAACCCCCGCTTTCCGATTGACCGAATCAGCTCATTTTTACAACACTTCTTTCTCATGAGTTACCCACGACGTATACCGCGTTTCGTTACAATACAGCAGAAATTACGACAGGTATGAGTATATTAGGAATTTGGGTCTGGAGTAAACCCCCCCCCCGTCCTAATGAACCGATTTAGTTTATTTTTACAACACATATTTACCTGTAGATTACCACTACGAATACCGAGTTTCGTCGAAATATACCAAAAATCACGGCTGGTAGTGGCGAATTGGTATTGTGGGTCCGGAGTAAACCGCCCCTTCTAATGAACCGATTTCGTTTATTTTTACAACACATATTTACCTGTGGATTAGCACTACGAATACCGAGTTTCGTCGAAATATACCAAAAATCACGGCTGGTAGTGGCGAATTGGTATTGTGGGTCCGGAGTAAACCCCCCCCTTCTAATGAACCGATTTAGTTCATTTTTATATCTCACTTTTCTCTCTATATTACCACTACGAATACCAAGTTTCATTGAAATATAACAAATATTGCGGCTGACATAGTCAAATTAGTGTTTTGGGTTCGGGGTAAACCCCCCCTTCCGGTGGACCGACTTTGGTGGTTAACGAACTCGTTTAATCGTTTGCTAATTGAATGCTATATACCAAGTTTCGTGACGAAAAAACAAAAACTCTGGCCGCTATCGTGTTAACAGACACACACACACATATATATATATATATATATATATATATATATATATATATATATATATATATATATAAATTTTAACGGGGGTCATTTTCGGTGTCGAACTAGGTAGGATCGATAAAGATTTGAAGAAATTTTTAAAAAATTCCGTCATGAGTCCAACCTCAATAGCTACTTTCCTTCGGAGGAAACTGCTAATAAAGACAATCAGCTCTGCCATTTAAGTATAGAATATACAAAATAAAACAATAAACAAAATAAAATTTAGGTGACAAAATTTAGTAAAAAAAAATCTTATAGAGTAACAATTCCATAAACAAAAATAAATAAAAAAGTCCGTCACGCAGGAGCTGCATAACTAAGCACTTTCCTCAGAATTTGGGTAGTGTAGATTGCTTTCCAGAACAATTTGCTTAAAATATCCTACATAAATAAAATAAAAACATGAATAGTTCTCTTTTAAATTTGTAATGAGTAACTGATCAATTAATAATTTGCTTCCAGAGTTATGTTTACACATGGTACCTATTACGCTACGTAATAAATACAAAAAACCTCATATTATCGTATTTTGATCTAACGCAGGAACAGGATACAGTCACTCTAGTGGTAGAAAGCGCTCCTTGCGGCGGCTTTGTGAACCTATGTCTGACGGGCTTTTCTATTGAAATATATTACAAATTAAACCCCCGCTTTCCGATTGACCGATTCAGCTCATTTTTACAACACTTCTTTCTCATGGGTTACCCACGACGTATACCGCGTTTCGTTACAATACAGCAGAAATTACGACCGGTATGAGTATATTAAGAATTTGGGTCAAGAGTAAACCCCCCCTTCTAATGAACCGATTTAGTTTATTTTTACAACACATATTTACCTGTAGATTACCACTACGAATACCGAGTTTCGTCGAAATATACCAAAAATCACGGCTGGTAGTGGCGAATTGGTATTGTGGGTCCGGAGTAAACCCCCCCTTCTAATGAATCGATTTAGTTCATTTTTATATCTCACTTTTCTCTCTATATTACCACTAAGAATACCAAGTTTCGTTGAAATATAACAAATTTTACGGCTGACATAGTCAAATTAGTGTTTTGGGTTCGGGGTAAACCCCCCCTTCAGGTGGACCAACTTTGGTGGTTAACGAAGTCGTTCAATCGTTTGCTATTTGAATGCTATATACCAAGTTTCGTGACGAAAAAACAAAAACTCTTGCCGCTATCGTGTTAACAGACACATATATATATATATATATATATATATATATATATATATATATATATATATATATATATATATAGATATATATAAATTTTAACGGGGGTCATTTTCGGTGTATACTAGGTAGGATCGATAAAGATTTGAAGAAATTTTTCAAAAATTCCGTCATGAGTCCAACCTCAATAGCTACTTTCCTTCGGAGGAAAGTGCTAAAACCTCATATTATCGTATTTTGATCTAACGCAGGAACAGGATACAGTCACTCTAGTGGTAGAAGCGCTCCTTGCGGCGGCTTTGTGAACGTACGACTGACGGGCTTTTCTATTGAAATATATTACAAATTAAACCCCCGCTTCCCGATTGACCGATTCAGCTCATTTTTACAACACTTCTTTCTCATGAGGTACCCGTTTCGCTTCAATAGAGCAGAAATTACGACCCGTATGAGTATATTAGGAATTTGGGTCCGGAGTAAACCCCCCCTTCTAATGAACCGATTTAGTTTATTTTTACAACGCATATTTACCTGTATATTACCACTACGAATAACGAGTTTCGTCGAAATATACCAAAAATCACGGCTGGTAGTGGCGAATTGGTATTGTGGGTCCGGAGTAAACCCCCCCTTCTAATGAACCGATTTAGTTCATTTTTATATCTCACTTTTCTCTCTATATTACCACTACGAATACCAAGTTTCGTTGAAATATAACAAATATTACGGCTGACATAGTCAAATTAGTGTTTTGGGTTCGGGGTAAACCCCCCCTTCCGGTGGACCGACTTTGGTGGTTAACGAACTCGTTCAATCGTTTGCTAATTGAATGCTATATACCAAGTTTCGTGACGAAAAAACAAAAACTCTGGCCGCTATCGTGTTAACAGACACATATATATATATGCATATATATATATATATATATATATATATATATATATATATATATATATATATATATATATATAGATATATATAAATTTTAACGGGGGTCATTTTCGGTGTCTACTAGGTAGGATCGATAAAGATTTGAAGAAATTTTTCAAAAATTCCGTCATGAGTCCAACCTCAATAGCTACTTTCCTTCGGAGGAAAGTGCTAAAAGGTGAAATAATATTGATAAATTATGTGTTTCTAGAATAATTTGAGGGCCGTAAAATAAACAATTAAAATGAAAGACAAATATTCAAATTTATATTATTACAATTATTGCTGGATCAGAGTGATTATAATGTGTTTTAATGTTTTTTTCTGTTATTATAATTTTTTAAAACATTATGGAGTGTATGTACGGACTATCTTCTATAAATAGTTCTTATGTGTCTTGAGGGATAGTTCGATTTTCACGTATTTTTCATTCTGTGGCACAATTGTCAACTTATTCATAAGGCGTTAAATATTTCGAACTTTTACATGCCCTTTAAGGAGTTTAAAAATAATTAGGTGAACCTTGCCCTACAAGGTCACCTAATAGAGAGCCATTTCAATAAATTGAAGATTGTGTTAAGTTCTTTTATTGACCTGCCAACCAACGAGAAAATTTGTGGAGAATTTTGGGTCACATTTTTTATTCACAGTTTTCTCAAAAACAGATAATTAAAAGACTGCCAGTTATGATAAACTTTAGAGCGTACAGGTGTGTTCACATCGGACAGTTATCGCAGGAAATATATCTTAGCTAGTAGCGAAGATATTTATCTCTGACAATAACTTCATATCTTTTTAATCATGGTTACATCTTATGGTATAGAAGGGACCAAACTTATACTGTCTAATAGAAATATATATCTCGGACATGAATTGTTCACAGTTTACATAAGTCACAATTTCTGTCTATATCTATTGTAGCTAATCCCTAGCTGAGCTAATAAGTTTACAAATGTTGATAAATAAGTAGGTAATCAATGAAAACAAATTTAAGTAGCTAAAATTGCAACTTCAGACCAAAAATACTGTAGAATACTTTTAAAAGAATTGCAGAAAATGGGGAAAAAAGGTTCAAGAGAAAAACGCCCCGTCCAAAGTTGGGGACAGAGCCTCGGTAAGAGGGGGTCTTCATTGGTCCGTGAATATGATAACAGGGGTGATACATGTGGTTCTATCTCTGGTTGACGGTTCAATTCCCGCCGGCAATACTTCCACCCTCCGCAGGAAAACCCCTAGTAGATTTAATTGCTAGTAAATAAGGGCGAATTTTCACAAATTTTCGTATCATTTCATGGGCCGTCAGTCCCAGGCCTGTTAACGCTCCGGTGAGTTCTATTTATTAACTCTAATTCTTGGAGAGGTTTTAGCGGAGGCATTCTCTGCCCTATAAAACCCTCAGCGTGGATAATTAATTTTATCGTTTGTTAAATGTTTCGAAACCTTACACAGAAATGTAATTCTCACTTATTTTTTTAATATAAACTCACCGAGCTTGGAGTGGATCTCCATATTTGATCTAATGTTAACGCTTATCCACTAAGGAAGAAATAATAAAAAGTCCATTATAGTAGATAAGAAATAATAAAATTAAATTGGATTTGCTTTTCTGGAGAAAACCCGGAAAAACACGTAAAAGTAAAGGTCTCTTGAATCCCCGGTGAATCGCTGGGTGATTTATAACAGCTTATCTTTTGGTGTGCAGTAAAAAAATTATTTCGCCATTTTTTATAAGCTACAGCTGTTACCCGGCGTGCAATGCTACGCCTACTTTCTGAATCTAGAAATGCCAAAATCGATCAGAAATCAAATAAGTAATATTAAAATCTAATAACGCAAATCTTTAACTGTTCGGGTTCACAATTTCGAAACCCGTGACCTCCGAACTGCGAGTCCTAGACGATTGTAACCTAGTCTAAACACTCCACGGATCAAGACCTACATGTGTGCCAACTTTGGTCAAAATTGATCAAACGGTGAGGATTTTTAAGAGGAACAGACAGACAACTGTTAGAAGTTTTTTTTACTTAGACTAAGAGACCCCCGTATAGAGACCTAACTGAGTGCCAAGTTAGGTTAACATCGGTCAAACTGTGTGGAGTTTTATAAGGAACAAATATACAGACAGACTGCAGGTAGACGTTTTTGACCTAGCCTACGACAGTTCCCGGATCAAGATCTACCTGTGTGCCAAGTGTGGTCAAAATCGGCCAAACGGTGTGGATTTGTATAAGGAACAAACAGATAAAAGACAGACACGTGATTTTTATGTATATATATAGATTAAGGTTCTTAAATTGCAAAATTTGAGAAGAAAGTAAATTGGTAACGCGGGAGCTGCATAACTAAGCACATTCCTTGAGAATATTGGTTAATTCACACGAACTATAATTAACCGATAAACAGGTTCGAGAATATAAAATAGTACAAAAAAATATACCTTTTATCTACAAATATTAGCAGTTATCTACTACTTGTATATTTTTTTTTTTAGATATCTCTAAAAAAAGTTGAGAAAGCGTGGTGAATGGAAGGTGACCATTTGAAAATCTAACAAGCCTTAATTGCATAATGAGTTCAAGAAACATGCTTATATTTCATATCTTACCTTTTCTCTTTCAGGATTTCCAGCTTAATAGAAAATCGAAGCGATGTATCGCTATTCGTTCATTAAGAATTGCAGTCTTCCGATCTCTTAGTGTCAAATAATCTGAAATGAAAAACATACAGTAAGACATTTGTTATGTTTGCAAATAAAAAAAAAAAAAAAAAAAAAAAAAATTAAATGAGCAATAGTAGTAGTGAAAATAATTAAAGTGTGTCCCGCGGTACACTTTTGCAGCACGGCAGATACTAAAATATACATAAATAAACGGCAGAAGATCCTTTATGTATTCAAAACACTTCACGTCTCTTCTAGAGCACCAAATCATCTGGAGTAATAAAATAAAATGAATATGGACGTTGCCATCAACTGTTAATAATCGATAGTTCTATGGTTTAAATCGATTCCAGAGAAACCTATCTTCATTAAAAGAAAAATTTAAATTAAAATAATACAGCCGGTATCAATATTTTTAAACAACAACAATTATTTTGAAGAATATATTATTGAAATATTTCTTCGTTGTTTTATTTACTGTTTTTTCACATTTTTAAAATGTGTATAATTTTTATTTGTATGTGGTTCTTTTTTCTATACAGTATTTTTACTTTTTCGAAGTCGAATGGCTGGGTGTGTGCCACTAGTTTTTTCTAACGGTTGGTGGTGGAAAGATTGCGTTCACATCTCCACACGCGCCAAAAAATGAAACTGCTTGAGTTTTTCATTAATTTTTCGTATCGTTTATAACTGCAATTTGTATTTGTTTGCAGCAGTGCACAGCGCATTCAATCCTTCCGTGGGCAACAATGACCCTAAGTGGTTGAATTTTCCCATATAAAGAAAAAAAAATCCTTCCGCCAACATCCTTTAGAAAGCAATGCTTTTGAACATATGGACCGATTTTGATCGTTGTGGTGACAAAAAGTCCGTCACGCAGGAGCTGCATAACTAAGCACTTTCCTCAGAATTTGGGTAGTGTAGACTGCTTTCCAGAACAATTTGCTTAAAATATCCTACATAAATAAAATAAAAACATGAATAGTTCTCTTTTAATTTTGTAATGAGTAACTGATAAATTATTAATTAGCTTTCAGAGTTATGTTTACACATGGTACCTACTACACTACGTAATAAATACAAAACCCTCATATTATCGTATTTTGATCTAACGCAGGAACCGGATACAGTCCCTCTAGCGCTCCTTGCGGCGCCTTTGTGAACCTATGTCTGGCTGGCTTTTCTATTGAAATATATTACAAAGTAAACTCCCCTTTCCGATTGACCGATTCAGCTCATTTTTACAACACTTCTTTCTCATGAGTTACCCACGACGTATACCGCGTTTCGTTACAGTACAGCAGAAATTACGACCAGTATGAGTATATTAGTAATTTGGGTCCGGAGTAAACCCCCCCTCCTAATGAACCGATTTAGTTTATTTTTACAACACATATTTACCTGTAGATTACCACTACGAATACCGAGTTTCGTCGAAATATACCAAAAATCACGGCTGGTAGTGGCGAATTGGTACTGTGGGTCTGGAGTAAACCCCCCTCCTAATGAACCGATTTAGTTTATTTTTACAACAGTTATTTACCTGTGGATTACCACTACGAATACCGAGTTCCGTCGAAATATACCAAAAATCACGGCTGGTAGTGGCGAATTGGTATTGTGGGTCCGGAGTAAACCCCCCCTTCTAATGAACCGATTTAGTTCATTTTTATATCTCACTTTTCTCTCTATATTACCACAACGAATACCAAGTTTCGTTGAAATATAACAAATATTACGGCTGACATAGTCAACTTAGTGTTTTGGGTTCGGGGTAAACCCCCCCCCCTTCCGGTGGACCGACTTTGGTGGTTAACGAACTCGTTCAATCGTTTGCTAATTGATTGCTATATACCAAGTTTCGTGACGAAAAAACAAAAACTCTGGCCGCTATCGTGTTAACAGACATATATATATATATATATATATATATATATATGCATATATATATATATATATATATATATATATATATATATATATATAGATATATATAAATTTTAACGGGGGTCATTTTCGGTGTCTACTAGGTAGGATCGATAAAGATTTGAAGAAATTTTTCAAAAATTCCGTCATGAGTCCAACCTCAATAGCTACTTTCCTTCGGAGGAAAGTGCTAAAAGAAAAAAAAGTCTTTGAGTAGGTGCTTAAATTTTTCTTTTAATTTAATTTAAGAAGGTGTTTAAATTGGAGTATGCGTTTAAACTTTCAAAAAAAATATCGAAATAAATTCCAATATTTTGTTTGCATATGCTACTAGTGGTAAGAACGAAGCGGAATTGCACAGTTTCTGCAATTCGGACTTTTTTTTAATCTGGAAATTCTCTATAAAGAACAGATAACTATATTATTAGTAGTAAATGTTAATTCTTCTCTTAGCGTGAAAGAAACAAGAATGAAGATTTACAATGTCTACTTCGCCAATTGAACATAATTACATTTTGTAATTGTACTGATTCTAAGTAACATGTAAAGATAATATCATCAATGTATACACTTATTAGCCTCCGCTATCTGCTATCATTCCCATCCCAAGTATAATCATAGGACAATTATACTAATCAACTAATGTTCTTGTTACTTCTGTCTAAGCCGTCAACTAATTAATATCTAAACCGTAGGGAGTAAATTATTTACTCAACGTTAATTAATTGCTTACGCGCTGAAGGGGGCTTATCGGGAATCAATAAGCAGAAATAACTTTATAATAAAATTAATATTATACATATAATGTCATATTTATTTTTTATTTCATCCATTAGTTTAAAGCAGTATCTTCTGAAGGAAGTGCTATAAAAAAAAAAGGAATATAAATTAAAACAATTAGCCTTAACAGAAAATATAAAAAATCCCTTAAAAATAATAAGATATAATTTAATATATATATATGAAGGAGTCATTACAACCACCAGACTAGTCCAAAAAGTAAAATTTCCAGAACATTAAAAAAAATGCTTAGCTGCATTTGAGCGGGATGTAATGAAAATTGCTTTTTTACCTACTAGGTGAAGCGCCCATTGCTATGAATTTATGCATGTGAGAAGCGATTTGTATATCTCTCCGGATAATTCATCTACCTTCTAATCCATACTGATCTTCCTAAGATGAAAATGTAAAATGACTGATGTATATATATAATGTAAATAAACTTAATTTAAAATCATGCAATCTAATATTATATGTGTATGTATATATGTGTGTAAATAATAAATGCAAACTTATTGAGCATATTGTAATGTAAATATGTAAATAGACAATACGTTGATATAATGTAATTTAATAATATAGATATATGTATGTGTGTGTGTGTGTGTGTAATTGAGTGTGTATATAAGCGCGTGTGTGTATGATGTAAGTACATAAGACAATGTAATGTATATATGTAATGTTTGTAATAACTATATGTAAGGTGTACATCGCCCTAAAGCGGAACACCAAAAATAAATAAATATATTTTTTACCTACTATTCTTCCACTAACAGCTTTGCATTGGACGTAAAAAAATATATTTTGGAAGAGGATGGTCGGGAATATGTAAACAAACTTATGGACTAGTCTGTTTCTTGCAGAAACCGTAGTTAAATGAAACATGAAATAATTAAATCCTCAAATAATATTATTTATTATATAATCCTGTCAAAATTACAAATAATTTTTTAATTATAAAAATTCTGAAAAAATCAGGCTGGTCCAAGGACTGACCTGGATTTTGGTGGAAAGGCGTCTTATTTTTGTATATATAATGTGACCAATTTGCTTTCTGGGGACAGCAGCAACATCAATATGTAGAGCTGCCTTTGGAGAGGAAGATGATGTATTTATTCAATTAAAAATGACAGGAAAAAATTCTAATTGTGGAAAAAATACCAAAATATGTTTTTAGTAAAACTCCTACTAAGCCCACCCGAAAGCCACCGTTGTGACAGCTCTTTTTTATAGCTATCTAGTGGTAATTTGTGTAAGCTCTAGTCCCTCTTGTATCCCCTAGAGTTCATAAAAATACAATTATAGCC
This sequence comes from Gonocerus acuteangulatus, assembly GCA_946811695.1. NCBI lineage: Eukaryota > Metazoa > Arthropoda > Insecta > Hemiptera > Coreidae > Gonocerus > Gonocerus acuteangulatus. Next base: position 58,121,127 of record OX328129.1, on the reverse strand, counting down.
TATGGAATGGGGGTTTCCCCATGTTACCCAGCCTCTTTACGTAGTTCGGGTCCCTTTGTTTTTACCATTTAATGAGTACATATAGATCATACTCCGTAGACATTATAAAAACGTCGAAATATTTGAGTTGATATTATTAAAAGGAGGCCTGGTGGCCGTTAGTGTTAAGGCGTGAGCTCTTAACGTACGAAGGGACGTGGGTTCGATTCCCCACTAACTGTGGTGGCTTTTCTTTGGAAAAGAGGAAAGGCGTCAGCCCTATCCTGGCTGGAAAAGAGTGGTGACATGAAGATAACGCGTCCTAAAATTCCGAGTTAATTATGATGGACGATAAAATTAAGTAAATAAATAATATTATTAAACAAGAAAAAGGAGATTAAAACTGGCACCACGCCACCGGAATCAAAGGTCGTGCGGATTGCCTTCACGTAAGGGTTTGCAGGAAAAGATGCCCGTTAGGGTGCATCTACACTGGCCCCGTTCCGATCCGATCCAATAGCCACCGACTGTCGGAAGAAAAACAAACACATGTATCTCAATGGAGGTGCCTACATTGGTCCCGACCCGATCTAATCCAACGGCCACCGATTCTTGGCCATTCAAACTTGTTTGTTTCTAGACCGATTTCGGACCAACGAAACAAATTGGCGCCAACCCACATACTGTGTTTCAAAAAGGTCAACAGGTTCTAAATCTTAACCGATTTCAATGCATTTTTTTTTTTTTAAATCAAAGGAAATAACATTTAGAACAATTTTGTCAATTCCTATTTTTGTTTTTTGTTTCCCTACCAATGCTTATAACCTTCTAGTTACCTTTCTTATAAATAATTTTAAAATATGATAACCAATACTTCTCTTACCTCCGACATTCAACCTAATAGAAGGTTAATATGCTTATTAGGTGGTATTTCTTGACTTAATCACTGATTTTCACTTCACTATGAGATTATTACTGACGAGCTGTGACTAAATCGGATCGGATCGGGTCGAGACCAATGTAGACACTCACGGCCGCTGTTGGCCGTTGTCGATCAAACGAAATCGGATTGGCTCGGATCGGGAGAAATACGGGTCCAATATAGGTGCAGCCTTAGCAAGCAGAATTCGGCGGCTTTTGGCATTCATGTTAGAATAAAATTTATTTCAAAATTTTAAATCCGTTTACATTTTTCAAGAATGATTAGCCAAATCTGCCACAAATAATTTTAAAATATTACCGCGAAAAGGATAAATCGGAAGGGTTTATCAAATTTTTGTTGGGAAATTTCTGTTCTTGTTCTAAATAAATGTGGTTATAGATCTAAGACCGTGATATATATAGAGAAGCTGTTATCCGCGGTGGGAGTTATCTATCGAAGGGCCTAAGGGCCTATTCGCGGAAAATGAAACTCGAAATAATTTATTGCCTTACCTTGTATCTCGCGGATTGGGGGGGGGGAGGGGAGACGGCATGCGTGTAACCCCCTCACCGCCTTGGGAGAGGGGGGGGGAGGGTTCGATCTATATTGGGGTTGTATATAAGAAGGAGAGGACTCTTATCAACCCTCTGATTAGGGTTATTATAAGGGGTGCAGTATTATCATTAAAAATTAAAAACATTATAAAAAATAATCTAATGTGTTAGGTACGCCAGTGAATATACTGTTATCATACCTATTGGTTAAGACCGTCGTCACAGGCGTCGGTGCGAATACTGTGGGCGAGCGCTTTCGACGTAAGTACGTCATTATCAAGCCACTGCCAGGTTAGTGCTACCTCAACCGTGGCTTGATAATGGCGTACTTAGGTCGAAAGCGTTCACCCACAGTGCTCGCACAGATGCCAGAAGACGACAGTCTTCACCAATAGGTATGACAACATTATAAAAAATAATATAGTTGATAACTGAAATCATAAAAATAACACCATAATCACAAAAAAAAAAAAAAAAAAAAATGATATGCTGATATTTACTCGACGAGGTGACAAGAAGACTGGTTAGGATTTGGCTTAGATTTTTTTTTTTAATTTATTTATGAGAACCCCAAAAAGGCGATTCGCTCAGCACAATTATGCACAAACATTTCCAGTTGTGATTTAAAAAAAAAAAAAAAAATGCATTGTAAACTCTTAAGAATAAAAGTCAAAATACACTGGAGCAAGTTAGTTCATGTAATAACAAATAAGGCTTGTTTACAATTTCTGCGTGAAATAAAGAGTAATATAAGAAGTTGTTCAGCAAATACTGTGAATAAGGTATATACAAGATTTGATAATGAACATAATTACTAGACAAAGTAAGAATAGGGAAAACGAGAAAAGCAGTAACTCTTGTGAGGGGAAGACAAAATATTAATAAAAGAAAAAGTAAATAAATAAGTAGGAATTAATTTAAGAAATGCCACCTAATAATCATAGAAACCTTCGATTACCATCTTGGAAGTATAGCAGTTCCGAAAAAAAAAATATCGTAATATAAAAGTTAATTTTTAAATGTTACACTACGATAAGAGAAGCATGAGTAGGTATTCATATTTTAAAACAATTTATAAGGAAGGCAGCTAGAAGGTTATAAACACGTTTCCACGTAATTTAATAAACAAGGGGAAAAAAAAACAAAAATCTGACTAGTCAAAGATGTTCTAAATTTTATTAGCTTTCGTTTAAAAAGAAATGCATCGAAGTCAGTTAAGATTTAGAGGCTGTAGACCTTCTTTGAAACACAATAAGTAGTTTGTCCCACTGTGCGTCGGTCGTCCAATATCGGTCTAGAAACAAACAAAGTTCATACGGCCGGGAATCGGATCGGACCGGGACCAATGTAGGCACCACCCTTGAGAAGCTTGTGTTTGTTTTCTTTCCGACATTCGGTAACTATCGGATCGGATCGGTTCGGGACCAGTGTAGGTGTACCGTTAGCCGGGAGTGAAGAATTGAAAAACATTTGGGGGGGGGAATACCTATTAAGAGCTTTTATTCTAAGACTAGCTGAACACCCGTGCTTCGTCACGGCAGATAAGTAGTTATTTTATTGCGTTAAATAATGTATCATCGAAATTAACACTCCTACTTAATTTTTTGCAGTTTATTATAGCACGGTTCCCGTCATACAATAAGTTAGTCATCAGTTTATAGGTAATCAAAGTATAATGTTTCTTGACATTGGGATGCTCCGCACAAGTATCAAAAAACATAGAGATAACCACGTTATCTATAGGTTACCAGCGTGGGCGTATATAAGGGCAACTGAGGGATGTGCAGCCCCCCCCCCCGAAATTTTGATTTGATGGTAAAAATGTGTCTTAAAAACCTTAAAAATAAATTAAATAAGATCATTTCTTTTATAAGCACAATTGGTTTGATCCATTCCTTTTTCATTCCTTAGATCATTTCATTTTAGTTGTAATAGCGTTTTATTTGCCTAAAACTATTCCAAGTTGATAGTATTCCATACCCCAGTAATTCAAGGACTGCCATCACAGTTGAAATTAACCTCAATTAAAAATAAGACTATGAAATAGATAATGTATGGTAACAGCGGTTCTTTATCGTCCTAGCAACACATTCTACCTAGGCTTGCCTGCTCTAACCAACTCAAACTTTAAACCCCTCTAAAAATACTTAAAAATTCGAATATCAAAAAATCCTTTTTTAGCGAGCGTCTACGTTCTATAGGGAGTGTCCATGCAAAATTTCAAATTTTTCTGTCGAGCGGTTTGGGCTGGGCGTTGATAGGTCAGTGAGTGAGTGAGTGGTATTTGACGAATATATAGTAGATTTACAATTATTTATATAAAACAACTGGTAGGACTTTAATGTCCCAGGACTATGACTTAATGGAGAGTACCGAAAATCCACTGAGTAACTGCGTTAAACGTTAAGGAGTATATTTGGAAATGCCGGACTGACTTTCCGATTTGTTCTCTAAAGCCAAGCCAAAGTTAGTAGAGCTTAAGGCTCCTCTGGCAACACTGACTGTGTAGCAATAAAGTTGGTAGGACTGCCGCCTTAATATAAATCTCGGTCGGGCTTGAGAAGCGAGGGGGGCGCGGGCTATTAGTCAAATTGGCCTCTATTATGCATGCCGATCCCCTCGGTTAGTCACTTTAAATTAATATGATTTTCGGCAATGTTTAAAATAGGACCGGAGGCCGCTTCTCCCTCTTTCATCCATTATATTGTGTTTTCTTTTAGGACCCAGTATCAGGATGGCTCGCTTAAACGGAAAATTACCTTAAATTGGTTTATTTTCCTCATATTTTTTTTTTGTTGTTGCTTCTTTTAATGATGCTTCTCTTTAAGCTTATTTTATACAAAGCCATACCTTTCATGAAATATCGCAGGCAATTTAAACCTTATAACTGTCTCTACTTAAGCCAATTGAAAAGGATATTTAAATTCAATTGCTCTCCGCCTTTAAAAAAAATATGTATAGTAATTAATTTTTTATTCAGGAAGCTCTGGTCTTTATCCTGATGGAAAAGGAGGGGAAAAAAATGAAATATTCTTTTCTTTCTTTTTATTTATTTAATTTTATTGCTTCGTTTTACTTGTGTTCTTTTTTTCTTTCATGTCAAACTTGCTTGTAATTGGAGAATATAGAATATTTTTCTTTCTCGTTTTTTGACCTTCTTAATATATATTTATTCTTTTTGTTTTCTTGTTATCCATTAAACATAATTGTGATGATTGACAATTCGAATATAGCCTAAAATGTACCTTGCACCTAAAGCCAAATAAATAAGTAAATTTTAAAGTAATAAAAATTATGATAAATAAAATGTTTCATGCCTTTAAAAATAGGCATGTTTGTTCGTTTCATTGATAAAAGTAAGGATATAAAATATTTTTGCTCTATCTGAAATGATTAATTTTTACACCCTGCTAAAGTTTTTGGAATTTGGCAATTTTTACCAATTGAACAAAGTAAATGCAATTTGATCTTCATAGAAATTTATGATATCTTCCTTATTTATATATCAACGTTCATTTTTATTGACAATACATACTTAATTAGATAAGGAAGCCAGAAAAAAAATTAATATAACCTTAAGGTAGTTACAAAATGAAAATTAGTTTAATGAAATACGGCGTTTACACTAAGTAGAATACCATCAAAAGGGAATAAGATACACAAAAATTATTTTCTATTATTATTCTAGAAGTTATACTCTATCACATGAAAATATAAAAATGAATGGTTTTTCATACCTTATTTTTTTTTACTTCAAAAATAGAAATTACTTTTCTCGCTCACATGATTTAAATCATTATAATTTTATGCTTTAAAATAAAACAAAAAAAAAATAGTTTTAAAAATATCGATTAAAATGAAAGTAAAAATTTCGTTTAAAGGAAAATTTGAAGAACATGATGAAGTAGATCTTGTCGAGTAAAGTCAATGGGTTTCGGCTGATAAAACTGAAAGCATACGGTGTTCCAGCTAAGCTGAGCAGGGGTGTAACAGACAAACCATTTGAGATAGAGCAAAAATATTTTATATCCTCACTTATTTCGATGAAAGGCAGATAATGCCTAGTTTAATTAAATTCGTAGAACACGAGTGTCAAATCTGGGTTGATTTGAGATGGAATGGCCCCATGGTTACTTAACTGCTAGGTGCGGCCAGATTAAGCATTAGAATGTGGGCGGAAGCTGAGCATAGGAGGAAGTGGTGCAGCAGCTCCACCCAGAGACAGGCGAAGCTGTTCCTTTCCTTTGTGGACAAGAAGAGGACGGAGACTCTCCTTAATCTGTGCAGGTCCAAGGTAAGACTAGTAACAGCTCTTCTTACAGGTCACTGTAGAATGCACCGGCACCTCTATTCCATGGGGGCTGGCCAGGACTTCATGGTGCAGACTATGCTTTGAGCACGACGAGACGCCGTATCACATCGTATGCAGATGTCCAGCTCTTGTAGCAAAGAGATACCTGTATTTTGGTGCAGACTTCATAGATGACCCTAGAAGGCTACCTGAACTGAACCTTCGAACTCTATTAAGGTTCTTCTCGGATACGGCGCTGTTGGTGTAACAGGCTGGCTTGTCGGGTGGCACAATAGGCCTTGTTGTCCTCGGTGCAGCTCCCTCTAAGTGGGCACCCGTTTTAATAATAAAAATAATAAATAAATAACTGCTAGGTTCAGTCTTCTTCCATCCTGTACGCATTTACTGCTGATGAAGGCTGCTAAATAGCATACCGAAACGTTTTAAATATAGATTTTCACGAAGATTTTGCCCATTTAAATTTTTTTTCTTCACATAAACACTCTTGGTCATAACTTTTAATTAGTTAAGGAAGAATTGTAGTCCATAAAAAAAAAAAAAAAAAAATGTAAAATAAAAGTTACAAGGAAGTATTACCCTTTATCTTGTAATAAATCGCTATTGATAGCAGGTTTGTAAATACATAAATGATTTTACAAATGAAAACTAGCGAAAATAGTAAAAAATATTTAATCTTTCGATGGGAGGTTGTAAGAGTGTATAATGTCGGACAATCTAGTGGAAGAAATGGGAACCGCTTAGAGCTAGGGCAGAAGCCTAAAGTTTCCTTCGAGAAAGGGCCCCACAATGCTCTCCAACTTTCCCTACATAGTGTGTGTTCAACTCGACGGAATTTAATTTACATAAACGTAGTTTTAGTATCTTATCCCTCTCTGCCCCGGGGACCTCCGGTATAAAATATGGTGCCTCTTCCCGACCCTTTCGCCCCCCCCCTCCCACCGAAACCTAATTTCCTGAATTTCATTCGGCGGAAAATGTAAAATAGTTGCTATATTAACTTGTAACAATAAAGCAACTTATAAGGGCCATTCTTCTTCTTTCTGTTTTATTAGATATTTCGTACTTTTTTGGGGGGGGGGGCGTAAAAGGCTGGTTCTACCTCATTTTGTTGCAGAACACCGGAAGTAGGTTTTCATGGTTTGTTTAACTAAATTACTACCAAGAAGATATCAGCTACAAATATCTGCAGTGCAGTACTTGTTTCATACATTACGCACACACATATTAAATGACAGGATGCATAACTGGCTACAAAAAGACAATGAATAAGTAATTATTTGTAAAAAATTACAGATTAATAACACAGTAAAAGTTTGCATTAGCAGAAAACATACATTGACTAGAAGTGACCATGTTGTACTGACCAGACCCAAATAAGTACACTTCACCTCAGCCTAAGCTGACCTAAGGTCCGCCGGCAGGGCCACGTCTACCTGCTGAAGGTCATCCTTCAGGTCAGCTGAAGCTGATGTGAAATCTAGTTATTTAAGTTGCTCCTGAAGAATAAGTAAAAAAAATATTATAAATCGACAACATAAACATCGCTTTACAAAATGCGTTGTTTCCTTGCCTAATCCCAACTATTCCCTGACTGTTTATCTTTCTTTTTTTATGCGCAGCAAGCAGAAATTGCTTCCATTTCATATCTCCAATTTGTGTGTAAATTGTTAAATGGGTATAACTTTGGATCGCCAAACATTTTTTTTTAAAGGCATGTCTCATTAATCACATTCCTTTGTGAAGCGAACAATCTGTGATGGTTGTAATCATCAAAGATAATTCGCTGACATAAAAATGCAGTATAATATTACATGAGTCTCATATTGCCAATAATTATTTTTAAATGAATCTAGTCAGGAGCCTTCCTCTTGAATGAGAAACGTATAATTCAACTTCGGAGGTTATATTGATTTTAATGTGATTTTTGATATAGCAGCTACAGTTAAATTTGATTAAAAATGTTGCTTGGCACTATTTTGCCCCGATACCTTCAATTAATATTTCCAGCAAAACATAGCTAGAAGATTGCAAGCGAAGTATTAAACATTGCTGTTTTTCTAAGTCGCATGGTATTCCTTTGATTCTGACTTTTTTTGGTAGGATTTCAAATTACTTCACGAGCTTTGTTTTCCGTCCAAAATGTGTTTAGGATGTTGTGCTTCAATTTTCTAAATTATAGCACGAGGAAAAATCGACAAAATGTAATGCGTTTAAGTTTAACTAGTCACGATGAAATGTAGTTTAGTGATCAAACATAGCAGGCACTTCCATTCTGACCGATTAGACCCAATTTATTCATGGAGAAAATGATTAATCAAGCTAAGCCATTTATTCGGGATCGTTAAGGTTGGGGTTGAGATGAGCCAGCTGTCATGGAAGGGGGAAGGGGGTGCCAGTCAATTTCTTAACACCTTTTCATGGGCTTTCTGTTGCTCCTTGTGTTGCCATGGATACTTGTCGATCGCCTCCCAGACTACCAACACAAACACACGTGTCCCGCCACACTACACAGACATCGTGTATGTGTCTATGTATGCGTTAGGAAAAGGCCAAACAGGGAGGACGGTACGCCATGGGCTCCATTATTCAAAAGCTAGCAGACAAGGAGATTTGACAATGGGAGCAGGCCCTGGCTGATATGCCATTCACAAGGCCGTGTCTCGGTGTGAGTTCCTAGTTCGCCTATAGGTGTCGCTATTGTCCCCTAAACCCCCCGATTAGAGCAACAAAAGTTTATTATACTCCGCCGTAGTCGGGCGATCCTCTCAACAGCTCTATCTCGCATTAAACAAACTGTCAATTAACAGCAATGAATACTGTATATGGAATTCTGCGCTTCTACAAACAGCTTCGGCATCCAGAAATACGTCACTTTATCGACCATTATTTATTTGTCCCACATTTGTTCCAAAATTTCTCATCGAATCTTTCTTTCATACACTAAAGCTGGCTACACACGATTCAGGCAGGCCTGTCAGTTAGACCTGAACAGTCCGCCTGAAAGCCGGCTGCCTGAACGTGTATATATTCCGGCCGCGTGAATAGTCTCAACTGACAGACCGGCCGGAATATATATACAGGCGGACTGTTCAGGGACACATCCATAACCTACTGCGCCATTCTGTTCAAGGAACCGTGCGCCCAGCGCACAGTGGGGCCAAACGACATTTCGTGTTTCACAACACCTACAGCCTCTAAATCTAAACCGATTTCAAAGCATTTTTTTTTTTTTTTTTTTTTTTTTTTTTTATAAAAGCTAATAAAATGTATAACAACTTTGTCTAGTCAGACAGTGTTTTATGTTTTCCTTGTTCATTAAATTATGTGTAAATAATTTAAATTCACGAAGTTTTACAATTGAACATTTATTTTTCATCTAACTTAATATCAGCACAGAAATCGTTGAGTTTAAACCTTTAAATCCTGATAAAAAAAATCAGTCTCGTAACATGCCACGAGGGCCCAGATGGGCAGATACTGTAGAGGTATCTGATTCATGACCATAGGGCACACTAGGGAGATAGTGTGGTCAGTACTATGCTCCGGCCGCCTGATTTTCCCCTTGCTGCTTCGACTGCTAGAGTCATTAGCACCAAGTTACCTATTAATAAATTAATTAAAGGCTGGGTTGGCCTAGGGACGGTCAGGGAGGCCGAATTCAACCCAAGAACGAAGACACTAGAAGAAAAAATCTTAAGTGCTTGCTCGGGATTTGAACTCAGGCCCTCCAGCATGTGAGCCCAGTGCTCTACCACTGAGCTAACCTCGCCCCCTTAAATCCTGATTAGACTTCGAAAAAATCAGACTAGCACAACTTCATAAAACGTAAATTGATCTTAATTCAACAATGAGTTTAATTGAAATAATATTTAATATAGATAATAATTGTAATTTATTAAACAATATGCTGAAATATTATCACTGGTATTCGTTTTTATATGAACTATTTTATAAATTATTCTTTAAGTAAATTTTGTGCTTCCACATCTGTCGAAGTTGGATCGTTCTTCCATTCATTACGAATACTACTTACACAACGATTGTAAAGCTTTGTGAATTTAACTTCTTTACACGTAATTTAATAAACAAGGGAAACAAAGTACGAAAATCTGACTATGCAAGTAGTTCTAAATTTTATTTGCTTCCATTTAAAAAAAAATGCATTGAAATTGGTTAAGATTTAGAGGCTGTAGCCTTTTTTGAAAACCTTTCTTACGAGGAAGTAACACCTACCTATTCGTTTTGAAAATTTGTGAGTGCATACAATTAAAAGCATCCGAAATGCGTGAAGCTACAGAGCAAAATTAGTGCTTAATAGACCTTCTTTTTGAATACCTTTAGGCTTTGGGTGCTGACTGTTTACTAAACTTACAAAGAACCTTCCCCTTACTTCACGCATACGTTTTGACTCACGCACTGACTCACCGGACTTAGGAGTCAGCTGGACTTAGCACGACGCATTGGGAGATACAAACTCACCCCCTACCTATTAGTCAGTTTTGGCTTATCGATTTTCGCAATGTTCCCCAGTTTATTAGGAGGCGTGAGTCACAGATGTAGCCTCTGCCAATTTAATGAGATCAACACCCGCAGCTTTGGCACACCAATTGCTATAGTGTGCATCAGTTCTTTTTTTTTTTTTAACTTGACCAATCTTTTTGCTTCGCCTCCGTTGTGGCCACTGATAAATGGAGATTGAGCGTAAAAAGTTAATGCGAAAAGGTTAATTTTGAATGATTTTAATTAGAAACGTTTAATAATTTCATCCTTGAAACTACAAATATACAATTTTACAAAAGTAGCCAATATATGGTATTTCATGATCTACACACATTTCGATAAAATTGACAACTGATATCTTCCCACATTTCATAGATAGCCCTATCCCGGAAGAACCCGTTTTTTTTACGTACGGCCATTCTTTATCAAAAATAAGTCAAAAGTGGGCTTGGATTTAATTTAAATTTCAATATAACTCATAAATGAACTGGATTAAAGGCTTTCTAATGTCATAAAAAGATACATTTTTTTTTTTTTTATATAACTCAAAAATATTCGTTGAAATAATTTGGAATTAAGGATCTAACGATTAAGGGGAATTTCCTAGAGGTTATCACCATTCTCTATTTAGGATACTGGTGCTTCAGCTCCTTTTTTCGAAAGAAAAACCACCATCTCTTGTTGGAGTCTAACCTACAACAGACACACTTGAGCGATCAAGCCGTAACACTGCTTTGGACCTCCAATATTCTTTAATTTATTTATTTACTTGTCGATGATCCCCATTTTTGGCTTACTTTTCTCATTCGTTTTGCTGTACAAACTTGCCGCTTTAGAAAAATACCCCAAATTACTAAATTATGCAAGCTGTTTGACGAGCAAATCACTTGATTGAAAATATTTTCCTTGATAATTAATGATTATTTTTGATAATTGTATTATTTAAAATAGTATTAGTATATAATGAAGATAGCATAACACGTGAAATAAACGTTTGAGATTTTACATAATTAAATAGTAATATTAATCCAAAAAATAAATAATATATAATAATATGAATAAAAAAAGGAGAAGTATTAGAGCTATTTGGTCTAAGTTCTCCTTAGCTAAATTTTCTAATATTAAGTTGGATTTTTTTTTCTTTTTTCTTTTTTTTTTAATTTTTTTTTTTTTAATTTGTGATAGAAATTATTTGAAAATGAAACTGATATCTGTTATATAACTTAATGAAAGTCAAGAAGCTTACCAAATAGCCGCAAATATTCTTAAAATTATAGTATTTATTGTGTAAGTGTATTTATAGTGCGATTATATTATAGTCATTGCATGTTTCTGATTATATATACATATTTACATTTCTATGTTAAATATGTATATAGCATTCCTAGATTTAAATATTTAGTTAGGTTCAGCTGCAAGGTTAATTCTAATATGTGTTTAAAATGGAACTAAATTCTGTTTACAGGTACACTTGTAAATATTCTAGTTTAGATTTAGATGATAGGTTTATATCTATGTTACAAACGGAAATAATAGCTTACTATATGTTTATATATGTATATATATATGTATAATTATATATATACATATATATATATATATATATATATATATATATATACATATAACTTTTAGCACTTTCCTCCGAAGGAAAGTAGCTATTGAGGTTGGACTCATGACGGAATTTTTGAAAAATTTCTTCAAATCTTTATCGATCCTACCTTGTAGACACCAAAAATGACCCCCGTTAAATTTATATATATATATATATATATATATATATATATATATATATATATATATATATATGTGTCTGTTAACACGATAGCGGCCAGAGTTTTTGTTTTTTCGTCACGAAACTTGGTATATAGCATTCAATTAGCAAACGATTGAATGAGTTCGTTAACCACCAAAGTCGGTCTACCGGAAGGGGGGTTTACCCCGAACCCAAAACACTAATTTGACTATGTCAGCCGTAATATTTGTTATATTTCAACGAAATTTGGTATTCTTAGTGCTAATACGGAGAGAAAAGCGAGATATAAAAATGAACTAAATCGGTTCATTAGAAGGGGGGGGGGGTTTACTCCGGACCCACAATACCAATTCGCCACTACCAGCCGTGATTTTTGGTATATTTCGACGAAACTCGGTATTCGTAGTGGTAATCTACAGGCAAATATGTGTTGTAAAAATAAACTAAATCAGTTCATTAGAAGGGGGGGTTTACTCCGGACCCAAATTCCTAATATACTCATACCGGTCGTAATTTCTGCTGTATTGTAACGAAACGCGGTATACGTCGTGGGTAACTCATGAGAAAGAAGTGTTGTAAAATGAGCTGAATCGGTCAATCGGAAAGCGGGGGTTTAATTTGTAATATATTTCAATAGAAAAGCCCGCCAAACGTAGGTTCACAAAGCCGCCGCAAGGAGCGCTTTCTACCACTAGAGTGACTGTATCCTGTTCCTGCGTTAGATCAAAATACGATAATATGAGGTTTTTTGTATTTATTACGTAGTGTAATAGGTACCATGTGTAAACACAACTCTGGAAGCAAATTAATAATTGATCAGTTACTCATTACAAATTTAAAAGAGAACTATTCATGTTTTTATTTTATTTATGTAGGATATTTTAAGCAAATTGTTCTGGAAAGCAATCTACACTACCCAAATTCTGAGGAAAGTGCTTAGTTATGCAGTTCCTGCCTGACGGACTTTTATATATGAGTTTGAGTGTGAATTCTAGTTCGAGTGAAACTATTCTTAAAAGTATAAAATTATATCCAGGAAACAAAATAATGTATATTTTTTAAATGATTGTGTAACCACTAATGCGATTGGCAAGAATATCCACGATTTTATCTGGATGAGGCTTTCTCTAAACCAGATAATGACAAGCAAAAAAAAAAAACATCCTTTTCCGTCTCTCTGTTACAAATGAGGAAAACAAACTAAAAGGAAAAAAAATGCTGCGAGGGCCATATAGGGAAGAGAAGGAAATGAGAATTTGGGCAATTACTCTAGAGCCCTCGTTATCAGGAAGTGTGATAAAAAGGAGTAAGAAAATGCTTTTAGTTTGATCAAGTCGCATCGGCCCTTCTTCTCGTCTCTTCCTTTTTAGGGGCTGGGGTTGGAGGGGTTTTTCAGGGCCTTCCTGACAAGGTCTAAACATTGAGGGGTTCTAACAGAGGTTCGAGCCTTCCTGATGAACAAGGAGGGCCTTTTCTTATCCCGCTCCCGAAGCTTTTGGAAGTTAGGGCCATTTAGTTCCGAATACAGTCCTGGGGGGGGGGGGGGTGGAATCCCAAAAGGGGACGTGGGGAGGAGTTGTTTAGATAGAAGGGGGAGTTATTTTTAGGGGCAAAGTAATGTCCGTATGGCAAGATAAAAAAAAAAAAAAAAAAAAGAAGAAGAAGATAACACAATAAAGGAAGCAATAGAATACTTCTTTGTGTCAATATGATTAAAAATAAAAAGTTTGTCCTGCAGGAGTTTTTCAAATAGAGCACATTCCTCAGCAATCCAACCATTAAAACATAAATAAGAAGTTTATCCCCTTTAAATATTATATAACCACCTTATAGCAAATATACGCGTCTGTATTTGAGTGTGTACTTTTAATGAGAAAAATATGTTGTAAAAATAACTGTACTGGCCGTACTTTCAGAGAAGCTAGTTCATATGTTGTGAGGGAAATCGGTACATTAAAAAATTGGGGTTTACTCCAGAACCAAATTTATTTATTTTAGTTAGCTCGCAACTTTGGCGACTTAACAGCTTTAACAAAATAAATACTACACGTTATTATAAATATACACAGTAGACATGTTTCTTGCCATTTGTAAAAGTTAACTTCTCACACAGCAGAACCAAATTGAATAAGAAACTAATAATTGAGTGAGCTGTTTATTAGAAAGTTTATTATTTATTGATGAAGATCAGCATTTTAGGTAAATATCATTGAGATCTTGTTTTGTAGGCTGATGTAAGCGATATTATTATTTAACTGATACAGTCAAGTAAGTATTGAGATATTTTTGATGGTTTGGAAATTCAAGAAAAGAAATAAATCAGTAGAAAAATAGGAATTGAATTATTAAATAAAATTAAAGTGAAATATTTCAAAGAATTTCTAGAGTTACAAGAAGATGAAATAGATTCCTTCTGACTATTGTACCATTTGGCTTTAGGTTGTAGATATTTTTTGTACATGTCTTAATTAAATAAGCCAGTGGTGTACCAATATGATCACTGCACTGCATAAGAGTGAAAATTTAAATATGCTTCTACGTACAGACTCAATTTATGCTCCCTCGATAATATACACTGACCATCCAATAATTAAACCGATATACCCACCATTTTCTGACCAGGATAGGGCTCATGCCTTTTTCCGAAGAAAAGCCACCAACCATAGTGGGAATCGAACCCACGACCTTTGGCACGGAGTGTTAAGTTCTCACGCCGCTAAAAAAGATATTAAGTACACTTAATGACACTCAAAGACACCACCGATAAAATTTTATGGAACCGCGCTAAGATGACGCAGTTCCTTGTTGGACTTTTTCCTTGCTTTGGCTTTTTAAATTTGTTGAAACATATTTGGTCAGTAGACTTTTCAGTGATCATTTTCTCACCCTTAGACATGATTTTTTTTTTTTTTTTTTTTTTTTTTTTTTTTTTTTTTTTTTTTTTTTTTTTTTGCAAAACTTCAATATTGAAAGATATTTAATTAATGTACAGTTGTCATTATTTGGGTTCAATTATGGTTACGAAAGTGTAGAAACTTGTACCGGGAGGGGGGGGGGGCAGGGCTTGAGAATATTTAGAATCCCTGATGGTTTATTCTACTTGGAAATTCTTCTTTAAGAAAATTTATACTTTATTGAAGCTTTATTAACTCCGAGGAAGATTATGGAATTAGTTAAGACCATCAATTTGCATTAGATGGTCATGTTGTTGGCGAAACTTTTCCCTCAGCTCTTCAATTACTTAATTCAAAAATTCAAGACACCCCTTTTATTAAGGCAACTCCCTGAAAGAGACTCTTTTTATCCACTAGAGATGACTCTTGGGATGAAAAATGCAGAGCATTTGTAAGGATCATAAATCAAAAACCTTTTAAATATTCTAAAATTTAGACAGAACTGGTCATACGTCAACAGAATGGGATATTCATATAGAAATTTAAGGCAGAAATCATTTCATAGCAAATTGGTCAGTCATTCGAATAACACAAGTCTGCGACCAAAAACCCGAATGAGATTTTTGGGCTATTTCTCACAGATTTCACCGGCTGAAACCGAAAAAAGTCTGTCACGCAGGCGCTGCATAACTAAGCACTTTCCTCAGAATGTGTAGACTATATTACTGAATAATTTGCTGAAAAATAACCTATATAAATAAAATAAAAACGTGAATAATTCTGCTCATTTACATTTCTTATGAGAACTGTTCAATTATTAATTTTGTAAATAATTTGCTTCCAGAGTTATGTTAATACACGATACTGTACACAAAAACTTCATTTTCCGTCTTTTGATCTGCCGCAGGAACAGGATACAGTCCCCCTAGTGGGAGATGGCGCTCATCGCGGCGGCTTTGGGAACCTACGTCTGGCGGGCTAATTCTAATGAAACAGAGTTTAAAGTAAACCCTCCTTTCCAATAGACCGATTTACTTCATTTTTACAACACTTCTTTCTCATGAGATACCACGTTTCGTTACAATTCAGCAGAAATTACGACCGGTATGAGTATATTAGTACTTTAGGTCCGGAGTAAACCCCCCCTCCAAATAACCCGATTTAGTTTATTTTTACAACCCATTTTTCTCTGTTGATTACCACCACAAATACCGACTTCCGTTGAAATGTAACAAAAATTACGGCTGGTAGTGGCAAATTGGTAATGAGGGTCCGGAGTAATCCCCCCTGCCTAATGAACCGATTTAGTTTATTTTTACAACGTATTTCTCTCTTTAGATATAACGAATACCGAGTTTCGTTGAAATATAAAAAATTAGTGTTTTGGGTCCGGGGTAAACCCCTCATCCCGGTGGACCGATTTTGGTGGTTAACGAACTCGTTTAATCGTTTGCTAATTGAACGCTATATACCACTTTTCGTGAAGAAAAAACAAAAACTCTGGCCGCTATTGGTTAACAGACACACACACATATATATATATATATATATATATATATATATATATATATATATATATATATATATATGTATATATATATATATATATATGGCCGAAAATATACTCAAAAAAATCTACGACGAGAGCGTTAAATCTCAAATTCCGTAGTAGGTGGGACGTCAATATGCTAGCTGACTACTGTTGGATGCTGAGCTTTTGTTAAAAAGAAAAGAAGAAAAGGTCCCACAAGCAAATTAATTTTTAATCATTTCAAAACAAGGAGATTTTCTTTTGGTTTATATATATATATATATATATATATATATATATATATATATATATATATATATATATTTATATATATTTATATATATACCGAGAAGGTTAGAGTATTATATATTGGTTTATTTGGACTAATAAAAAATATTGAAACATTTTATATTTAACCAGGGTATGTCAGTGTATAAAAAGTGTTATTATTTATTCATAAGCCATGCCCGAAGAAACAGTTGTAAAATGCTATCTAAAAGGCCTCAAAATAGCTCAGTAAAATATTTTTTTAAATTTAGTAGATAATCTACTTAAAAAACATGTAAAAACAAAATGGAAGTTAAATGTGGTAAAAATAGTACTAACCATATTACTATAAAATGTTTACATATTTATTATTACCATTAGTGTCCATATAAATACCAGATTTATTTTTCAAACATTTTAAAATGCTAGGTATATTTTTTTTTTAAATTTGAACGGTTACATTACGCGTTGACAATACTCTAACGAATAAGTACTAATTATGAAATAAGAGTATTTGTAGATTATTGGGATAGCTAAAATGCGAGGGTTAAACGACATAAATATGGGAAGGTAGGTTATTACATTTTAAATAAACGTTTTATACCACTACATTTTCAACTTTTTTTCACTTTCTTTATGTCAATCGAAGTTAACATTAGCTCATTTTTTTATAATGGAGAGCAGTATATCAATAATTGATACCATTAAAGTACATGTAATTTAAAAAAATAAATACCTATTTTTATAAATAAAAAGGACTAAGATATTTCTTTTTGACTTCATATGTTCTTTTGAAGTTATTGAACTTTGAACTTTTGTGATAAGAAATATATTTTATAGCTGAGAGCAAAATTCTGATGAGGGACAGCCTATTGTGAATGTAAATACAAAAAAAAAATCTCAACTCAAGAAAAATAGTAATAATGGGCCGAACAGTGGCTGGAGAACACTGCCCGAGAAAAAAAAAGTCCTCACCCAAACGATATAACTTTTATTTATCTGGCTTTATTTCATTAATTTTCAGTATAATTTAATTACCATATAAGTTCACTTAACCCTGCTTAGAAAATTAATAATAAACAACAAATTTATGTTTTGGAGATTTAGTACCAAGATAAAATATTAATAATTTATCAATAACACAGGTCCACAAAAAAAAAGTGGTTTGTGCGGGGTATCGGACAAATTTTTTCTGACGTATTTTTTACCGCTGAACACGAATCTGAAGTCATAATTGGGGCCTAATAAGCAAAAAAACGGAGAAAAATGAAAAAAAAAATAGATAAAAATCATAACCTTATTGGTTTATTAGGATGATGATGACATTATTATTGTTTCTGTCATTTCTTGACTCTTTTCTCCTCAAATGACCTTTGTAATGGATTTCTGCTACGTTGTTTTCCTCGCTGTTGAGTTTCTCTTTGTAGCATCCAGCAGTAATCTGCAAACATATTCATTCCCCACTGTCCCCGAAATCGTCGTTCAAATTCTTTGAGATCTTGATGAAATCTCTCTCCTTGCTCTTTACTAAAGTCTCCGTTATTTTCTGGAAACTGGTCGAGATGCGAAACAAGAAAGTGAAGTTTCAAATTCATTAGGCAACCTGAACGCTGAAAGTTTGTGATCATATTGGCCACAATATTTTTATAATTACGAAACAATTAGACCCTTCTTAATCTTTGTAGAAGTAAGGTAAGATTCCAAACTGCTCTCCTTACAGGATACTGCAGATTGAATCGACATCTTTATTCCATGGGGCTTACCAAAATTACATAGTGCCGACTGCGCATTCAGTCAAAAGGTTTCTGCATTTTGGAACCGCCCTTATTGAAGGTCTAAGGAGGTTACCAGAGATGAAACCTTACGACTATTAGTAACTTCATTGCTGATATGGATCAGATACTATTACAGAATGATACTTGGTGTTGCACAATAGGTCTTACAGGCCTTGGTACGGTTTTCCAGCCAGGTTTGAAATATACCTAACATGGGTTTGTCAATTCTGTGGTTATGTAGAAGACGGTCTCCCACACTACTAAATCCGATACTTGAAGACGGTCTCCATTCTGTATATTTACTCTCGGACCTAACCAAACTACATTGCGCATTCCATATTTACAAACCTCTTCGACAGGATTGCTTTTTAAGCATATTATTTTCA
Source organism: Gonocerus acuteangulatus (assembly GCA_946811695.1). Lineage (NCBI taxonomy): Eukaryota > Metazoa > Arthropoda > Insecta > Hemiptera > Coreidae > Gonocerus > Gonocerus acuteangulatus. Next base: position 58,102,251 of record OX328129.1, on the reverse strand, counting down.
AGGCATAAATCAGTTCACATCCACTTATTCTACGTGCATACATTTCTCTCAAGTCTTGAAATTCCCTCTCAACTAGTCTCCTTCGGCCGGATTTTGCTTGTTAAGGAACTTGGCCTTTTCATTTTAGACAATGTATTTTCCTCATACTTTTACTCCTTAATAAGTATCATATTCAATTTTGCCCCAAAACTAATTCATACCTACTAGATACCGAAAATAAGCCACGGAAAAATTGATATATATGTGTATATCAGCTAACACGATAATGGCCATAGCTTTTTTTTTCGCCACGAAACTTGATAAATGTCATTCTCATAGCAAACGATTGAACGAGTTCTATAACCAGCAATATATGTTCATCCGTAGGGGGGAAATAACAGATAACTCAATATATGTCATGAGTATTTTCAGAGAAAAATCTGTTAAAATAACAAAAAAATCGGTCCATTAGGAAACCTATACTGGCCTTTATTTGTACTTCCTTGCGACAAAACTCGGCAGACAAGATGCCCCACCTATGAGGAACATGTGTTATATAAAAAAATCAAAATAGATCCATTAAAAGTTGGAGTTTACTTAAAAAAAATTAACAATTAAGTCAGCCGTTCATTAAAAATATAAAATACTAAAACTATTCATTTTTATTTTGAATTTATAAAGTTTATTTTAAACAAATTATTGAGGAATGCAATGTACACTACTATTATGTTCCTGAGGACTGTGCTTAGTAATGCAGCTCCTGCGTGACGGAGATTTTTTATTTTATTATTATAGTTTTTTTATTTACTCCTCCTTTATTTTATTTTTTTACTTTTTATATATTTTTTGTTTTTGTTACAGTTGTTAGTGTCCTTCTTATTTTTATTTAGTTTTCTTTTTTTTACTTTAACTTACTCTTTATTAGTCTATTTTATTAAAGTATTAATTAATAAATAATAGATGGGTAAATATAACACTTTATTCTATTATATGCTGACGCGTATTTCATGTAAGACATGTATTTGGAGGAGAGTTCCAGATGAATTATCCAATGTTATCGGGAGCATCAAACAGTCCGTAGGTGCTTTGATTCGAGGAGATGGGCTGTGTGTGATGGGCCACTTGTGTGCGACTGGCGAGGTGTTAATGTGTCTATAATGGCCATAGACACATGGGATGTACATGTGTCTGTGTGATCTTGGTGCTTGGATGGCACACAGGGAGATATTGCTTGCAGTAGGAGCCTCTAGGCTGTATTGATCTAGGAACGTGGTCTCTCTCTCTCTATATATATATATATGTAGGTGTCTGGTATATCTGAAAAATATGTCAGCTCTCAGATGTGCACTTTAGTCATTTCTTCCTGATAATGCGGAAGGGACTGTACAGGAATAATACTTTTCAATGGGGGAACAAAATTAGCTTGACGGATTAGAAGGATTCTGATAGATAACAAAACATGTTAATTTTAATATATAGACACTTTTCTTTCGCATATACTATCCAAAATAATAATAACAGGTATGGGGTCTCCCCGTGGTCTAGTGGCTAACGCCTTAGATTCATATACGGGAGATAATGGGTTCGAGCCTGACCGGCGGCAGGAATTTTCTCATCTCACGGCTCGCTGAGAATATTCCTCGCTGCACCAGAATGTCAGCGCTAATGCCCCAGAAGTCTGGTGCGCCGAAAAAAAAATATAGGGACGAAGAAGGAGAGGTGTAAGGATACCCGAAATCATATCATAACTAGTCGGCAATTTTTTTATCTACTAAGTCAACATGCCTTGCTAAAACGAATGCAAAGGCATAATAGATTTTTTTTCTTTCTAAAATGCTAGGTTCTGGACTCAAATCTCAACCTGGCGAGTAAAACTTTCTAGAATAAATATTTGATAAATAAAATGTGATTCATTCACTAGGCGGGATGTGGTGACTCTATCACATCGGAGTTACGAGTTATTGGGAAGTTGGAATGATGGCAGAATCCAAATTATGCGTTTTTTCAAATTACCAATAAGTTTGTTCGTATAACAAAAATAACTAATAATATTGGCTCCATAGATAATAATTGTCTTCTATACAAAAAGTTAATAAATAAAATATCCTCCGGATAAGGTAATATAGTAACTAAAAATATCCTTCAATGTGCAAGAAATATAAAAATATGCTAGCCAAAATGACGTCTAAGGTGCTCTGCCCTGGTGAAATGTTGAGTCTCTGGTAGAGTAGAGCAGCATTGGGCACTGCAACCTCTTTGGCGAAGAGATAACCAGCGCAAGAGGTAACACAACCTTTTCGGGTTTAAGGAAGTAATAAAAGAAAGATACTCACTGTTTGAAGTATGAATTCCTCACGCGACTTCTGTGTAATTTGGTGTCACCGATCTGCCACAGAGGACTGTGAAAATCACCAACGCCCACTTTGGTGCGCCACTCACTAGTCGTTTACCCTCTCGTCATAGTAAATTTATCTCCTTGAATAGCTCTGACCAATCTGATATAAGATAAATGCGATGCAACAAACGTATACAACATCCTGAGTATTATTAAGTGGTTTAATAAATAAATTATACAATCTAATAAATATAACAAAACAAACTAAACTTACTGTCACGCCAAGATAAATATATATATAAGCAGAAAATGGCGAGGTAAAGTGTGTTATGCGGAGACTACTAGAGTGCGCTAGAAGCGCGGCTCCCGAGGTTATACCCGGGTTAAGCCCAAGACTACGAGCTAAAGTTTACAACCCCCGCGTCGTAAAAAGGCGCCTACATCATACTCTCCTCTAGACCTCAAGGCGCCTCGTAAAAAAGTATTACGGAGTATTTACCTCATTCTTTCGCCGTCCTCCTTATACAGTATGTCTTCCAGCCTACTGTCCGCTTTCTATGCGAGGCTTTGAATGTTATATTTTTCAACGTTCTCTCTGTATGCATGTTGTTTGAATGCCCTATTTCATACATTCTCATAGTAAGGCTATCTTAAATGTTTGAATGCCTTTCTTGTGCCCACGAAATGTGGTTTAGCTTCCGGCCCTTCCACGGTTAAAAGCAACCAAGTAAAGAAAAACAAGTCAATTACATAGTTACATAAGTAATAATACAATATTTAGAAATACAACCATGAATTATACAACAATTGAGGACCCCAAAGGTCAAGGGGTCTAAGTAACGACGAGCTCAATATTTTGAGGAAAATTGAGTCTAAGTTGAACATTAGTGGTAATAGCAAAAACTAGATTTTTACAGTTCCGATCATACTATTATCATACTTATTAGACGAATCCTCAGGTCGTTTGCTGTTTATTATCTATGATACATAATAGGTACAGGGTGTCACAAAAATAATGGTCATCAGTTGGCCAGATGATTCTCCAATGCGAGATCGGAAAAAATTACCCCCATATTAACCCCCGCAAAATTGACATTGAAATGTTATTCAAGGTCAAATTTTTGTATTGCATATTTCGAATCTACGAGTCATGAGGAAGAAAGAAGTCAACGGCACCATAGGTCGGAAATGACTCCTTATGGTCATAATGACCATTAACAGCGTATACGTGGGCAATTCCATTCCTATCGACAAATGGTGGCCGATTTCGATCATTTTCTTTTTTTTTTTTACATGATCTACTAACACTGCCCTACGCAAAAATGTTCGCAAAAATGAAGAACATGTTAAAAAATAAATAAATAAAAAAAATTATGGTTCGCCACAAAATTTAAACGAGAGGGACAATGAGTAGTAAAATTCCTTTTTTCTTACAAAAATAATCTCACGTCATTGAACGATTCTTGCTCTAATTTTTACTAAATTATTCTTTTTTTTTAAACAATAATTTTTATTTTTTAGTTTTTTTACGTATAATTATTTCTAAATTTATTTTTTATCTATGTATTATATTTCATCTGAATTTACATAATCTCTCAGATGATTTTTGGTGATGCATAGATTCGTGCAGTGCCTGCTTCAACACACACAGAAGCCATCAACAACAATAAATAAATAGACAATGACATTACCTTTATATTGTCGATTTCTTTTTAAAGCAATCATGTTTCTCGAGGGTGCCGATAGGGCTCAAGAATATTAGTAAAATGTATAATTTTACTTTTTTATTTACTAGAGAATTGTATTTTCTCATTTTCTGTGTTTTGGAAATGCAGTAATGTATAAAAACACTAGTATTTAAGGTCATAAGTCCGTAAATATTAGGTGAGAATCTGGCAGAAAACTACTTTGTTGTTGTGTCCTTTACAAACTAAAAAAAACATGACGGCTTAGGTAGGAATTTTATTCAGCTCTCACTCTTGAATATTATAGTGTTTAATTCTCTCTTTTTTATTTTGTTTCTGATGAAACAGAAAAGTGGAAGTTATTAAAAATTCAGGACGAACCTTCCGTTCCTCTGTTTAACAGAGTAGATTTCATTCCTCTCCATTATTATTTAAAAACATTTTTAAACGAGTAGTACTGACTCCATGCCGATCTGGAAAATGACAATAACAGACAATTTCTAGGAGCTGTTGATCTCTCGAGTTCAACAAGGGATTTGTAAAATTCCATTAAAACGGATGAAAACAAGGGTTGTTTGTTATTTTAAAAGAAGGAGTAGTTCAGTTAATTTATTTATTAGCTAAGATTTCTCCATTAGCCAATCCTTTCTTCGCTCTAAGAGGAAAAAGTTTCTTCAGAGAAATAAATTATACAATATGGCAGTAACTCAAATCTTTCAAAAATAATGTCCCATTTTAATAAGCGTATATACCTTCAGCGTAGAATGTACGGACTTTAGAAATTATATATATAAAAAAAATATGTATTTTATTTATACCGACAAACTATTTGGACGTGGCCCTTGTATTAGAGGGTTTATTCCATTCTACGGTTGGACTTCGTGTCCAAGCTTCTCGGGTACAGTTAGTATATGTATTGTGACTTTGGGAATCGCATGAAATCGTACCTACTCAAAGCCATGTATATAAAACCGCCTTTGAGAAAAATTAAAAGAAACAGAATTTTCGTTTTGAATATAGAATAGTTTTGAAATTTCAAAAATTTTGTTAAATATCTCGAAAACGGTTAGAAAATATTCCTAAGTGGAAGGTAATTATTCCCACACATACTAAAGTACCAACAAAAATGGTTCTTATAAGATTAAAAACAAGGAATATAAAAATCGTATAATATATACAGAAAACAATACAAATACTACATTCTACATATCGCACTAGTATTTCTAAAGTGACACAACTCAAAATAAAACTCAACTGAAAATGTGCCACTCTTGCCTATGTAGAGGCCTTAGGATTAAGACAGGAAGGTTGATAAAGATATATTTACCATGTTTTTCACAGTCATAACTATGGCGGTGTGAATAAAACCGATTTTTGAGAGGTATTACTTTAGAAATACTAGTGCGATATAATAAGTCAAACTTGTGCATACAATAGGTTAATACTCCTTCTACATACATAATTAAGACAAAAAATTAGCAAATTATAAATACTGCGGGAATACGAGAGAAAAGTACGCATACAACATAAATATAATACAACATCCACATATTAAGACAATAAAAAATAGTGACAAAAAATGGAGCACTTATAACCCAGAAGTTGTTTACCCTAAAAACCAAATTCATGCACCCAATCGTTTCGAATTCGAGACGCATATATTCGGATATGTAGAGGCACATGTTGGGATCAACCGGGGCCTTTGCGTAGGCCCGTTTAGAAGGAGAGTGATCATTATTTGTTACTATAAAACTGTAATAATTAAAAAAAAAAAAAAATACACACACACAAAGAATAACCCTATACATAATGAATATTTCTTGAATGTACATTCTATGCGTGCGGACCTACTTAACGGACTTCCATCTCTTGACGGAAAGGAAGCAGCTTTAAATATTTAGTCTGAAAAGGAAGGGCAGCTGCGGAGTCAACAACTTCTCCTGGTATATGGGCGCCCGAAGGCATCGCTGCCTTTTTAGATTTTTATGACCTTCCCGCCTAAAACCTTTCCAAACCACCAGATAAGCTCTGTTATCAGGCGAAATTTTCCTTATCAAAAAATTTTTCATGTTGACCAACTTAAAACGATAAGATAGATCATTGCTTCAAAAGTTTAATTCTTCTAATTCACTTTTTTATCAATGGCAGATATTTTGCAGTTCTGGTAAATAATTCCGAGATTTTCTGCCACTGGATTATCCCAGGGTTTAAAAAAATCCTTCTTTTATAACCTTATCGAAGGAAAGTTTTCACTTTATCTTAAATTCACTCTAATGTTTCAGTCTTAGCTTTGGCCTTCCTGATCCTAAACGAGACATAGAAAGTTTTTATTTTTTCTACAAAGAGTTTTGTTCATTGAAATGGGAATTTGCAAATGGGGAAACCTATGGGGATATTTCACTTCCAGAGGTTCGCGGGTGCGCAATTCAACTAAACGATCTATTTGAACGGCCTATAACTGGTACTCCAGTCGCTTCTCTTGTGGAATCGATAACTTATTAGTTTAAATTGTTTTCAGCCTTAGCTTTGGCTATGTATTGCACCATCTCCCTTGCCTAACCTCTCAAAGCATCCCCTGGTACTAAACGAGACATAATCAGTTTTTATAGCGTTCGAGCTAAATTTTTGTTTGGTGACTTTGAAAATGGGCGAAGAATGGGGAGGGGTGAAAGAGGAAATTTCTGTCTGTTACCTTTGTTTTCCTACCTCTAAGCTATCCAACAAGCGACTGGCCCGCGCTCTCTCGGCCGGTGTAAAAACTGCAGAACCTACGACACACTATTCCCCGAAAGGTGCACTTTAAATATTTAGCGATCCAGACTAAAGTGGAGAGTGGGGAATTGGGAATTTTTTTCGTTTTTATTTCAGAGGTTTTAAAAACCTCTACGCATTTTTATATTTACTTTTTTCGACATAAAAAAAAATATCGCCGACTGAAAACGAATCAGGGCGGACTCCGGATTGGAATATTAGGAGCTTACTTCCACATCAGTTATTTTAGATTTAAAAAGTAGAGTTTTCTACATTCTCTATTTACAATTTCTTTTTTTTTCTTGAATATTCATGGAAGCAGATGGTGGGACCGCCGGAATACTTTTAGAGTAATTACCACGTGGAACTAAAACTACAAAAAAATCGGTATAAAACAAAAATTATAAAAACTTTCATCTAAAAACGAAAATTATTGCAAAGATTTGTTGTAAGCACATAATATTTCTTGATATAGGCGAGACCTAAATACAAAAAAGGCCGACTACCACAATTATTCCATATTATTAGCGTGCTTCCATATAATTCTCCATGCCTTCACCATAGAGACATTGAACACTCCACAGGTTACTTATCTTTCCATCTTTTCGTTTTCTAGTATATTTGTTTTAACATATTTAGAAATTTTATAGTTTAGTTTATTTATTGCTTAAACAAAGTTGTTTTACGGCAGTTTGCTTGTATAAAACATTTAATTATTGAATTATTATTATAAGTAAGTCATAATTTATGTATCTATTTATTTAAAATTTAACGTCCATTATAATTACTCAGGATTTTAGGACGGGATATCTATACGTGACCACCTTTTTCTAGCCAGGATAGGGATGATGCCTTTTCTTTTTTATAAAGAAAAGCCACCCACCCCTAGTGAGAATCGAACCCACGACACTTGGCACGGAGTGTTTTGTGCTCACGCCTTAACACTCATGGCCACCGGGCCTCCTAAAATATATGTAATTACTTCAAGTAATATATGAGTACTATTGCAATAATTCAATAACTCATAATAACATATATATATATATATATATATATATATATATATATATATATATATATATATATATATATATATATATAGGAAAAAAGTAAAGTTTAGTAATACGATTCGTCTACATGTTGGAGGAAATGAATTATTAGAGATTAATATAGCAACTTCAATTTTTTCCTGACCTGCAAGGTTTGGAAATAAAATAATTTTGAAAATTGATAAAAATGTGAATTACCTTAAAATTGAATTTTGTTCCGCCTAATGTTTGGCGAGGTTAGCTCAGTGGTAGAGCACTGGACTTATATGCTGGAGGACATGAGTTCAAATCCCGAGCAAGCACTTAAGATTTTTTCTTCTAGTGTCTTCGTTCATGGGTAGAATTCGGCACCCTGACCGTCCCTAGGCCAACCCAGCCTTTAATTAATTTATTAATGGGTACCTTGGTGCTAATGACTCTAGCAGTCGAAGCAGCAAGGGGAAAATCAGGCGGCCGGAGCATAGTACTGACCTCACTATCTCCCTAGTGTGCCGTATGGTCACGAATCAGATACCTCTACAGTATCTGCACCTGAGGGCCCTCGTGGCCTGTTACGGGACTGATTTTCTAATGTTTAGGGCACTGTTTTGGATCCAGATTGAAAGTCAGGAACCGGAAGTGGGATAAAAGACAAATGATAGCCCCCAGTCCCTGGCGAAGATTGGGAGATGAAAGAAAAACTGGTGCTTTCGAAGATTGGTTTTCGAGCCCATAAGAAGATTAGTTGGTGACTCGTAGGAGTAGAGTCAAACTGCTATCTTGTAAGATAATGGAATGAGCCAGTTTGTAAGTGAAGGGGATGGAAGTGGAGAAATGGAATGACATTGGCTGCGACCAAGGAGCTCATATTTTCTGAAATAGGACTAAAATCGTTAAGAAAGTGGAAGGTGGACATTCCAAAACCTAATAAACTTCCTACCAAAATAAGTATGTCTCGCACTTTTGGCTTTCAAGTTTTCAGCCTACGTCCAAAATTAAAAAAACGAAATCAAATAACCTAAAAAATTCTTGTCTACCTGAAACACCTCACGTTGAAATATTTTGACTACAGCTGTTTTGGTAATACTTTGGGTTCGCATTTTCGTTTCACATCAGCGTAAAGTTTTCAGATAGTTTTGTCTAGACTAAAGCATGTTCCATGTTTTTTGAACTTCGTTTTTTATTTATTTATTTCTTTGGTGCTTGTCCACGTAGCGAGTTATCTATGTAGCACAGCCAAATCGGCTAAATTCTACGTCTCCTTTAAAAACTTGTAACTACACGTTTAAGACTCATATACACCAAAATATGTCCACTCAAAAGGTTCTGCCTATCACAATGATCTGTTCCTTTCTTCATTTGTGTCAAAAGTCATAGTCATCGGCAAAGCCATAAGTTAAACTTTTTATTTATTTTTTTTAAATTGGGACATTTGATAAGGCTGTTTGGTTTGGGAAAAGGCTGAGCCATATACATTTTTTTGTGAGATGGCGATATCTGGAAGTCCTATTATGGCTGAGTTAGCGAGGCCTTTGATCTGGCGATACCCTATATCCTCTATTTGCCTTTCTCTCTCTCTCACTCTCTCTCTCTCTCTCTCTCTCTCTCTCTCTATCCCTCACTCTCTCTCTATCCCCCCTCTCTCTCTCTTTCATTCTCTTTTATCTTTCTCTCGATCTCCCTCACTCTCTCTCTCTCATTGTCCTCTTTTCTGTATCATTCTCTCTGTATCTGTCTCACTCTATCTATAACAGTAAACTAGTTTCTGACCCTTTTTCTACGCGGCTTTATTGGCTTATATCTTAAAACCTACGTTATCTATGAAATATTTTTATGTTTTATTCCACTGTGTACACTAAACGCGGGTTTTATTATATAAAATTAACCACCATTATTATACATTAGTACTTAAAAAAATTGAAATATTTATTTATTCAGAAAAGAACCAAAATTAGGAAAAGAAAAATGGGGAAAAACTAAACTTACATTAGCAATTATGAGGCATGGGATAACAATTTGAAGGATAAGAAATAAAATTAAATGAAAGCTTGATATTCTAATTTATAATATTCAAATTATTTTGGATTTATAAGACATGTACATTTTAAAAATACCTCTATAAAATACCTCTATAAAATCCTCTGCAGGGAATAGAAACTTTCTTTCATCTGAAAAAAAAAATCACTGTTAGAGAAGAGATGAAGACACAATGTATTTTGTTTTTTTAGTCAATGTTACATAGTAAGTTTATCTTCAAGAAAATAAAAGTCCAGCTCGTAAGACCTTTTCATACAATAACATATCTTATATTTGTATATATTTAGTTATGAGAATCCATATAAACTGATGCTTAACTCTGAAGTAATTTCGGAAGGTTAATATTGAAACTCCTACATTTGGCTTTCAGCGAAGCGGAACCATCACTTCTTTTGTTCGACTAAGGTGATTCAATAGAAATTTATTAACTTCAACTAAACGTTTCTGAGATATTTAAGAAAGTATATGAAAACTTCCAAAACTGATTTTATCTGGTGATAAAATATGTTTTTATAATACCACTTCAACTCCAAATGTAAAATTCCAACATTTTTTAAACGTGTGAAGAATGTTTTAACACAAATGGCCCTAACCCGTAGCTGAAACAGAAATTCTATTTACGTTTTATGTATATATATATATATATATATATATATATATATATATATATATATATATATATATATATATATATAAATATACATATAAGTTTTTTTAGGGCCACTGCTTGAACATTAAAAATTTACTTAGCAATCTAATTCAACAATTGTTTACTTTCACAAGCCTAATCAAATGTTAATACATAACATTTGATTAGACCTTTTGAATTTTTGCTGAGCGTAGGAGTTTGCTGTCAACAATTGTTCATCTAGATAAAACCATAATTTTCATCCCCGACAAAAAACCATTTACAGGACAGATAATGTAATGAAAGTTTGAGTCACAGGAATTAAGCAAGAGTGCTAACTGGTTGAATCAGATGTTTGTCTGTATGAATGTATTTATATATGTGTATATACGCATATACACACTCAAATACTTAGATAGCCTCCAAAGAACCAAGAAGAATAATTTTCTTCTTGATGAATAAGTAATCGTTAAAACCATTTTCCTCAGCTAACTTCAGCAATAAGAGAATTGGCGGAAATAAGAATTTTAATTAATCTTAACTGGAAAGTACAAAACTCTTCAGATTAACTGAAAAGGAAATTAACGTTCGGATACACTAAATTGTCGAGGTATATTTTAACGACAAAGCCAAATCCGCCCAAACGATTACTAAATAGGAAATTGATCGCCACGAAAGTACTCTGCGTTGGTGAAATGAGTGTTTCAGTTTGTTTACGAGACTAAAGTTTGATCGTTACACTCGCCGACTGGTTGAGAGTAACATGTAAAAGGATCTCGTAAAATTGATCCTTCAGCCTCTTCCTTATGAAAACAAAATTAATAATTTACGAGGGTAACATATTATATTATTAATCAAGAGCTGATTGAAGGCGTGCCACGTGCCTCTAGCTCCATCCTGAAATTAATCCCTGGGGAATATTTATGAACATAGCTCCTTCTGTAGGCTTTATTTATCTATATTAAATATTGAACAAATAATAAAAATTCGGCTCGTCGCCCCCCCCCCCCCGCCCACCGGTCCTTTCTGCTTTGAACCTACTGTCAAAATACAGAAAAAAACAAAACAAAAAAACATGGACATGCTTCTGTCAATCATTTTAGCATATTTCTGTTTGACATTTCTTTCTCATGTCCTGTACACTTCCGGACCAATTTATGCTGATTTTCAGTCTTGCACATTGAGTCCTCCATAAAACAAGCAGACTCGATATTGGCTATGTATTAAAAAAAGAGATTTCCTCCTAATTCCGACTAAAAACACATTAGTCTAAACAAGCCATGGTACACTTAAAAAAATAGCCAAAACGGGTTCTGCAACAAATTTTAAATAACTTAGTGTGCGGCATGCCAATAAAAAATATCAATCAAATCATCAAAAATATATTTGAGGACTGAATAAAGTTGTTACAAACTTCCATCATAAATATACAAAGACTCCAGGTACAGCGTAATTCCATATATGTTACCTTCAATGGAACAAATCTAACTAAAAATGTGATTAGAAGTGTTGTTGTAATTACTGACATAATCGTAATCGCAATCACATATCCAGGATCCGTAATTTTAATCGAATCTTAATCACAAGTTGAAAGTCTGCGATTATAATCGTAACCGTAACATTTTTGGCAAATTCAGAAAAAAACGTTTTAAAATTTATTTTCTTGATATTTTTATCCATTTCCTTTTTCTTATCATAACATAGCCACCTACTTATAAAAATAAGTCCATGAGGACTTTATCCTACCTTTTTTAGTTTAATGGCTTGGAGGTGCCTCCTTATTGTGCCACGTTCTGTAATAACCCAAACTTTACAATGAAAAAAAAAATTGCTTTTAATCATATTTTTAATTTAGGAAGCTCATATGACTATACATACAAGCAATGTAAAATTCAACAAAAAAATCAATTAATGCAAATTTCAGTTGACTTGTGGCTCGGTTTCTGTCAAATCATCGTCGTCACTGAAGCTACAAATTTTAATGCATTTTAAAACGGCATCGTGTTCTTCCGACATATTTGTGTGCGAGGCTCATTAGGGCATTGTATTTCTCAGTTTATAAGAGCAGGGGTTGGCTGTTCGCAGATGGAAAGTCAATAGTGGACCTCATACATTCCACTATTGGGGTGACAAGATCTGCTTACTTATTATACCAGAAGATAATTTTTAAATCCATGATATTGTTTTGAACTGAAAATCCCCAAAAATGAAGCTGCATCGTTATTGCTGTACGCAATCAATTATGATTTAGATTATGCCTAACACTGGTGAAAAAAAACCCCAAAAAAACAAATGGAAATATGCTAAAAATGATTGACAAAAGGATGCCCATGTTTTTTTTTTGTATTTTGACAGTAGGGACAGGTGGGCGGGTGCGGAGGGCGAAGGGCCGAATTTTTATTACTTGTTCAATATTTAATATAGATAAATAAAGCCTACAGAAGGAGCTATGTTCATAAATATTCCCCAGGGATTAATTTCAGGACGGAGCTAGAGGCACGTGGCACGCCTTCAATCAGCTCTTGATTAATAATATAATATGTTACCCTCGTAAATTATTAATTTTGTTTTCTTAAGGAAGGGGCTGAAGGATCAATTTTACGAGATCCTTTTACATGTTACACTCAACCAGTCGGCGAGCGTAACGATCAAACTTTAGTCTCGTAAACAAACTGAAACACTCATTACACCAACGCAGAGTACTTTCGTGGCGATCAATTTTCTATTTAGTGATCGTTTCGGCGGATTTGGCTTTGTCCTTAAAATATACCTTGACAATATAATGTATCCGAACATTAATTTCCTTTTCAGTTAATCTGAAGAGTTTTGTACTGTCCAGTTAAGTTTAATTAAAATTCTAATTTTAATTTCATCGCCGTACTAAAGCTCTAAATGTAATCACTAAGTGTTCCGGCAATTCTCTTATTGCAGAAGTTTGCTGTGGTAAATGGTTTTAACGATTACTTATTCAGTAAGTCGAAAATGATTCTTGTAAACTTTCACGGGGCATGTCACTTAACGTTTTAAGGTCTTTTGGATATGACTGTGTAGATGTGGTAATAACCGACGTTTCGCCACTTATTCTGCAGGCTTCCTCAGGGTTTCTTCTGAGAAAACCTATACAAACTTATTAAGTATTACATCATCAGCGAAGAATGTTAAACATAGGGTGATTGAAGTAAAGCAGAGCTTTGCTATTCTCCTTTGCATTTGGAAATGGCTGCTATGTGGTTGCTTCGCTTTGGTGGTTCTAATCTTGACGAGAAACAAGCAGAGAGAAATACGGATTGCAAGGTGGATGAGACTTAGGCTGTGGAACTTTGCACCAACCAATAGATGTTAAAACTTTCTTCTCCTGAAGCTCCTATAAACATACCGACCTACCGCGGCGTCTCTACGCAAATCCAAGAGCTGAATTTATATCTCTTACATTTTCCAGTAGTTTCTCCTTCCTTTGCAAAACGAATGAGATCAGGAAAAGGTGATATATCTATATAAATTTAAAAAAAAATTGCCTTCTTTATAGGACTATGCCCCTTTTTTAACATCAAAGAGACCAAGATCCACACAATTTCGTTTTGACATTTTATATGTCCTACATTGTTATGTATGCTATAGGCTCAGCCGTGGCTAATCTTAGGTCTCTGAAATGTTGTCAGTATTTCTAGGTATTCTTAACTTTATTGTAATATTTAAATGAAAACAAAATATTGAATAGAACTAATGTTATCAATGCTTCAGTAACTTGACAGGAGAGATACGATGCACAGTGGGAATAAACGACTTTTTCTGTTTCAAAAAAGGCTACAGCCTCCAAATCTTAACAGTTTTCAATGCATTTTTTGTTTCTTAGAGAAAAGAAACAAATTTAAATCAAATCTTCCGCTTAGCCAGATTTTAGAAGGCAATAATATTAATAATGTGGTGGAGTTTCTAAAAGATATACATCCCCCGGACAAAATTTGAAGAACCTTATTAAAACGCTATCATAATAATATTTCTATTTACAACTCATAATTATCATCATACCAGATCAAATAAATTACAGTAAAATCCTCACCTCAAAAATTCTCAAATCTCAAAATCACCAATAAGTATTAGGCCAAAATACTGAAAAAAAATGCATTATTTTTAAATGAAAGCTAATAAAATTTAGACCAACTTTGATAGGCCAGATGTTTGTTTTTTGTTTCCCCTGTTTATTAAATAACGTGTAAATAATTCACGAACTTTTACAATTGAACATGAAATATTATTTTATTTTTCATCTAACTTAATATCAAGCACTGACTTCGTTGAAATTAAACATTCAAAACCTGATTAGACTTGGGAAAAATCTAATTCTATTTTTAAATCATTCAAAAATCGTATTATTTCGCTTAATCTCATTGTTGAATTAAGATAAATTTACGTTTAGAAGACGTCAGTGTGATTTTTAGCGCGGTTCCTCCCTCCCCCATAGGGAGGAACCCCGCCTATACGGTTGATACAATGAAACAATCCGGAAGTGCCGACTAGAAAATTTCGCGTTTCAGAACCCCTAGAGACCGAAAATATAAAATATAAATAATATTTATATATATATATATATATATATATATATATATATATATATATATATATATATAAATATTTGTCTGTTCGCTCATTTCTGGCTTTCCTAATGGTCCGATTGTGATGCAATTTGGTACAAAAATCCGTCGTCCAATTTGAAAGGTCAAGTTCGTTAACCAGCAGAATCCGCAAAAAAAAATCGTAACGCTTACGTTTTTGAGTTCATAAGCTTGTAAGTACTCATTTTATAGGCTTCTTGGGCTAGGAAAACGAATGAAACCATTTTCAACGCGATAGCTTTAACCGTTTTCGAGAAAATTTGAAAAAAAAAGTTTTTGAATACCGTTTTTGGTTTGGGTACTTAGAATCATGGGATTCAGTTGAAAAATTTTTTGAATGTTTGAATTTCATCAAAACTAACATGTTAAACTTTTGGTTACGTTTGAAGTTAAGGAAGGGTTAGAATAAAATATTTTATGGACAGACATGAAAAGTTTTGGGAACTTCGTATAATTTCGTAAATATCTCAAACACCGTTGGGAAATCGTGGTATGTGAATAGAAATATTTTGAAAGCTTACTAAATTCTTTATAAAAAAGATTCTAAAACTATTTTTGATAAGGTGTTGTAAATCGGAGAAATAAGTGCTTCAATTTCAAATACGTCTGTTTATTTCTTATGAACGGGTTTTTGTCGTTCATTTTGTAAGTTTTGTCTCTTTCCCCTAGTTTTTTTATTGCTTTTTATGTTTGTATTTTCTTATGTTAGGAAAATGTATTTGTGTGTAAAACAGAATAGGTAAAATGAGACCAATTTTCTGTTGCTAGAAATAATGAAAATTTTGGGAACTTAGTATACTTTCATTAATATCTCGAAAACGGTTGAAAATCGTGGGAAACGAAAGGTTAACATTCGAAAGCTTACTAAATGGTCGACAAAAAAGGTTCTGAAGAAAGTTTTGAATAAGCGATGTCAATCGGAGAAATAAGTGCTTAAACTTTGAAGTAATTGATTTCGTTTATTCGAACGGCTCTTTTTGGCCGTTTTTATTCCTTTTTATTTTTTAATTGCTTATAGTTGGATAATGTATTTGACAATAAAACAGATTAAGTAAAATAAGAAAAACATTTCATTGTTAGAAATATAGCTTGCCAAGAGAAAGAGATTCGATGACGTCTTTTGAATATTTTCAATTGCCTTCATGCTGTTGGTTTTTTATTTTATTTTTAATTGATTTTATTTGTAGAATTATTACTGTAGTAGAAGAACACAAGAAAATTTTGACATTTTTCTACGCATTGAAACATGAATGCATTGTATGAAATAAGTATCTGTAGAAGAGGATTCTTGGGTCTGGCGGACCCGAGCAGGTAAAGTCGTAAACCCCTTTGAACAAATATCTTTTGAGAGGAGATCGTTGACCGTTGATAATGCATGTTAGGGATTGTCGGGGTTCCGTCACTACTTCTTATAATAATAAGAAGGTCTGTTCTTCAAATAATCTATTTTCTTTTGAACGGGTTTTTGTAGTTGTTTTTTTAGTTCATAAGCTTGTAAGTACTCGTTTTATAGGCTTCTTAGGCTAGGAAAACGAATGAAACCATTTTCAAGGCGATAGCTTTTCGAGAAAATTGGAAAAATAGTTTTTGAATACCGTTTTTGGTTTGGGTACTTAGAATCATAGGATTCAGTTGAAACATTTTCTGCATGTTTTACTTTCATTAAAACTAATAAGTTGAAATTTTTGTTACGTTTGGAGTTAAGGAAGGTTTTGAATAAAATATTTTATTAACAGACATAAAAAGTTTTGGTAACTTTGTATACTTTCCTTAATATATCGAAAAAGGTTGAGAATCTTGGTAAACAGAAGATTACCATTAAAAAGCTTACTAAATGCTCTACAAAAATGGTTCTAATGAAAGTTTTGATTAGACGATGTCAATGGGAGAAATAAGTGCATAAAACTTTAAAGTAATTGATTTCGCTTATTCGAACTGTTCTTTTTGTCTTTGATTTTGGAACTTAGAATTATGGGATTCAGTTGAAAAATTTTCTGCATGTTCGAATTTCATCTACACTAATATGTTGAAATTTTAGTTACGTTTGGAGTAAAGGAAGGATTAAAATAAAATATTTCATTTTTAGACATGAAAAGTTTTAGGAACTTCGAATATTTTCATAAATATCACGAAAACGGTTCGAAATCTTGGCAAGCAAAAGATTACTATTCGAAAGGTTACTAAATTCTCTACAAAAAATGTTTTGAAGACATTTGCGATGGGATGGTCATATTTGGAGAAATAAGTGCTTTAAACATAGGTAATTTCGTTTATTTGAACGAATCTTTTTGTGTGTTTCCTACAGTTTTTTTTGCACTGTTCGTTATTTTTGTGATTGCTTATAGTAGTCAAATGTATTAGTCAATAAAACAGGATACGTATAAATAGAAACAATATTTTGTTTCAACGGCATCTTGGAATTCGAAGATGCCCTATGAATATCTAGATTACTGTACTGGTGTTGATTTCGTTCTTTAGAATTGTTTTTGGTATTCCCTATTTTCAGCAGTTTTTATCTATTTATTATTTTTTTTTTTAAATTCATTGAACAAAATCATATGAATTCGAAGGTGAGGAGCTAGGAGGCTTAGGGTGGGGGGCATTTTCCCTTTCCAGGTAGCGCCCAGTGTACCCTCGTCATCTGTAAGTCCTTTTCTAGAGTCATAAAGATAAGCCTCCAAACAACTTTAGGAATGTTGGATTTCTAATTTTTGCCAGTATCAGAACATCAGCTCTTTACATACCACAGTGGTACTGACGTACCGGTCTATACTAGTTGCACTCCACACAGTGGTAGTACTTGGTGTATGCCGCAGCGGATCGCTTATTATAACCTTATTTTATACGTATTAAATAGGTACCTAAAAAAAGTTTATTTGCATATAAGTGTTGCGTTATTGGGATTAGAATAAAATATTTTATTAACAGACATGAAATGCTTCGGAATCTTCGTATATTGTCCTTTTTTTTTTTTTATGGTGCATCGAAATCTGAGCCATTAGCACCATTTTTTCCTTATGAGCTTATATAATACTTAGATTTAGCTAGCAACAATATTTTACACTGCAATTAAAGTGACTTGCTCTTCTCATAAACATAATATTTATATCATAATATAAACGTAATACATTAATTTGTCTGACAAAAAAAAAGTCCGACCCGCAGGAACTGCATCATCTTAGCGCGGTTCCGTTCTTATCTTAGTGAAGGAATATAACAGCTATCGGTAGGTATTAGCACCATTTTCAAAACAGTTAAGAAATCGTGGGAAGTACGATATAACCATTCAAAAGCTTACTAAATTCTCTACAAAAAAGATTCTGAAGCAAATTTCGATGGGGCAATATCAGTCGGAGAAGTAAGTGCTTAAAACTACGAAAGTGTTAGTTTTGTTATTTTAAACGGGTTTTTGTCACTGTTTACCTCACTTTTTTTCTAAATAAGTCTATTCAGGGTTTGAATGTTTAATTTCAACGATATCAGTGCTGTTATAAGGTTAGATGAAGAATGAAATATTATTTTATGTTCAATTGTAAAAGTTTATGAATTATTTACACTTAATTTAATAAACATGGGACCATAATAATAATAACCAATCGAAATGATTATTTGAAAGATTTATAAGTATGCAGTGTGTACAGACCACCCGATATATTTGGGCAGCGGACTTTTTTATGTTAAAAAAAAAAATCATTCCTTCATTTATCACATTTTGTTTGAATGAGCACATCGATTTTTCTCATACGATCATGGACTTATTTAATAATATAGAAACAAATTAAGCAGTAATTGTCATGCAAAGTAATGGTTTTGTTTACCTGTGCGTTACTACTACGCCTAAAGAGAAATTCGCGCTTAGAATGAAATGAAAAAAATCAAACGAGCTGATTAGATTGATAGATAATACCCGATTGCAAAGATGGATTGAACTAAATCACATGGTACTTTATCTGCTGTCATAATCTCAAGCCTTTCATATCACAATATCCTAATGCCTATCGAATTATATCCGCTACTCTTTACCTATCGATTTAAACATCAAATACATCATTTATTTCTTAAAATATATGAATGGTCGATAGAAGGCCAAAGGGTTTTATAGAAGAAAAATGGTTGATCATTTACTATTCATGCCATCTGGGAAGGTTGAATTGCATCAGGCAGAATTCAAAATGAATGGTCTTTGACAACTCGAGAGAGACACGCACATTTAATACAATAGGCAAGTAATTATAATATCATTGTTTTGAGGGAGGGGGGGGGAGTTATATTTGAAATTTTCGAGGAGGGTCGCCTTTATCTACTAATTATTGCATGTCACCGAAGATAAGTTTCGCTATAAGCAATGTTTATTTCCGAAAAATTTTATTGTGACTCTACTCCTTGAATAAAGAGTACATTCAAAACCATGTGTGAGCTATGAAGATGTTCTGTCCAATAAGAAAACATACACAGTGAAAGCATTAAAACATTTTTTCATAAGTTATTATGATGAATCTTTACTAGCTAATCAATCCCAATTGTAATAATTTTATTATTTAATTCTATTTTTTTTTGTTTTATTTTATTTTTTTATTTTTTTTAAATTTAATTATTATTTAACTTTTTGGTATATTTATCAGTAGTATTTTATATAATATCGCTTTTTTTTCGTTTTGTTGATTTTTATTAATACTTTCATCACTATATTCTCATTTATTTACTTAATTCAAATAATGTTTTTATTTTTAGTTATTTATTTATTTTTTTGAATTTAAAATACCTACAAGGTTGATCAACATGTTGTGTACGGAGCAACCCAATTTAGTTGGGCAACCAAACTTTTTGTACAATAAAGTTTTTCCTCCTCCTCCTACTAAATTCCATAATACATGTGATTGTAGACTGCAATATTTCTGTAAATAAAATATATAAAACATAAAAAAAGAGCGAAAATTGTTTGTTTAATGTGGTTTATTAGAAAAAACGACGGGTTATTATAAGATTGATTGATTGATTTTTTTTTTATTTTTATTTTTTATTTTTTTTATTTTTTTTTTTTTTTTTTTTTTTTTTTTTTTTTTTTTTTTTTTACGGCGCATCGACATAAATCTTGGCCATTAGCGCCGATTATATTATATTACGCCGTTATTATAAGAATCCGCGATTTAGATTTTTGTTTGAATACCGGCTTGCATTACTTAGCTTAGTTTTAAAAATTAACCAATTAACATGTTATTTTAATAATTCAAATCTTTTGAATCTTATTTTATTTTTAATTTTAATAATTATATTTACATATTTTTTTTTATTATTATTTTTAGTTTGTATTGTATTTATTTATTATATATTTTTCCCACGTATGTAAAAAAATTAAAATGAACTTATTCTTCAACTAATGAAAATTGCTATGCATATTAGCAATAGTAGTGATTTCCATTTTAAGCTTTTCAAATAAAAACAGGTAAAAGGATTACTTATTTATATATATATATATATATATATATATATATATATATATATATATATATAACACATAATGAAATTAAAAATAAGTAATCATAATATAAATATAATATGTAAAAGAATTGAAAATAAAATAAAACGATAAATAAAAAAATAAATAAAATATTAATTCTACATAGCGTAGCACCAAAATAAAAAAAAAATAAAAAAAGAATATCCTAAATTCAAAATTACTTATGATAATCAGCCATTTGCTTGATCATACATACTTGTTCTAACTAGGACATTTACCAGCAACTTTGCATCTGTTTAGAAAAAAATATTCCTAAGTTAATAAAGAGTCCTTATATAAGTTTGAAAATCGCCCAATTGACTTTTAACAGACAGTGAAGAGCGGAGAGCGCCTTTAACTTACTGCTGGGGAATTCTATCGCGTGCGAGTGCGTATAAGAAGTGAGGTGGAGATAGTTACACCGATAGAACTGAGGAAGAGAGATAAAGTGAGAGAATGAGAGAGAGAAGTCTTGAAGAGGTTCACACTAACCCTCAAGCCGGTAGACGACAATACAAGTGGCTCCCTGTACCCCTTCCTCAAGATGGCTGAGTGCACTTTTATTGGTCTTTCTTCTCGGAGAAGAAGTTCCGCATGGCTCCACTCTCCAACCTACCCTATTTCTTATATCGCAATCCTCTCTTTTCTCATTTTCCTCTCCCCCCCCCCCTACAATAGAAATAGGCCTATGACAGTAACGTTCCCCTTTAAAGACCACCGATCCCTGACTTTTGTTATAAAACTTGGGATAGTTTCAACTTTATGAAATTCTTAAAACATTAATAGAAATATATACCAATATATACAATTTTAATAAGATATTTAATATTTATACTAGACAGCTACAAATAACGCAAAAAAGACAGGAACTAAACAGACGTTTTAAACTTTTATCACGCTTATTAGACAAACGCTCGAAACTTTCATTGACTAACAAACGACTTATATACAATACCATAATAGTTCAATATATTACTTTTTCAGTAGTTCCTGAGATGGCAATCACATTGGGTGTGACTGCCATTTCAGTCACTTTAAAGACTTACTCTAAAAAAACTTTAAAGATTTACTCTAAAAGTGAATTTTAAAAATATAAAATAACGCTCATTAAATTTAATTAAAGACTTTGAGAAGAAATTACCATCTCCACAGACGAGAGAATCAGTTTGAAAGCTGAAAAACTAGTTCATAGTAATTTTAAAGATCAATTAAAACAAAGAAGTAATTTATTATAATTTATTCGGATGAGTGAGGGAGCAGTATAAAAGCTTATTACTGTTATGGGTAATATAGCCAGGACATTAGCTAATTGGAAACACAATAAAACTCTAAACCTCAACCCATGCCATTAAAGGGGAATATTTTAACAGAATTAGTTAATCTATCTCTCAATTTTCTGGAAAGCTATCAATTATTCAAAATAATGTCCAAACAGATAAATATAGCTTATCACTTTTAGTCATTTAGTACAAATATAAATTTATATCAATTGTACTTTTTTTATAAATAATTTGGTTCTTGGTTTACAAAATATCTTTCTGTAGAAATAGTACACAGAGTTTCATAGCAATATTAAAAAAATCTTGTCCTGTCAAAAAAAATTGTACCTGTCAAATGCATTTATCGCTATTATAATTAAAAAATATGGCATTAAGTAGTGATGAGCGATTCTCTAAAATAAATTGATCTTTTGAATCGATTCGAATCGAAATGGAAAGATCGATCCATAAAAACAGTCCGACTCGCAGGAACTGCATCATCTTAGCGCGGTTACGTACATCTCGAAGAAATGGAATAGATTAGCATCACAAATCACAGGAAACTGACAGTAGCCAACTTACACAGAAGCGGATAATTCTTAATCTGTACAAGTCAATACAATTATGTACTGAAAACGTACTTACTCTTTGACTACTGCTGAGAAGGCTCTATTCTAAACAACCAAAAATTCGTTGTCATTTTAAGCATCTTGTTTTACAAGCAAATTCGTTTTAATGTTATAATCAACTGTAAATATGTGTTTCATGGCGAATAAAATTCCATTCTGTCGTGGGTTAAATCTTTCTATAAAATAAGAAATAACGATAACTTCAGTTGGAGGCTATGAGGAAGGTTATATAGATAGGAGAATTCAAAACAAACTACGTCATCATGATTAGCCACTGCCATCTTGATTACCACAGCCACTCCAAACTTATTATAAATACCTTTCACCGTTTCTTAGCTTATTTTACTACAATACTAATTTTACTGATAAATGAAATTTATAACTAGAAACAACCAATTAAAAAGTGAGATAAAGAAAGAGAAAAACCATTTTAAAACAACAAAACAAACACTTTTTAAGTTTTAAGCGCTTATATCTCTCATTGACGTTGCCCCATCGAATATTGTTTTAGAACCTTTTTTGTAGAGAATTTAGTAAGCATTCGAATGGTCACTTTCCACGATTTCCCAACCGTTATCGAGATATTTACGAAAAATGTATGAAGAACCGAAAACTTTTCATGTCTATTAATAAATAGTTATTTTCATCACTAGTACCAAAAGTGGTTGTTTTCGGTGCGCGGTCGAGTTTAACGCGTTTAATACTTTTCATTATACCGCTCATACTTGAGTACATTAAAACCCTTTTATATTTCATTAATAACTTAAAGCTACAGTAAAAGAAATTAAATTGACACCTTTTTTTTATTTGAAAAAAAAAAATCTGTTTATTAACCTGTAATAGAAGAAAAGTACTTATACATTAATATTTATAGTACAATTCTGATTATTCATTATATTAAAACCTCCTTCAAACACATGTTTATTAATAGCAGGTAAGGTTAGCGCACCAAAAAGATTTTTCGGGCCTAGGCCCGAAAAGTACTATTTTACGGACTCAAACCGAGTATTGAAAACACATGTTTTTTGATGCAGTATAATGAAAATAATTTTTTTCGCATACTTCCTTAACTCCAAATATAACCAAAATTTAAACATCTTAGTTGGGATTAATTTCCAAGATGTAGAAAATATTTCAATTGAATCCCGCGATTCTAAGTACTCACAAAAAAATAATGACTTACAAAAACATTGATTCCACTTTTCTCAGAAACGGTTACAGATATCGCCTTAAAAATGGTTTCATTCGTTTTCTTATGTTAAGAAACGTATAAAACAAGTACCTGCAAGCATATAAACTCAAAAACGTAAGCGTTACGATTTTTTTTGCGCGACTTTCGCCCCAAAAACTACCTTCCCGTGAGCGGATTCTGCTGGTTAACGAACTTGACCTTTCAAATTAGAAGACAGATTTTTGTACCAAATTTGATCAAAATCGGGCCATTTTTGAGCTTTCTAGAGCGTTAACAGACAAGCATATATAAATATATATACACACACACACACACACATATATATATATATATATATATATATATACAAATTTGGACCACCTATATTTTCGTGATCTACATGGTCTGAAACGTGAAAGTTTCTAGTCGGCACTTCCGGATTGCGTCGTGAGGTCAACCTCATAAGCGGGTTCTCCCTATGGAGATAGGGAGTAACCGCGCTAAAAGAATATCGGCGAGTTCAGAACGATCAGAACGAGTTCACGACGATATGGGTCGTTTTCATGATGACTTACATTACCTATGAAATTTGTATTTCATTTCGATACAAATCGATTCACAATCACATCACCCATCACTACTACAAATCGACCCAAATAAGTCGATTTGAATACTTGCTAATATGAAAAATTTATAAAATGAAAAAAAAAAAAAAAGAATAAAATAATAATAATAGACAAAAATGGTAATACAAATTAAGAGCAAAGTTTGAAACCTCATTTGAGGGTATTGAGTCAATGTTATTGTTGTATTGAAAGTCTGTTACTGGACATAGGACACTGTACTGTATTTTTCTTCTTCAGTTAAAAAATAGAAATGAGATTGAGTAACAAGAGGGGATATTAAGTATTTGAATATTTGAAAAAAAAAAACAAAAACACTTTATTTTACGGTACTCTTGATAGATCCATTCTTAAAGTCCTTGAAGATCGATTCTTTAAAAAGATCGGTCCTTCGAGATGGATTTTTTAAATAGATTGGCCCTTGGAGATCGATTAAAAAAATCGTTATATCGGGTTAAAAAGTACGATCTTTTAAAAGATCGATTCAGATCGCCCATCTCTAGCATGAGGCATGATAAGAAAACAACCTAATGGTAATAAAAAAAAAATGGATTAAAGTTTAAGGAGTGTGAAATTAAATTAAAAAAAATATATTTGTTTTTGTTGTAAAGAAGAGCGAAAAATATAAATGTTAAAGACGAATGATATGAGAATTTCATAAGAAGTTCCACATTGCATTAGAGAATTGGAATTAAAACGCAGCGACCTATACATATACCGATTGGAACATGGAGGCCAACCGAACGCAGACGATTGAATTAAACATGAACTGAAGCTAGCAAGGGAAGATGCTTCAAGGAGAAAAACTCCAAGAAAAAACACAGGAAACCACGTGTGGCCTATGTTGAGACGGTATGCTGAGACACCATCATGGCGTTTTCTCTTATCGTCTCTAAGAAATACAATTGAAGACGTTGAATGCTTACAGAAAAATAAACTTTAAATATCAACCATAGATGTTCTTTTAGATATTGTACTTTAACGAACATCTGTTCAATTTATCAAAAGATAATTATTTCTTTTATAATAATAATTATTATAGGTGAGAGTAGAAACCACTTTAGTCAAAAAACTTGAAAACTCGTTTTTCATTACATTTAAAAATTTTTCCTGAGGCCAATTTAAATAGAAACTATGCAATTTTGTCCGTAATGTTATGAAGGAAGGGAAAAAAATGTTCGATTATTTGAAAATTTGGAGGAGCTATCATGTTTTCTTTTCTCTTTTGAGAGATTTGAGAAAGAATTTGAAATTCTTGACAACGTCGTTTCTGCACTCACCGATTCAATTGAAGGAAACTAAATTCACTAAATCTACTATATATTTGTCAAATACCACTCACTCACTCACTCACTCACTCATCTATCAACGCCCAGCCATCTATCTCAGCCAAATAGAAGTGTCTGGAAGCTGGCAGCGCTGTGCAGGTAGTTCCAGCGTTTTACGGTTAGATTACTTCTCATATCTTTGACACTGTGAGCAGTAGTAAAAATGTTGATTGTAGAAAAGTAACCGATTTATAAAAGATTCTTATAAACATGAATTCATTACTTTTTACATCTTACAGCCTTTTCCGGGACATTGATAAAACCGGGCGGGACACCGAAACAATTGCAAAATACCGGGACAGTCCCGGTCAAACCGTGATGTATGGCAAGCCTATCCTTAGAGTTTTCTAGGTGAGGCAATAATATCCGGAACCCTTGCACAGCCTCCTCGCCTATAACCTTGGTAATATAATGGGTGTTTCCAAATAACTTTTTGGAAACATAAACTTTTAAATTTCAACGCCCATTGAATAACATATAGTATGACGGGAACCGTGCTATAATAAACTGCACAAAATTGTATAGTAACGTAATTTTAATGAAACATTATTTAACGCAATAAAATAACTACTTATCTGCCGTGACGAAGCACGGGTATTCATTCAGCTAGTATTATATATTCTTCCTAACTTACTTTAAAAAAAAAAAGTCTGACTGGCAAGAACTAAGTCATACGAGCATCATTCGACACAACAATCCCTGATGTGATTTCGAATAGTTAGAATAGAAACTCTCAATGATTCCTAAGAAATTTAACGAAACCACCACTTCGAAAAGTTCAAGCGCCGTTTTTCTTCAAGTGGGCAAGGTTCTATCGAAATTTTCAGTTCCCATATCTACATATTTCACAATTGTTTTAGAAATACCTAACAAAATATACGAGGGTTCTAAAACGTCTTACGCGTGTTAAAACAATATTTTTTTTTAATACTTCCTGCTTTCTAAAAGTAACCAAAATTTATGTTAATCAGCTTGAATAAATATGATACCTTCTGGAACATATTTAAGGATCCTTCCTGTTTCCAAGTACACAAAACCTAAATTATATTCTTTTTGAGTTTTTTAGAAAACGGTTACAGATGATGTCTTCAAAGTAGTTTTATTAGATTTTTATGTCATAATTGCAACCTGAATATGTTTTTATTAATAGAACGTGCTGCGAATTTTTTTTAATCATAATTGGGCCATTTTTGTGGTCAGTAGGGGCGAGCAGACGAATATATATTGATAATTTCTCACAACTTGTTCCTTAATTCAACTTAACAAGCAGGTCCTCCCTACAGGGACGAAGGAAAGGCGCTACAATGTATTCATTACTGCTTAGATTAGATTCAATGTTTTTTTATAGGGCTTACTCAACTGAAACATTTTCGCTCCAGAAATACCGACTGATAACCGCCCAAGGGTGGGAGAAGGTTGGCTGGTTCCCTCTGGGGGAAAATAAAAATTAACCCTTGAATAAGAGAGAAACTCGAAAGGGAAGGGGCTTCGGCCGCTTGTTTTGCATAAGCCTCTCTCAGGGGCAATCGGCAAGGCGATAGGCCTACAGTTGGGCGGCAAATAATGCTAAAGGCGGGAAAATAATGCTTTTGGCGCGAAAATGCTCAAGTGGCTCGGGACTATTTCTCGCTCTTAGCTAATTTGTATAAGCCATGGCCTCTTTAACCTTTTCTTGAGTACTTATCAACGGAGAAGAAGAAATAACCTTTGGAATTCTGAAGGAAATTTGTGCAGACATATTTCCTGCTCATAGGTAATTTTTGTATGGGTTTGTTCATTTTTATGAGTCAATTCATAGATTTTCAAATATCGACGAATGAATAATGTAATAATATTTAATCTATAATAAAAAACTTATCTTTATAATAAAGTAAAATTTACAAATAGCTTGTAATTATTCCAGGAGCAGAAGGCGCAATTCTGTTTTTTGACAAATCTTAAATTTACAAAAACGGAAGAAGAACGTAATAATGAACAGACTAAGCTACTGGCACGAAAACTGTGAAAGAAGAAAATAATACACATCTGATAAATAACAAGTGCGATTTCTTCAAGAAAAAGAAAAGTGAGAGGGGTTTGTTTAAAAGAAATTCAAATTTCCTCCCATTAAATTCTTCCTTATATGAAGGGCTCAGTGCCAAAGGTGACTAACTTATATTTTTAACAAATTTGAGTTATTCACTTCTCCTGATAGAGAATTTTAAGTTTTATACTTGATTGAGCCTTTACACCTCATTGATTAGTACTGACACCTGTTAGTTTGTTTTGGAACTTACTGCAAGGCTAAATCATATGAGAGGCAGACTTGACCAACCCACACTAGGTATGGCTTTGTTAATGGTAAGCAGCAAGATGGGAGATATGGTTGAAGCTTCTGATGGCTCTATGAAACTTCCTGTCTACATGGGCGTATATAAGGGGGGCTGCAGCCCCCCCCCCCCCCCGATATTTGGATTTGATGGTAAAAACTTGTCGTAAAACCCTTAAAAATAAATTAAATAAGATCACTTAGTTCATAAAAAATATTTTATTTTACGTGTAATAGCGTTTTGCCTAAAACTATTCCAAGTTCTGAATTTTTAGTATTCCGTACCCCGGAAATGGTCTCAGCCCCCCCCCCCCGAAATTTTCCCAGCCCCTCCCGAAATTATTTTCTATATACGCTCATGCCTGTCTATAAACCATCAAGGAATGTTCATGAACTACGCTTGTGGAGGGCAAAACCGCAGTATTAAGATTGCACTGTTCCTGTCCCACGTAATACAGGACGCACCTGATCTGGAAATCATTGTTTTGTTAAATTATTGATATATAATCATAGAAATCAAAAGAAAAATAATTTTTCATTAATTATTAATCTCCGGATATGTTACCACTATTATTTAAGTGTACGTTATTTTTTATTCATGTAAGAGCCAAACATGACTATACTTTTTGATTTTCATTATCATGCCTAACTATAAACTTTTTATTATTATGGTATATTCAAAAGAATTTTGTGCATCTAATGAATAAAGACCAATTAAAATCGTTTCTGTAAGCAGCACCAATTTTTTCCAAATCTTCTAAACTTTAACCTTAATTTTCTCAGTTTGTTCTAATTGTGGGTTAGTCACCTTTGGCACTGAGCCCATCATATATATATATAAACTTTTTAAAATTAATTTCGTAGTTAGAATTACCAACTTTGTATTTATTTTATATAATAACTAATGCATCCCGACTGAGGTTTATACTATACACTAGACTGCAATATTAATTTTGTCGTATTTGTATTACTATTGTTTTCTCTAGTTACTAACAGAACAGACTTGCTTAGACTCGCAATAACTAAAATATTACCTACGATCAGGAAGACTTACTGAGAGAAGACAGACCGTTCATACACTACTAAAACATATAAGAATCATTTATTTTTACCTAGTTTAAGAAAAATCGTATTTGTAAGAAAAATATTGGAATTTGAAGACAAGATATTTGATTTCATATCGCTAATATACTTTTCTGGATATCGATTTTAATTTCTGGGCGAGTTAGATTTTAACCGCTGATGTTCAGCCATATAGATTTAGCGTTGACCTCATAGCAGAATGTATGCATTCATATGATTAGGTTATTAATTATGTAGTAATTATGTTAGTAAACGAGTCTTAGTGTCCTGAAGAGGAATCAGCGAATATGAAACCGGCTAGGCTGTTTCAAAAAGTGTCTAGCAAGTCAATTGTTTTTATTTAATAGAATGACCATCGGCCTATTTTCTAAACAACCTTATTGCCTCCTTGTATTTGACATTGCCGAAAATATGTTGATTGAGAATAGTAGTTAATAGTTTTGACCTAAACTCTGTCAGGTAGCCAAAACAGAGTAGAACATATTTTACACTATTCACTTATTTATTTATTTTTTAATTTTTTATTTATATTTTTTTTACGGCGCATCTACAACTTGGCCATTAGCGCCGGGCTATCTATAGGTTGCCACCCTTTAATAATGCCAACAGCACGTGGTCGGTCACCCATTCAGGTACTGACCACGCCCGACGTTGCTTAACTTCGTTGATCTGCGGGAACCGGTGTATTCAACGTGGCTATGGCCGTTGGCCCACTTATTTATTAAATTTCTTAGAGAGGCATCGGTGGTTGTGAACAATTAGGGAAGTTTTAATATAATGTCTAGTAAGTATAAGTGCCTTTCTGCTATTTTGTATAAAAATATAGGAACATTTTTGATTCAATAGAATGATAAGCAGGCTGTGTGTAATAGCAACCCAATTTACTTAGGCAGCAATCTTTATTTATATATTTAAGAAAGCTTTTATCTTTTAAAATGAATAGAGATAATAGTGAATCATTATCTCTATTTTATCTCCAAGCTGTATCTTTCCATTAATGGTTTTCTTGACCCGAGTACGATCATCCCAGCTACCGTAGTAGGAGTTTAAATCTCCCCCTAGTATAAATGAACCGCCGGCCCAGGTTAACCGGTTACTGGAGCGATAAACTGTGAAATTAATCCGTCGGCCTGTCATAACGTGATTAATACCTGTTACTAGCCGAACCATGGAACCGATCGTTTTTCACCTTCTCGCTCCAGCAGTACCGGACGATAAAGATGACCTCTAATTTGATTGCGTGTATATTTTCTAGTCTAGTTTATCAGGCTTCCTAGCTAGCCACACCAAATACCAGTGTGAGACGAAATTGTCTTCCGATTTTGGGGTTGTTCAGGAACAACAAAGCGGCAAAGTACCTTCAACCTTCTCCGGCGAAGAAGGAAGGAGACTCTGGATTCCAACATGTAAGCAACATAACCACCCAACAACGCTGGACTTATAAGGACAATTTCCTTTGAAAAGTAGGTTTATAATTTTGAAGGCTCTCCCTCATAGAAAGTAGCTACAGAGGTTGCACGCATGAAGGAAAATTTAGAATTGGATCTCTTCAAATTACCGATCCTATCTAATACTCGTAGATACCGAAAATTACCCCCGTTAAAATTTTGACAACTCTCTCTCTCTCTCTCTCTCTCTCTCACTCTCTCTCTCGCTCTCTCACTCTCTCTCTCTCTCTCTCTCTCTCTCTCTCTCTCTCTCTCTATATATATATATATATATATATATATATAGACACGTGGTGCGTGGTCGTAAACATGATAGGGGCTACAATGTTTGTTTTCCGGCCCTTAAACTTGAAATTTGGCATTCCTCAATACCAACGATTGGACGAGTTTATCTGAAAACCTATCACTACAAATTGTTTAGTTATGGCCAGGGGAGGATTATAAAAAATACATGGATGTCGTATTTCCAGGAACATCAGCTGAAAACAAAAATTTTATGAATGTAGAAGCTTATGGACTGTATTTAATTATTATTGATTGGTGTGATAACCTATCATACATTGCAAGAATAAATAGGAGTACAAGGAATTTGTAATGGGACTAGGGGAATGCTTAATTGAGTTCTCATCAAGTGGCAAAAATAAAATTAGTCTGCTAATAATTAACAACGTAATTGAGAAAAAAAAAAAATCTAAAAGTTCTATAGGGCGAAGGCACGGCAGGCGAAGAGGATTGAGCGGTAGAAAGTGTTTTAGAAGAGTTTGTCAACATGAAGGCCGATCATGAGGAGCATGTCTGAGCGAATTACAGCATCGATCATGTCTCAGACACCTCCGGCACGGAACACGTTTCCGCCAACATCCCGCACTCGGTGGCCATTGCACGGAAACTCTTAAAGCTGCTAGAATTTATGGAACAAATTTAAATGTGGGATATGCCATCGTATCAGTCATAGACGGAAGGAAATGTGTAAACTAACAGAAATATAATGAAAAGAAGAAGAACATTTAGGAGAGATCATTTTTTAATACAATAGTTTTTCCAAGACGATAAGACGTCTTTCATAACAACAATAACGCAGCCAGGGCCCTGCCGAGACCGATATCTTCCGTAAAATTAAGAAAGGCAGATATTTGAAGAGAGGACAGATCCTAGAAGACTGCCAAAAAAGTTATGGGGTTCACTAAAAGGTGCTATGAAAACAGGAAAGCCGAAGCTGGGAAGACTAAATGGCCTAGAGGAGGATTCGTGATTACTGGGAATCTGGAACTGGCTACAAGATGATGGAGACGCAGTTCCTACAAGGAATGTAGCTTCCGGTCATTTGTATGTAGTTAGTTAAACATTTGAAGAAATGGGGAAACAATGATTAAAAAATAATAAAATTTAAAAGAAATACACAAAACACTGGTAGAGTTACGGTTTTATTTTCAAAGACGAGAGGGGTTTTCAAAGCTATACCGAACACTAAAGAGTTAAGGAGGAATTTATTTCAGAACTGTAACATAGGTCTCCAAATAGAATACCGTTTAGAAATATTCAGAGCAGAAATGTGATTTGTCGGATATACTCTTTGTTTTTAGTTTTGCGACAATATTTTGATCAAAAAGATTTGTCTTGGTTCAGGAGAGGGATAAATAATGTTAAACCATGATTAATACTGTGAGAGAAAATTAATTTATCATTGAATCAAACGTATTATTGGTATGAATTTCTCTTGATTAAAATGTTAATTCATAAAACAAAATGAGAGTTGTAATTTAAGGTCAACAATTCTATTTAACTTTATGAAATGTATCCTTTTATGTTTTAGAGCCTGCTATTATATCACCTGTTGCTTAATGCCCATTCAATTTGCAGAAGCTATTTAGTATCCTTTCTTGGCATAAAGGTATGCTAAGTCTCTTATTTTCCCATTATATTTTTTAACAGAAAAGCTTCAGGAGTGGACCAGTGATGTTGATAAAACAGATTTAGTGATTTCCTTTGAAACAGACTCGATTCAAATGACATTTGGCTAAGCCTTTGCCTGAAGTGCCCTCTCTCCCTCATCCAGTCCCTGCAGGGCAGATCACTACCGAAAACTTCAAAGCTCAAACACACAGCTCTTCTACGAAGGAAAGTGTCTTTCTAAATAAACGTCAAGATTCTACCAGAAATATGCGTTGATGCGCGTGACTAAGGCGAGCCCAGCCGTATGGGGGCCTATTTGACTACGACCCGTTTGCCATTTGGACTAAACAATGCTCCAAATTAGTCACCCCATTCGCGGAGAGAATCGTCCAATTCCCTCTCGGGTGGCGTGTTTGTGTCAGCTGTGCCTGAAATTCATCACATCCCCCTGCCTCTAACCAGGCGCGCGTCAAACAAGAATGATACCGCCGTATTAAACAGGCCTGTAATTCGAAGCGACATTCAGACAATACTCCCACCATGTTACAGAAGCCAATTAAATGTGTATTGTACTATTATAACAACTCATTTGACTTTCATGAGCGTCTTAGACTATTTTATATTTAAAAATATCTCAACAATTCTGCTTTGCCAAGGAAGAATCTTTTTATCGTTTCGAAGCTAGATTTAGTCAGGGTTCAGCCTTGCTATTTTAATAAAACTACATTTTTTATAAGTGAATGTGTTCTATTTTTCTCCGACTTTCGGCTTGAAATTCAAGCCTTCAACAGGGCTCTAATACAGATGGACAGATTTATTACTAATTTATATACAATATGCTACATTTGTTAAATGTGTTACCTTATTAGTGTGCTAGCGCTTAAATTAAAGGTAGATTAATACAAGGTCAAAACTTTTTTTTGTCATTTCCGTAATTACTGCTTCGCAGGAAGAGATAATCTTGTTTAAGTGTAACTTTAGTTAGAGTTAAGTCAATTTTTATTTGTGACATTAAATAATTAATATCACAAATAAAAATCTTTATTTGCGATATTAATTCAAAAATAAAGAAATTTTTGAATATTTTTAATTAAAAAATTAAAACAAATAAAAATATTACCTGGAAAGGTTAAAAAAATATCTTGGAAGGCTTCAGCTAGATGATTACTTTTTGAGTTAGTCCAAGTTATGGACGTATATAATTCTTGTACCATTTTAGTACGTGTGCCAGTTACATTCATATTGGGTGTTATATCTTGATAAAAGGGACATCTCAAGCGAAGGTGCTTCAGGTTTTTATCATCTATGCTGTAAGGTGTGTGTGGGCTCGCGTGAGTGTCTTTGTATATATATAAACGCAACTTGGCGAATGGAAGAGGGAAGTACCTGAAATGCCATTATATCCGCAATTTTTGTAGAATTACCACTTATGTCATTAATAATGCCCGTGTATGCATTATTGATGGTGCAAAAATGGAATGTGGATATATATAGGCACGGTGATGAAGAAAGAGATAATCGGTCGTAGGTCAGTAGGTGGGCGAAATGTTCCCGTCTCCCTTTCAATTAAGTGTTTTTTACACGCCGAAACCTACGCCCAGTCAGAAACAATGAAGTAGGGGCTACAGCAAAAACCCTGCCAATAACTCAACCGCATTTTGATTGAACTAGCTTATTAAGCTTTTGGTCAATCAATAATTGTTTTTTTTTTTCAATATTCATTACTTACTCTGGTTTATTGCAGTCCATCCCCATAGTGCAGCAGGACTGTAACAAAGTCCGACACACTGTCATTCGGAAAACTTAGGATAGAAACTGTAAATGTTTTGTTTTGCTCTTACGTGAATAATGTAAACACGTCTAAAAATTTTATTATTATTACTTATTTATTCAGAATTTACAACAATGTAAAAATACATTTCTAGTAAAATGATACATGTGAATATATATTGAAGCTCGTGAGGAGCGAAGCCGCAAAGTTGCAGTACCCACAAGACAGAGTGATTACAATCAGGATGAACTACTCCTGCAGCTGGACTCTAGGCCAGTTACGCTTCAGGCGGCGAATGGGGTTATTGGGGATTTGCTGTGAGAATAAAGAGTTTATTAAAGAATTAGGATGGCCATGTAATTATGAATGATTTTTTTTTTATAAGGGTTGGATAAATGGAATTTGTAGGTCGTTATAAAGAGTCAAATTAGATACAAAGAATGGAGATTGAATTTTGCAGGAGTTTGAGGGCTTTATGGATCCCCAGAGCTCTATGCCGTAAGTACATATTGGTCTGAGTACTGTCATGAAAATGAGTCTTTTGTTCTTAAGTGTAAAAGTGAAAATCCAATTTGAGAACTAAGATTTTAGGGACTAAATCAGGAAACTGACAGTATCCTAAGTGGACATTATGCCTCCTAAGAAAAAAAAAAAAAACTAATGAAAATATGTTTCTTATTTTCTTACCTTGTTCTACTTAAATACTCCTTTGCTAAAAATAAAGGAAGACCACAAAAAGAGAAGCGCTGGCTACTTAGCCTTAGGCAACTCATGAGTCCACGTTTCCCTTAATGCCTCTATGATCAGGAATCCAATTTATATTGATTCCGTTGTGCACGAGATGCCAGTCACTTGTGAAGCGCACGATACGATCCACTTAAACGTTTACAAGTAATTGGGCTTGATAAGAATCCTAAACGGAACACATTAGTTCAGTTAAATCCCCCAAGTAAATGTACTTAAGAAGATTAACGCGTCGAGTAAATATGTATATAACGTGTAATGAACATTAATAACATCGATGCAAATTGTAACAAGAAAATATGTGTAGGAAAATGACTAACACTTGAAAAGTGTAAAAAGTTGATTTGGATACAAAATAAAAACATTAATTCCATAAAACTGGTAGCTTAGATAATATATCAGGACCTTAGAAAATACAGGGCGAATCAGACGAATCTACTTTTTTTTATTTCTTTTTTTTAGAGTCAGAAAGATGTAGGTGACACGACGCTTTGCCTTGTTTACTTCTCTCACAGTTTCAAGATAAAGTGAAGAGCACCATCATCAATGAAAAATTGAATGTCCGATATATATTGAATCCGGGGTCTGAAACTCCCAGCATTTTGTTACCCATAAATCACTCGTATAAATTATTTATTTTTATTATTTATTTATTTTTTTTTCTTTTCATGTTTATTTAAAATCTGTACAATTATAAGTACAATAATTAATTGTGCTGGTCTAAGTATACATGTCAATGAATAGTATATGGAAGGAGCCAAACATTATCGGCACTTCCTAATATATTAAAACAATCTGTGCTGTTTTTAACTGCTGTCATCGTAGCTGGTCACGGGGCCAAAGTCTCTTAAGCCTCCTGGGAAGGTCTTTAGGGTGGATCTGAGTGGAAAGGGATTGACCTCTAGGATTTGGGTGGGATGACAATTTGGAATGAAACGTCAGGAAGCGGGATTTGGCGAGGTCGTTTACGAAAGGAATATTAAGGTCGTTGTGTAGGGTTTTGTTGGAGACATAAAAGGGAGCATTGACTATTCTACGAAGGACTTTGGATTGGAATGCTTGTATTCGTTGTATGTTTGAGTGTTTTGCTGTTCCCCATAATTCGAGTCCGTAAGTCCAGATAGGTCTGATTATAGTTTTGTAAATAGTAAGTTTGTTTTGTGTCGTAAGCTTTGAAGTAGGTCCAAGTAGTCGTCGTAGGAGTCCATATCTCCTGTTCAGCTCTAGTCTTTTCAGTCGTGTGTGTGGGTTCCATGTGAGTCTGCTGTCTAGTAGAAGTCCCAGGTAACGTACTTCATTCGATGCAGGGAGTTGACGTCTGCAAATGAATACAGGAGGGCAGGCGCTCCTATTAAGAGTGAATGTAACTTGAAAGCATTTTTCGGGGTTCACTTTACTCGTATAAATTAAAATTAAAACATTGAATTTCAATTACATACTTTTTCAATCAGATTTATGAATAGGCATTCTATAGAGTAAACATTTGCCTGTCCTATCCTGACGCACCTCTTCTTCCTATCCTTTGACTTCGATTTCCCAAACATCCGGATTTTTTGATTCGCCCTTTCTCTTCCGAGGTCCTGATAT
Organism: Gonocerus acuteangulatus; assembly: GCA_946811695.1. Classification (NCBI taxonomy): domain Eukaryota; kingdom Metazoa; phylum Arthropoda; class Insecta; order Hemiptera; family Coreidae; genus Gonocerus; species Gonocerus acuteangulatus. Next base: position 58,065,854 of record OX328129.1, on the reverse strand, counting down.
ATTATCTAAGCTACCAGTTTTATGAAATTAATGTTTTTATTTTGTATCCAAATCGAGATGCTACTTAGGAAGTGAGTACTTTCCTCTTTCTGCTAAAAAATCTCTTGATGCTTGAAGAGAAAAACCATGAGATATCGAAATAGCTTTGGATGTCGTGGCGATTTCCCTGAGGATGAGCCAAGATACGGAGAAGGCGAGACAGCGGATTGCCGGAGTAAGTAACGACCCCACGCCCTAAATCACCAAGGGTGCGGCCCCCCTTCTCAGAATTTAGTGTACGAACTTAGGCAAAGGTAATTAGAAGTGGCTGGCTCATATAAATCTAACCAACTGTTACACAATGGCTAGAAAGCTTGTAATTCCTCGGGATTCGGAGAGTTTCAATGGCCAAATGGGGAAGGTTATTCTCGTTCTGATAGCCTAAGAATGGATGGGGGCAATTATAATAGTCTTTCAGCGCGTTTCCTCCCTCAAGTAAAGAAAACTCACTTATGACGACCCACAGAGGTGCGGAGAGCGAAAAACCCACAATCGCGTTTGAACTAAAGTTTTTTTTAGTTGTAGAATACTGCTCTAATATTGATTTTCAATTTCTCAAAAGTTCTGATAAAAAACACCTTTTTCATGCCGTTTTCTCTCCGAGTACAAAATCTCACAGTGAAAAGTAAAACAACATTTTATTCCACTTATATTATCTCTGAAAAATTGTTGTTACCCAGGAAGTCTCATTTGTATACGTAACTTATAAATAATTTTATTGTATTTTTATGCCAAAATGTACCATGAACTTGGTGCATTAAGGTTGTGAATATATTTGTAATGAAACTCATAAGATTATTTGGTAATCTGTTCGTAATGGCTTCTTCACACTAAACCAAATTTATTGGTTTAGCCTTAGAAATCAGAAAAAATAGACTTAAATGATTTTTGTTTTTAAAACAACAGGGTACCATTTTAAAGCTTATTAAATAAGGCAACTTTTAAGGCGGAGGCGAACCGCTAAGTCTACAAATTAAGATTAAGAAAATATGGAATGAGTTAAGAAAACCCTAATAACAATAGTTCAAATCTATATAGCTCTTAGTGTAGCTCCTAATTTACATGACAACATTTCAATAATTAGTGCTTCTTATTGGAAATGTAATGTAGATTATAAAAATGTGGTCGTCATTTACGATCCATAGACCAGAAATGCGGAAAATACAGTTTTTCATACGAAAACCCAATCGTTTGAATAGCCCTGCTACATGTTGACGTAGGACGCCCATTTCTGCGTCCCTTAACTACAAATGAGGTGCAGAATTAACCCTTAAAGTTATGACATCTCAATGTGGGGCACCGTGTATAATGTAATGTGTAAATTTACATTAAAAAGATTAATTAATTTTTTTTGGTACGTTTTAGTAGGACTGGAGGCGCTAATGGCCTAGATGTAGATGCGCCGTAAAAAAAAAAAAAAAAAAAAAAAAAAAAAAAAAAAAAAAAAAAAAAAAAAAAAAAAAAAAAAAAAAAAAATATATAGTTTTCAATATATTTAATTATAAGATTGTTCTCAATAATGTATTTTAGGATGGCAGAAGGTCACATATTTAAAACATACTTCCAAATTTCCATTAACATTTCTTTATTTGATGTTCTACTTGTTTCACGCCACTAGACGCCTCTTCAGGAATAACTTACATTTCATTTGAGTCTCAACTTAGTGAGACCTTTCAAAGTGTGGGCCAAGTCTCGGTAGTGTACCAAATAAAAGAATGATAATAGTAAAAATTTGAACTTTTTTTAATAAAAGATCTTCTGCCATATTAAATCAGTTTTGTAACTGATCAATGTTCCTATTTTCGTCTCCAGATTGTTACATAAATTCATTATAGAATGAAATGTATGATTTCCTGATTGTAATCAACACCAGGCGATGTTGACACATTTCTTGTTGATATTGTACAATAAATTAGGCCAACACGATTATGTTATACATCAATCGAAATAATGAATCCATATAATTCAGCTTCAGTTAATGAATTTAGTTTTGTGGATTATTAAAGAGCCCCATAGGCTAAAACAGCCATGCGACATCAGTAAGCTAACACTCGTAGGCGTAACAAGCGTTGATTCTTGTGAACAATTCATACGCCGAATTGGTTGAATTGGATAAATCTGGTTTTAGCCGAGGTAAGCCCGTGCCAATCTGCTGGGGCGTATCGTTTAATTCTGACTCCAATGTGTGGGATATTACCGACACAAGGGACTGAGTTAATAATGCATTGTGCGAAGTCGGCTTTGTTACACAGGTCTGAGGCACGATAAACCCTTGCCTTACTTCACATATTCCTAGATTTACACTATTTCATCGGGGGATAACTAGATAATCGGGAATGTTGTCAAAAGGGAATGCGTAAACTATGCACACTGCTCGCTGGCTCCAACCACTAAAAAGAATGTTTAAGAAAGCTTTTTATCGGGTTGAACACACATAAAAGAATCCTTTTGTGCAATTCTCTAAACGTTTTAAGAGTATGTAAGACTAAAATAACCCCACTTTTCTCAGGAACTGACAAAACAGTTTTAAGCATGATTATATTAAGAGATTATAGAAACCAAACGAAAAAAAAAACAATAAAAATGCGTGGCTCCATAAAAGTTTAGGAACTCGCCCTTCGGTTTTCAAAAGAGCTTTTGTGCAAATTTTCATCAAGCTCCGTGTTTCTAAACAATAAAGTGCGAAAAAGACAAACACACACACACACACACACACACACACATATATATATATATATATATATATATATATATATAATGGGAGTCAGGCATAATAGTAGTATTATGCCTGACTCCCAAGAGAGAACACGACGAGAGGACTTCCTTACAAGGAAAGTCCCTGATTCGGCGTGAATAAAGCACGAAACATGTCGGGCAAAGATTTTATATAAAGTAGTTGAAGCAGAACGAACGGTGTACTACTTCATGGACCCCTGCTATCGAAAGAAATAACAACAAGTGAAAAATATACATCGGGTCATTTTTCAGCAGAATTAATATATATATATATATATATAAGAAAGGAAACTAATGACGCCAATGCTACCAATTATTGTAATAAGAGCATCGACGTGTCACCCTCATGAAAGCCGGAGACATTGGACGAAGAAATGCTAAGAGCATATTAATATTATTAAAAAAAAAAAAAAAAATACAAAGCAAATTAAAAATACCTATGCCATACACAAAAAAGAAACTGAACAAATCATATATTCAATTATGAACAAACCATTTTTGTCTGGTATATGGCTTATTATGTCGACATTTTTTGTTTGTACTTTCGGATTGCGGTACCGAGCTTATCTCTTTGTCTAGGAAATATTCTGGCGTTTGTTTATAGGTTACTGTTTTATTATCTTTTATTAGTCTTAATGTAGCGGGCTACTCGTGATTGGAGATTCCATTAATTGCGGTTGTACAGATCTGCGCTCGTTGATGGAGTCTCGGGCTATTATTCCCTTTTATGGGTTAGGAAAGGGTGTAACTGTTTGGAGTACTTTAATTAAGATATAGACCTGAGAATTGGGTCAATGGCTGCTCTGATATATGGCTAGGATACACACGAGGGCTTGATGAGCTCTTCCTATAAATAAATCGGCTCGTGTAAGGGTTGTCCAATGTAGAAAAATAAAATCGTTTAGAGCCTTCTGAACAAATTCTGGAACATAAGTATGCTTTAGGTCCACCCGACAAACCTATGTAATGCTCCCTATAACATAAAGTCTTCTTTTTCGTACATAGCCACCGCGCATGCGCGAACGCCAGGGGACACTTTTTGTAACGTTTTTTTCCGGTTTAGTCATCGCTAAAGCATATTTATACTAAAAGGACTCACAGATTCATTTCTAGATTTGTCAGCGATTAACCAAAACATTTTATCCTACTTTCTTTAGATGGGATAATTTCAGCCTCTCTTGAACGCATATATATATATATATATATATATATATATTAATTCTTGTGAAAGATGACCCGATATATATTTTCCACTTTTTCTTGTTTGTTTTTCTGGCAGGGGGTCGATAAAGCAGTACACTCTTTGTTCACATTAACTGCTTTATTTGTTATGTTTCGCCCGACATGTGTCGTGCCTTTTCGCACCTCTTCAGGGGCTTTCCTATGTAACAATATTTTTTGTAAATCCTAAACTTTAAATTGCTTACACTAATACACATATCCTGTCCCTAAATAATTTACATTTTAACATATAATATTTTAACTTAATCTTAATCCTACCTTATCAAGAAGTCCTCTCGTCATGTTGTCTAGCTTGAGTCAGGCGTAGTACTGAAAAGTCATCTGTGGTAATTAATATGGCTGTTTGTATCGATTCTTTAGCTATTTTCATGGTATCGATTATTGGTGAAATTTGTTTTGTGAGGTTTAATTTATTATACTATGGAAAATTTGGTGCACATTCTTTAAATCTGTTTTTTTATTTATGGCAGTGTTGGAATTTTTAATTATGTAAATATTTTCTTTGATTTTTCTTTTTAAAGTGTTCCTCTCTTTATTTAAAATGTGAACGTCCTTAAAGTTAAAGTTATGTTTTAAAGTTAGTGCGTGTTCTGTCGATGTTGTCCTGTTTTCGTTTGTGTCTATGCTTTTTGCGTGTTGCACGATTAATTAAGAATTTTTGAATACATGTCTGTAATAACTTTCGCTTTTTTGAATTGTTCTGTGATTCGGGAGGTTTATCGTTTTGATCTCGTTTGCGCTTGTTTTTATTTTCAGTATCCTTATTAAGTCCTTATTAATCGTGCAACACGCAAAAAGCATAGACACAAACGAAAACAGGACAACATTGACAGAACACGCACTAACTTTAAAACATAACTTTAACTTTAAGGACGTTCACATTTTAAATAAAGAGAGGAACACTTTAAAAAGAAAAATCAAAGAAAATATTTACATAATTAAAAATTCCAACACTGCCATAACTAAAAAAACAGATTTAAAGAATGTGCACCAAATTTTCCATAGTATAATAAATTAAACCTCACAAAACAAATTTCACCAATAATCGATACCATGAAAATAGCTAAAGAATCGATACAAACAGCCATATTAATTACCACAGATGACTTTTCAGTACTACGCCTGACTCAAGCTAGACAACATGACGAGAGGACTTCTTGATAAGGTAGGATTAAGATTAAGTTAAAATATTACATGTTGAAATATAAATTATTTAGGGACAGGATATGTGTATTAGTGTAAGCAATTTAAAGTTTAGGATTTACAAAAAATATTGTTACATAGGAAAGCCCCTGAAGAGGTGCGAAAAGGCACGAAACATGTCGGGCGAAACATAACAAATAAAGCAGTTAATGTGAACAAAGAGTGTACTGCTTTATCGACCCCCTGCCAGAAAAACAAACAAGAAAAAGTGGAAAATATATATATATATATAAATATATATATACATATATATACATAACTCGTATGTATGTAAGTACGTACATCCGTTTAATACGAATAGGACTAGGGACAAAAAATAATGTTTATGACATTTTTGAATGTGGACAAAATTAAAACCAAGATTTGTTTTCTTTTTTTATCGTAGGTACATATAAGAAACTATTGCCTTAAAAATGGTTTCAATCGTTTTTCTACGCCAAGAAATGTATAAAACGAATAGTTGCAAGCATATGGAGTAAGCGCGACGATTTTTTTCGACCTTGTTCCGGTGGACGGATTGCCCTGTTTAACGAAGATTTTTGTACCAAATTTTATCAATATCGGAGAAATATTCACTGAACTAGAGAGCGAACAGACAAATATATATATATATATATATATATATATATATGTGTGTGTGTGTGTGTGTGTGTGTGTGTGTGTGTGTGTATGTGTGTCTTTATATAGAGCTCGTCACGTGAGAGCAGCAAAACTAAGCATATTGTTTGGAAAGGGGGTTGAGTTGATGGACCAGAAAATTTTAAGGACGGACATACCTCCGGAAACTGCTAAATAAAAAGTGAGCCGATTTATGAATTATTTTGATTTCATGATCTTATCAAAGACCCAGTTATCTTTAGGAGTGTTGTACAAGGGGGCTGGTAAGGTCCAATCTAGCCGGCCACCTTCTCCACCCACTAATTTCTTCTACAAGTTTTAATTGAAGGTGATTATTTTCCACCTCCCGAGTCCCGCCAACAAGAAGAAGAAACATGAACAAGGAGTGAAGAAATAGTAAAAGAAAAAGCGGCCTTCTGTTTCCTCATCAGCCCTCCATTCAGGGCCAAAGTTTTCCCGTCCTATCTCCTCTACTCCTTCCCTTTTTAAATTGTTCACGTCCTATTGGAGTTAGTGGAGGAATATTTTTCTTCGTTAATTAAGTAAGTAAGATAGCCCTATTGAAACTTTCCAAGAACTGAAGAAGAGAAAAAAACAACAAAAATTAAAGTATACATGTCTGCAAACTAATAACATTTCTTATTATTTTATATTTCCTTATTATTTTTTTTATTCTGTAGTTTTCTCACCTCCAGTATCCGGGGTTGCCGATGATAAATTTCATCAGGTCCACGCAAAGTACAATTAACGTGTTTTAAATATTATTGCGCCGACACCTATTTTTTCTTTTTGAATGTGTTATTTTTCTGCTATCATATCATGCTGCTGCACTCTTTTTTTTTAGCGCAGTTCCTCCCTTCCTTCATAGGGAGGAAACCCTCTTATGAAGTTGGCCTAATGACGCAATTCGGAAGTGCTGACTAGCACATATGGCCGTAAATAAGAGGCGGGAGGCTGAGGGGAGCCCCCCTCCCCGAAATTAGTAAAAATGTGTCGTAAAAACCTTAAAATAAATTAAATAAGATCACTTAGTTCAGAAAAAATAATTTTTTGGGGTTGTAATTGTGTTTTAATTGGCTAACTAATCCAAGTCCTTGATTGTTAGTATTCCATACCCATCAAATGGGCTCAGCCCCCCCCCCCGAAATTCTCTCACCCCTCCCGAAATTATTTTCGGTAAGTGGAAGGTAATCATTCGAAAGCTTAGTAAGTTAAGTAGCACTAAGGATGTGAACGGAACTAAGATGACGCAGTTCCTGCGTGTCGGACTTTCTTTAACCAATCTCCGGCCAACTTCGAACAAAACGTTTTTGCCTGAATGTGTCTCTATATTTAAGAATACACACACATTCATCCGACATTATAATTAGAAATATTTTATTATATAGGTACTGAAAATATTTTATTATATTTCGTCATTATTGCATATAATAATTTTCTTAAGAAATCATGGTATTTGGAACGTAACTATTTTTAAGGAGTGTAATAATACAAACTATACAGTAAAGTTCGAAAGAAAAAGGTGCTTAAATTCTATTGGTTTAGTTTCATTGGAAGTGAAATATTAAGAGTGAATAAGTTTCTAAGTTTATATTTCAGTAGTGTATTACTTTTCTTGTTTCCATAACAAGATCCGTTTTACATAATGAATTTCCTGTTATAAACTATAAACTCAAACTGTAAAACAAAGAAAATATAGCAAAAATAATTAAAGGAGGAAAGTTAATTAACATTGTAAACAAGGTCGAAAAACAGGGATTTTCTTGTTGCTCCTCGACCTAGCAATAGGGAGAGCTAATTTCCGGAATGAGGATGCATTGGGGGTTATATAAACTTATAGAACAAAAAGGACACAATATATATAATGTCTGTTACGCAGGAGCTGCATAACTAAGCACATAACTCTGCAAAGGTTGTAGTATAAGCAGCGGAACAGAAGATAGGGGCAGTTACTATAGAGGTATCTGATTCACGATTATACGGCGCACTAGGGAGATAGTGTGGTCTGTATTATGATCCGGCCACCTGATTTTCCTTTGCAGGTACCTATTACTAAATTAATTAAAGGCTGGGTGGGCCTATAGGAGGTCTTGGACTTCGAATCCATCCCTCCACCGACTACACTAGACGATAAAATCTTTAGTGCTTGCTCGGGATTTGAACCGAGGTTCTCCAGGATATCAGTGCTCTATCACTGAGCTAACCTCGCCCAAATATAAAAGAGATTAATTATTAAATAGTATTTGAGTGGGGTTAGTAAAACTGAATGAAGAATTTTAAATATTAATAAACTTATTGATAATCCAGATAGTTGACCGTTGAGATTAAGGAAGTACAGATCATAGGAATTTGGTCATATTTATGACAAGGTGGAGTCATATTTATGTCAACGTTTCGGCGTTTACATGGAAGACTTCTTCAAGGCTATGGAGAAGAGAGAGAAGAGATCCACATAGTGGAGGCTACATTTCTGAGCAACAATTCGTAGTAATGTAGCTTCAACGAAACCGTTCTCTCCCTCCTCCATAGCCCTGAAGAAGGCTTTCATGTCAAGCCGAAACTGTGGCAGAAATATTACTTAGTTATAAAATGTTGTTTTATTCAACGCATATTCTAAGTTTCTATAATAGTTTATTAAACATTCTTACAACCTCGATACAAATAGTTCAGTCCGTGCTCGATCTGATAATGACGCGGACGAGCAGTACGCCGATCAAGCAAATTTGCAGAAAGTAAAATACGATCATAGAAAACACTCTGGCCACAAACATGCAAGAGCAAAGTAACGTGACGCAAGACCATGGGATACAGCTACACGTCACTCCCGGACGTAGAAGTTGTTTTGGCACGTCTGCGAATAGGGCACTGTGCAATTAACCATACCTTCTCAAAAATCTGCACCCACCCACGTGTGAAACATTCAATATTACACTGAACACAGAAAACATAATTATACAATGTCAAAAGTTCTCTTCATAAAATTCCAAGTACTCCCTACAAGATAATGAATCAACCGTTCAACATTTGATCAAATTCCCGAAGGACACAAATATATATAACGACATATAAAGACCCTCCCGGGTAGAGGCATAATAATTTAAATAAATAAAGAAGTTCGCTTTATATTTTTGTATTTCAGCCGGCAATTTAGCCGGCTTGTGTGGAATTTTTTTTTGATACTCTATATAAATACAAAATAAACAAGAATAATTTTGAGCATCTGACTCGATTTTTATTTAATATTAATGTCGTTCTGGCGTAAATCGCAAATTCAAATGGACTGAGTTGAATTGCAAGTCTAGACATGGTTCTAAGGAAAGTTTTCGAAGTTGAATACTTTAATGTCTTATTATTTTACTTTCCCTTGAAGAGGCGTCAAAAATACGAGAAACATGTAGAGCAAAATAGAGTTTAACTCAAGAATTGTGTTTGGTTAACGAAATTTGAACATATGCCGCATTAAATACATATTGAAAAATTGGATGTCCATTTTATAATAAATTTCTACGTATTTTGCTAAAACAATTGTAAGCAAATATACAAATAATGACTCATTGATAAGGATTGCACTGAGTATTAGAGTTAATAGTGATGACCCGCTGGAGTAGAAAACATCAAATATACAAATAATGACTCATTGATAAGGATTGCACTGAGTATTAGAGTTAATAGTGATGACCCGCTGGAGTAGAAAACATCAAATATACAAATAATGACTCATTGATAAGGATTGCACTGAGTATTAGAGTTAATAGTGATGACCCGCTGGAGTAGAAAACATCAAATCCTTACCGACTCAGGAAGAGCTTAAAGTTTCCTAAGAACTTAGGGAAATCTATAAAAAGAGATTACTTTGGGCTTTGTACTAAAAGTTATGGGCTTAAAGGTTTTTATGTGAATTTCAACTCTGCGACATTAATTTTTCGTTTCTTTTTATTACTTACATTTAATTGATTTTGATATACTGCTCTATTTACTTGGGCAGTTCATTATCAGTATTAAATATTCTAATATACTAATAATATAATATTTTATAACCTACTTAGTTGAAACTCTTTTTTTTTCCTTAGATATAAAAAAAGGACATTTACGATTGTTAAATATAATGCATAACAAATTAAGTGTGCCATTTGTGATAGGGGAAAATAGGATAAAACAGCATGGGTAAAATATAGACGAGACTGAAAATACTAACAGCTTTGGTGTATCATGCTGTTAAATATTGACAAACATGAGACTTCGAAAATATTAAAATACTGGCTAAAGAAAATAACATCATAAAAAAATATATAAACATTATTAATAGTAGGAAAAAAATTAAATAAAAACAGATAGACAATATTTATATTTTCGATATAATAGAGGATATTTAGTAATCATCTGTGTTGTTAGTTTAATATTTCTTTAATGTCGAAACCTTTTTCTAGAATCTATATAGACCATGAAACTGAAAAATGATAGACAACGGTCATATTTATTATATTAGTCTGGACGAGGCCCTATCTGTGGAAGGTTTACCTAAGTTAAGGCTCAAATAATATGTAATCGTTCATGGTTAAGTTGCTTCTGAAGAGGAGTCTGTAGAGCATAGAATAAAGGATTTATTTGATAAGTTAAGTGTTTTACATACATAAGATGTTCCGCAATTTTCGAAGTAAATTATTTCATTATGAGGAGGTGCAACCGATACGATTCACCCATTTCAATTATTACAGATACTTTCAATTATACTATCGGAAATATCCGTATATATCAAGTTATACAATTAATTAAACGCTAAATTATAAAAGTAATCAAATTAATTAATTTAAAAAAAAACACAGAATGCAAAACGAACGAACTTAAAATGAGATCATCATAAAGAAGATAAAAAATTCTAAGGATAGCACATAAAATAATAATAATAATCATTATTATTAATTTTTGTTTGCTCCGCATCTCAGTCAAAAATAATTTTAAACCATAGTTAATGGTATCGTTGTACAAGCGATGACGATTCACAAACTAAAAAAACATTGATTTATGCATAAAAATGGAACAAGTTTGTATACCGGACATAACTGCACAAAGGGTAATGAGAAAGAAAAAGGAACGAATCAAATAGTTATTGACGCATCGCATATTCATATATTCAATTTTAATTAGAAAGATTCCCCACTAGATAAGTTTCAGCAACAACTACAGGTTTTTTTTTTTTGTCTTTTTATACATTTCAGCGTTCATTTTAGTACATTTTTTTTCTGTGTATATTTCAATAGCAGCGCCTCTTCGTCCAAGAAGGAAAAAAAAAAGAAAGAAAATGCGGAGAAAAAGAAAAAAAAAAGCGGAGAGGGACTAAAGAAAATAATTTTGTAGAACTTGAGATTCCGCCGAATGCAATTAGGGGGTTCTTGAGAGCTCTAGAAGGAGAAACTTTTTCTCTCTCCCTATGCAACTCTTTAATGCACTTAATTGCAAGCAAAGGTTCAGTCACTCGAGCGAGGCCTTCTCTTTTTAGAACTTCCAGGGATTTCTTAGGGGAAAAATAGCCACGGATGAAGCTACTTTTAATCAGTTATGATTCAAGAAGGGAATGAAAGCCAATTATAAAGGAGGGGATTGATAAAAGCTAGTATTTATTTTGCCCTCATTACAATTATACTGAATTTAGATTCTTTAAATGATGAGCAAACAAAAATATTGTTGAAAAGGCCGTGGGAAATTAGTTGTACAATCTTGCCGAGTTAGCACAAAGGTAGCATCATTTTATTATATGATTAGGCAAAGTTCTGATGATTTTCTAGTAAAAAACAGATAAAATATTTGATTAGAATAGATAAAGGACAGGAATAAATTTATCATTACCTATTTACGTACTAGTTAAGGCTAATATGCACAGCGTATAAGGGTGCGTTTACATCTGACACTCATCTATAATATCTGAACGCAATATTTCAACATCTTGAGCACATTATGTGTTCTTTTTTTGTGTGTTACGCTTATTCGGCGATTTAAATTGTACTATGTTGGCGATGTAAATTTGAATGGAATCGTCAGGATGCTCTAAAAAAAGTAATTAACATTTTTTTTTAATTATTGGAAAATATAACGTATCATTTTAAAGTAATGTATGATATCCAAGGGGCACATATAGGAAATTATTTGGGGGGGGGGGAGCTGGGAACATTTGAGGGGGTAGAGAATACTAACAATCTAAAGCTTGGAATAGTTGGAATGTCAACTAAAACGGTAATACACATAAAACAATTATTTTTTCTGAACTATGTTATCTTATTTAATTTTTATTTTATTTTATTTAAATTTTAACGTCCATTTATTATTAACTAGGAATTTTAGGACGGGTTATCTATAGGTTACCACCCTTTTCTAGCCAGGATAGGGCTGATGCCTTTTCTTTTTTCTAAAGAAAAGCCACCACCCCTAGTGGGAATCGACCCACGACCTTTGTGTTAAGTGATCACGCCTTAACCCTCACGGCCATCGGGTCTCCTATTTAATTTAGTTTTAAGGTTTTTATGAGACATTTTTACCAATTACATCAAAATTTCGGGGGGTGGGGGGTAGTGCTGCAGCCCCTCCCTCTTATATACGCCCATGTGATATCCGATGATTTAGATTTGACTATATTTGTTTTGTATTATTAATTGCTTTGTGTAATAATTATATTGTGAATGTCTCACTGGATTAAATCTCTTAACAAATACATAAATGATTTTTATGATGTAGTAAAATATCGATTATTGTATTATTTATTATAGTATTATTTCTGTTTAATTTATTGTTTTTAGTTAAACTGATTTTAACCTGTGTGCATATTTTATGAACGCATTAATAGATTTTCGACAGTTAATTATGTAATTAAATAACCTTGTTTTTTAAAGCTCGATGAATAAATTAAGTTGTATTTATGTACAACATTTTAACGCGATCCGGAAGTGCCGACAAGGAAATGCCACGTTTCATAACCTGTACATAACGAAAATAACGGTGGTTCAAATATTTAACGACGTATCAACTATTGGGCAATTAACGCCGGGCTAACTACAGGTTGCCACCCTTTTGTAATATCAACAACACGTGGACAGTCACCCATCAGGTACTGGCCACGCCCGACGTTGCTTAACTTCGATGATATACTGGAACCTGTAGCTATTGCTGTTGGCTTTATTAGTTATATACTTTTTCTTTTTAGATCTAATTTAGATTGAATTATGTAATTATATGCAGCAATATCTTTTTTTATGAACTATATTTTTTAATACAAAGAATAATTTTTTTTTTTTTTTTTTTTATAGATTTTAATCAATATATTTCACGAAGATTAAAGTTCATTTATACCAATAACTGCTTCTATTACTTTACTAATAGCTCTAGGGTTATAAAAGGAACCGCGATATGATAACGCAGTTCTTGCGAGACGGACTTTTTGTTTTTCGAGATTCAAGATTCAAATAACGCATAATTCAAGAATATGACCTGGAGTAGGCTCCGCTATTTATTCAGAAGAAATTGGTTACAAGTTTACATTAGATCCCAACTGCAGCAACTATACAGCGGAATTATTAGGTATTCTGAAGGCTCTTAATATTATAGCTCCGAAATATGGTAATATTATTATATTCACTGACTCTCTTTCAACACTAATATCTATGAGCAATCCATTCTCCAAAAACGCACTGATTATAGAGATCTTAGAAGCTATTGAAGAATTGAATCAGCAGACGCAAACTGTAATATTTGTGTGGATACCCAGTCATTGCGGGATACCGGGTAATGAAGCAGTAGACCAACTAGCCAAAAAAGCGATATATGAAGGGATGGAATATTCCAGAATACCTCAGAGTGACCTAGTAAGTTATGTTAAATATAAAATTCTAAAAAAATGGCAGAGCACATGGGATACCGTAGCACAAGAGAACAAATTATATCACATAAAAAAGTCCGACACGCAGGAGCTGCATAACTAAGCATTTTCCTCAGAATTTGGGTAGTGTAGACTGCTTTCCAGAACAATTTGCTTAAAATATCCTACATAAATAAAATAAAAACGTGAATAGTTCTCATTTTGTAATGAGTAACTGATCAATTATTAATTTGCATCCAGAGTTATGTTTACACATGGTACCTACTACACTACGTAATAAATACAAAAATCCTCATATTATCGTATTTTGATCTAACGCAGGAACAGGATACAGTCACTCTAGTGGTAGAAAGCGCTCCTTGCGGCGGGTTTGTGAACCTACGTCTGCCGGCTTTTCTATTCAAATATATTACAAATTAAACCCCCGCTTTCCGATTGACCGATTCAGCTCATTTTTACAACACTACTTTCTCATGAGTTACCCACGACGTATACAGCGTTTCGTTACAATACAGCAGAAATTACGACCGGTATGAGTATATTAGGAATTTGGGTCCGGAGTAAACCCCCCCCCCCTTCTAATGAACCGATTTAGTTTCTTTTTACAACACATATTTACCTGTAGATTACCACTACGAATACCGAGTTTCGTCGAAATATACCAAAAATCACGGCTGGTAGTGGCGAATTGGTATTGTGGGTCCGGAGTAAACCCCCCCTTCTAATGAACCGATTTAGTTCATTTTTATATCTCACTTTTCTCTCTATATTAACACTACGAATACCAAGTTTCGTTGAAATATAACAAATATTACGGCTGAAATAGTCAAATAAGTGTTTTGGGTTCGGGGTAAACCCCCCCCCCCTTCGGTGGTTAACGAACTCGTTCAATCGTTTGCTAATTGAATGCTATATACCAAGTTTCGTGACGAAAAAACAAAAACTCTGGCCGCTATCGTGTTAACAGACATATATATATATATATATATATATATATATATATATATATATATATATATATATATATATATATATATGTATGTATATATATAGATATATATAAATTTTAACGGGGGTCATTTTCGGTGTCTACTAGGTAGGATCGATAAAGATTTGAAGAAATTTTTCAAAAATTCCGTCATGAGTCCAACCTCAATAGCTACTTTCCTTCGGAGGAAAGTGCTAAAAGGAAGTAAAACCATGGAAGACATCTATCAGATCATCGAAAAAAGAAGAAAGAGTCCTGACTCGCCTTATAATCGGACATACGAGAATAACTCATTCATTTCTGATGTCTCGAGACGACCTACCTATCTGCATAAAATGCAACGAAAGAATCACCGTGCACCACCTTCTGGTTGACTGCAGAATTTACGAGAAGCAAAGAAGAGAAGCCCAGCTATCAAATACAATTAGTGAAATTCTAGCGGATCATCCCAACCAAATCCTTAAGCTTTTTGAATTTTTAAGCTCCACAGATTTAATAAATAAAATTTAAAACTTACTAGCACTAAAACCCACAGCCAAATCAGCTGTGTTAAAAAAAATAAAAATATAGAAATAACATAAAAAAATGTGTGTGTATATGTGCGGGTGTGTGTTATGTGCTAACCCTATCATTTTCCTCTTGTTGACCCTGATCGCGAGACTCCAACACTGCCACAGAAGATCAATATGAAGTCCAACACCACCAAAAATAGGCCACCGTTCTATTTTCGGCGCGCCGAGATAAATTGTTCAATGAAACAATTTTCACTAAATTTAATCCTAATTTTCTAAGGCCCTTGTTAAGTTCGGCCTGCCATTTTTCTTCCGCGGCGAAAACCTGTTGTTAGTAGAAATTAATTATCCATCTACTTATTTTTTTTAATCAGCTAATGAGTTATTAAATTAATCCTAATTAGGTAGTTCTATTTTTTTCGCCAATTTTATTTTTTAATTGATGTATGCAGATGAATAATGGAAGGCTGGAAAATACAAGAGAATGCTTTTACCTAGCTTTATCTGAGTGCTTAGTTCTCCCTAATCAAAGCTCTAGCATCCATAACTCCTTATTAAAAATGCCATATTATTCGGAATACCGTAAATATGGTCATAATATAACCATTAGACTATCATTAAAAAATCTCAATTTGTCAGCCATATACAAAGAAAAATATTGAAAAAAAAATTTTTTCTTGCTCTTCCGTGGTTATTAATCTATATGAGAATGGACAAGGCAATATTTCAAAGAATTCGGGGATGTCACAGATTAGTTTTTATTAAGCTTATAAAGTTCATTATTTATTTTTTAGTAAAACCAGAGCCTTGTACGTAAAACTTAGGAATAGTGTAATCTTAGCGTGATTCTAAATAATGCTTATATGCGGTGTGATTCGGAAACTCTCTAATTTTTAGGTTTCTGGGTGAATATGGATGTTTGTTTAAATTAATTATAATGAGAATTAATTATTATTGTTATGAGAGTCATTCAAATATTTTAATTTTTGGTACATTCATTTTACAGGTGGAGTGTATTTTATTTAGGAACCACCGGTCCTCTAATCTATTAGGGACGTCCTAGCTTCGGAGTGAAGACACGTTCTGTAGTGCTCACCTGATACGATATATTGTAGTGCTTGATGCCGGTGGCTTCTGTCTGTGGCAATCCGCTTGCCTTGGCGTTACGAAGTCGTTCCTCGGTGCAGTTTTATGCCCGGTTCCAGCTTCTATTCTTCAGGATTGGTAAAATTTACCCATAATTCTCTCAATCCTCTTCTCCTATTTGTTTTTCGTAATACATTCTAATAACACCCTGATTAGACCTGAAATGTCCAATGCCTCATAAGTATTGACTATGAAAAAAGGCCATGCGAAGAAATAAATTGAAATATGTAAAGAAATCAAGGAATGGTTCGGATTCGTCTATGAGAAAACTTCATCAAAGTTTCAGCAAGCTCTTTGGCAGCCTTCTTAAGAAAGACATTTTTGAAGACAATTTTAAATAATTCTTTTATGAATAAAACTTCAGCATCTCCATTTCTTTCGAATGTTGTAAAAATGACTAATTCTAATTTGTAATTGAACAACTGAAAATGAGGAATCGTCTGGAGAAGGTATCTAAATTTTATAATGGAAGAAATGGAGTAACCTATTAATTATAGCTACAATATTTTATTTAAATTTTAACGAGTCTTTTTTAATAACACAATTTCTAAGGTCATGTTACCACCCTTTCCTACCGAAAAAAACGCCACTACCCCTAGCGGGAATCAAACCAACACATAAAAAAGTATCTCTATCCAATTAATTGACAATATAGCGTTCCCCCGGATTAAAGTTATTAAGCCAGTATAGAAAAATCCAAGGTAAAAATATAACAAATCTATAAGTTCTTAGAGATGAGATGGGAGAAATCTTATTAAATCTTCGAAGAAAAGGGAAGAAGAAACTTTTTGATCACGTACTAAGTCAAAGAAACTTCTTCGTAAACATCATTGAAGGTTTGACGAGAGAGAGAGAGAGAGAGAGGATCTTCTTCTTTGGAAATATGTAAGTATTTCGGTATATTCGCTTAAATATTTTTTATAAAAATAATAGCTTATAATATATGTGAATAATGTTTTATATATACTTGAAGATTAAGGTAGATTTCCAAAATGTTGGATTGTAAAAGAAAAACATTAAAAAAAATATTCCATACCGCGACAAGATGATGGAGGGAATTTCTAGATTTGTCACCTCAAAAATCGCTGTACACCAGAATAAAATAACCGTTGAAAAGGTGATTCAATTCTGGAACTTTAGTGAGATTGGGCAGTCTGCAGGATTATTTTTGGAAGAGTAGTGATTTTCGAGAAGTTGTCGCTAACCAGAAAAGTTTATTAATTTCTACCTTTTGAATCGATATTATGGTTTGAATGAGATAATTGTGAACAATGAATGTGTATTAGCAAAAATAATTCTGATTTCACAAATGTAATAAATCGTTCAAAAAAATCTGTACAGGCGGAGAAAATTTGAGTTGTACTACGAAAAACAATGTTTCTCCTAATGCACCTTCAGAAGCCTATATTTCTGGAACAGAGTGAGATAGAAGTGTGTGGTTGGTGGTGTTGAAATACATTTTTTGTTTAGTTTTACACCTTCGAGTATTTTCATTTTATTTCATTGATAGTGGATTATCTATACATTATGTGTGTCTTGACACTGGTCCGGAGCGCCCCAATGTGAAGAAACATTATACTTTGATCACTTACCAATTAATGAATAACGTTTAGTATGATGGGAATGGTGCTATAATAAACTGAACAAAATTATGTAACAGCGTTAATTTTGATGATACATTATTTAACGCAATTAAATAACTACTTATCCGCCGTGACCAAGCACGGGTATTCAGCTAGTATGTCATAAGTGCAACCCAAATTGCTAATGTAATGTGTATATTTATAACAAAATATTATAAAAAATAAATTGTCCTAAAGTAAAACCGCATGACTTCAATCCCTGGAGCCGCTGAGTCAGTGAGACAAGCTCAGCACCCCTCCGTTGATTTATACTACCAACCCCTCGACACAAAACATTTACTCTAATTTTTTAGGCATCATATACCCCTGCCTCCCGTCGGTGAGGCCTTGGGCCGTAATTTATGTTGGCAGCCATGGCGACCTGATAATATCCTTTTTGTTTTAGCTCCTGCTTTTGCTCTTAACTGCTGTTTGTTTTGTGCTTCGTCGCCTTTGATAAAAGCAGAGTGATCCGTTGCATTTACCCTTTTATAAATTTCGGTGAGTTATTGAATTATTATTTTATTCCTTCGAAAACGGAATTTTGTCAATTATTTATTAACTGGAGAATCACTACCAGCTCTTCCTTTTTTCATGAACGCGCAAAAAAATATATTAAAAGGTAAAACCAGAATAAAGAACTGAAAAAGATAGACACTAAATAATACGTATTAATTTTCAAGTGCTACGGAGAATAAACGAAAATAAGAAATAAGAAAACCAAAAACTCCAGGTCTCCACCACAAATGATTTATTTTATTTCCAAAGCAAGCTTTCGGAGTCTACAGTTCTATCGTCAGTGCTTCTAGTTCCTTACTGCAGGTGGTGGTACATGGGCTATCTAATAGAACTGCAGTGTGCAAGAAAAGGTACTATAATTAGGGGCAACCTTCTACAAGTGGTTCCGGAACATTTTTTATTTTTCCAAGTCTTTTGCAATCCGTGAGAATAAATTTAATTGCCTAATTGAACGTGCATAACACTGGGCTCCGTCTCGCCACCGGAGCTTTCAGGTCAAGTCCAGCAATCAGTTTATATGCTGAATCGGGGGAGCATCCATTGGAGTATAGACGTATGTTAAATTGTATAAAGTTCACATTAAAATCTAAATTTTTAAACTGCCCTTGCACACCAAACACCACCGACGACATCATACTTGAAAAATATCACTTGAACCCTACAAGACAAAGACCACTTTACATACGATTCATGAACTACACAGACAGGACAAATATAGCGGAAACGCCTGTTCTCGCGAAACCTGCAACCTCGTATATCCCTTGGAAATTAGAAAATCTAAAATTTGATCTGACCTTATCAAAATTTAAAAAGAATGATCCAACTTCTCGATTTTTTTATAATTCATATTTTCAATATTTTTGCTCAAAAAATAAAAATTCTGTTTTTGTATTTAGTGACACATCAAAAACTCCACATGGGACAGGCGTAGCTGCTATTGTTGGTAATATCTGCTACTCTAAGAAATATCCAGATGAGACAAGCATATACACAGCTGAACTGGAAACCATAAAACTAGGACTAAACAACATACCAGACACAGAACAAAATAACATTATAATATGCACTGACTCACTCAGCTCTTTACAATCTCTTCAAGACTGTTACAGCACACATCCAATAACATGCGAAATTTTCGAAAAAATACATCAAACAAATAAATGTTTTACACTGTACTGGTTGCCCGGACACGAAGACATAAGACAAAGTACTGCAGTAGACGAAAAAGCTAAATTGGCAACTCGACGGCAAGTACTAGACGTAAACTACATGACATACCAGGATCTTCAAGCCGAATCTAAGAGATATGTTACTGATAAATGGCAAGAATCCTGGTACAACACGACTGACAACAAGCTTCGAGAAATCAAGCACACTGTACACGAATGGTCATCCAGTAACAGGACAAACAGACGGGAACAAGTTATATTATGCCGTCTCAGAATATTAGGCCACACTCGGTTGACTCACTCGTACATTATGTCAAGACAGGACAGACCCACTTGTACCTACTGCAATACAGAATTAACAATAAAACATATTCTAACGGACTGTACACTCAGGACAAATCTTCAACTACCGTACAATCTGACAGAATTACTTTCCGATGGCAGCCAGTACATTGAAAAAGTGATGAAATACCTAATAGACACACATTTATACAATAATATTTAAATAAAGACAAGATAACGAAAGCCACTTTGTGATGTTGATTCGGCATCATTGACCTGACAAATAACAAAGAACATACTAATAATTATACCAATCACAACATGACTAGATTATTACCTCTACAGAAACTAACCTAATAATGTAATATATTATTATTTCTTAAGTTGGATCACCAACATGATGTTCAACTATAATAAATAAATAAATATAATTGAACTTTTATGTTTAAAAATATCTTTAGATAAATTGCTAACCTAACAGATAAATTTCAGTGCCCAAGTGAAGTGTTAGCAATGGCTTCCTCTTCCTTAAAGTCCGTCAATGTCTGTAGCTCACCGATCTCTCTTCGACTCCAGCGACTGGTCGAAACAGAAGGGAGCTAGTGTAGATGCTCAGATGCCTTTTGAAGGTCACCTGAACGTCCTTCTGTTGTTAATTGAGGATGAAGTTGGGTAGCCTTGAGCACAGAGCCCTCATATTGTAACGGATATCATATTACCAGATGTATTCATACGGAGGATGTAATAACCAATGAAGAATTCAATAATCTCTTCTAAAATAAAAATAAAAAAGTTAAATTGGACCATGTTAATCAGAAAGGAACCAAGCGACAGTATGTACATTCTGAGAAAATTGCTCTCTAAGTTGTAATATCTACTATTCTACTATCTACGATTTACTTAATTATTCATTTTCAAGTATTTTTTCGTCAAACTATACGATATTTTATCAACTATTTTCTTGCTCTTTCTATTTAGAATACAATTTCTGACAATTAAATAACGGAAAGTAAATAACACTTAATTTTTTCAAAATAAGGCGCTTGGTTCCTTTCTGATTAACATGATCCAATTGCGGTTGTATTTTTTTTAGTTCTTATGAAAATGTTGAGTTTAGAAAAGGTGACCATGGCTTATGATGAAGGTGACTAATAAAAAAAATCTTCAGTCACTTCTTTGACTATATCAACATTTCGCTTTTGTTTTTTTATTTAACGAAATTAGTTAAGTAAACCTTTCACATTTCTTTAGAAAAAAGTTTCGAGAATGAAATATTTATTTCTTAAAAGTTCGTTTAAAAATCTGGTTATAGGTTTGTGTTGTCATTCTGTTATTTTGTCTTTAATTTTAATAAAAGGGAATTTCTGACTTTGGTTAACTTAAGATAATGGTTGAGGGTAGTGTATAGAAACAAGATCGCATTGTATTTTGGTTTGCATTGTTCTTAGATACAATGGTTTTACATCATGGATACCTCGGATTGTGGCTAGATGGAGGATGACTTCCTTTCATAGAAATAGTATCCCTATTTTAAATCCTGTCCTACCTGGTCTACATTTGCTTGGTATTTAGAAATTCATTCACATTAAGCTAAGTTACTGCTAAAACCAAAACATTTTTTCAGTATTAGAAGAAAACAGGAAGAATATTTGAAGAATCTTATATAGCATTCCGTTAGTACACTGTCTGTGTAACGTTACATTGTCTGCAAGTAGGTTTGTTCTTTTTTTGTAGTTAAATATGAGTGAGTTAGTAAAGTGTGTCGTATCTGTAATCTGCATACAGGAGGATTTCTTGTCATATAATTATAATACATGGATACTTAAAGTCAATTCATAGATAGTATGTTTAATTTCTTCCGTTTTTTTTTGTTGTGTTCGTTCGACAAGTATTCTTGTTATGTTTGTTAAAGAGCATGAATAATTTCTTTATTCATATTTCGTATAGTCACTGTTTTATTTTAGTATTGCTAGAAGACAACCTCAGCTCAACCTATCAATCACACACGAATACTTGACCAATGCAATCAAACAAAATATTTTAAATTATTGGCAAGACAGCTGGACTCGACTAACTGACAATAAATTACGTACAATCAAAACTACTACTCAGGAGTATACATCCAGCTACCGAGACAACAGGCGAGAAGAAATTGTACTTGCTCCACTCCGAATTAGCCACACAAGACTAACATCCGAATATCTCATGACAGGACTTAACAAACCAACCTGTAATATATGAAATACAGACTTTAGTGTAAAACACCTACATACGGAATGCAGAAGACGAGACAAACTACATACTCCACATGACATGAACGAATTGTTGAGGGACAGCAGCACATAAACACGATAATCTCCTATTTGCACAACAATAAAGTATACAGTCTCATTTGAAGATATCTGCTGAATAACCATTAGCTTTCTGGCAAAGTACAGACATTTCCATGCCCCTGTTGAATAAGTGAATCATATTTCTAATCACGATGCTGGTTCATTGAACATACAGGTACCACCTGGAAAGAGTTAAGTCGCCACAGTAGCGATCACTTATTAATAATGATAATTATTTCAGTATTCGGTTTTCCTTAAGCCTTTTTTATTTATATTCGACAATCGTGCATTTTAGCACTTTCCTCCGAAGGAAAGTAGCTATTGAGGTTGGACTCATGACGGAATTTTTGAAAAATTTCTTCAAATCTTTATCGATCCTACCAAGTAGACACCGAAAATGACCTCCGTTAAAATTTATATATATCTATATATATATATATATATATATATATATATATATATATATATATATATGCATATATATATATATATATATATATATATATATATATATATATATATATATGTGTGTCTGTTAACACGATAGCGGCCAGAGTTTTTGTTTTTTCGTCACGAAACTTGGTATATAGCATTCAAGCATTCAATTAGCAAACGATTGAACGAGTTCGTTAACCACCAAAGTCGGTCCACCGGAAGGGGGGGTTTACCCCGAACCCAAAACACTAATTTGACTATGTCAGCCGTAATATTTGTTATATTTCAACGAAACTTGGTATTCGTAGTGGTAATATAGAGAGAAAAGTGAGATATAAAAATTAACTAAATCGGTTCATTAGAAGGGGGGGTTTACTCCGGACCCACAATACCAATTCGCCACTACCAGCCGTGATTTTTGGTATATTTCGACGAAACTCGGTATTCGTAGTGGTAATCCACAGGTAAATATGTGTTGTAAAAATATACTAAAACGGTTCATTAAGAGGGGGGGGGTTTACTCCGGACCCACAATACCAATTCGCCACTACCAGCCGTGATTTTTGGTATATTTCGACGAAACTCGGTATTCATAGTGGTAATCTACAGTTAAATATGTGTTGTAAAAATAAACTAAATCGGTTCATTAGAAGGGGGGGATTACTACGGACCCAAATTCCTAATATACTCATACCGGTCGTAATTTCTGCTGTATACGTCGTGGGTAACTCATGAGAAAGAAGTGTTGTAAAAATGAGCTCAATCGGTCAATCGTAAAGCGGGGGTTTAATTTGTAATATATTTCAATAGAAAAGCCCGCCAAACGTAGGTTCACAAAGCCGCCGCAAGGAGCGCTTTCTACCACTAGAGTGACTGTATCCTGTTCCTGCGTTAGATCAAAATACGATAATATGAGGTTTTTTGTATTTATTACGTAGTGTAGTAGGTACCATGTGTAAACATAACTCTGGAAGCAAATTAATAATTGATCAGTTGCTCATTACAAATTTAAAAGAGAACTATTCATGTTTTTATTTTATTTATGTAGGATATTTTAAGCAAATTGTTCTGGAAAGCAGTCTACACTACCCAAATTCTGAGGAAAGTGCTTAGTTATGCAGCTCCTGCGTGACGGACTTTTTAATATCCCTTCGTCCTTGATTTCTGATTCTCCTATAATTCTAAAAATGTCTTTAATGTAGTACATGTACATGCAAATTTTAATCCTCTTGAATAATATTATGCATATTATTATATAGCATATTTTTTTCAAAATTTATAATAATTTTCCACCAAAAAAGTTATAAATATTGCGTAATTCCTCAGTTATTCATAGACTTCTAATTCTAATAATCAACTAAGCTGGAGTAAATTAACTGTTGCATAGATAGATCGACTAACATGGGTATAGCTTTTGCCATTGAAGGCTTTCGTATTTGCATACGTTATTAAACTAAATTGTTTAGCTTTGCGCTCTAGTTACGACAAATTGGGTAGATCTAACACAATTCCCAGTTTAATCTACAATAATTGGTTATATTATTAGCTCAGTTTATGTCAATAACAAACTTTCCCTCACTCCGTAAGTATTAGATAGGTATATCCTAGGTATAACTTTGTACATGTTTATGTTTTGGGTAAGAGTTTTCTGACAGCTTTCTGTTCTGGGATCTTATACTTAAGGTATTGAAATTTTGTTTATTGAGGCTTTCTTATGCTTTCATAACAGGGGGGGGCATAATTTGGGGGGTGGGTCGGAGCACCGGGTGATTTGAATACTTACAACCTAGAACTTGGAAGCCACTACACCAACAAAAAAAAAAATGTTTTCAGAACTATCTTATTCAATTTAATTTTGAGTTTTTTATGACACATTTTTACCGATTAAAATTGAAATTGCGGGTCGGGAGGCTGCAGCCCCCTCAGCCCCACCACCTTATGTAGTCAATGTTTCGAATTGTTTTATTTTGCTGAAAGTTTGTAGTAGGTACATTCCAGAGAGGCGTTTCCTTTCTCAATATACATAACGTTTTTTTCAGAATAAACCTGTGGGAAAGCACCATTATTGCTTTCCCATATGGAAATTGCCTTACAACATCTAAAATGAGCTTAACACCTTCCGTAAATGTGAGTACTTTATCGTGCGAGGCTTAAACTATGCAGTCTAGATCCAGTTTCAAACGTATAAAATATTTACGCCTTTTTTACCTTGCAACGAATACCTGCGCAGCTAATAAAGTTTTTCGTACAGTATGTTCAGTTCCTGTCGTGTTTTGTAAATATACTTCATATTGATCCTGTAGTCGTCGTATATTACACGATGACTAAGAACAGAAAAAAAAATTAACTTAGGCTTATTTTATTTTAGTTGTATAAAATACAACGGCCTACGATGTCTACTCAATAAACTGAAACCTTAAAAGAAAAACTTAGAAAATAAAGTGAAAACTAAAGGAGAAGCTGGCGGAACTCAAGTTACAATATATTACGATTATTTGGTTTGTATTCAGATAAACCTGATGCCATTCTGCCTGTTTGAAGGTTTGGAACGCCTGGACGAATAAACTCGCAATGCTGTATAATAAGGGTATGATAAGGGAGACTTGACACTCTAGTGAGTTAATTTTTCTAAGAAATAAATAATATACGTTATGAGTTATCAGCTGATAACTCGACAGGAGCTTCTGAGAATTATTGGATATTATCGGGGCAAGGAAAAGAACAGGGAAAGGGGCTGAGAAAGCAAGATTTACCAGGATTCCACACGGGACTATAATTCAATCGTTCCACCCACATGTGGCCACCGTCACATGTGGCAGCCACATGACTATTCCAGCAGTCTCTAGGCCCTCCCCTTCTTTCCGCTGACGCTTCCAATGTGTTCCTGGCCCGGCGCCAGTGGGAGCTTCACTCGTCCGAATATTGGGCACCATAAAGTTCTCGTAAATGTATGCTTGAAAGATGTTGGAACCTTCCCCTGAGCGAAAACAACCCTACCGAAGTGTCGTATTTGCACATTTCGAGAGAATGTGGCTTTTGTAGTTCCACTAATAAAAGAAAATTGTTTTCAAATCGTCTTCGATTCTAACTACACGGTACCAGATTGGAAGTACGTTTTTACGACAGTTGGTGTATAAAACACTTATACATTTATATTTGTTTGTGTAAAAGCGAATGTGCCATAATAATAGCCTAAATATGTGAAATAAACAAACATCAAAATAGGGTAAAACAAGATAAAGGATACCACGTCTACTGGCTTACAACTAAAATTACTAAAGTAATCTACATAAATTACCACATTTTAATATAATTTTAACATTTCAATATAATTATGCCATATAATATTATTTAACGATTGCTACATTAATTAATTAACTAGGAGAATTAATATTGCATATAAAATGTATATTTACACACAAACATACAACCACACACAATATTTTTTTAATATCATACTCCTCCTGTTCCATACATCCCTACCGTTAGCCTGCAAAATTTGTGCCCATTTAAAAATCCACAAACTTCGCCAAATGAGAGGAATTATCTTTCCCAACCACTTCAATAACATTTCTTTTAGCCACCCAAATGCACAGAGAACGCAATAGGTAGTTGGAGTAGAGTAGTGGTGGTAACACTGGTTCAACAATTCCCCCTTAGTTTTATCAGCCACATTTTTTTGGACGCTGAACTGTTATCAATGAAATGTCCATTAGCCTGATTAATTTCATGGTTTAAGGGTGTCCATAAACGGTGAGGAATATCTCGAGATTTTGACAGCGCAGTCCAAAACCTCAGATATTCCTCACAGTGTATGGGACATCCTTGAGGTCAAAGTTGAACTGCAGAGTCTATCAAAGTAGAATGATAAAACAATAGATTAACTGTAAAGTCCAATGAGGCCGGGACTGTGCTATATTTGCTTCACATACAGTGAATCTACTATAACTGCCCTGTGCAGTCTCTTCCTTGACATTTGAACTGAGCATATGACAACCTTAAGTGTCTGTAAATTGCACTTGTTTTTGAACATATATATATATATATATATATATATATATATATATATATATATATATATATATATATATATATATATACAGGGTGTCCCGTAAATGTCTAGTCATATTGAGAGGGGTGATAGAGGACCCTTAGGGGAACAAAAAATGTTCTATGACGATTTCCCGAATTCTCGCCCATAAGGGAGAAAACGTTGTTTTATTGTTTTATCGAGACAAACATGGTTTTTAGAAACATAATCGTTGTAGCTCCGTCCCAGGTGGTACTACTAGAAAGGGAGTGAAACCAATCGAAAGCTGAATAAATTTACTATAAGACTAGTTGGGAGTAAACGTAAAAATGAATGAATGTAAGTATGTATATCTTACCAAAAGAAGGCAATTCTAAATTTCCTGACATTTTATTGATATTTCTTTCCAGCGTTACTCCTCAATGGGCAGGATCTGAGATTTCCGGGTTTCAGAAAAACTTCCTCATTTAACCAGCTTTCCATTCATGTATCACAACCCTGTGTTATTGAAGTATTTGAACGGTTTAAGTACAAAAGTTTAAAAAAAACATGGATCTGTGAAAAGAAAATTATATTTTTTTCTTCAGTTTATTCAAAAAGCTGAAGGGAAATATTTATTTTTATAAACGTTTACATAAATATTAAGTAAATATTTACTTAAAACAATAAAAAAAAATTACTTCCACGAATATAAAAAAAAAATCCTAAAACAGTAAATAAATAAAATACACATTTATTTTGAATTTATTAATTCAGGTAACTAATACTGGGTCCAGGAGGCGGCCATTAAGGAACCCCAACCATACATTAACCTCAAAAATTATTATTTTTACCTAGATCACACATTTGAACACATTTTTACAGGTACTTATATTTAGAAAACAAATGCTTTACCTTAAATTAATACTGATGGCTACGCTTGTGAAACTCACTGGGATTCTGAGCCCATGCGTTTTTGTTGTGGTAATTAAAAATGCTATCCCTCATAAATAATATGTACATAGTCCTGTAAAAATGTGTTCAAATGCGTGATATAGGTAAAAATAGTAATTTTTGAGGTTAATGTATGGTTGGGGTTCCTTAATGGCCGCCTCCTGGACCCAGTATTAGTTACCTGAATTAATAAATTCAAAATAAATGTGTATTTTATTTATTTACTGTTTTAAGATTTTTTTTATGTCCGTGGAAGTATTTTTTTTTATTCTTTTAAGTAAATATTTACTTAATATTTATGTAAACATTTATAAAAAAAATATTTCCCTTCAGCTTTTTGAATAAATTGAAGAAAAAAATATAATTTTCTTTTCACAGATCCATGTTTTTTTTAAAACTTTTGTTCTTAAATCGTTCAAATACTTCAATAACACAGGGTTGTGATACATGAATGGAAAGCTGGTTAAATGAGGAAGTTTTTCTGAAACCCGGGAATCTCAGATCTTGCTTATTGAGGAGTAACGCTGGAAAGAAATATCAATAAAATGTCAGGAAATTTAGAATTGCCTTCTTTTGGTAAGATATACATACTTACATTCATTCATTTTTACGTTTACTCTCAACTAGTCTTATAGTAAATTTACTCAGCTTTCGATTGGTTTCACTCCCTTTTTAGTAGTACCACCTGGGACGGAGCTACAACGATTATTCTTCTAAAAAGTACGTTTGTCTCGAAAAAACAATAAAACGACGTTTTCTCCCTTATGGGCGTGAATTCGGGAAATCGTCATAGAACATTTGTTATTCCCCTAAGGGTCCTCTATCACCCCTCACAATATGACTAGACATTTACGGGACACCCGTAAATATATATATATATATATATAAACATTTACACTTTACTTATGAGATAATTAAATTAACTTACATAAAATAATCCTTAATAATCTTGGTGCGGGGAAGCCAGAAACAAATTTTTACCTGAAAAGAAAAAAAAATACAGATAATTAACGCATAATTGAATGTTTAAGTATAATACAAAATTATAAAAATTCATGGAGAAATAACAGTAGAAACAATTCTTTGCTCTCTTGAATTGAATTTTTTTAAGGATATTATTTTCCGCATGTTAACCTGTCATACAGAATAATTAATATTTCATCAATACATTAATAAAATAAATTAAAGATTATTTGTCTGGCAGGCGTCGAGTCGGATACACACGTGCCGTTTGCGTTCACGTGTCGTGAGACGTATATTGTATAGTATCCCTTATTTGATATTATGCCCCTTCTTTGATATCATCCCATTGAAGAACACTCGTTGACCATATCAAAAGTGGCTTACACACCTATTTTTTTTTTTAATCTTATGTAATGATTAAATTCCAGTTATTGCCAAGAACCAGTTTCTATGAGCAATCGTAGTCCTTATCGCCCTGTGATAAAAATTATAAAATATACCAAAAGCTCTACAAAAGACACATCCGTCGGTTGAGAAACGAGTAGAGAAAACATACAAATGGCCTCCTCCCGATTCGAGCACTAACCCAATTCGAATTTCAATCGAAGTGTTTTACACTACAAGGGACATTTTAAATTGGCTGTTCAAGATTTACATCAAACGGAGAGCCGCCTGAGTTTATTCTACGAATTTAGTTCTTTAAAGGGGGGCATTTGTTTAAAAGATAAATGGTATTCGGGAAATAAAGTGATTCGACTTGTATTTCGGACTAACCAATCGGTTCCAGAGTTCAATAAATCAGTTAAGAATCTTTCTCCTATTCGGGAGCTGGCCATCTATATTAGCATTTCTTATCGAAATAAAAGAGTCAATAGCTGTATCACACAATTATCATAATGTGCTTGAAACAGATCAGCAATAATGTGTGAAATAGAGAAATACCTTTATTCTTGATCTTACTAGCTATTTTTATAAGAAAATGTATACAAGTTGGAAGATATATATATATATATATATATATATATATATATATATGTATATATATGTATATAAATCAGTACTGTAACAGACCAAAAGGGGCAGATTCTGTAGAGGTATCTGATTCTTGACCATACAGCTTACTAGGGCGTTAGTGTGGTTAGTAGCATGCTCCGGCCGCATGATTTTCCTTTCGTAGCTACCAAATTATACTTTAAGTAAAGGCGGGGTAGGCCTGGAGGTGGCATCCTGAATTGAACCCTGAATCAAGGACACTAGAAGATAAATAGTACTCGTATGAGCAAGAAAAAAATCTGATTGCAGATTATTTTTCTTCTATTATAGTTTTTGAGACGGCCAAAATTCGACGAAAAATGCTGTTTTTTTTCGTTTTTCCTGTTTTTCTAAGAATTGGAGGGTGATACAGAAAAACGGGTGGCACTTGAAGAACGTGGGTTGTGGAACAAAAAAAAAGTGTAGACCAGTGTTATAAATAACATGAATGACAAAAAAAAAAGAAAAAAATTATTTATACAATGAATTCATGTATAATTAATAATGGAGCCTCGGACACTAACATTGGGAAAATCAAGAGGTGATGCTGGTTCGAATCCACATTGGGTTAGGTAGAATTATATAACGGCCAGGATTGTTGAATAGCTCCTTATGCCACTTTGAATTTTTAGTTATGAATACGTTTTCGGGAGAGTTTAATAATGGTAGTCACTTTTATTCTTGAAATCCCCAAATAATCTGAAGATTGAGTCTTAATTTATTCCTCCAGGATACATGCCCATACAAGAGAAAGCCCAAAACTCATTAAACCGACTCAAAGCGAGCTCACATCTATAACAATAACACCCTACAGCTGGTTACATAGTCTAATTATAACCACCGCTCCCTACTTAAATATACATTTACTGTCGGGCTGAGCTGTGTGTGGGTCCGAGGTTAGGAATTGCAGGGAGGGTATATTACCCTTTGAAGTATGCATGGATAGCACATGGAGGGGTGAGTCTTAGTCAGACCGCGTGCACATTCCGAGGAATTAAGTAGTTCTCATTCTGAAGTTATATTGTTGTGTTGTATATATATTTGGTTTGGTTCTAGGGTGTGCATTTTGCACGTGCAACAGATAAATAGTTGCAGTCTAAAGAATAATATTAACTTTTAGCGCGGTTCCTCCCTCCCTTCATAGGGAGGAACCCCGCTTATAAGGTTGATACAATGAAACAATCCGGAAGTGCCGACTAGAAAATTTCGCGTTTCAGAACCCCTAGAGACCGAAAATAACGGAAGTTAAAATTTATATATATATATATATATATATATATATATATATATAAATATATATATATAAATATATATATATATAAATATATATATATATAACGATTACTAAATGAAGGGTATTAATTAATAATACCAAACAGGTGAAGAATAATAATAAAATTTTTCAAACTTTCCATTTATTCCTCCATCACAACGTTTCGGACACACAGGTCCATCCTCAGGCAATCATGTCCTGTTCATTACTCTAGTTACACAATATGGCTGTGATAATGAGTGTTTAATTGATGTAGGTGTAATTTGACTTGGTTCCTTACAGGAATCATGTTTATTTATTGTATGACTGTTTAGTGTAACTAGAGTAATGAACAGGACATGATTGCCTGAGGATGGACCTGTGTGTCCGAAACGTTGTGATGGAGGAATAAATGGAAAGTTTGAAAAATTTTTGAAGGGTTATTCTTCACCTGTTTGGTATTATATATATATATATATATATATATATATATATATATATAAATAAATATATATATATATATATATATATATATATATATATATATATATATATATATATATTTGTCTGTTCGCGGATTTCTGGCGTCCCTAAGGATGGGTTTACACTTGCTAGTTATTGCAGGATATTTCTATCAGAGAGTCATTGCGACTGTTGAAACCCCATGTAAAATGTATGTCGGCAATAAATTCTATCATGAGCAATTTAGAGCAGACATACATTTTACATGGGGTTTCAATAGTGGCAATTTCTCTCTGATAGAAATATCCTGCAATAACTAGCAAGTGTAAACCCACCCTAATGGTCCGATTTTGATGAAATTTGTTACAAAAATCCGTCGTCCGATTTGAAAGGTTAAGTTCGTTAACTAGCAAAATCCGCCCACTGGAAGATGGCGTTTGGGGCAAAATTCGCGCGAAAAAAATCGTAACGCTTACGTTTTTGAGTTTATATGCTTGTAAGTACTCGTTTTATAGGCTGATTGGGCTAGTAAAACGAATGAAACCATTTTTAAGGCGATAGCTTTAACCTTTTCTGAGAAAATCGAAAAAAAGTTGTTAAATCAAGTTTTTGGTTTGGTTACTTAGAATCATGGGATTCAGTTGAAACCTTTTTTGCATGTTTGAATTACATCAAAACTAACATGTTAAACTTTTGGTTACGTTTGGAGTTACGGTAGGGTTAGAATAAAATATTTTATGAAGACATGAAAAGTTTTGGGAACTTCGTATAATTTCATTAATATCTCGAACCAGGTTGGGAATTCGTGATAAGTGGATAGAAATTATTTGAAAGCTTTATAAATTCCCTAGAAAAAAGATTCTGAAACAATTTTTCATTGGGTGATGTCAATCGGAGAAATAAGTGCTTAAACGTTGAAGTAATTGATTTCGTTTATTCGAACGGTTCTTTTTGTCTGTTTTTATTCCTTGTTATTTTTTAATTGTTTATAGTTGGATAATGTATTTGACAATAAAACACATTAGGTAAAATTAGAAAAACAATTCATTGTTAGAAATATAGCTTGCCAAGAGAAAGAGATTCGATGACGTCTTTTGAATATTTTCAATTGCCTTCATGCTGTTGGTTTTTTTATTTTATTTTTTAATTGATTTTATTTGTAGAATTATTACCATAGTAAAAGAACACTATATGTGAAAAATGTTGATATTTTCGAATGCATTGAAACGTATGAAATGAAGTATCGGTAGAAAAGGATTCTAGGGTCTGGCGGACCCGACCAGGTAAAGCCATAAAACCCTTTGAACAAAGGCCGAGGAAAATATTATCTGTTACAATTTCTAAGCTTTTCAAATGACAATAGGGATATGATCAGGAACCGCGCTAAGATGATGCAGTTCCTGCGAGTCGGACTTTTTTATTTTTGAATCTATGAATTAATAGGTTTTCTGGAAACTCTCAAACAGCCAAACAGTTCAAATCACAAGGGCGGTACTGCACTGTTTGGCGTCAAGGATCCGATTGTACAGGTCTAGCACACACGATAAGTTAATACACACCAAGGCCGGGACTGCATAGTCTTGTTTTAGTAGACCCATATTATGTAAAACAAATATCCTCTTGTCCACACACTTCATGCCCAGCCTGCACCCACTTACCGGCCTGATTGGACTGTACAGTTAATCAATTTGGGGTTTAATTCTCCTTCGATAGACTGCACAGTTCAACTCTGGCCTCAAGGATCTCCCATTCACGATGAGGAATATCTTAAGGTTTGGACTGCGCATTACAAATCTTGAGATTTTTCACCCTTAGGTTTCATCCTGCAAGTCTGGAAGAGCAGGAAATCCGAAAAAAATACTCTTTGAGCAGCTATATATGACGAGGAAACGAGGAAGGCCGAAATTCCGACTGCAAGGTTCCTGTAGCTCAAGTTGTCAAAATACTTCAATAGTTTCAATAAATGGAGGGTTACAGCCCATTTTTTCGAGAATGACAAACGTTACTCACTTCTGATTATAAGGTGAATAGCGGCATCGCCCAAATACATTACTTTATGGTTGGGATGCATGATAGCCCCATAATAGAAGAAATAAACCTTTAATGGGTAATTGCTGAAAAATAAATAATACAAAAAAACAACAACACTAACAAAATATTTCGCTTACAAAAGGGTTCGGACGACGAGGCAGATCTAAGTTATACATTAGCTATGAAGGACTCCCATTGCATTTCAGGTGAAAATCTGGGACAACATAGTACCGTGCGGAGCAAATTGGCGACTAATGTCAAACGACATTTCAACGGGTAGTCAGATGGCATTTTGGTGCTCTGGCTACACATACAAATATTAAAATAGTGAACGAATACAGACAAAATGAGTAAAACAAAAACGACAATTATGTAACAGTGGGCCAAATACCGAAGGCGGGATAGAATTGCTCTGCTGCATCGCGAGACTTGTTCCTTTAGCCTCATTAGGTTTCTGGTTTAAGGTCCATGATTTATACAAGAAAACATGTTTAAGCAAGTAAATATTTGTGTGGGTAAGCCGAAGGGACACACACTGCGTGTGTGAGAGAGATGATGAGGGGGAAAGAGTGAGAGAAAGACTTTATACGTTTTTATTGTGGCGTTTCTATTAAAACGCGTTCTCCTAGCGGCACATACAGAGAGCGCTTTCAGCCGTACCCCTTCACAATTGGTTCACTTTTTCAATTTCCTCAACTTTTCCGGCCGGGAGGAGGGAGACGGAGGGGCTTTCCCGATCGAATTTAATTTCCATTGTCCCCCCCCCTCCCCTCCCTTCTCCACCGTCCGACCCTGACTTATGGGTTTTTTGTTCTAAAATGACTCTCCTCTCCTCACCTTATTATTCTGCCTTCATCCAATTCTACTCCACTCACTCTCTAATAAAAAAAAAAAGTAGAAAATAAAATAAACTGTGCGTCCCTCCTCATAAAAAAACGAGAATGAAGACGAAGTAATAATGGAAAACAAGAATGAAATTTTGTGTAGTCCAATATGATTTAGCGAGTCTATAAACTCTTTATCTTTTCAGTCCTAGTTAACCCATACTTACCTGGAACCCATTACGATTTTCTTTTTTTTTACATAAACTAAGAAAAGCTGCCATAAGTATCTTCCTCTTATTTTCAACCTACTATTTATTATTTTTATAATAACATTGTACAGGTATTTCTGTCATTTAATTTAAAGAAAAAAATAAATGGGTTTGCATGCCAACAATTGATGTCTATGCTTTTTTTTCTTTAAAAATAAAATTTCTTGTGAGTTTGGTTCTAGTTTATTGTACTCCTACAGTAAACACATATCTTTGGGCAATATTGTATCTATGCTCATGCCATTCCCTCTAGCAAAATCACCAGTATATGTTCTGCTAAGCGAATAGATATACACATACGAATTGTAGGACGTACAGAAAAGACAACGCTCAAGGTGTCCAATGCTTCTGGGAGATGTAAATGCGGAAGTACAGTAATGGGCTTCCCTTTACAAACGAATATTTACTCATAGATCAACAATATACTTGGAAATTACTGATTCCTTTCGTGACATAAAACCGAGACTAAATGCAAACAAAGCAGACTGATCAAATTTCAAATTGTTATCGAGAAAAGAAGTTAACTTATAAATAATAAATAATTTTGGTGAGATTACAACATTAATTTCTACAGATATTCAGAATTATTCCAAAAACGTCAACACTTATTAGTTATGAATTAATTGATTTACTTTTTAAAAATGCTTCAGTAGCTTAGACTATTATTGTGTTGCGGGAGTATTCCATGCATAAGGTCGTGGGTTCGACTACCACGATGGGTGGTGGCTTTTCTTTGAATGAGAAAAGTATTTTTTCCTATTTTAATTATATGATTTACTTTGAGGTACTTATTTTTAAATTTTTTTAATAATCTAATTAATTATTTCTTTGTTAAATTTTTTCGGTACTAGGACTGATTTTTAATGTCATAAAACTGTTAATAGAGACCCAAAATTTGCGAGACTCGAATAAATAAATACATTTTTTTTTTCATTATTGGAATATATGATGAATAAAATAAAAGGGCAATAATATAGGGAATTGACACCCTCACGTGCCCTAAGCAGAAAGAAAACTTAATAAGAAATTGTAATAATGACTTGCAAGGAAAAACGTATACAGGGGAAACACATCGGAGCAATTGGCTAGAACGAATTTTCAATTTAAAATGGAATAAAGGAAATTGGAAAAAGGTAAAAGGAGGAGAATCTCACCTGGTGCCTGAGGTGGAGGGAGTCCGGGAATAAAACTATGCGAGGACGACCAGACACACGGTAGGGTCAAGGGTTCCGGAAGGGCCGACCAATTCCCTTAGGTTTGTTTCCAATAAAAGGAAAATGGGGCTTATTTAGTGGGACTGTTGCGCCAGGATGCCTCTCTCTCGCTCCCTCTCACCCTCTCTATCCCCTCCCTCCATCTCTCTCGCTCTCTCTCTCTCTCACCGATGTAAATCCCCCGAAGTAAATTGAATCAAACGGAAGAAACCGAAGTATCCCAAAACAACTCAGCTGATTTTTAATACAGTTTAAGCTGTCATTCGAAAAGGTAGTAATTGCAATACGTTGCGTTGGTAACCAGGAAAACCAGGGGCTGATGAAGTGAAAAGACCCCAATTTCAACACTGAATTCAAAAGTTCTTGCAAGTTTAAATATCCCAGAATAGTTCAGCTTAGGTGGCCCATAGTCATTCAAAAAAGTAGTACTTACAATTTATTTTATAATTCTTTTTAGGAATGTTAACTAGGCACCCCAGAGAATGCTGTAATAACCAGAACGTTTTAAAAATGTATGCCAAAATTTTCTACCTTCGATAATATCGTATCTTCTGAGGTCTACTGATAAAAAGGTCTAATGTTGTGGAAAGGTAATGTGTCTCGCTCGCATCGTAACATTTGAGCGTTTTGTTGAGAACTTTGATAGCTCAACAACCAACGCCAATAAACTAGTTATTGATCGTTACTTCCATCAGATCGCTCTTCGAGAAGTAAAACTGCTTATGGTACAAAATGGCCGTTCTTCGACGAAGTAGAACAAACAGCCCTTCAACCGATTTATCTACCCGTCTCTCCCTCTCCCTCCCTCATTCCCTCTTTGTATCTACCTCCTCCAGGCCGGTTGGCAGGCCTTTTATCTCGCGAGGCTCCGGCTGTCATTTGCAATTCATATTCCCTAACCTGGTTATGGCTGAGGGTGGTGGGACCCAGCCTATTCCACATTCTACCCACTCATTGTCATCTAAAACCTTAGTCCTCTCACAACAATTCCATTTGTAGAAACTCTCCATCATGACGTATAAGGCGATCTCTTGAAATTCCCCTTCAGTATACCACGGAAGTTGATGTTCCGGAAATGAGCCTCTCCTCAAGAATAATATTTCAGAATATGATTACGAACTCACCATCGCTCTACACAATACCCTTATATTGGAATGGAAAACAATGGTTGAGGAAAAGAAATGTTACAAAACAAACATGGAGGACTCTACAAGGTTTCTAGAAGGCACTACTTTGGCATTCCATGGACGCCTCTTATGGAGGCACTCTTGTGGACCTCAATAGAGGAAATATTTTGGCATCCTTTGAAGGCACTCTTACGATACTCTATGCAACCGTCATTTGGAGGTACGTTTAAGGCGCTCCATGGTGGCACTGTTTGGCGTTCTATGTAGGCCTCTTACGGTACTCTATGGAGGCCTCGTTTGTGATTGTATTGAGACAACAATATGACATTCTATGGACTCATATGACATATCTCCAACATCAAACCCATTTAGTGGTAACTCACTCTTTGGCAGATATGTGGCCTTCGACATCGAAAAAGATGGAACTTGAGTCATAGGTCCCAGAAACCATCAACTTGCGATATCCTCCGACTTCAGGGCTCCACATTTACACAGATGGCTCGTACCTTTCTAAGACTAGAGAAGCTGGACCTGGATGGTTCTGTCACCTATTCTAGGGCTCAACAGGTGTCGGAAGAAACGCTGAGGTGAGGGCTGAAGCTGTCCCTCGACTTTGGTCCGAATAATGACCAAGGCTACCTGCAAGCTACCTGCCAACAGCCTTGCATATGATGACAACTGTAGGCTATGCAAGCTTGGAAGAATGGATGAAGACCACTTGAGGGACTGCATAGCTCTCACCCACCCGAATAATAATAATTTTTTAAATGTGAAGGAAGTTTGCGTAAAGACGCAAAAGCTACATAACTAAGTATACCCCTCAGAGAGAGATAGAGAGAAAGAGATTTAAATTTTAACAAGAGGAGTTTTCGGTATCCAGTAGATCCAGCAACGAGATTTTTTGGACGACAAAGATTTGAAGATATTTTTTCGCATAATTTTGACCTTTGCAGGTGCTCATTATTAAATGATGCATGGGCCTAAATACGGTCTAGGACCCTAAAGACACTAAACGATATATATATATATATATATATATATATATATATATATATATATATATATATGTATATATATATGTGAAGAAAAATTCCGAGAGGGCCAAGGTAATCCTCTGGGGCACCTCTTCTGGTCAGAGGTAATCCTCTTTGACTTTCCACGTGCTACTCCAAGTCAACTCGGGAATATCCGGAGCTGGCGAGGACTTATCGATCAACACAAGGGCCCAGAAGAGAGAGAGAGAGCGCGTCTTGAAGTACTTGAGGAAGAGAAAGAGAGCGTGAGAGAGAGAAGCACCGGCTTCCTACTCCTTGTTAGGGCTGTCTGACCGGGTTAGCTTCGGAGAACCCAAGATTGGGGTTGGGTGAGGGGGGGGGATAAGGGGGATCTCACCCCCTCCCCTTTTCCTTGTAGATCCATCCAGCCGCGGAAGCCCTTTGCCTCGACAGCAACGAGGATATAGATGGGGAAGTTGCCTAAGGAGTTGATCCTCCGGAGAAGTTGGTGAAGGCTAAGTAGACGCCGTGTCGGCATTATAGGGGACCATTGACAGCGAGGAATATCAGCCAAAGGGGATCAGCTTTCAATGCTAACCCCGAAGGGATGATCCGTCTTGTCGCTGATTTTCGTTTCATCAAGGTGTATCTGTAGTCTCCTTATCCGATATCTTATCCTGGAAATCAAGGACGGAAGCTTCGTAAATCCGCGGTTCATCCCTGTTACTGAGAACTGCTTTAACGAAGATGTCCAGTGCAAAGAGAAAAATAACACAAACATTAAGGTAAAATCACAAATAAGTCAAAAATATATATATATATATATATATATATATATATATAAATCTATCAAACAAGCAGAATTCCACCTTTTTAAATAATTGATGTATGACAAAATGGTGTCATTAATATGTTAATGGTACACCTTTGAGTGAGTTCATCGAAAAGCAATGTATTCTTGACTTAAAGCAGAACGTAAGTTATGAGTTTTAGTAATTGGTGATCGGATATATTAAACAAGAAAATGACTGGGCGTTTGGAAATTATTGGAAAACTGGAGAGAATGACGTCTCCTAAAAAGACCTGAGAAAAGGTATCCGAGGTGGAACAAATAGAAAGAACAAGAAGTAAAAGAAATACTTCCACCAGGGGGGGGGGGCACCTTCCACAAGTTGGGGTAGATCGAAATGCAATGTGGTCACCTTCCTCAAGTTGAGGCTGTAAACCCATGTATTTACAACACAATCGCCTGAAGAGGTACCAAAAGAGTTTGAAGCATGTGGGGGGAAGACTTCAATTCCGTAAATGTTTGTAAAGAAGTTTCATTGACAATCCGTTATAGACTCTTTCGTGAGGATCTCGTTTCCTGACACCTGGACGCGTCGGACTTCCCTACCTTTATCGTGACCTTCCAGAGATATTATCGTAACCTAACTTTTATGTCAATAATTCCTAAATTTGAGTAACGGGTCACGAACGATGCCGGAACTCTGGTTGAAGAACTGCAGAGGAAACAGACCCAAATGGCGGAGGCTCAGTCTTGGTGGCGAGTCGCCTTGTGACGTACATATATATATGCCATTTGGGTAATTTAGATCTTAAGTACACAGCTACACTGAATTTAACGTCGAACATTTTAATTTATTTAATCTAATGTGTGAAATGAAACATAGTACGCCAAATTAAATAAATCTAATAAAATAGAAGGTAGGCAAAATATAAGGTTAAAGTTGTACTGTATCGCACAAAAGTTTATTGAGGCGAAACTCCGGGATATTATTAAATTATTAGAGACAAAAGTATAACCGGTAGACTTATATGAGCTCGACAAATAGCGAAAGAATGGTAAAATAAAAAATGAGAAAGAGTAAAACGTAGGAAAAGTAGAATGAGATATAAACATTTTAAAGCATTTCTAGAGGTTGTGGGAATGAAAGGAGAACTGGGCTGAAGGCTAACTCTAAACTTGTTACTGCTTTTTCACAGCCTTTTCTTCCTGCTAAATATATAATGTGGTCTTTTCTTCTCTTCCTTTCATCCCTACCTTCTTCTCTTGCAAGTCTTTTCTACCAAGTCTTGTAGTGTCTATTCTTTCTTTTATTTCCTGCCGAAGGGATGGAGTGGGGACAGCTGCCGATTGTTCGAGCACGATCTTCTTCGGCTTGGTTATATCTTGGCGCTGCGGCAATTTATTTATATGAATTCATTTTTATGATAGTGGAGAATAAGTGGGATACTTTCCCAATTCTCTAGCCGGAATGGGTTGTGTTTATAGCTAAGGAAAAGTGGCGTCTACAATTGTTTTTTATGAAAGGGCATCACTGTACCCATATTCAAAATGTACTTCCTCTGCATACTTTCTCGATATGATTCAACATGAATATGGGTGAAAACATAGTGGAGCGGCGAGGGTTGAGGGTAGCCGAGAGGGTTGAAAATAATGCATGTATTTACACTTGCCAAAACATAGTGGAGCGGCGAGGGTAGAGGGTAGCCGAGAGGGTTGAAAATAATGCATGTATTTACACTTGCCAAAACATAGTGGAGCGGCGAGGGTAGCTGAGAGAGTCAAACCCATCTGAGCTACCCTCTTGGCTACCCTCTCGGCTACCCTCTACCCTCGCCGCTACACTATGTTTTCATGTTCAAATTCCACCTTCCTTGAAGGATTTGGGGATTATCAAACCAACTCACAGCAAGCACTAGCTCAATGTCTGGCTTCAATGTATTTTTTTTCATCTACTATATTCTTGGAGATTGAAATAAGAGAGTAACCAAAGAAAGGAGGCAGGAGATTGTCGTGGCCGAGATAAGAAGGTACGCTGGTGAGGGATAATGAGACAGGTAGTGGAAGGCGAAGGAGGTAGAAAGAGGAGATAGAAGCACAGAAAAGAAAGAAGATGAAGAATGAAATTATAAATAGGGAATGAATTAATGGAGGGGAGAGAAAACCAAATTTAGAGGCGAAGATAGAAAATAGAGACATAAAAGGTGGTTCGATGGGTAGAATTAGGGAGGAAGAGGGAAATAAATGAATGAGGAGATTCAGAAAAGAAAAGAAACGGGGTGCAGGAAAGGAAATAGAAAACTAAGAAATTAAAAAAAGGAGGCTGGCAGGGAAGACAGAAGAAGATACGCACTGGAAATAGATAAAAATGCTGAGTTTGGAGGGGTGAAAGGAGAAACTAGACCAGGGAAAGAAAGAGAATAAGCTAATAGGGGAGTGAGAAACAGGTAGGATTGTGAGAGGTAAGTAAGCTTAGAGTTGAGAGGGAAGAAATGGAGAGTGGAGATAGATGCAGAGGAAGATTTCTTGTAGATGAGAGAGAGAGACAAAGGTAATCAAGAGAGGGATAAGAATATAATAAAAGAAAGAGAGAAAAAAGGAGGAGCGTGAGAGAGAAGAGAGAGAGAGAGAGAGAGAGGGAGAGAGAGAGAGAGAGAGAGAGAGAGAGAGAGAGAGAGAGAGAGAGAGAGAGAGGGAGGGAGAGAGAGGGAGAGAGAGAGAGAGAGAAAGAGAGAGAGAGAAAGAGAGAGAGAGAGGGAGAGATTAAACAAAATACTCTCTAGTTAAGCTCTCGTTGGGAATTGAGGGGTTAGGTTAATATTTTAACAATGGATACGTGAAACCAACTAATGGCGCTCCGACAACAACAAAAAACACATTACAAAAAGTGGAGAAGAAAAATGACGACTTGGATTCTATATCCCCGGGACAAATTAAATATGAATTTGTGGTCAAGAGGAGGGGATGAAGGGTCAGTTGTCCCCCCTTCTAAAGCACGTTTCACCATTGATAAATTAAGCGAAATTCATTTTTTCAGTGCGCATATGGCGAAATAGTTAGGACTTGAGAGACCCTATGTTTTGTCAATCCGTCTCCAGTTCAAATTCTCATTTGTATCCTTCTCTACATAACAGATTCCTGACCAGACTAAAAACACGGACTTTTTAAACAAGGATATCCACAGACTTAGCTAGGATTATAACTTAATTATTCATGGTTTGAAAAACGGGGCACTATTCGTCACTTTAATTAGTTAAAAATAAAAATAAAACTTCTCACTGTAAAAAGAAAGATATTATAGAATCTAAAAGCAAGTTTCTTTATAATTTTTATTATAAACACTTAAGAAACACTTTCACCTTCGAACTGGCTCTTTTTTTTGCTTTATCATTAAATTTGAACTCTTTTTATCAAGATAAAAATTACAATACTTCCAGAAAAAAATCGATACCTATATTTAGGGCTCAACCGCCACCGACGAGCATTGGATAAAAAAAAAAAAAAAAATAAAATGAATAACTCGAATTTCCCGAACTTTACTAAAAGTCCCATAACTTAGTTTAAACTAGGGGGCGACATTATAGTGGAGAACAATAGTTCAAAACTCGGGGATTTACTCGTGTCGTCAGGATCCCAGACCGTCCCTAGGCCCACGTAACCTTTGATTAATGTAGTTATGCAAAGAGGATGATCAGACGACCATTTTTCTTTTTCTTTTTTTTTTTAAATGAATGATAAACATATAGAAAATTGTTTAATGTCTTTCTGCCGTTTTCAATTACTCGAAACCAAATGAGTTTTTCCCCAGATGCCTCCAATATAGTGAAAGATATTACATTGGAAATTAGATTTACCAAATCAATTATCAATACAATGCGTATCAGAAAGCCTGTTAACAAAAACGCGTTTTGCGATTTTTTAAAATTTAATTCTGCCTAAACAAGAACGTTCCGGTGGACTGATTCTGCTAGTTAACAAACTTGACTTTTCTCATCTACGTGGTTGCTGGATGTAAGGATCAATTTATTTACAAATTTTAAATTATTATATATGGTAAGTATAAATGAACAATGCCATTATATTTGCGTTGTCTACCAGTAATATGTAGACATCTTTGAAATAAAGTACAATGCTTATGACATTCCGTGCCACTAGAATCAATGATTCGCCTTATGATGGAATCTATGTTAGACGACAATGATTCGCCTTATGATGGAATCTATGTTAGACGACAATGATTCGCCTTATGATGGAATCTATGTTAGACGACAATGATTCGCCTTATGATGGAATCTATGTTAGACGACAATGATTCGCCTTATGATGGAATCTATGTTAGAAGACAATGATTCGCCTTATGATGGAATATATGTTAGACGACAATGATTCGCCTTATGATGGAATCTATGTTAGACGACAATGATTCGCCTTATGATGGAATCTATGTTAGACAACAATGATTCGCCTTATGATGGAATCTATGTTAGACGACAATGATTCGCCTTATGATCGAATCTATGTTAGACGACAATGATTCCATTATGCTAACATGGATTTCTTATGTACACATTCGATTTGGTGTCAATGTTTCGACGTCCTAAGATGGGTTTCCTCCCTCCACACACGGGGCAGAAAACACGCTCAAATATCTTGGGAACAATCTCAAATATGGTTGTAACTGCAAGGAGAATAAAATATGAATAATCTTCTTAAAATCTCTTTTCCACGTACTAAAGATAGCGACTTTGTGCTACAAGGGCTATTATTGACTCGTGTCCCTTTCAATATGTCAGAAAGATTAGGTTTAACTGGAAGGCCAGTATCGGACAAAGCTATCCTTATACATCAAAGGGTCATTGATTCTTCCCCGACGAACCTTTTCTTAACGGAATCTATGGTAGGATCTTGGAGTCGAAACCCAAAATAGAACTGAATAATGTCCCTATATGCCTCTTATTCACTGATTCAAATGATAGAAAACATTTTTTCTTCGGCTTTATACAAAATTAGGTGTTGAGAATGGAAGTGGGAGCAAGCCAAAAATTTTGTTGTAATTACAAATTATAACCAAAATTTGTAGTAACTACGCAGTAATACAGTAAAGTAAGTGCTAAATTTTAACAAAAAAAAAAAATCCTACAGATATAGTCATTAAACCACACCCATACATAACGTGAAGAAATAATTACAAATAAAAAAAAACAGTTCCGACTTAAATGCCCTGATTGTAACAGTTAAACGCAATCGTCTTTATTTTTTTTATTTTTGTGTACATCACATTTTTGTGAATTGGATAATAATTATTATTTTATTTATTTTATCTATTTATTGTTTTTTTAAAACGTATTTAACTTTTTTATTATTTCGTTATTAT
Organism: Gonocerus acuteangulatus; assembly: GCA_946811695.1. NCBI lineage: Eukaryota > Metazoa > Arthropoda > Insecta > Hemiptera > Coreidae > Gonocerus > Gonocerus acuteangulatus. The sequence goes on along the minus strand of OX328129.1, from coordinate 58,021,853 downwards.
CATAATTATTAATTATAATAAACTAAATACTTACACAATTATTACGCTAATAACTTTTATAAATCTTTAATAAATTCGTAAGCTATTTTTAAAGTAATCATAATTATCAAAAATATTGATGAATTATTTTCATTTTTTCATTCCGAACAGTTTACAAGTATAGAAATGTCAAATTTTATTTACCATGATTTGTTATTGAGGAACTCCATACATTTTTTCTGGTTTCAAATATAAAGATTAGCATTTCGTTGAACTATTGTTACAGCACAAAAGGTAGCATAATATAATTTTTATTGTAAAAAAATTGCTGGCATTGTCAAATGTTTTTGTACTGAAAATTTAGTTAGAGCACATGCATTCTCCACCCCAATGGTATCTACGATGCCTTTTGGAAAGTAGCATTCGAGTATAAAAAACCTCTACAAAAAATAATGACATCTATGAAGTTAATATTGCTATTAAAAAATTACAACAATAAGGAAATAAATAGTACAGAACTTAAGGAGTGTGTTACATGGAATTTCAAATGAATGATATATCAATGTAATATGACAAATTATAATTACCATTTTGAAAATGTTGCGGGCAAATATAACCCTCACGTTGTTTGTTTTTATAACCCCACAAAATGTGATAATATATTACATGCTTTTATTTATTTTAATTATTATCATAACAGTAATTATTGTTTGTGTAAGAGACTGTGCAGCACAAATTAGCCGTTCTGTACATTATGACAGTTTTATAATACTAATGACTGGGCAAACTATCAAAAAATACTTGCAACAAAACAGAAGCAGCACAGTTTGAGTGATAACCACTCGCAATGACACAAATATATGGTCGAATCCTAACCCAACATGACAGAGAACTGTCGGTTAAACCAGCGGTTTCGCTGATGATAACGGGAACTGATCTTCAACCGCAGAATGATATGGATGGATGTTACCACGAAACGCAGAGAATTGATGGATGAGTGGTTATTTAGCTAATCCAATAATTACACTAATGAAGAATGACTGATTCATGTCCATATCTCGTTCATGCCTTCACCAAGTTTTGATGTTTTTACTGCACAACCAATATAAATCAGGATAGCAGTAACTGCGTCGACTTCAGGGGTCATTCGGTGGTATTTTTACCTCCAGTAAACTCTAGTCAATCCAACTCGGTAAAATTAATAGAATTCTTTTTATTTTAGCGAGTTGGATTGACTAGAGTTTTGATATCTTCTTGAGTGAGCGTAGCGAGCGGAAACGTATAGCACGTATGTTTACCAATTTTACATGCCTGCGCATGCGCATGTTTAAAATACGTTGTTTACGCCAGCTGTCTTAACCCGCATAGCAGTGAATGTTAGTGCTTAATAACTTATTTCCTAGTTGAGAGCGACGTTTTTTTTTAACGGATTCGTATTTAGTGCATCAAAATACGCTATAGTGCGAAATTTGAAAATAATCGGTTCGGAGGTGGCTAAAGTTCAGAATTACCCCATAACACAATCGGGACGTGTTTGTTAACCATCAGTATTTTCTTGTTAAGGGGGTTTAATATGGACCCAAATTGACATAACTTGCAACATATTTTGGTAGATATCGTGTCTAACTATTGAGAAACGTGAAAAATAAATAAATAAATAAGGTAATGGGGTCTCCCCGTGGTCTAATGGCTAATACCTTGGATTCTCATGCGGAGATGGGGGCGCGCCTGTAAAAAAATAAATAAAAAGTAACTGTAAAAATGAATAAAAAGTCGGGGTTACTCTAGAACAAAAGTAAATAAAAATGAATAATTGAATCAACCTTTGGTCTGAAGGTTAACTAAAATTCAAAGTGTCCTCAGAAACATAAAGATAATAAAGAGATGGCGGCAGAATTCTGAAGAGCCTTGAAGAAGCACTGAGGAAAATTTCTAAAACTCACACAAGGTAATCGATCTCTGCAAAATTATCACATTAAAATTGTAAAGAAAAAAATGTACCCCCTCCCCAATGTTGAATAAAATAAAATAAAAATACTTAAATTGTGCGTGACGGATATTTTGATTTCTTTATGGCGATTCCCAGGCAAGTAGAGTATGTTAAATATGTTCTAGTTTGTTTTTTTTTTTGAGCGATAAAAAGAGTTATTTATTTTTTTTATTTTTTAAAAATAATTTTGGAAGAGACAAATGATTGCCGAATGTGAATTATAAGAATGAAAAAATTCGGAAAGAGAGAAAATGCAATCATTTTTTATTATTATTTCCTTCGGACCCAGGGCTTTTAATTTTTATTCCTTGTAAAAGAAAGCATTGGGAAATATCTTATAATGGCGTATTTTTTATTCTCTTAAGAAAGGGAAAATTAAATGTTCGCGGAGACAGGAAGGAGTTAAGCAATTAAAAGAATGGAGTTAAAGCGGCGGGGGAGGGGATTGTTAAACTGCTGCTTCCTTTTCAATTATGAACGAATCATTAGCGAGTGACTGAACGGGTTAGAAGGAGCCGTGAACTACAGTTCCCGCCTAGCTTGCCAGTGCCTGCTTGATGGCCCGCCAGTGCCTCCTTGATAGCCCACCTCAACAGTGCCTGCTTGATAGGCTTCCGGCCATTAGCGTCAGATCGACTTCCTGTTCAGGGCTTTCTGCCCTTCTTTTCATTTAGTTCAGACTCTAGTGAAAAGGTTGAAATTGAATGAAAATGAGCGGGGGAGATGGAAGGAATTAGAAGAGAATTGTTGGTGGGTTTTTAACAGATAAATGAGAATAATAAATGTAATTCTAATATATATTGAATGAATATGTTAAATCTACCTACCATTAATTGTATTAAATAAAACAAAACAAACATTTCACAATCAAAGGGTCCACCAATAGATCAAAATCATCCTTTCTAATCTAGTCACTAAATTGGGTATGGCCTGAAAGGTAGTTAGAATAAAATTATTTAGGGGGATTGACTTGCTGCCTTTATTTTCACCGAAAGAAAAGTCACTACCCGATTATTTTTTGTCAGGTCAGTAACTACTCAATCAACATCACTATTGATTGAAAAGTTAACATCAAGGTTAACTTTTGTTTTTTAATTATTCTTTTACGAACTTCTGTAAGTTTTTAACGGGTTCATTAATTGACAGTTAAATATTGGATAGTACTTCTGTCAAAACAAAATATATATATAACAATATATCATATATATCATCTTTGATTTGCTTAATAATGGCTAATTCTTGGGTGTTTTCGAAACAATCATGTTTGTACTGTTTTCTTCCATAATTAATCGATGTATACAAGTATTGAGAATCACATTTTACTATTTTTTAAATATATTTTCGTGAAATTATCTACAAACATTAAATTCGTACGCCCTTTTATCTCTAAGAGTTTTTTTTTAAGCTTTAAAAGCAGCCATGAAACAGATAGAATCACAAATGGAAGGGTTTTGTTGAGTTATATTTATGTTTTTCTTTTTTATCATGGGGGAAAAGAAAAAAAAAAACAGTTTGATTTATTTACTCTGGGGGACAAGGAACGAAGGAGGAAGCTAAAAAGAAAGGTGGATGTTTCTTTACCAGCGGGACACCTAAAAACAACACAACCGTTTTTAGAACCCCCAACTCGTAGCAACGTCCTTGATATAAATGGTTCTTTTTACACCGACAATCTTTCAATACTTTATGGTGTGAATCAAGATCTTCTGAAGATTTACTGTAAAAAGGTAAATTTTATTCATTTTGAACATTTATGACATATCGGATGAAATTTACATCTATTTTGAAGATATGATCGATTCAGAATAAAGCCTATAAGAGCTGGTTGGCCTAAACTCAACCTGTTTCATTCGACTATCAAAAAAAAAAAAAAAAAAAAAAATTCTTTACACACAATTAATACTCAAGAATTATGTTGTATATAGATATGTACATTATATATGAGAAAGTGGCCAGCAAAATATTAGAAACGTCAAAAATAAATAAAGCGACAACTTTGAATCATGAAAATGAGTTTTGGGTAAATAGTGCTCGGCGTACTTAAGGATCCTAACGCCGAATATTTAACCCGGATGTAAGTGTAACGTAGAAAAATAATTATTAAAAAAATGTTGGTTATTTGAAAACGAAACACCAAACGAAAAAGTCTGTCACGCAGGAGCTGCATAACAAAGCACTTTCCTCAGAATTTTTGTAGTGCAGACTACATTACTGAATAATTTGCTATAAATAACCTATATATATATATATATATATATATATATATATATATATATATATATATATATATAATATAAATGAGCAGAATGATTCACGTTTTTATTTTATATATATATATATATATATATATATATATATATATATATACACATATATATATATATATATATATATATATACATAAATAAAATAAAAACGTGAATCATTCTGCTCATTTACATTTCTTATGAGAACTGTTCAATTATTAATTTTGTAAATGTTAATACATGATATTGTACTACTTAATAAATATACAAAAACTTAATTTTCCGTCTTTTGATCTGACGCAGGAACAGGATACAGTCCCCCTAGTGGGAGATAGCGCTCCTCGCGGCGGCTTTGGGAACCTACGTCTGGCGGGCTAATTCTAATGAAACAGAGTTTAAAGTAAACCCTCCTTTCCAATAGACCGATTTACTTTATTTTTACAACACTTCTTGCTCATGAGATACCCACGACGTATACCGCGTTTCGTTACAACGCAGCAGAAATTACGACCGGTGTGAGTATATTAGTACTTTAGGTCCTGAGTAAACCCACCCTCCAAATAACCCGATTTAGTTTATTTTTACAACCCATTTTTCTCTGTTGATTGCCACCACAAATACCGAGTTTCGTTGAAATGTAACAACAAAAATTCCGTCATGAGTGCAACCTCAATAGCTACTACTTTCCTTCGGAGGAAAGTGCTAAAAATGTGGGTCCGGAGTAAACCCCCCCCCTCCTAATGAACCGATTTAGTTTATTTTGACAACGTATTTCTCTCTTTAGATCAACATAACCAATACCGAGTTTCGTTGAAATATAACAAAAACTACGGCTGGCATGGTCAAATTAGTGTTTTGGGTCCGGGGTAAACCCCCCTCCCGGTGGACCGATTTTGGTGGTTAACGAACTCGTTCAATCGTTTGCTAATTGAACGCTATATACTACGTTTCGTGAAGAAAAAACAAAAACTCTGGCCGCTATCGTGTTAAAAGACATATATATATATATATATATATATATATATATATATATATATATATATATATATTTTAACGGGGGTCATTTTCGGTGTCTACCAGGTAGGATCGATAAAGATTTGAAGACATTTTTTAAAAATTCCGTCATGAGTGCAACCTCAATAGCTACTTTCCTTCAGAGGAAAGTGCTAAAATTATTTTGGCTAATGCCGTAAACTGGGATCACTTTAACACAGTGAGGTGGTATTGGTACCTAACCTATACTGGTTATATATTTGTCAGAGTGCGAACAGACAAACATATACATAGGTTATTTGTCTGTTCGCTTTTTTTGGACAAAGTTCGACCCTTTGGTATCAGTTTAATAAAAATATCCTAGCAGTATAGGTTTGTGCCTATTTCACCACAATGTACTAATTTGACCTAATTTCGCGGTGCTTTTGGTGCGTTCAAAATAAGTGAAATGAGGTACCTCATTGTCAATTATGAAAAATGCACAACAAATAATTAATTTGTCTAAGGTTTCTCTTTCTCGTGCAATATGAATACACTTTTAATATGAATAAACTTTAGGAAATGTGTTTTAAATGTTGGAATACTGGTTTGTATCTTACAGAAATTATCTTGAACACCACTGTAAACTTTTTAGAGACTCTTGCCAAGAAAGGAAAGAACATAATGCCGAGCCCCCGCTGGAAGTTTAACAGTAGTTTAATTTTGTTTTGTAATTAAACTAGTTTGAAAATTAGTACTGGGGTAAATTGGCACTAGTGAACGCAGCAGCCTGCTCCAGCATAACCATAAAGTAATTGTGGAAGTGGGCAGTTAGCCCTGGAACTAGGAACATTTCATTTACCACCGTTCCTAGCTGGTTATTAATCCTAGCGCGGCTTAGAATGTGGCTTCCCAGGATATGTCATGACGTAATAAATCTAGGCCCGGATTTATAAATTTTAATAAGAAATCTCAAAGGAGGTTTAATATATAATGACCGCATTTTACAAAAACCCTGTAATCTAAGCCCGTTTCTTATTAATACAAAATATGATATCAATAATGTAAAAAAAAAAAAAAAAAAAAAAAAAAAAAAAAAAAAGAAAAAAGATAAATAAAGAAAGAAACTATTTAAAAAAAAGTATTAAGAAAATATAAATAATAAAAAAGATATTTAAAGTAATGTATACAAAAAAATAAATAAAAGAAAAAATATATTTGTACAATAAAAAAGAAAAAAAAAAAAAAGAAAAAAGAATAGTAATAACACATTTGTTGATATTGTAAGCTATATTGATATTTTCATATAAAGTATACATTTCGTTTTGTCAAAACATTAATTTTTTAAGGCAGAAACATAAAACTAATACACACACACACACAAAAAAAACGATGTACAAGTATTTTCTTATATATAAATTATACTTAATGAAATAAAATTCAAAATTAAGTTTTCGGGCAATGATAGCCACATTGTTCTTTGCCCTAAAAAACAAATAAACAAACAAAAATCTAAGCCCGTTTCTCTACTTCTCAAAAAATGGAAACCATAAGGCGGCTGTATTGTTTAATAAAAAAAAAAAAAAAAATTGTTCTTGCTAATCACTTCCAGTAGGGAGGCCCGGTGGCCGTGAGCGTTAAGGCGAGGGCACTTAACACTCCTTGCCAAAGGGTCGTGGGTTGAATTCCCACTAGGGTTGGTGGCTTTTCTTTATAAAAAAGAAAAGGCATCAGCCCTATCCTGGCTAGAAAAGGGGTTAACCTATAGATAAATCGTCCTAAAATTCGTAGTTAATAATAGATGGACGTTAAAATTTAATAAATAAAAAAAAAACTTCCAGTAGGCTGTTTTGATAATCCATGATAAACGATTAATTTTGAAATGTTTTATAGCTAGGAGTCAAAGAAAAATTACAGTCACTAAGTTTTAATGTACATTTTAGAATAATAAAATTACCCAGAGCTCAAGAAAAAAACTTTAGTACATGTTTCCACCATTTTGGTACCTTTTCAGAGAAATTTTTTATGAAATCTTCTCGATGTCTCCATGCTTGTGTAATGTTGTCCTCCTTTAGTTGTAGCAAAAGGCTACAATATAAAAATATGTTTTTATGAAATATGCCTCCTAAGATGCACAAAAAGAGGAGGGAAACGTGGAGGGAAAATTTAAAATGAATAAGGTTAAAAGTGTGAGGTATCATTTTTTTTTTTTTTTTTTTTTTTTTTACCTTCCGTCTATTTGATTATTTCTCAATTTGAGGTAAAGAGTCATTAGATTATTAGTAATTTGATATTTTGTTTGGATTGGGGTGCAGGGATACCCCACTCCTAAAGGACCGGTTTTCATTATTATCACAATACACCTTTCTCATTATGACCATTATATAAGCTTTTTTCGTTAAAAAAAAACGCCCGCTAAGGGCTAATGTTTTTCGGGGGTAGTGGCAGTATAAATAAATAAGATACAAAATAAATAATGTTTATCGGAGTAAACATCACTCCAGATTAACCAATTTTTCTTATTTTCTTAATGCGCATTTGACATTAATTTTAAGCATTACATGGCGATTTTCGTCACAGAAATCCCAAAAAATAACAACTGTTTATGGCCCAATACAAATTTTGAAACAATCCTCTATCCCGAATGGAATGATTTTTTTTTTTTTTCATCATACACTTTTATCAGTTATTTTTCAGTTTTTACTATAATAGTAAAGAATATCGTCTCAAAGGTTGCATTTTCCTCTTTAACTGGAAGAATATATGCAAAAACGTAAGCATTACAATTTGTTTCGTAACATTTCGCCTATTAACAACACGAAACGAATGTTCTTATATTTTAATGACGATGCTGAAATAAGGAAATATGCAATCAACTGACAAAACAATAAAATGACTGGCCTTTACCACCTGTATAGAAATATCTTTGAATTGTCGCTATTTTGCGATAATCAGAGCCCCGAAATTTCGAATCTGTACACCATAAAGCATTCTAACCAGCGTTGCAGGCAGGAGAAAATCATGCCTGAACGTCATAAATAAAAAGGTCATATGGTTTTCAGACTCTACCAGGGAAGGAAGAGCTCTTTTATTCAAGAGTTTTCCAATAACCTCCCCCCCCCCCACTTCTTCACTCTATTTCGCTCTCTTTCAAGTCGAGAGCTCTAGAGTATCGACATCTCATAGTCCTGCTCTTACAATCGATTTTTTTTTCTCCTAAAGAATGGCGGCCATTACTAATATGCCTTGCTTAAAAAAAATCGTTCCCAATATAAAAAATAGCTCCCCCTCAAAAAAAAAAAAAAAATAAAAAGTCAGAAGGATCGATTGAATTCATAATTGTTTATTTGCAGGAAAGGTTATTGGAATGTTATACAGAATATTTATTAAAATGAAGAACTATAAACTCAAAAGAGCTTTCAAATTCAAGAGAATGTATAAAACATAGAATGAACGTTTCATAATTATTCTTTTTCTTAAAGGCAAGTTTAAATAAAAACGAGTCAAAAAGGTACAATTTTGGACACTTTTGGACTAACAAATATTGCAAAAAAAAATTTGATCGACAGAAAAGAGTAATTTTGGACAATTCATATAAAATCGGAAGCTCAATACGTCTTATGCAAACAAAACAACCTTACTAATTAATTTTCGATAGCACGAGTTTAGTCGGAGGAAATTGGGTTTCAAGTTTCAACAATGTAGGTTCGTCTTCGAAAAAGTCTATTTACTTCGGGTTTGGCGCGTTTACACCTTCCATAAGGAGGAACCCTGCTTATCAGGATGGCGCAAGTTCCGAAAAGTAAATTTCAGATTTCAGAACCCATAGATCACAAAAATAACGGTGGCTCAAAAATATATATGTCTGTTCGCTCTCTAGCTGGCCCAAAAAAACTATAAGTTATGAATAAGGATTATATTAAAAAAGGTAAAGATGAGGTAGTTCCTGCGAGTCGGACTTTTTACTACTATGTGCAGCGAACTACTGAACAACAATATTGGAAGCAAAGTCGCCAGAAGCAACGAGGATATGTTTCTATGCGTCTGTACATTCACTTTAATTTTATAGGTGTTCAGTTTCCTCAACTCCGGAAAATCCTTAAACCCCTGGGGCTTTAGAGAGGGCTACTCAAAGGATCAAAGGCTGTACAAATTTGTACCCCGGATGATCCCCCTGTCAATGGGACCGTTTAATACATAATCCTTCCTGACAAGCGTGCAGATAAAGCTCTAATCCTCAGGATGTCGGCAGACATAACTTCCCTCCATAGAATTAAACCCAGACTTAACGGCGACGGACTTGAGGAAGTTGTCCTCCTAAGTCGGGACGTCCTGACAGTGACTTGCTATCCTAACTATCCAGTTTCATAGTTCAAGACCGTGGAATTTCTGACTTGTAAGACACAACTTACACGCCCACCATTGACGAGGATAACCTCCTAACAGCTTTGCTATCTACTCCAGATAAGTATAATACCATCTTCTCGATGGTTGGCTTAACAAAACCTTTTTGAAAATTACCATAAGCATATCAAAAGCAAAAATCTATATTGGACGTTTAGTCTGCACTTTGGAACTGCAGGTAAGAAAGGGCGGCATAAATCATGAGAATCTCCTGTGAAACAACATCGGCCTTTCCAATGAAAATTTCATATCATACTCTTGGGGTAATCTAAGGGCTTATCTCTCTAGATGTGAAACCCTTAAAATAAAATAAATAATCTGCTATCCTTTTCTTTAAAAATTTTAAAATAGAGTTCTCTGTAAAAGGTTTAATTAGTTCTATTACTATTGGACTTTTTATAGAAAAATTAACTTTCAAAGTATTATTTATCAAATTTCATCAATATGAACATGTCGATACAAATCTTTTCTTTATAACCTATGGATTCTGAAACGTCAACATTTTTCGCATAGGATTCCAGATTGTGTCAAGGTGATGAGGTTGTAAGCGAGTTGTATTCACTATCTGGAGACAGGAAACGTAATAAAATGAATAATAAGACTTGTACTCGGAAACGTCCTTCGTTATCGCCACTCTGACATAAACTCGTTATTGACGAAATTATTTAAATCCCTTTGAAATTTGCTACAAGGAAAGATATTCCTCTTTAATTTATTTATTTATTAAGTGTTCCGCTTTTTTGGCGATAACACAACGATCAGTATCTTCTGAATGGTCTTGCTAGGAAATCAGCATGCTTGTAAAGGTAAGTGTGTGTTAAGGTAGTGGGTATATCAAAATAACAATTAATATTCGTGGAAACGTAATGTTCTTAAGGCAACAGTGCCGGAAGTCATTAAATAAGTTCTCACTGTCCTGTGTTCCTGAAGTATGTCAGTACAGTGTTTATATACTGGCTATCATTGCCTAAGAGTTCTTGCAAATCATACGGCAGATTAATACTGTTTTTTCTGCGGCAGTCTGTCAGTAAATATTTGACTGTAAGTTCGCAGTTATATATGTCACATATTGGTCTGTTACGTCTAGTCATTAAGTATTCGTGTGTTAGTCGAGTATGTTAAATTTCTTATCTCTTTAATCTAAGAGATAAGAAATTTAATAGATAATCTTTCTCATTCGTTTATTTACAGAGTATTTCCAAAATGTATATCCTTTCTGTAGCTGATGATATTCCAACATGATCTAAAATTAAAACAAATGATCTTCTTTATTCATATAGTAGAAGAAAAGACTTGTTTGGAAGGACATATTAACTATGACGGCATTTACCAAAAAAAGGCGCAGTTATTGGTTAAGTGCCGTAATATCCGGCATTTTATCCACAGGCTCTTAGAACAAAGAAGGCCCGAGCGCACACTCGCGGTGTAAGCGGCTTCAATTATTTTAAAACAGCTATTGTAAGCAGTTTGGTTTATAGCGTCTCCATTAGAAGCAATCAAACTGCTCTCTAGGGGGAAGAATTACACCCCTTCGGCTGAGCGTAGGCCAAGCACGAAGCCCTTGGCTATCACGCGACTTCATCCCCTGCCTCTTCTCAAACTCAGCTCGAACATGAATGCCAAATATCGAAGAAATATCATCACATCTTAAGCGTACACACACACACACACACACACACACACACACACACACACACCACACATATATATATATATATATATATATATATATATATGTTTTGTTTTAAGTTACTTCGCTGGGGCTGATATGATTGATTGGTGAGACGGCTTCTCTTTCCAGCGGTGTTCTTCCTCTCCTTTCTGCAATATTTCGCCGGTTTCTTCTCCGGCTTCGTCAGGCTGACTTCATCCATCCTTGATGGTTGGCAAGGGAATGATATTTTTTTTCGTTTTTTCCCCTTTTATAGATCTACTTCTCAGAATACGCGAGCCAATGGGGTTGGAGCTTGGTGAGCCAATGGGGTTGAAGTCTTTCCTGTTGCTTCCCGTCCGTGGCACTGATAGTCGTACGTTGGTGGTCTCTCCAGTATGGTGTTCAAGATGGGCCGCCAGATATTAGGTAAGTTGAGCACTTCTTCCATGTTGAAATTCCATGGATGTTTGTAAATTTCAATAGCTTCGCGAACAAGTCTTCTCGTCTTGCTGTTCTCCTTTGCTAGGGTTTTAGCCTGATCGAACAAGACTTGCTTGGGGCACTCTTCTCCGTGTGTTGCCACCGCAGAAGTTTTTGTGCGTCCCAGCCTGTAGTCAGCAGCGTGTTGTCCGATCAGGGAGGCCACCTTCTTGCCTGTTCTGTTTGACCTAACTATATATATATATATAAGACCGGACACATAATATTTTTTAGTTCTTCTACTGATTCTAAGTGATTTGTTTTTGTCAGTAATCTGGTTCGTAGATAGCAGCAACGGACTAAGTTCACTGAAATAATCCCTTCAGTATTAATAGATTAGAGGAGATAAAGCTCAGGATAGCCATTGGTCAAGAGCAGGTATGAACAAACTTTGACATTGTGGGCCAAACTTTCCAATGCAAATACGTTCGCGGGCCGCGTAGATGGCTCAAAATAAAATAACATCGAATTTTAAAGCAGTGTTCATAATTTTTAGTGTTAGATATCGGACATTAAATAATACGTCAATGTTATGTTAATACAATTCATCAAAATTTCATAAAGAAATGGAAAAAAAAATACGTTATAATTAAATCGTGTTATTCGGAATTATTACAAGCTAAGAAAGTTAAATAGTGACATGAAATGAATAGCGGACAATCGACAAGTGACAAACCCCACCTCACTCGATCTTCCTCATTTGGAATGAGTGTGAGTAAGTAGTGTAATATTATTTTTTATTAATTGGGTTTTTCAAAATGTCTTGCGGGCCGGATCAAACCTTACTGAGTACCGGAACCGGCCCGGGGGTCGGTTATTGCATATATATGGTCTAGACGCTGGGTCTTCGCTCATCGGTCTAGAGAAGGCCCCTTCGCCGTACAAAAAGTGGTAATAATCTATGTTAGGAAGCCATCCTTCCTCGAAAACGTGTGTAAAATCAAAAATCAAGTGCTATATAATAAACTCGAATTTTGTTTTACCTTTAACTATTATTAATCATTTGTACATTCATAAAATAGTACGTATTTGTTTACTAATAATACTTTATTATAATAACCTAGGAGGCCCGGTGGCCGTGAGTGCTGAGGCGTGAGCATTTAACACTCCGTGCCAAGGGTCGTGGGTTCGATCCGCTCTATGGGTCGTGGCTTTTCTTTAGAAAAAAAAAGGCATTAGCCCTATTCTGGCTAGAAAAGGGTGGTAACCTATAGATATCCTGTCCCAAAATTCTTAGTTAATAATAATAAATACTTTATTAAAATAACCTAACACTGCTAATTCAGTTTATTTCAATTTAATAAAATTAAATAAGTTAATTAATTATAATTATCGTTAGCATTTTTTATTGTAGGTTTATTTGATCTAACTAGTTATTTTTCAAAGGCCGATAACCCAAAATAACGTCTCATTTCATTTATTCATTGAATGATCATGATTAAGGACAGAATACGAGTAGGAATACAATTAATCACTGATCCGCTGCAATGATGATTGTGACGATTGAACGATCTTCAATGTGAGTATCGTCCGTGAGGAATCGATAAACAGGGAAGAGCCATCGACGCGGAGAGAGGCATACTGGTCGTGCCAATCCTTCATCAACGCTTAGCGGTAAAACAAAAACCCTTCTGTGTTTTTGACAGTTGTTTTTCAATCAGCTCTCGAACCACGCTGTTCATCCGCTTGGAATGCCAGGCTGCCTTCAACGAACTGAAATTTTTAAAAATCCGATTTTCCGGAAATCTGTCGTCATCTTATATATTTTATTTTTGTATTTAATTTAGCAAGAGATTAATAATTATATTCAAATACATCCTGGGAGACTGCGAGGACAGGGACTACCTGGTCATTCCACATGATTTGCTGACTGAAGGTACAAAATATTAGAACATTTAATTAATAAAACTATAAAATAAAACTCTTGAATACATGAAAATATTGTTTTTGAGAAAAATAACTACAATATTCAATAAATTTCATTTAGTAACAGTATTAAGTTTAACAGTCCAAATTCTTATAAACGTTTATAAATACATTTTTTTTTGTTGTACAATTGTATTATTAGAGGTATTCTTAATTGTAGAAGTAGATATATAGATATAATATAAATTTTGTAAATATATATAAGTATGTGTAACAATTGTATGTATAAGGATATGTAATAACTATATGATGCTCACAAATAATTAAATGAAAAAATAAATAAAATAATAATTAAAATCCTTTATTCACTGCTCTGCATGTTTCAAGCCTCTTCAGGAGCTTATGACCAAAAATATTTCTGGTCACATCAGTAAAATTTACGACAGCTCATGAGGCCTAACCAACCCGCCAACCCGCGTCTGATTCAATATTAATAGATTTAATAAGGCGGTCATGCATACCAGCTCATTATTTGTGGATTCTAAAATGTGATTATGATCATTTAGAGACGATCTTTAGGAAGAATAATATTATAATATTTTACATTGTAAGTAATAAATATTTACAATGATTTAGAATAAGTTGCAAGTAAATCGTAAAAGATTCATGTATACAGTATTGCATTGGAACCAATTATATTTATACATTGATGTGATTCCTTAGTAAAATGTATAAATTTACATATAAATGTATACTAATTTAAACAATTAGTCCATTTATATGTGCCAACCACTCTTTTCTTTCAAAAATGATAAAACTATTAACGAATTAGTTTTATCATTTTTGAACTGTCAGTGTTGGGCAACATGTATTCAGAATAATGAATACTTGTATGAAGAATAAATACTTTTATTCATTACTGATTATTCTGTGAATGAAGTTTATATATTATTTACAAATGAGTCGAATAATCAATCAGAATTAACACATTCTATTGAATAATTTTATTTATTTTTCGATCTGAAAGAATTCTCTGCTGCACCATGAATGTTCCAAAAAAGTGGTAACCTATGATATATATATCTAATATATAAAACTCACGTATATATATGTGTATATAAAATAAAGAATAATGAATGATGAAAAACGAATAATTCTGTAAATAATTCACGTCCTGCGAATAAGATCATTAAGTGAATTATTCTTCAATCACAAAAAATGTATTTGAATAATAATTTATTCGAATAATGCCCAAAACTGGTTTTAGAGAATTTCGATGAAAAATATAATCATAACACTAGTTTTGAGTGATAAAATCTTTATTCCATCGCTCAAGTATGATTTTTTGAATCAGAAAGGTTCTTTAAAATGACTGGAACTCAGAAACGATTGACTAAACTTCGAAGTACGCGTGAAATGCTATAACAAAAAAAATATCTTTGTTATTTCGCCCTTCCAAAAAAAAAAAAAAAAAAAAGAAAAAAGTTCCAATATTTTCCCCCTGCGAAATTACTTACGGCGGATGGAGAAAGTCTCGTTCAAACAACTGTCAGATCGAATATCCTGGAAAAAGCTCGAAACTCCAACAAGGAAAGGAGGCTATTCAGGTGGATGAACACACTTTGAAGCTTTTAGTTGGAGAGAAATAACTGGCGTTAGGGAGGGAATTGCAAATTGTAATAGCAAACAATTAAAACTGGCAAGCAAGAGGTAGAGAGGGTGAGGAATAGGAGAGAGAGGGAGCATAAGAGAGAAAGAGGGAGAGAGAGAGAGAGAGAGTGAGAGTGAGAGAGAGAGAGAGAGAGAGAGAGAGAGAGAGAGAGAGAGAGAGAGAGAAGAGAGAGAATACTTCGGCAAGGATCAGTATCAGAAAGAAGATAAGGAGAGTTATTGTCAGAAAGGCCGAGTAAAACTTGTCCAACTCTTGATCTGCTTCGAGATTAGGCTGTTTAATAAAGTAGAATCTACTCTCAATTCCTTCTCTCTCTTCTTCAGAAACTCATTACGATCTTCTCTTACGTTTTATCTAAACTGCTTTAGGAATAAATGGGCTTATTTTATTATTATGGCCTTTTTTATTTCTTATTTTTCTGAGAATAATGCCAGCCATAGCTCCATTTAATTTGCGATAGAAATACCCGTCAAAACAGTTTTTTCCTTCTAAAATATCT
This sequence comes from Gonocerus acuteangulatus, assembly GCA_946811695.1. Taxonomy (NCBI): domain Eukaryota; kingdom Metazoa; phylum Arthropoda; class Insecta; order Hemiptera; family Coreidae; genus Gonocerus; species Gonocerus acuteangulatus. The sequence goes on along the minus strand of OX328129.1, from coordinate 58,006,091 downwards.
AGAAATTAGGATTAGGTCGAATATCTCTAAGACAAGTATTTATAAGGAGAAGAAAGCCCAGATATTATTGGTTATGTCTATGCTAGATATACAGGGTTTATGGCAAGTGACAATATTCTAGGAGATGAAACTAGACAAAAAATGTAGTTAAACACCACGAACAACACATTTCTATCTCACTCCGTTCCAGACATATGCCGTTCTAAAGGATCTTTGGAAAAAAACGTGTTTTTGTACTACAACTCTAATTTTCTCTGCGTGTACTGTATCATTACACACATATTTATATATATGGGCTTCGAGTAAGTGAATAAAGATGAGAGAAAAGGTTGTATGTCCAAGGAGATGTGGGAAGAACGAATCCGCAAATGCTGCGTCTGGGTCATTTAAACGACATGGTAAATCTTTTCAGAAGCCAACAGCCAGAGAAGAGGTGGGGTGAAGGGTTTTTAAGGGCCGGCTTACCTTTAACTGGACAGAGTCCATATCAGTTCCGTAGAACTCGGCCCAGATGTCTGTCAAAGAAACGTCAGCCCAAATATTCTCTTACCTCCCAAATTGATAATATCCACTCTAACTAGCTCTCTCTCACACTACCTTTTTTATCATCTTAGAAATGTTTTATGGTCATTATGTATGTTCCAGTAATCGTAGTTTAAATTAAAGTTCTTAAAATGAGTTCCGATTCTCTAGAACATTACCTAATTATCTATCTCTTGGTGTCTGTCCTAGTTATCAGCCTCCTTACATACACACATACAAACACAACACACATACACGCATTATGTATGCGATATTGGTGTGTTGATTGTCCTCGATAGGCGTAACAAAGTTTTTGGATCCTTCCTTCCCCATATTCGCAGGCATTTACATTCCGTAGGTTGAGCAGAACTATCGTCCGACTGATAAAGCGAGGAAGTAGGTGTTAGCGGTAGAACGGCTTCCAGAAAGGAAATCAGCAAACTTTAGCCACTGTCGGCCCATCAAGCTTCACGGGAACTTGACGAAGTTGGATTAAGTTGAAGCACACGAGCGTCCAGCAGTCTTGTCTTCTTCGACAACTACAGCTATTAGGAGCTTACTTCGTCTCTTCTCGTGTAAGTCCGTTTACAGCTCACTTTGTCCTGTGACATGTGTCTAGGTGAGAAGTCATTGGGACTTCCATACGGTTGGCTCAACATATTCTACAAGTTCTGGTTTGTGGAACTACTTTCGTCTTTAAGGATCTATACATAGAGTTGTAAAGCATGCAGGAGGATGAATGATACTGTGGTAAATGTTTGTTATACCCAGAGCATAAATTGAAGGAAGACCGATACAGATTTAAAATTTAACATATGAGTAACATATAAATGGGCATAAAATGAATAAGTACAGGATGAAAATTGCCTTACCAAAAAGTATGCCACATGGATGAGCAATTATTTGCAAATCTAAATTATGTGACCCATAGTTTTTAAGGAAAGCCCCTGAAGAGGTGCGACACAAAGAACAAAACTTGACGGGCAAATGATTTAAAAAACGAATGGTCTATTACTTGATGGAGTCCCTGCCAATAAAAGAAGTAGGAAAAAGTTAAATATATATATATATATATATATATATATATATATATTTATATATATATATTTATACATATATAAATATATATATATTTATATATATATATATATATATATATATATATATATATATATATGTATATATATATATATGTATATTTATATATATATATATATATATATATATATATATATATATATATAATCTATTCATTAGCATGTTATTATTCTCGCAAATACCCATATATAATCATCAAAACATAAAAATGTAAAACCCATTATTTCACCTTCATAAACATGTACATCTTATATTTATGGCCTGGAAGATCAATCGATTACATATTATTTTTAGAAACAGTAATACAAATTTAAAGCACCCGTAATTCTAGGTTTTTGAAATTCCAGTAACTCCTGAAATTTGCACATAATGACAATAAAGTAGGGAGTTGTAAGAGAATTTTCAACTATAAAACCCGCATGACTGTTGTGTTTGCATGGTTTAGCGTTCTCGTTATTAGCACTATCTGAAGAAATGAGAAAATATACTACTCATGAAAAATATTTGAAACATTTGTTCTTAAAATATTTTGCATATAAACATATAAATCGCTTATATAAAAGTGCATTTAATAGATTCTTTAACAACATAAAACCTATCCACAGAATGGAGTGCCTCAAGGAGGAGCACTAAGTACTACGCTATTCAATGCAGCAATCAATATAGCGATCAATTAGTTGTAGTTGTTACAAGTGCAATTCAATATAGCGATCAATTAGTTGTTGCAGTAAACTGTTGCCAATATGCTGACGACTTACTTATATACACATCAACCCATTATATACAGACAGCACAAGACAGACTACAATACAGAGTACGAACGTAGAGAATTGGAGCTCAATAACAGGGTTCAAATTCTCAAAAGAAAAATCTAATTGTATCCTATTCACCAAGAAAAGGAGAATATCAGAACAAAACTGTTTTGCCAATAATGAACGCCATCACATTCTTTGGTATGATATTTGACACTTAACTGACTTGGATACCTCAGTTGAAAGGACTCATTATTAAATGCAAGAAATCCTTGAATTTACTAAGGATTCTGAGTAATACGAAATTGGGTACTGACAGATGCTGTATGCTTACTGTATACAGAGCCAACACCTGTACAGTTCTGTATGCCTCATTACATCATTACATTTTCTTTTAATTACAGAATAAAAATTAAATATATATATATATATATACATATATGCAGTTATATAATTATCTAATTATACAATATTATAAATGTTATCTGGGTGATCTGTTACAAGGCACCTGTAAGTTGTCTCTTTTAGGACAGTCAGTTAGCAAGTGTTTTACAGTTAAAGGTACGTTGCAAGTCTCACATAGTCGTGTTGCATGTGCACCGTAAATGTTCTAATATGTTATCATGTGGAATGTCCAAGTAGTCTGTCAGGATGTGTTTGATTGATAATTTCATGTCACAAATTCTGCATAAGGCCTGTTCTGACCTAGTCATTACATGATATTCAGTTATTAGTGAATGACCGATGCTTCGCGAGAATCCATTGATAAATTCCATCTAATCCCCCGTAACAGTACAAGGGATTGCTCTATACCCATCTACACAAGCCTGGAAATCGATCCGAGCTAAGTAGGCCGGCTGCTTTTGAAGGCCTACCCTAAATGTCCGAGCACTAATTATGTCGGTGACCTTTCTGCAGGGGTGCGTTACTAGAATATCCGCCGGTATTTTCGCCAACAATGACCTGAGGATGGTAGATTTTTTTTTCTTTTTATTCCATCTAAAATTACAATATTCCATTCTTTTTAACCTTTTGTTCTTTCGTACCCACCCCTTCGCGAATTAAATACTCTCAACACCTTTTTTTTCTCAGCACATGAGAAAGAATTGTAGCTATATAGGTTGGACAAATAATAAATATTTTTGAGGTATTTATTGAAATCTTCATCGATCCTGCTTGCATGATAATGAAAATTACTTTTTATTCCTCTATCTCATTTTTTGCTCCTAAACATGGAGTGAAGTAGCCCCCATACGAAAATTACCCTCGTTAACGTTTATAGAAACATTATTATTGTAGGCACTAATAGCCAAACAGTTGATGCGCCGTTAAAAAAGAAAAAAAATTATTATTGTATTAATAGGAGAACGCAACCAACAAGCAACAATCCATATTCTTGTTAATCTCAAATGTTGGTTTCTTCTGTAAAAATATGTTAATTTCCCATACATCTTAATCTGATTATATAGAAATGATTTTTACATAAAATTCAAATATAAGACGGAGAATGAATGACTTATGTCGTATGTAGAAGTTCTTAAATAGAGTATTACTGATAAACAAATAATTTCATATATCTAATAAATTGGATAAAAAAATAGTTTATAATAATGATGCCGCTATATTTAGTATAAATTTGATAATATAAATTTATTTATTTATTTATTTTACGAGCTTCGCAACGACGGCGACTTGCTCTTTTTTTTTTTAAGATACAGTAAAAAATACAAATTTATATGTTCACAATTATCAGTAACTTATAGTACTAAATACAACAAAAGTTTGAAAAGAGCATAAGAGAAAAGTTAGTAGGTTTGTATTAAGAATTATTTTCTAAACATTATTTAGAGCCTTGCTATTTGAAATATAGTTAATATATTTACATAACTTATCACTAAAACTAACTACAATTTTTTATTAGGTCATGATGGGTGCTAAATGTTGTGGTTTTCCATTAATGACCAAGTAAAATTGAGTAATAATTACATAATAGAAAACAAAAATAATAATAATAATTACACAATAGAAAAGAAAAACAAAATTCGTTTGTTTCTTCAGATTCTGTGATACATGTTTATGTGTTTTAAATATTGGAGTATAGAGTGTATGTATGGACTACCCTCTGTAAGAAGTTCTTGTAGGTCGTGTGGAATGTTAAGTTTGTCGCGTCTTTTATATTCAGTGAGTATATGTTTAATGGTCAATGTTATGTTACAAACTCTGCATATCGGTTTGTCTTTTTTCTCCATTAGGTAATCATGTGTGAGCAACGAGTGTCCAATGCGAAGTCTGGTCAGTACTACTTGGTCTCTTCTTGTTAAGATGTATTGTTCTTTACTCCATGCTTTTACTGTGTTCTTAATTTGTGATAATTTGTTGTTTGTTTGTAGCAGTGTTGCAACCAGTCGTTTAATGTATGTGTGCGTAATGTGTGAACCAAATCATCTAACGTTATGATTTCAATGTCTACGATCTGTTTATTTGTTGCGTCTTTTGCATGTTTGTCTACTGATGTACTTAGTCCGATATCCTCGTGTCCGGGTAGCCATAATAGTGTAAGTAATTAAATTGAATAGTATAAGTATATATATAAGTGTAAGTATATAAATTGAATAGTGTAAAATAAATTTCAATTTAAAAAAATAGGTCATAAAAACAAATTTTCATTAATGACATTTTCATTAAAATAAACACAACTAATATTTGATTTGAATGATTTATTTACGAATGTACCATTAATTTAATAAAATTACTCAAAAGAGATTTTTCAAATAAATGAGTTCGCATTTCCTTAAAGACTATATTTATATTACAAGGATGTTATTGGCTATAATCTTTTAATAACATGTTTTGTAGAGAGTTATAAATATTCCTAACGATATATTCTTGTTTTAGTTCAATTTAAAATCAAAAGTATTTTATTGAGGTTATAATGTGGTAAAATGTTTCTTGTTATTGGCCTAGTGTTGTGTTTAACAAGCATTGGTTTGGCATTATTGTGTTAATTTATAAATAAAGACATTACTATCACTTAAGATTTTTACATATTCTTAGGTATTAGGTTTATTGGTAATATTGTTACTAGATTAAACAAAATAACCTGATAAAAGATTCAAATCTTGTAAGTATTAAATTTTAAAAAAAATAGGTGAACAACCATAATCATTTAACAAGGTATACATCAAGCCCATATTAAAGGATTTATATATATACACGCACTCACACTTACACATACAAAAACACGCACAAATGCACACACGACTAACTACTTTTATCCGTAAATATTGTTACCGTAAATATATCCGTTAAATATAAAAATTGGTTTTAATACTTTCACTAACACTAACGGTGTCTTAAGCAGACATGTTAGGAACACTTAAGTTAGTAAGATTTATTATAAAAATAAATATATTATATTAAATATGAAATAACTACGGAGTATTTATTTCATATTTAATATGAAATAAATACTCCGGAGTTTTTTCAGTGCGAGAAAATATAAATATGTACATATTAAAATATTACCTTGACCTGAATTCTATTAAATAACTCTTGTAACGATGGTGCTTTCGTGCTTGCTAGAGAATTTCCTAGCAACGAGTAGTTTTACTTGAAGTAATTTAAAGGTTATCGTTAAACTCTAACCAGAGAAGCAGTAAAAATAATGATTCAGACTAAAGGGGTGAAAAGGAAAAAAAAATGTTTGGTTTTAATAAACCAAATATCATTTTGATTAATAAGGTTTGTTATATCGTCGATACAAAAGCAAACTAACGAATATGAAAAAATGCATCTTTCATTGTCAATCTTTACTAATTTCTGCTGGACTTATGTGCGGCAAATTCTTGAATCTGATTTCACTCTATTAAAGGGAAAGTATTCCACTATCAAAAGGTCAAATCTGCCGAATATTTGACCGTCCAAAATAAGTTATGAATGAATACTTTTCCACTCTGAAAAGTGGTGATTTTCATATTCGTTAGTTTGCTTTTGTATCGACGATATGCTAGTCACCGCCTCTTCTTGATACGGTGGATCACCAAGTTCAAAATTTAATTTTGTGTAAGGTTAAGATGTTTCAGCAAAGGGCTCAGCCATAGATGTTTAGAAAGGATGACAACCTAAGTAGCGTCGTTATTGAGGCATCAGCTGTCAATAGATATTGATGCTCCATGGAATAAAGAAAAACGTTAAAAAAAAAAAAAAAAAAAAAAAAAAAAAAATCATGGTAATCATCGTTCTAGCATTATAAATTAGATTACTAAGATGCATCATCTTACAAAGAAATAACAATTTATTTGGGGAGATTAGGGTAAAAAAAAAAATCATGAGGAAGAACTGAGCCTAAAAACGCGAAATAAAAATTACAAAATTATAATTATGATCAAAATTAATTAATGCATAGATTTATAAGGTCATACATTTCTATAAGAAAATGATAGTCATTCTCCTTTTCCCTTTACTTTATATTTTTTTAAATATTTTCATAATATTTATACTGTTTATTTTTATATACATATTAGTTGTTCTGTTTACATTAGTTACTTTATTCGTCAGTTTTTTTAAATTAATTATCTTTCATAACTTATTCTTCTGAAAATGTAGAAATAAAAATATATATTATTTAAGAGATTACATATTTATATTTGTTAAAACGATACGCACTAGCTATAAATACCTATATACATGTTGCTTTGAAGACAACAATAAATAATGATGATTTCTTCTTACCTAAAAGAAAAACAAAATATCCATTATAAATATGAATTTATGATCATTTATTTAAATATAAACCATCATAATAATATGAGCTCAGATATTAAAACAATTGTTTCAATCTACATTAGTATATAAAAAAAAAAAAAAAAAAAAAAAAAAAATTGAACAATAAAAATGAATTGGACAATAGAGTTATTAAGAAATATTTAGTAAATTTTAGAATTTATAACTCTTTGAGCGTATAGTTGACTAGACATTAAGAAACCTAAAAAATTTTCTGATAAATTTAATAACGTAGATTTATAATAAAACTAAAAGACAACTATTTTCCTCTTTTATATTTAAGATAAATTAAAAACAATTAACATAATTATATATATTGATCATAATACATATATAAAAATCTGAAACAATTATATTTTTCTCCTACGTGTTTATATATATACACACACACACACATATATATATATATATATATATATATATATATATATAATCGCATATATATTTCACTTTTTTTTATATACTTTTAATGGAAGGGGGTCGATAAAGTAGTACACCATTCGTTTACATTAACTAAATTATTTATATTCTTTAGACCGACATGTTTCGTGCTCTGTTTCGCACCTCTTCAGGGTCTTTCCCATACAAACTTATTTTTTTTATAGATCCCGAAACACATATGTTTACAAAAATATATCTTTATCCGTTCCCTGAATAAATTTACGTTTTAACAAATCGTTTTAAATCTTAGTCCTACCTTGTTATGTTCTCTCGTTTGACTCAGCCATAATAGTCCTGAATTACACATGTTATCAGTAATTCATAAAGCATTTTAAGTAAAAATTTAAAACGCACATAATAATATATAATAATTATTACGCATTATTCGAGACTTAAGAAAGAATTCCCGCTCAAACGGCTCTAGCCTTTGGTAAAATGATCGTTTCTAGCACTTGCAAAAATTTATAATTACAATGAGAGAAAAAAAAATAAGCTAATAAAAAACTGAAGACTATAACCTCTATATTTCTCTCTCTAGAATATATTGGAAAATCTCAAGTGTTTTACAAGAATAATGTTTTGTTTTACGAATGCCACTCCATCTTGGATTTTTGTCTTACAAGGAAATGAGGTGGGGCTTGTTGGTGGAATAAGAGAATGAGGGACCCTAAGAGCTGACAGCGCTCTTGGCTATATTCCAGAGTTTTAGCAGCTCTTGAGGTGTTTTACCTGCTTTATTGCTCTCCTTTCGGAACATTAATATACAGACGGCACTAATTTTGTATTTAGAGACAATACTTTCTTTGGAAAGAGACCTTATGGGATTTGACAATCGTTTTTCAATCTTCTGACATACCTTCGCATCATATTGGACCATTTAGTATTGACTCAGCCCGAGATGTTGAAAGGTTTAGCCCAATCGGCTTTTTTAATTTAATAATGTGACCAGATATAGTTTTAGTTATTATCTCCTGGGTAAGCACCAGAAAAACGTAAAACAAGTAGATTTTTTATTATTGGCCTTCTGCCAAATTTAGGAAAATTGAGCCTCAGTTTAAATGTTGAAAACGTGTAAAAATTGTCCAGCCTCTCTGAGTTAGAACAAAGAAATACCAAATTAAGTTTATCAGTATTCTCAAAAATACTGAGAGTGGTTTAGTTCGATTTCTTAAGTCAAATAGATACAAAAAATATATATTTGGAAAACTGTTTATACAAAAGCTAAAGACCAAATAATATTCTAAGGGGTTAGGTCCACCAGTAAATATTACATATTTAAAATTACTTGGACGACCCTTAGACCTTGGTAATGAACCACGGAGTTGACAAACACTTTACCTGAACGAACACCTCCAAAGAGTACAGACAATCAAATAACCAGTACGGTCCTTAAAATAAGTAAACAACTTACTCTGCCCTAGTATAAATACTCTGACATTACAAACAAAATTCAGTGCTAACATAACAGTGGCTTGAAAATGACGTACTTAGGTCGAATGTGCTCGCCAACAGACAGTACTCGCTCCGATGCCATTGATCAAATAATATTGTTCGTAATAATTGGAAATTACATCAGAACAGTTTTTGTTGGGAATTTAGTAAGCTTTCGAGCACTAAGAGATATTTCGGTGCCAAAATTTATTTAGTCGGACAATGTTTTTGGACTGTAGAACCTGAAAACATTAATTTATATATATATAGAGCTCTGAAAGTGCTGTTTTTGAAACATTTGGTATTGTCAACACCTTTGGTCTTAAGCAAGTTTTCCTCCCTATATAGAAAGAGGACAAACGTTAACATGGCTTTTCGCTATCTTTTGATAATTAAATCAAGAACTCCCAGACGTTGATCTTTCGTATTTATTAAAAATCAGCATCTTTTAGTGAGTAATTTAATCACGGAGTGTAAAATAGTGATTAATTTAACCTTCGTCTATCAACAACGTTCTCCGCTTGAAGTTCCATGTCTAAATGTCTTAGTAGCAAAAATGTAATAAGAACAGAAAATTATTATAAAAATGATCCCTATATCATGTATAAATTTCCTTCCGAGACGCTATCTTGATTTTATTAAATTTAATTAATTAATATTTATAATTAAATATAAAGTCAGTTTCATCGTATAAACACACGTAAATCCAGAGTATTTGAGAACAAGATATCATCGCAAGAGTGAAATTATTGCTGGCAATCATGGCAAGAATAAATCATTGCCAAAGTTACCTGACGTGTTGGGAGAACATAATTAAGTCATGAACATATGACGTGATAATTTTCTCACTTTCACGAGAGTAAAAAAAAAAAAAAATATGGAAATAAAACACAAAGGGGAAAGAAAAAGTAAAAATGAAGAGAAAAAAAATCAGAGGCGACCTAATGAAAATGATACTAACATGAAAACATCGCAGCCTAGTAAAAGTTTTCTCATTTCGAAGCCCCAAAACTCATCCCACACTCAAATTAGTTTTTATGCCAACACTCCCCCACCCCTCCACCTCACCTGCCTAAACAGACCTTGGCCCTTTACCACAGATTGTTAAAGAGAAAAGTATTCTTCACTACAAAGAATATGGGACAGAAATAAAATAAAAATGTTTTATTAATTATTAATTTCTGTAGGCTACAGTTTTTTTTTATTTCAGCCTAATTATAAGTTATTTAATTACCTTTTTTGGACGAATTATTTATGGAATATTCCATTTTACAATTTCTATTCACAAATAAACTGACGACCCGTGCTTCGTCACGGCAGATAAGTAGTTATTTTATTGCGTTAAATAATGTATCATCAAAATTAACGCTACTACATAACTTTGTGCAGTTTATAATGGCAAGGTTCCCGTCTTACTTTAAGTTTTTCATCAATTGATAAGTAATCAAAGTATACTGTTTCTTGACATTGGAGCTCTCCGGACCAGTGTCAAGAAACAGATAACGTAGAGCTAACTCGTTATCTATTGGTTAACAGAAACATCAGTTTAACCAGTACATGTTAAAATTCGGTGTCAATAATAAATGTACGTTATAATTTATGTTTCCAAGAAATCATTTGGAAACACCCATTATATTTGCGAGCATTACCAAGAAGTGCTCTGACTGGTGGGTGGGGAGGCTGTACAAGGGATCGGGATATTATTACATCGGATGGACCATCACCAGGTATAGCGTAAGCCCTATGAGGGACAAAATCACAGTTTATTTCTAGTATTTCAAGGTCTGCCATCATAGTTGAAATGAAGCTCAAATAGAAATAATATTATGAAGTAAATACGATACGGTAACATCTGACCTGTTTTCGTCCTTGCAACGCTTGCTGCCAGGCGTGCCTGCTCTTTAACCAACTAAAAATTCAAACCCCTTACTTAAAAATTTGAATATAAAAAAAATCCTTTCTTAGCGAGTGTTTACATTCTAAAGGGAGTGTCCATGCAAAATTTCAAATTTTTCTGTCAAGTGGTTTGGGCTGGGCGATCATAGGTCAGTGAGTCAGTCAGTGATTGAGTGAGTGAGTGAGTGATTGAGTGAGTGGTATTTGACAAATATATAGTAGATTATTTGTACAACTGGTTCTAAGCAGCCTTCTCTCGAAGATCCAGGATTCTCCTGGTGCTGCTGGGAGGTAAACTACACCATCTTAGGGACTTTCAGATTTTATCCCTTTGTTACAAACCAAGCGTTTCTAGGATTAAAGCTGTCTGACCTCTCTGTTGGCCAAAAAGATTGCGGACAGCTGTATGTAGCAAAGATGCCACAACTTTATTGCAACACAATTCCTATCGGAATGTGGCCTAACCGCTACAGTCCAGGCAACGAACAATTATAGATGGAAATTTTAGGAACAAAATTTTTGACATCGTAACCTTGTTTGGGCTGGTTAGGAGGTGAACATGTCAAAAGTCCTCGCGCGTAGCCTTTGAGCTGGGGTGAGGGGGGTTTAGAAGGTCCCATTTTTCGGGTTTTCACTTATATCTCGGAAACCCTGCGTCCTACCGACATGACTATTCTATATCTAATGAAAGCTGATTAAATTGGCTACATGTTCTACTCAATCAAGTTTTTCGAGATATCTTTAGTTTTCGAAATATCCACTCTTGAATGTCTGTCATTTTAGGAACAGACCGAACATTTTTTGCCATTTTTGACCGGATAACTCTTCAACGATGGACGCAAAAAATAAATAACGGTTATAGGGTTGCAGGGCATTGCAGTTCCTTCAATTACTTTCTTTTGTTATGGAATGGTCATGTCGCCAGGATGCAGGGTTTCTGAGATGTAAGCGAAATCCCGAAAAATGGGACCTTCTAACACCCTTCCCCGGCTCAAAGGCTACGGGTGGGGACTTTCGATATGTTGACCTCCTAAGTCTAAAATTTTGTTCCAATCATTTCCATCTACAGCTGTTTCTGGGCATTCGTAGCCTGGACTACTGCTTAGGCCAAAGATTTAAAGCCCTACACAGACAAGATGCTATAGCTGAAGAGTATATTGCAACAGGAGCGCTACCTGGATTAAAGCTGGGAAACTAATTGCAAGGGGGCTTGCCAGCAATTTGTCCCATGCCGCTAACAATACCTCGGAGAACTCTGACAGCTTACAACACTATTCCCCCTTGCCCTCCACTGAATATCACCATCCCTTAAACACCTTAAACTCATGCTCTTACGTCATTTTAAGAGTACTTTAAACGGGCAGACATTCTTTTTTTAACGACCTACAAAATGAGAGCATAATTGTCTGCAGGACAAGAAGTATTTCGAGCATTACGGGAGTTTTATTCGTAAACACGATCTTCTTGAAATTCCTTCTTCTTCCTGTTAGTCTCATGATAACAAATGAAAAATAATTAGGTTTAATTTAACTTGAAAAATTACATAAAATGAAATGGCTACTTAAAATGCCTTTTGAATTTATGGCGCGAAATTTTTAATTAATTCGGTTAAACAAGGATATTTAAGGTTCTGTATAATGAACATTGAATTAGGGGAGGCTTCCTGTTTAGCATAGTAATTTTCTGAGAAGAATTATATTTTAAATTTATGCTTAAAAACTGATTACTCAGCCATTTAGATCATTATTATAAGATTGTGATGAGTTGTTACAAATCATTTATTTAAAAAAAATAACCTATAGAATGTTATCTTTATACTTAAAACATCTTTATTTCTAAGATCATTAGCTGTATTATGCACAAGTTTGTCTTCTTAAGAAGCCTTTTTAGGAACAACTTACGTACAAGATGTCCTGCTTTGAGATGTAATAAATTTAGGGGTTACTCTGCACGTCAGGTTTAGTTCAGTGACGCAGAAATGAGCGTCCTATCTGAACATGTAGCAGAGCTAATCAAACATTTGTCTATTTCCAAAACTATTGTTTTTTTTTGTTTTTTTTAAATAAAAACTGTATTTTCGGGATTTTTGATTAATGTATCGTAAATAACGACCACATTTTTATAATCTACATTAAAATTCCAATAAAGAACACTCGTTACCACGTAAATTAAGAGCTTTATTAAAAGCCAAATAGATGTGAATGTTTGATATTAGTGTCTTCTTGAATTATTCATTATAATGAATAATTCAAGAAGACACTTGAATATTGAAGAAGCACGTTTATTGGTTTGGCTTAGAAATAAAAAAAAAAAAAAAAGAAAAAAAAAGAAAAATAGATCCAAATAATTATTTGAATCTATTTTTCTTTTCTTTTTAGCGCGGTTCCTCCCTCCCCAATAGGGAGGAACCCCGCTTATAGGGTTGATACAATGAAACAATCCGGAAGTGCCGACTAGAAAATTTCGCGTTTCAGAACCCCTAGAGACCGAAAATAACGGTGGTTCAAATTTGTATATATATATATATATACGTATATATATATATATATATATATATATATATATATATATATATATATATATATTTGTCTGTTCGCTCTCTAGATAGAAGACGAATGGTCCGATTTTGATGAAATTTGGTACAAAAATCCTTCGTCCAATTTGAAAGGTCAAGTTCGTTAACCAGCAAAATCCGCCTACTGGAAGATGGCGTTTGGGGCGAAATTCGCGCAAAAAAAATCGTAACGCTTACGTTTTTGAGTTCATAAGCTTCTAAGTACTCGTTTTATATGATTCCTGTGCTAGGAAAACGAATGAAACCATTTTCAAGGCGATAGCTTTAACCGTTTTGGAGAAAATTGGAAACATATTTTTTGAATACCGTTTCTGGTTTGGGCACTTAGAATCATGGGATTCAGTTGAAACATTTTCTGCATGTTCTACTTTCATCAAAACTAATATGTTGAAATTTTGGTTACGTTTGGAGTTAAGGAAGGGTTAGAATAAAATATTTTATTAACAGACATAAAAAGTTTTAGTAACTTTGTTTACTTTCCTTAATATCTCGAAAAAGGTTGAAAATCTTGGTAAACGGAAAAATACCATTAGAAAGCTTATTAAATGCTCTAAAAAAAAGGTTCTAATGAAAGTTTTGATTAGGCGATGTCAATCGGAGAAATAAGAGCTTAAAACTTTAAAGTAATTGATTTCGCTTATTCGAACTGTTCTTTTTGTCTGTTTTTTATTCCTGGTTATTTTTTAATTGCTTATTGTTGGATAATGTATTTGAAAATAAAACAGGTTAAGAAAAATAAGAAAAACAATTTAATGTTAGAGATATGGATTTCCAAGATATGTAGCTTTTCAACTGCCTAGCGTCCTTCCTAGGGAGGGTTCTTTGTCTTTGATTTTGGTACTTAGAATTATGGGATACAGTTGAAACATTTTCTGCATGTTCGAGTTTCATCAACACTAATATGTTGAAATTTTTGTTACGTTTAGAGTAAAGGAAGGGTTAGAATAAAATATTTTATTAACAGACGAAAAAAGTTTTGGTAACTTTGTATAATTTCGTTAGTATCTCGAAAACCGTTGACAATCTTGTGAAGCGGAAGGTTACCATTCGGAAGCTTACTAAATGCTCTACAAAAAAGGTTCTGAAGAAAGTTTTAATTAGGCGATGTCAATCGGAGAAAAAAGTGCTTAAAGCTTTAAATTAATTGATTTCGTTTATTCCAATGGTTCTTTTTGTCTGTTTTATTTCTTGTTATTTTTTAATTGCTTATAGTTGGATAATGTATTTGACAATAAAACTTGTTAAGTAAAATAACAAAAACAATTTATTGTTAGAAATATAGATTTCCAAGATTCCAAGACCTTGTCACTAGCGGGTCTGTTTCTAGTGTAGCGGACCCTTCCAGGTAAGATTGTAAATCATGACCTTTCAAGACTTTACTACTCACAGGAATGGCGTTAGTGACCTTAAGGGTTGACATGCCATTATAATAATTAATTTAAAAAAAAAAGACTGGTGGAACCAAAATAATAACTGCTTCTATTTTAATCTTTCCAAATTAGACTAGGGATATGAACGGAACCGCGCTAAGATGATGAAGTCCTGCGAGACGGACTTTTTTTTTTTTTATTTCTAAGCCAAACCAATAAACGTGCTTTAGCGTGAGTAGCCATTCTGAACAGATTCTTTAATTTAACGCGGTAATGTTGATGTCCCATCCTTCCTACTTATATGTATAAATCTTCATCCTATATATATATATATATATATATATATATATATGTATATATATATATATATATATATATATATATATATATATATATATATATATGTCCTAGGATGAAGATTTGAAGAAATAATTCAAACATTCTTTCATTAGTGGGATCTCAATACCCGGAAAGTGCTTAAAGAGCAAAAAACGCCATTTAGGATTTATTATTAAAAGAAATGTGACCTTATTTAACCTGAATATTATGAAGATAGAAAGGACAAAAGATGCGAAAGAACAGAGATAAGTAGCTACTTCGGTCGTTGCGTTTTCATTCCCATCTTCTCCAGCTTTTTATCAGTCGTTTTTTTTTGTAGGAATTCTAAAGACGAATGATCTTGATAAAACAATGAGAGTTGAATGTTTCAAAGGAGTAAATGATATTTTTACTTCTCAGACTTGATGACTTAATGTTTTCATAAATTAGAACTTCACAATGAATTAATCAAAGGGAGTTTTTGTAAGTCAGAGTGTTTTTTTTTTTTGTTTCAAGAAAATCCCTCCGACCTTATTCCCCTCTGAAGGGAAATAATTTTGATCATGAAAATGTCGTTTGGAAAGTAAATAAAAATCGGTTATAATTTTATTGTAATAAATTGTACATTAACAATAACCGTTGTTACTTATGTGTTATATTCGCAATGTTTAAAAATTCCTGCTAAAATCAATTTCTGATCGTCATCAAGAACGCTATGTCACTTTCGCGTCATCCGCAAAAAATAGAGACTTTCAGACATATTACATTTTCAAGTCAACGTTTTTTTTTATATATATATAACTACTAAAATGACTCCAAAATGATGTATTTAATTCTCTTTTGAGTCGCATTTACATAGTATGTCTGATACATTTAAGTGCCTTCCCTCTTTCTTGTGGGTAGGCGACTCGTTTATGATATATTTTGCTTATAGGCTTAAACCTAGTCGCATTTAGAGAAACTGCCATAACTGTAGAGTGCATATTGCAACATTAGTGCTACTTGGCACAAGCGGTATTCCCTTTTTTAAGGTTGGTTGTATTGATCTCTTATTAGAATCTTATATATAAAAATGCAATTTTGAACAGATAACTCTGCCAAGCATTAAGTCCGCTGGGAGTGCTGAACACTGAGTTTTAAAAAACGTCTATAAAAATTATAAAGCAACCAAGGTGGAAGCTGGGCTGAATGATCAATTTTGAAGCCCTAAATAAATAAATAAAACGTCTATGCTGAATGATCAGTGGTATCAGTGCTGATTTCTGGCGAAGATCATCTTGCCCTAATAAAAATTATAAAGCAACCAAGGTGGAAGCTGGGCTGAATGATCAATTTTGAAGCCCTAAATAAATAAATAAAACGTCTATGCTGAATGATCAGTGGTATCAGTGCTGATTTCTAGCGAAGATCATCTTGCCCTAATAAAAATTATAAAGCAACCAAGGTGGAAGCTGGGCTGAATGATCAATTTTGAAGCCCTAAATAAATAAATAAAACGTCTATGCTGAATGATCAGTGGTATCAGTGCTGATTTCTAGCGAAGATCATCTTGCCCTAAAAAAATCAAATTTCCCTCTGATTTTAATTTTATTATTTATCATAACAAGAAATAATATTATTTACCAATACAGTTTGTTATCTTAATTTTGTCGGCATAAAGAACTCAAATGTGGTATATTTTAAGAAAAATATCAAAATAATGATCATAGACTTTGTGTTTCGGCCATTAATGAATTCAATTTCAGCCGGACAATTAATTTTAATGCTGACTGAGTTCTCTTACTTTTACTTCAGAAACTGTACAGTGAGTTCTAAAAATGTTATTGCTCAATCATGAAACAGGTTTAAAGTTCATTCTTATTTCTCATGAATATTCAAAACTTTATAAGTGTACAATTCTGTAATTGCAATGAAAGCATTAACGTTTGTCCGACGCTTAGCAAAAGCGAAAAACGTTTTGAAGGATGTTGAGTTGTTATTAGGTCATTCTCTCTACTCTTACATTCGTCGAGTCATTCTTAACTTCAACACCCACAAAGTAAGTCACAAGTCATAGTGAATGAGTGAGCAGTTTGCATGGAAATTATTTCATTCAGAAGTACATTAGAATTGAAATAGCAAAATATCACCCTTTTTGTGAGTCAAGGATCTGGAGGTGAAAACATTCATCGGAAAAAGTGAATAAGAAAACTACATTAATGTAAATGACATAAAGACTTCGAGAAGTGACTTTTTAGAGTTACTTTCTGCCTAAAAATGTTAGGGTAGTTGAAGACAGCATTTCTTGCGTGACAAGATTTTATAATTTAATTAAATTTATTTTTTACGGCAGTTGAGTAACCAAGGCCTTTAGCGCCGAGCTATCTATAGGTTGCTATCCTTAGCGAAAATCCTTGGTGCAGCAGGGAATGTTTTCTACGGGCCTTGAAAAGTAAAAACTCAACCCCCTCGGGGCGGGACTCGAACCTACATCTGCCACGTGAGAATCCAAGAATTAGGGGGACCACTGGAATGCCGCTAGAATGTTAGACAAGATATCAATAAGATTGGAAGAACCATAACCTGGTAAAGGTTTTTAGAACCCTCAGTCTTCAACCATTAAACATACTTTAACAAATTAAGTCTTTCGTTTTTGGGGGAAAACTTTAAACAGAAAAGTATTTATAATCTAAAAAGGACCTATCGAACATCACCCATAGAAAGATGAAAATATTTTTACGAACAGTTATCTAACGTAATACTTAAAGGTACATCAAAAAATAAATAATGCCACAGGAAATTAATAGTGCCATCGAATGGACGTCCTAGATGTAGTGCGGGGAGAGAACGCGCAATAATAAAAATAATGCTTTATATAATATAATTATCCGTTTTGAGATAATTATAAAAGACAATCATATCATTAGAGTGTTTGTTAAGAAATAGGTCCAAAATTAAGACAGCGACGACGATTTTTTGGGACGGTAAAGACCAACTCGCCATATACATTCAATTTCTTCTTTTTCTGTGGCATGGGTCAATAAAGTATGCGGCAAACCAATTTTTATTTATTATTTATATTATTAAACCAATTTTCTTCACACAACTTCAGGGGCCACCATAAAAGGTCTACTTGTTACATATTATGCCACGCCGAACGTGTAAATTAAATACACCTGATTGGGTCAATAATGGAAGGTGAAGGATTTAATATAAATACAGTAGACTCTCCCTTATCCGGCGTCTTCTTATCCGTCACTTCCTCTAATCCGGCGGTCTCATCAAGCATTCATCTCGAGTGGAGTGCGAGTTTTAAAAGCATTATTTTAATTTGCTCTGTTATGGCCAAGAAAAAGAAGAAAGTAACGAGCAGAAGTTAAGAGCTTTTGAACAGCTCGATGAAGGGTTACAGCGGCCAGGATAGCAAATGAGCTTAGTGTTGGAGAGAAAACTGTTAACAACTGGATGAAGAACAAAGACAAGCTGTGAAGCTTCACAAGAGATCAACTGAAGAAGCCCAGACTTGAGCAGTTGGTCGTGCCTGTTTGGCTGTGGTTAGTACAGCAAGGGACAATAAAGTTGTTCAAATACATAAGTGGATTCTCAGTGAATTCTTTAATCCGGCTATATTTCTGTCCCGACGATGCCGGATTAGGGTTATTCTACTGTAAATCAAAATGTGAAAACCCTATTTTTCATGGCACGTGGGTCATGAAACGATAAAGTTCACGTTAGGATGTTCGGATTTCTTCATCGGATCTTGGGCTTTTATCATAGATAAAATAGGAGCTAATTATCATAGATTCGTCGGCTTTAAGCCGTTAATCACTAATCCCTAATAATAAGAGCAGCCATTAAGAAATGAGTTAGAAATAGAGGAAATTGGTATAACCACGAAGTGTCCAGTAGGATTTAAGATAAAAGGCAGGTAGGTCTTTCCTCATTTAGCTCCGGCCGAGTTAATTAGAAGCAGGGTTTAATCTTCGAACCCAGGGTTTCGTCGAATCCTCTCTTCTCTGCCTTTCCTTCTGTTAATTAGCCAAAGCCCCATTCTAGAAGACCGTATGGCTCTTTGCGGCTCTATCCGGGTGTTGTCATGCATGTGTCCGTAGGTTGGTCAAAGAGCTCAGACTTGATTACTAGCCTCAAATGGATTAGTAGAGTCTCTTAAAGTTATTATTTTCCCCTATTTATAATGGGGCTAAGTAAAAATTATTATTATTTGGTTTTAGGAAAGTAGGTATTAAAAATGCCTTCTCGACGGAATTTTTGAAAATTATTTTCAAACCTACATCGATCATATTACTAGGCTTCTAAAATCAACCCCATTAACATGAATAACACACTGGGGCTAGGTTATCTCAGTGGTTGAGCACTCGACTAGTATGCTGGAGGACCTAAGTTCAAAACTCGGCCCAGCACTAAATACATCTTCTAGTGTAGTCGTTAGAGGGTTGGATTCAAAGTCCCAGACCGGTCCCGAGGCCCACCTATGCTTTAATTAATATATTAATAGGACCTGCAAAGGTGAAGATTAGGCGGCCGGAGCATAGTACTGTAGTAGTTTCTATAAGTAACGAAGAAACAAATTTTAAGAGTCAAAGTTATGGAAAATTGGCTCTCCTAAACAATTAAAAATATGTGACAACATGGTGTCCTTTACCTTCGAGATACAGACAATTTATTTTTTCAGATTGTAAATTATGTTAGTTTTATTCCTGTAGTTAATGTAGTCAGGCTTTAACTTCAATACTCATCTAATTGTTGTATAAACTCTTCTAATTGCAACTAGCCTATATACACAACATAATCGATGTATTTCAAGTCTGTGAACCATCATCTATCAATGAAATGCTGCGTGATGGTGTTCACACCAGTCCTACGCGCCTTCAGATAGTAACACATCCTTGGACAGGACGTTATGGTCTCGTACTTAAACTGTAATAATATTTAATTGTTTTAATGATGAATGCCCCACGAGGTAGATTTCGAAAGTCCACTCCTGATTGAGAGAAATCATTCAAAAAGAATAAATGTAGTGTCTAAATCCCAATTTATAAATAATACATCCGCCCCTTCGCGGTACATGTGTAGCGTGGCTTATCCCTCACCCCTCGCCGTGTTGTGTAGCAGAAGTAAGGGGGAGCTCTATCACTTTGTCCACTTGATCTTCACAACACAGGGCGGAATCCTCCACAGATCGGTCGGCGTTAGGACAACCAGAAATCCCTTCGGAAGCCGAGAAAATCCCTTCTGAACGACTGGAGGTGTAGAGAAACGTCTATTTTATGAGCCATACACTCCGAGTCGGTGGGGGTTCTGTAAAATACGTGTCGGGGTTCATCGTCCGACGGCAAATTATAGGTAATATTTTTTCCCAACCCTTCGCAAGGCCTCAGCTGGCGGAACAGTAAATTCCTTTAGGGTCCCAGCCTTTTCCATGTCGAGACAACGCGCTAGGGGTCAATAAACAGCAATGCCGTTCTTTCCGTTTATGGCCGTCAACTTCAGTCCAAAGAGGTTTTATCCTTCCATTCATCTATTTAAGAAATAGATAGGACCAACTAGTATCAGTGGTCTTTCTACACCCCCTAGGCATTTATTGCCAAGGAAGGCAGTCCATAGAAGGGAATACCATTTGAACAATTTGAAACTATCAGCAGAATAATCACCTCCGTTCAAGCATATTATATATACATAGTATTACTGGAAATTAAAGAAACATCTTTTTATTACTATCTCACTCATTAGGTCATAATGTTACCTTGACATCATGAAAGAAAAAATCACCAATGAAACGAAACGATTAACTAATAATAATAATAGTAGACGTTCAGAAATTCATAAAGGCCGCCAATCAAAGAGACATAACATAAATTCTTTTGGTTTACGACGAATGATTTTAGCCCAAATAACTGGGAGTAATAACATTAAAGATTTGGTATATATTCACCATAGAATTATATAAATTTATCTTTTGGTGTAGTCCTATTGTAATGGAATCTTACACCACTGCTTTCTGCAGACGGGATTGTCTTTCGAAAATGTGACTCAAAGGTGATTGACGATTAGTAGGAATTCAATAATTAGGCGAATGTCTTTGTCCACGAAACTTAGTCAGTTGATAAATCTATCCTTCAGCTCAACCAATATTTAGGCATATCATGAAATAGAATTAACGCTAGCTTGAATATTATTCCTCGAAAGCATCAATCGTAGGGAACTACACTGCCTTACTCCAATAGAATAACGTCAGACGCCTCAAGATTGACCTCTGCATACGAAAATATCGCAGCTTCTGCGCAATTGAGCCTTTGATAGGAAGAATGACGATTGACGATTCGAAGGAATTCAGGATGTATGCGAATGCCTTGTTGCACGAAACATTTCCAGCTGTTTCTCTGGTTTGTCTGTAGTACTCTCACGGTTTCAAGTTACCTGAATAGACGTCATCTATGATAAATTCAGGGGCGATTTAAGGGTCTGAAGCTCCTCTCCTAGCACTTTGTTTACCATAAATCACTCGTATAAATTATCATTAAAACGTTAACTTTCACTTGCATAGAGTAAATATTTGCCTTTGCTAGTCTGGGGCACTTTCAGAACTTTGACATCGATTTCCCAACATCCGGATTTCATGATTCGCCCTTTCTCTTCCAATGTCCTGTTATACATCCAAAGCGTCCATGGCATGGAACTACACTGTCATGCTCGAATATAAGTACGTCAGACGCCTCTATTGCATGACCTGTGCATACGAAAATAACTCAGCTTCTGCGGCATCGAACCTTTTCTATTTTTAAGACCTATAGGAGCCAAGAAGGAGGAAGAGATAGGAAGAAGGCCGATCCTTTACTGGAATATTAGTGTATTAAAGAATCCCAGTGGACAGGGGCCATGACACCAGGAGCCGATAAGCTACTGATGGATCGCTCCCTTCCATGCTTCTCTCTTCTCCCTCTAATCGAGATTATTTAAATTGCTTCCCTCACAATCAGATAGCGCTACGGTCGCTTCTACTCCCCCCCCCTCCCTATCCCTCTCTTCCCCCACCCCCAACTACCTTAATTGAATCAGGCGGGATAGTCCTAGTTTCCTCCTTTTTCCTGCCACTTTTCCTTTCTTTTTTACCTCCACCCCCCCCCCCCCCCCCCTCTCCCGACCTTTAACCTTTTTGTTTCGACAAATTACACCGGCGGAAAAGGTATTTTCCCTTTTCTAATAACTGTGTTTGTAAGGGTGTAATTGAGCTTTTAGGCAGTAAGAGCTATAACATCTAGGTCGTTTTGTTTTGTTTTGATTGACGTTTCAGCGTATTTCCTCTCACCCTCTAGAGCTTTTTTATAGGTATTCAGACTTGGGAAATCAAAGACTTTCTTGTCGATAATCTTTGGTCTTGTTTTTAATTTGTATGCATGCATATTTAACCGTCGTCGAGAAAAAAGGCCGACAGACAAAATGTTTCAACTCATTCTGTGGTGGTGTCTAAATGTGGGCTATCTCCAGTCAGTATTCATCGCATGTAACGTGGTTTGTCTAAGTAGTCACGTTCGGAGTGGCATGTCTAAAGTGTGGTCTGTCTATAGTGGCTGAAAAATAGTGCTTAACAATGGAACTTTCGGGCGTATTAATATTCATTCAACAAACAAAACACAAAATTGGAGAACCACCTCTTTCAGGACCACCCCAAAAAGATTATCTTGCACTATTCGAACAATATTTATTAAAATATATTTATATCTAAGTTCAAATACGTTATTATTTCGTAGGAAGACGTTCAATAAAGAGGATAAAACTGATTGAGATATAATGAATAATGACTACAATATGTCGACAGCAGAACGGCAAAGTGCTAGTATGTAGAGGAGACAAGACACTTGGAACTGTCGACAAGGCACTTGGAGAGGAAGACCGGCACTTAAGTGGCTAGAAGCAGCTACTTCATTCCCTACACGGGGGGCTTCGACGGGGCGTCGGCTGGGGTTTTAATTTTCATTGGCATCTCTCGCTGCTTAATTTTTCAACTGTTAACCTTTAGTACAAAGTTTGGTAATTTAATAAGATATGTCCAATTCGCAGAATGTGCGTCATATTAGCGCGTTTCCAAAACACTATTATTCCTGGGAATGCTCGGAAAAAATTAAGTTCTTTATGGAATGACATATCGAAGAAAATACATAATTTATGCTTGATTATTAATTTATTTAAATTTTAAATTTTCAACACAGAGTTTTAGGACGGGTCGTGCAACCACCACCAAAAGTCCACCAAAATGCTTGAGCTGGAGGTCTCATTTTAATAACACACATAATCAGGCAAAATCCACATGGTTTCCTGAATACATAATTTTAAATTCGTAGGCAATGTTATCGTTGGGATATGATTGCAGAAATAAAGCGGAATGGCCACCGAAAAAAGTAGCAACTTTTAGGCATTAGATTAGGTCTACACTAAACCAAAAAGTTTTGCCGAGTTTTAAAATTTATCTGAAAGTGTCAAAAATTATTTAAGTGAGAAGTATATTTATGTTTCGATCAGGAATAGGGACATTTTAGGTAAAATATCCCTCCTAATGAACTGATATGTCTGAATAACGAGGCCAAAAATATTGATAAAAGTAAGCCCACTTAAGTACTCTAGAATATACCTATCTACAGACTACCACTCTTTTCTAGCCAGGATAGGGATGTTGCCGTTTCAGTTAAAAAACAAAAAAACAAAAACAAAACATTGCCCTTAGCAGGCTACGCACGGTCAGGCAGGCCTGTCAGTTAGGCCTGTACAGTCCGCCTGAACGCGTATACACATAATCCGGCCGGTCTGTCAGTTAAGACTGTTCTGTGGCTTTCAGGAGGACTGTTCAGGTCTAACTGACAGGCCTGCCTGAATCGTGTGTAGCCTGCTTTAGTCGCGTAGTGCTCACGCCTTAACAAACACGGCCTTGGAGATGGCAGCCCTTATATTGACAAGATACTCTCACACCTAAAAGACACCAACATATTTGACAAAATATAAAATAAAATAAAATAGAAAGAACATTAAGGTGGACCAAACAGCTCTTCCAAAAGAAGAATTTTTTCCCCCCTCCCAACTGATTGCACCATTTCTAAAGCCCCAGCTTAACTTTTTGAATCGGCATTGCTTTGATGATGCACAACTAACCATGAATTAGACCAGTTGGCTGTATAATTAGATTTATAAGTAGAATTGAAATTCCTAGGATTGAATATATGTACTAATTAACATAACTGTACATGTATATAGCATTTATTGTATAATTGTAATAATAATTGTATTAGGCCTTAGTTATATAGAATGTACATATATAGACAATAACGTAATATAATGCAGTAATATATAAATGATGTAAGTATAGACAATTATGTAATTTAATATAATGTAATATAATATAATATAATGTAATGATATATACTCAATGTTAACAGAAAATAATTTAACACATATATATATATATATAAAAATGTAAGGTGTACATCGCTATAAAGCGTTAACACAAAAAAAAAAAAAAAAAAAAAAAAAAAAAAACACGGCCGAAACTGCTTTAGTATATTTGTTACTTAAAACCTTTTAAGTAAAATAGCATTTCTAATGGCCTGATTTTCTTTTTAACGAATCTTGCCCTTGCCAGACACACATACACGAAGAATATATCTATCTCATTGGAATTCTTCTAAGCTACAGGAAGACAACCTTATGAAATTTATTTAATGGTAAGCAGTTGTCCTTGAAAGATATTCTCCAACTTGCTAGAAATAAAGGCAGCCATTTGTGTCACTTTGGATTCCATTGGAGAGTGACGGCCTATTGCATATGCTGCTAGTCCTTGTAGAAGGACATGAGGACTAAGAGGAGGATGACGCCGCCAGTTGGCACGACTCCAGGTTCGCCGTGTTGGATCAGGAAAGGAGAAGGGTGGATATTTCTGGATCTTGCTGTGTCTCCGTTGCTTCCTGTTCTATGGGGGTCTGCAGATATTCCTCTTCTCAACCAAGGCCATCACTCCCAAGGCCTTTTTCATCTCGGTAAAGTCACAGCGGGCAGCACCGATTTAGACAAAGGCGACATGTAGGGGGTCGTGCGAATATTTGATCTGATTGGAAGGCGCACAAACACGATGAACTCCATTTCTGATAGATAAAATACATTATGGAACACTAAAATGTGTTCCCGTGCAGGGTGTTTCCTTCTTCTGTGAATGAACAAAAAGCCGCTTATGGCAATGATCCGATTACCCATCCTGACATGTTCTGACCCATAGGTTACTTTGAACTATGCGAAAGCATTTGGTGAGAAACTGAAGCACATTCGTTAAACTAATATCACCACCCATGATTTCAAAAGCCGCAAAACAAGGATAATCAAAAACTCGGTGAAGAAATTTAAAAAAGAAATGAATTTCTATTAACGCAACAAAACAGCAAGTTATTATCGCTGAGAATAGCAGGAAATTATGCCGCCTTAATTAAGACAATGTGTGTCAAACATGAGCTGCATAACTAGGCACATTCCTCAACAAGAAGGAATTAATAATTTGCTTGAAATAGTTTAAAAAAAATAAAAAACATACATGAATAGTTTTCCTCTTATATATTTTTAATGCACAGCTGACATTTTGTTTTGTTATGGAAAATACGTACATGTTCCACATAAGTGAGGCACGATATCGAGCGATTTTAGTCGGAATGAAGTCAAAATAACGGACAGGACGAAGTAATTAATAATTTGGTTGTGAGTAGATCCCCAAGATGGAGCAAATTTGTTGGTTGTTGGTTCATAGGGAAAAAAAAATCAGTCCCGTAACAGGCCACAAGGGCCAAGAGGGGCAGATACTGTAGAGGTATCTGATTCTTGACCATACGGCACACTAGGGAGATAGTGTTGTCAATACTATGCTCCGGCCGCTTGATTTTTCCCTTGCTGCTTCGACTGCTAGAGTCATTAGCACCAAGGTACCCATTGATAAATTATTAATTAAAGGCTGGGTTGGCCTAGGGACGATCTGGGACCCCAAATCCAACCCTCGAACGACGGCACTAGAAGAAAAAATCTTTAGTGCGCGCTCGGGTTTGGAACCTGGCCCTCCAGTTCATTAGTCGAACCCTCAACCACTGAGCTAACCTCGCCCCCTGGTTTATAGGAATGCTATCTAAATTAAAGCGAGTTTTATGATACGAATGTTAGTTCTACTCGTGGTTCGTGGTTGGAATTCTATTTTAGTCGTACACGGGTCGTGTGGGCAGTGAGTGCAAGTAATTTCGAGATGTAAAGCCGTCTGAGGTTTGAGTTAATATCTCCTCATTAGGAATTTATTTTAAGTACATGAAATGAACAACCCACTCAAACCCCGGCAAACCTTTGGGTTGACAAAACTCTACGCGGTGCTTTGTCTAAAGTTGGGCTCCAATGGTCGGTTTTGTTTGATGAAGTGGTTTTGCTCTCTTTCCCTCTCTTCTCTCTCTCTCTCTCTCTCTCTCTCTCTCTCTCTCTCTCTCTCTTTCTCTCTCCCTCACACTCTGTCTTTCTCTCATTATCTCTAGCTCTGTCTAACTTTTTATTTCTTCCCTTCTCTCACCCTCTCTCCCCCCTCTTCCATCTTGTCATTCCAATCTCTCTCTTTACTTCCTCTGCAACTATATCTAAACACTATTCGCATTCTATACATTCCCTCTCATCTCCAGATATCTTCCAAAGATTCCTTCCTCTCAGTTCACACTTTTATTACGCCAAAGGAGAGATTCTCGAGCATTCCTTTCCCTTGTCCATCTCCAGATTTGATCGGTTGTTATAAGAGGAGGAGAATCCTTCGAAACTCAGGAACGTAAAGAGTTATTGGGTTAGATACTTTTGTGTCTATTGAAAAGATGTATTTGTATTAATGTGAGCTCCGTGAAATTTGCAATGCTTTGCGCGTGTAGAAGGTAATTTATGTAGATTTAGGGAGATCCATAGTATAAAAAAAGAAGAAAAAAAAAGGTAGACTGTACTTAGATTTCATACATTTCCGCCAGCCAACTTCATTCCAGTACCTAGGACTCCATCAACTCAAGATATTGGAGGATTAGAACGCTCATAGAACATGGATAGACTACTGTCCAACACGTTGGTAATAAAAATCTATTTTTAAATGCTGTTTTATTAGCTATTATGACCAAATCCGGACTATTTTAATACTGATTCACCGAAGTTGCTTCATTCACAAGTCACGTTTCACCTTAATTGGGCACGAACCATGCCGAGTACCAGAAAAGTATGCAAACATAACGGCAAAACTAAAAATTCCGTTCTGGAGTAAACCTCCAAATTTTGAGTTCTGATTTTGCTTCTTATCGAAATATCTTCCTTTTTCTGTTGCAAGAAAGAAAAACATATTTAAGCTGAGGATATATTATATATATATTAGGACTACGCCCGAAAACGAGTACTTGTACAGGGTGAGCTAAACAACATCCTCATTCTCAGACGTAACCCTGAGGAAGAATGCATCGTTGGTGAAGAAAGTGAAGACACGGTCAAAAACCCGAATACCATAATGTTTTTAATGACTCGGACCGTGGAAGCCTACGAATTAAATATATTAAATAAGTTGAATTGCGCTGGTGAGTTATGGATAAACCTCTTGAGGTACTCTTCCAATCTATTGCATATAGAGTTTAGAGCGATAGAACACTATTTATGCTAGCGCTCTTCAAAAGAAATGTTGCTTTTAAAACACTCATGAAAGGGCTAAATATTTCTTTACATTTTAACGTTTCTTGGTACGAGTCTTCTTCTCATATGTAGGTGGCGAGTAAACCCCAATTAAATAATTCACGTCATGAAAATGTCTTTTCAGAAGTTAAACACCTGTAGAAATTAATGCAAAGATTAATTGTACAAAGGTGAAATCCATTCACCATAAGCCGTCTTAACGTGGCGGTACGGAAATCAATTGAAGGGGTCGGGGCAAAATAGTGCCAAGCAACATTTTTAACAAAACTTATCTGTAGCTGCTATATGTTGGATATCATGTGGGATTATCAGTTGAAATGGTTAGAGGCAACAAGTTGCATCAGATCAATTAGAAGTTATATCTTAGTAGCATAATCATAGACTGATAGTCCCACATAATATCCAACATATACCAGCTAAAGTTAAGTTGTGTTAAAAATGTTGTTGGGTACTATTTTTCCTCGTCCGCTTCAATTGTGGAAAATGCATAGCTGATGTTCTTAAGTTCTCGCGTACCTCTTGTAACTATATTACATTTTCATCTTTTTGCCAACTAGTAGGAAGAGTCGATGAGGGTTTTAATTAAATTTTGGAATATTCGTTCAAAGAGAGCAAACTTAAGCTACCTTCCTTTGAGCGGCACAACTCCGATACTAATAGACAAACCAGAAACAAGGGAGGTAAACCGGAGAAGTTTTATGTGTAGAAGGAAGATGGCGGCGGATGATGTATCGCAGAGGAACCACCACTAATGGCTGCTTTGTTCATACCTCGCTGCCTGTTGGTGGGAGGATGAGAGAATAGCGAACGATGCCTAACCGAACGACCAACCAGAAGCACACAAATGCAGCCTGCATTAGAGTCTGTCTCACATTTACTACTCTTCCACGTCACAAATGAACCCGCCACCGCGGCTTGACAAATCGACTCTCTCTGTTTTCTCTTCCCCCTATAGTTATTCGTATGAGTTTTTGTGAGAGTGTATTCTCAAAGAAAATCTCTCTCTCTCTCTCTCTTTGTAACCATCTATCTATCTGTCCTTCTCTATCTTTCTCTCTGCAGGTTCCCTGATCTTGGTCGTTCCATCACTGTCTATGAGTCTTCTTCCCGGCTACCACCCACACACACACACACACACACACACACACACACACACACACACACACACACACACACACACACACACACACACACACACACACACACACAAATATACACGCTTTTTGCATATCTCTAAGGTCTCATTCACTTACTACGTCAATGCCTATTCTCTCTCCATCTCTATTCATCACACTCCGTATTTTTTCACTCTCTCAATCTCTTGTCCCGCAAATTCAAACCTTCTACCACTAATTCTATTCTCGTCTCTTCCACCACCTTCTCAATTATTTTTCGCTTACCCACTTTCTCTATCTCACTCTCTAAATATATATATATATATATATATATATATATATATATATATATATATATATATATATATATATATATATATATATTTATATATATATGGTACTTACGTATTAGCTTCAACTTAGGTTAGAGATGTGGTTTGTCCAGAGATCATCAGCGCAGGCGCATAACTCATTAGCATTTCGATTGGCCTATTCCTACGGGAAATTCTATTAGCCGTTGTAGTAAAAATGTGTTTGCTGAAAAATATGCTTGTTTACTGAAAAATATGCTAAATTGCATATCGACCCATTTTCCACCGAAATACTAGTGAGCTATGTATTATCAACGAGTTGGATTGACTAGAGTTTCGATATAACCTAATGCGAGAGTTAACGCATAATAGTTATGCCATTGACATAAGAACTAAGCGTTTCCTCAAGGTTATATCGAAACTCTAGTCAATCCAAATCGTTGATAATCCCGTCGCCTTATTGACAAAAATTCAATTGACACCTGGGCTGGATGATCCAGATCTCTGAGAGCCGGTTCTTTAACATGCTTTGAAGCTAATACGTAAGTACCATATATATATATATATATATATATATATATATATATATATATATATATATATATATATATATATATATATATTCTGCCTCTGTATCCTCCTTACTCACACATGCACAAATATACCACCATATTGAACCAATGTTGTCCTCACTTACATCGCCAATGCAATTTTCTCTTTCCAACTCTATTCATCAGTCTGTGCGTTTTTCCCCTCCCTATTCTTCTCTTCTATTTACCACCTTCACTTAACTAATTCCCCCTCTGCTCTTAATCATATGATCCGTGGGTCTAAAAAGGTTTTTAAAATCTACCGTCTTCTGCCCAACTTTTCATTCTTTCTCTCCACCATTCCCGATATTCTGACAATCTTATTCAATTTTATTGTACTGTTCCACTAAATGTCTCTTACCTTATCCCTTCCTCTTATTAGCCGTATTGACATCTGGAGACCCTTGGCGATAAGTGTATACTATTTTTCTATCCTTTTGTTCTTAAACACAGCAATTACATATCTAAATACAATGCTGCGACTCTTTTCTGCGCCTTCCAGACAGCCCTTGACGAAAAACCTTCCGCAGCAGGAAGTTTGAGGCTTACCTAATTAAATAACTTTTCGTAGGTGCGCCTTTTATAAAAACAATGAATAAGCTTGAATTTCCTGTATGTATTAATTCTTTCCTAGAAGTTCGACAGCTTGTGATCTTCAGAAAGGTGTTTTCCGGCACCCCCCCCCCCCAGATGTGAACAATTCTTTCGGTACCAGATGTTAATTCCATGTGGTTATGAGTGTTAACTCCAAGCCTAGAAGTAGATTCAATTATCAGTAGTGTGTAGAGAATCCATCCCCAAAATATTTGTCATTTTTAAAGAGACGTTTTCGTATACTCTTGGTTTTAATTTTTTTTTATATATATGGGGCAGGTTAAAAGAATAGTACTCCATTTTCTATGTACTACTTTATTGTTGGCATGTTTCGTGGCCTTTATGCCACCTCCTCAGGGGCCATTAAATCCTAAACATTTTAAACAAAGTTTTAATAAAACATTTTTTATTTTAGTAAATCCAATAATTACTTGTCATTAATACATTATACACAGAGTAGCATTACATGTCCTATCCTAAATCCTAACCTTAAATCTATCGTTAAAATATAATAAAAATATATATGGGAAATGTAATGCTACTCTGTTTATAATATATTAATGACAAGTAATCATTGGATTTACTAAAATAAGTTGTATTAAAAATTTGTTTAAAATGTTTATGATTCAATGGCCCCTGAGGCATAAAGGCCACGAAACATGTAGGGCATGCTAACAATAAAGCAGTACATAGAAAATGGAGTACTATTCTTTTGACCTGCGCCATATATATCAAAAAAAATAAATATACGTAATTAATGGTGAGAAATACGTGGAATAGAATATGTTCTTAATTGTTTAAAGTTATTTGTCATGGATGCACAGGAAAAATATTAGAAAGATGATTGAATTTACGTTGACAAGGATTGAGTGACAGCTTTTGATGGCCAAAAATTAAGTAAATAAATAAAGGAATATTAAAATTTAAATAAACTCATAACATAATAACGATTACTTAATGAAGGGTATTAATTAATAATACCAAACAGGTGAGTGTTTGATGTAGGTGGAATTTTGACTTGGTTCCTTACAGGAATCATGTTTATTTATTGTATGACTGTTTAGTGTAACTAGAGTAATGAACAGGACATGATTGCCTGAGGATGGACCTGTGTGTCCGAAACGTTGTGATGGAGGAATAAATGGAAAGTTTGAAAAAATTTTTTGAAGGGTTATTCTTCACCTGTTTGGTATTATTACTCATAACATAATATATTTTCAACTCTGTTTGCAAGCCAGCATGAAATAAAACAATGAAGAAAATCAAATCATCAAGCAGAAACTATTGACTTTCGGCAGAATTATGAGCTAATAGCATAAATAAAGACATTGGTAGATAGAAAATTGAAAAAACAAATTATCAAAAATCTTTTGGAAAACGAAACAAACGTCTCAGGCAAATTAAACCAAAAAATGTAAATATGGAACTTACAGGCTCACGTCTTGCCTTAGTTAGCCGGTCCTAATGGAGCCTAACCAATTAATTCAAATAACGTATTTTAACATTAATTTGTTGTTCATTTATTCATATTTTTTTAATAATACTAATAATAATAATAAGGTAGAAAGACAGAGAATGCACGGATATTTGTTCTATTAATTTAAGTATTTTTTAAAATAATTTTTTGCCCATGTTTTGCTATTTATTTTATTCTGAATGTTTATTTTTATTAGCTAAGTTTCGTTGAGCCAATTGCATAAAGTAGCGGAGATCTTTATTAAAACAATAAATAATGATATAAGTGGAAATCCAATGTAAAGGCCTCTTCATTTATAAGATGGATTGCTATATCCCAAGTTTTAGGATTTTAATAATAAATATGTTTAATTTTCATAGTTTATTTTACTTTAGGAATGTTAATATGAACCAGAAAGTTGTTATATTTTTATTTATTAGGAATTTCATGTTGTCAAACATTCTGTTAGTAGGGGACTAGTTTGGAAACGCCAAATATTTCTATAATATGTTCTGTTGGCTGGGACAAGGTTTTTAATTTGAGCTGGAATGAAATTTATGCCCGAACAGAAATATGTTGAAATGTGATGAGAAATATGACAGGAGCTGCTAATGTCGTTAAGCTGTGACAGGTCTGTCGAGACAGGAGCCCCGTATATAACTCAGGGATGTGGCGAGGCCAGGAGTTCGATCTTCCTGTTATATACGGCGACGGGGAACGGGGGGGGGGGAGGGGGGAGGCCGGGGGTGGTTTAACTCGAATCTCCGTGCCGCCCTCTGGAAATTGGACTATAACTCCTGAAACAGTGGCAGTTAGGGAAATAGAAACCTCTCATCTCCACCTCAAGGGCTCCGTGCCACCGCCCACCGCCGCCTCTCTAGCTCTCTCTCGCTCTCTACATGGAGCCACGCCTCTCGACACAAAAAAGGAGAAAAAAAAATATCCAATAAATCCTTGAGAAGGCAGAAACCAGACGCCGGACTAGGGGTGCATACATCTTCGGAGAGTTGTTGACGAGACGCCTATGAATACCGCTGCACCAGGCTTTTGACGGAAATACTTACTTTTTCCCAGCCAAGGGGTTACTGACTCATGTTATAACCGATAAGATGCTGAAAACGAGAAAAAAAAGGTGAAAGCAAATTTACTAGCCCACAATGGTAGAGGTCATCATGGTGGTGTTTACGTAATGGTGATCATTGCCTAATACTTCCTGCAAGGGCATTAAGATTATTTATTTATTTATTTTTTACGAGCTTCGCAACGACGGCGACTTGCTAGCAACGGACGGAGGGTAGTCCATACATAAACTCTATACTTCAGTATTTAAAAGACATAAACATTTACCAAAGAATCTGAGGAAACGAAAGATATTTTAAGATGATTTTTTTTTTTTTTTTTTTTTTTTTTTTTTTTTTTAAGATACAGTAAAAAATACAAATTTATATATTCACAATTAACAGTAACCTATACTACTAAATACAAACAAAAAAATAAAAAAAAGTTTAAGGAGAGCATAAGACAAAAATTAGTAGGTTTGTGTTAAGAATTAATTGCTAAACATTAATTAGAGCCTTGCTATTTGAACTATAGTTAATGTATTTACAAAACTTATCACTAAAACTAACTGCCATTATTTAATTATTTATTAGGTCATGGAGGATGATACATGTTGTGGTTTTCCATTAATGACCAAGTAAAATTGAGTAATAATTACATAATAGGGGGAGAAAAAAAGGGGGAAAAAATCATCTTATAATATCTTTCGTTTCCTCAGATTCTTTGGTAAATGTTTATGTCTTTTAAATATTGAAGTATAGAGTTTATGTATGGACTACCCTCTGTGAGAAGTTCTTGTAGGTCGTGTGGAATGTTCAGTTTGTCGCGTCTTTTACATTCAGTGAGTATGTGTTTAATTGTCAGTGTTGTGTTACAAACTCTACATATCGGTTTGTCTTTTTTCTCCATGAGGTAATTATGTGTGAGCAACGAGTGTCCACTGCGAAGTCTGGTCAGTACTACTTGGTCTCTTCTTGTCAAGGTATGTTGTTCGTTACTCCATGCTTTTACTGTGTTCTTAATTTGTGATAATTTGTTGTTTGTTTGTAGCCAGTGTTGCAACCAGTCGTTTAATATATGTGTGAACTAAATCATGTAACGTTATGTTTTCAATGTCTACGATCTGTTTATTTGTTGCGTCTTTTGCATGTTTGTCTACTGATGTACTTAGCCCGATATACTCGTGTCCGGGTAGCCATAATAGTGTAAGTGTGTGATTGCTGAGTCTGTGTAATTGTTCGTATATCTGTTTAATTATTGGGTGGTTAGTATAAATATTATCGATGGAGCGTAAAGAACTGAGTGAGTCTGTACATAGGAGTATGTTTGTGTTTTCAGTGTTATGTAGTTTTGTAAGGGCTAAGTGTATGGCGTGTAATTTGGCTGTGTAGATACTTGTGTTGTCATGTAATTTGATTGAATGTGTTTGGTTTTCGTTGATGGCTGCTGCTGCAGTTCCAGATGGTGTCTTCGATCCGTCTGTGTAGATGTGAATATGGTTACGTTTGTCTGCCAAAAGTGAGGTAAATATGGTTTTGTAAATTTTGTTGGATAGTGGATGATTTTTTTAAAATTGTGCTAGTGTTAAGTCAATCTTGTAGTTCTTTACGCTCCAAGGAGGGGATGTTAACGGTGTGTTTGTGTTTGTGGGTGTGTGTAGTGCGTCTCTATCAGTATGATGATGCGTGTATCTTATGAGTAGTGGCTTCTGTTTTGGATTTTTTTGGATGTTAACGGTGTGTTTGTGTTTGTGGGTGTGTGTAGTGCGTCTCTATCAGTATGATGATGCGTGTATCTTATGAGTAGTTGCTTCTGTTTTGGATTCTTTTGTATGTATTTGTTTATCAGAGAACTGTCCATATAGTATTTTGTACAGGCTGTATTTAAGGTTTTTGATTTTAAGAGAAACTTTATACCCAAGTACCTCCGTCTATACTCCAGTGGAGGTTCTCCAGCTTCTACACAAATGCTATCAGCGGGACTTGATCTAAAGGCCCCAGTCGCTATTCTCAGTCCTGTATGACGTATTGTGTTGAGTAGCTTTAAAGTGCTTAAAGTGAGATCTGGTATAGGCTCGGTAGAATGTTAGCATTAATGATCTGTCAGCTCCCTACTTTGTGTTACTTAGAATCCTCAGCAAATTCAAGCTTTTCTTGCATTTGATAAGGAGTTCTTTTAGATGGGGAACCCATGTTAGTCGTCGGTCAAGCGTGAGTCCCAGAAATATTAAGGTGTCTGTCATGTTAGGAGTCTTGTTATTTAAACGTAGTAAGACGGTTTCTCTTAGTCTCTTTCTGGAGAAAATGATATAGGACGATTTGTCCGGAGAAAATTTGAAACCAGTATTAGAGCACCAGTTTTCGAGGTTGGTAATTGTGTTTTGTATGTTAAATAAAAATGGACTTAGTAGGAGCCCTCATGTAATTCCCTCTACACTAAATAGTCCCAATTATTATTATAATTCTAAGCCAGAAATCAACCAATGAAATGGACTGCGCTTTGGTATAAAAAATATCACATTCTCATGATGGGTTCATTGATGTACTCTATTGTAGGGACAGTTTTATCCTTTAGCAACCTTCCATGAGCGAGACATTTTATTTAAAACCCCACTAGGATCCTCTGAGCCTTTCTGTGCCGCTAATAGAATCAAGTTGCCAGGAATCTGTCAACACTGTAGACGGAAGAGGCAAGAGGCTCGTGTTGGCTTGAGGAGGAGTCTCGAGGCTTATGATGACTCGAGCATACGTGCCTCGAAAGGCTAAGCAGAAAGGCAAGGGGCGGTCAAGATTATCCTCCGTCACTGCTTGCATTCATATGAGTCCCCCAGGTCTCTCTGCTTGGCTACCTCTGCTTGCCCACGTACAGAATTAGCGCTAACCCAATTATCTCTCCGGCTCACATGTCTACCTCCTCCAAACCTTATACATTATTAATTGCGTCGAGCCTCCTCTCCAAGCTAACGTCTTCCTTTTTATAAGGGCGTTCGTGCTTTAGACTCTCTGCTGACTGGAGGGTCCAATGAATATTATATTAAATTCGTTTAGCTCAAATATGTTGATAACCACTCACTGCAAATCTGTCTGCTTCAATTACTATTCTAGGGTTGTCCATACACGATGAGAAATATCTCAAAATTTCGACTGCACAGTCCAACTCTTGAGATATTCCTCATCGTGTATGAGGCAACCTTGAGGACAGAGTTGAACTGTAGAGTCCGTCGAAGTAGAATGAAAACACTAATAGATCAACTGAACAGTCAAATGAGGCCGGGACTGTACAGGCCAAGGTAGATGTTTGGGACAAAAAGATATTTAACTCGTAGCCTTCCACGGTCCGAGTCAGTTTAGCCCTGAGTTTTTCAGACTAAGAACTGATGAAGCTGCCAGTATGACTGGCGAAACGTCGGTGAAGAAATTTGTGACACGGTCAATACCATTTCCGACTCGCAGGAAATGCGTCATCATAGTGCTCTTTATTTTCTGTCGGCGCTTCGATCTAGACTGGAATGAACTTTATGCCTGAACAGAAATATGTAGAATTGTAATCAATTCAAAGCGTTTATATTCATTTTAGATTATATATTAATAATTTCACTAACCCTATATCAAATTTTTCTGTAACCAACGGGCATAGCCATGTTGAAAGCATCTGTCCCCGTTGATCACCGAAGTTAAGCAAGTGACCAGTACCTGAATTGGTGATGACCAATAGTGCTGTTAGCATTATAAAAGTGTGATAACCTTTAGATAGCCCGACGTTAATAGCCAGATTGTCGATACGCCGTTAAACACTCAAACAGACAAAAAAATTCTGTTGTATTCAATAAAAGTCCGTCACGCAGGAGCTGCATAACTAAGCACTTTCCTCAGAATTTGGGTAGTGTAGACTGCTTTCCAGAACAATTTACTTAAAAAATCCTACATAAATAAAATAAAAACATGAATAGTTCTCTTTTAAATTTGTAATGAGTAACTGATCAGTTATTAATTTGCTTCCAGAGTTATGTTTACACATGGTACCTATTACACTACGTAATAAATACAAAAAACCTCATATTATCGTATTTTGATCTAACGCAGGAACAGGATACAGTCACTCTAGTGGTAGAAAGCGCTCCTTGCGGCGGCTTTGTGAACCTACGTCTGACGGGCTTTTCTATTGAAATAATATTACAAATTAAACCCCCGCTTTCCGATTGACCGATTCAGCTCATTTTTACAACACTTCTTTCTCATGAGGTACCCACGACGTAAAGCGAGTTTCGTTACAATACAGCAGAAATTACGACCGGTATGAGTATATTAGGAATTTGGGTCCGGAGTAAACCCCCCCTTCTAATGAATCGATTTAGTTTATTTTTACAACACATATTTACCTGTAGATTACCACTACGAATACCGAGTTTCGTCGAAATATACCAGAAATCACGGCTGGTAGTGGCGAATTGGTATTGTGGGTCCGGAGTAAACCCCCCCTCCTAATGAACCGATTTAGTTCATTTTTATATCTCACTTTTCTCTCTATATCACCAATACGAATACCAAGTTTCGTTGAAATATAACAAATATTACGGCTGACATAGTCAAATTAGTGTTTTGGGTTCGGGGTAAACCCCCCCTTCCGGTAGACCGACTTAGGTGGTTAACGAACTCGTTCAATAGTTTGCTAATTGAATGCTATATACCAAGTTTCGTGACGAAAAAACAAAAACTCTGGCCGCTATCGTGTTAACAGACATATATATATATATATATATATATATATATATATATATATATATATATATGCATATATATACATATATATATATATAGATATATATAAATTTTAACGGGGGTCATTTTCGGTGTCTACTAGGTAGGATCGATAAAGATTTGAAGAAATTTTTCATTAATTCCGTCATGAGTCCAACCTCAATAGCTACTTTCCTTCGGAGGAAAGTGCTAAAAATGGAATATAGTACTGTATAGTCGTTTATAATATTATCTAAGACATTCGAGAAGTTTAATGTAGGTATAACATAAAAAGTCATTTTGAGATCTTTAGATAAAGAATCAGCTAAACCTAATATTTTAGCAGACCATTAGCAAATGACAATGTGTCCAAGCGAAGCTAATGTCAACTTATTGATTTTGCGTCAATATGAGCTACGACTTGTGTCAAGACATAAATCAGTGGACATCACTTCATTATGGTTAATGAACCCATATTACTCCTGACAAATAGCATAGGACACTTATGATCGATTCGACCACACCAACGGCATCATTTGAGTTATTGTCCAAGTCCGTGTATATCACAAAAGCTCGGTTTCTCGAAAAACACTTCCAAAAATTGCAGAATAAAAATTTAGTAATTTGCAATTAGTCCATTTTTGGAGGGGGGCATAAGAATCTCTTCTTGATTGGAACTAATTAACATGACAAAAACAGTGGAACTATTGCAAGAGGAACCTTTGAAAAGCTACAAATGTATCAATATCATAAGTATTAATTAAGTATCATAAGCAATGGACGTCCTTCCAAGACTCTTCCTCAAAAAAAAGCAAACTGTTTGATAAATGATTGGAGCTCGTAAATAGATGAGCACAGTCTTAATTTTATCCAGGCTTCGGATAGGACACACCCTACTTACCTATTCGTACTTACAAGACAAAACAGAAAGACCCACTTCCAGAATATGCAACAGAATTCTGTAAAATATATACTGACAGACTCTAGACAACGCAGAAACTTGACAATTCCTTACGACTTACATGACTTTCAAACAGAGGGTTGTTAACTCATCGACATACTTCTTGAACATCTCAAACCAAAACTCTCTTAATCGATGATATGACTATATGTTTTCTTCAGTGGAAATACTTTATTTCATTCTGTTTTTATTTTATATGAACATTGTTGTTGCTTTATAGCTTCGTAGTCTTAATTTGTCCTTGTGTATTATTTTACTTTTCTAATGTTTCAATTTTATTACAATCTGATTCTGCTGTTCTGATAAGTTAATCTCTACAGTCGACGAGCTCATGATAAATTAAATAAATAAATAAATGAAAGCGGTAAATTTTGTAAGCATTCTAAATATGTTTATACCATACATGGCTAAAAAATAAAATAAAATATATAATAATAAAAAAAAAACAATCCGAGTTATAATAAATATTAATACTATTTCAAGTAAGAACATTATTGAAAAAATTTAAAAAGTTTGATCTCGTGCCAAAATTTTGTTAACCAGCCCTCCATCAATACTCATTTATTCTGTTTCGGAGACAGTTGAAAAAAAAAAAAAAAAATCCTAATTCTATTAAAACATGGACTTGGAATGCTCAAAAGCATGAGATGAAGACTTATATTACACTAATAAGTACTCATAAGTCAGAAAATTAGTGAGCTTAGAAGGCAATTAGTGTTTCTGTGAGATTTTAAAAGCTATGAATGTAAAGCTTATTGTGAAAACCCATTAAGGAAGAACTTACCAAATAGCCAGATTTATTTTTAGTGAGAGGACTCGTTATTTATTCAAACAGTTTTAAAAGCTCCTATTAGTGACTCTTGTAGAATATTTTTACTTCTAATTTTTTTTTCTTAGTTTATTTTTAATTTTTTTTATATTAAAGTCATGTCAAATGAATTTAAAGTAGGCTATAGCTTTTAAACTCGGACAATTTTGTACTCGTCATTTACATTACTCCTTAAGTCGTCTGAAAGGAAAGTGAAACATTTTTATTTTTTAAACAGAAATTAAATTCAATTTCTCCTTCTCCAGAAAATTCATAATATATAAACAAAAATCCAATAAATGTTATTATATGATTCATTACTTTGGCTTGTATTTCTGAAATTGTACGGCTGAAACCGCGACGTCTTAACCTGTTTCCACATAATGTTAATTTATAGTGCGATTTGGAAGCTTATAGTAAAACATGTTAATATTTCGCCTTCAATGGGCCAAGAACAGAATTCAGGACCTTGGAAGAGACAGGGCAAATCTAAAAAATCTACGTTTTTTTTATTATTTTATTTTCATGAAGACGTAGGTCACACGACGGTTCGTCTTATTTCTCTAGTTCACCTTTAGTTCTCTTAAAGTGAATTGCGCCATCACCTATGAAAAATTTGATGTCTGATTTCAAGGGCGAATCCAGGTGTGAAAGTTCCCTCCTAGCATTTTGTTGCCCATAAATCACTAGTAGAAATTAAAATTAACACATTGAATTTTAATTGTATACTTATTCAATCAAAATTTACTATATAGAGTAAACATTCGTCCTTGCTATCCTGAAGCAGTTCGATTTGACTGCTGAAATTTGACTTCGATTTCCCAACATCCGGATTTCGAGATTCTCCCTTTTTCTTCCAAAGTCCTGAATTTAATTATTTTTTTTTTAGTTTGTATAATTAAAGATCTAGGGTTTTCTCATCTTAAAAATGGGTGAAATTATTGGTAGTTTAAATGAACATGATAACCCCGCTCGCTTGGGTAAGCCGGGAGGGTAAGAGGCCGCAGCCGAGCCAATGGCTATAAAATTGATAATTGGTCTCACTGCTTGAAGGAGTTAATGGACCAGAAATGGGTAGCCCCGTCAGCCAATCAGGGAACACCTTTCCCGTAAGCCACGCCTCCTTGCCTAATACCTCCACCAATAGTCATTTCACAGATCAGGGAAGGTCTGCTCTACGCTTTTAACAACTCATTAGACAAATCCACTGCGGCTTTTCCTCGATCCGATCTACAGGTATGCTCGGACTTCGAACTCATTTATACGAATAGGACAGCACGGAAGAGTGAATCTTCATGTGGAAATGCCTAGGAAAATTATTCGGAAGAATTAGCTTCATTTGCTAATGGTAATCCCGGCCCTTAAATGAGCTCAGAGAGATAGAGAGGGTGTGTGTGAGAGAGAGAATTATTTTAATGCAGGACGAGATGGGAACATACCTAATAATAGATGGTGAGATTTGTGGGAAGATATTGAGTGAATAAAAAACACGGGAAGTTATTAATAGAGATCTAGAGAGAGAAATCATTCATGAAGTAAAGGAATAAGACCTTGGAGATATGCAAAAGCGTGAATATTTGTTTGAAAGAAGTCAAGTCGCAAAGATAATGATGGAACGACGCGTCTACACCGGAACGTCGCGACGTGATCAAGAAAGAACGCCGAGAATGAGTAGTAAGTGGAAGGGAAGTGAACAGAATGTGTGCATGAAATGAGAATGTAGTTGCTCGAAAGTGAACATGGATTGGCCCCGGTAGTGTACAGGAAGTGAGAGGAGATTGCTCCAGAAGTGAACATGGATTGGCCCCGGTAGTGTACAGGAAGTGAGAGAAGATTGCTCCAGAAGTGAACATGGATTGGCCCCGGTAGTGTACAGGAAGTGAGAGGAGATTGCTCCAGAAGTGAACATGGATTGACCCCGGTAGTGTACAGGAAGTGAGAGGAGATTGCTCCAGAAGTGAACATGGATTAGCTCCGAAGTGTTCCGTTGAATAAATTACCCGGGAGCGAGCGCGCTACTTTAGAGTCACATTTTCGTTTTTGAAATGTTAGATCTCGCCTAAAGCGTCCTCAATTATAAAACAAATGTTGAAAACTTCTGTTCGGCCACATTCTTGAGTTGTAGTAAAACTTATTTATGGGAGAGGAATGATGGTACGTTATAACGTACTTCAAATATATATAGGGCATTTGCTTTTTTTATCAGCGATTTTATAAATACACACATTGCGGCTCGGTATCCACAAGAAGTGTATGCATTGCATTGCCTGTGTGATTAGACTTATTACTGGGCAGGGCACTGAATACAGAAATACTGTTCTGACTGAGGCAATATAACCAAATCAATAAACCGTCAATTCAAAATGTATGAACCATTATACAAACTATTTATCTCATAACATACTTAGGTGCATAATTTCCTTTGATGTGTGGAGAAACTTCTTGGGCTCAAGTAGGTGCCCTGCGGAACACCCTGCCCTACTGCAGTTTTCTCTCCGATCTAACTAAGGCAGGAGAGGCGATGGGCTCGTTTGGATGCTAACTAGAGTTGTGTTTCCCTAAGGGAGCTACCTTTAGGGCCAATTCCCCCCCCCCCCCCCCCCCCCCCCCACACACCCTGGCCCTTCAGATTAAACCCCCTCGAGCATCTTCGGCCTTCCCGGAGGAACGGCAGCAAGGAGGGGAAAAAATCCCATCAGGATTATTTAATGCTTAATTTAGCCTTAAGCCTACGG
Source organism: Gonocerus acuteangulatus (assembly GCA_946811695.1). Lineage (NCBI taxonomy): Eukaryota > Metazoa > Arthropoda > Insecta > Hemiptera > Coreidae > Gonocerus > Gonocerus acuteangulatus. The sequence goes on along the minus strand of OX328129.1, from coordinate 57,963,833 downwards.
GATAAAGCTACACTTTACATACCCGAGCCTTCTGCTCGTTACGGATAACGTAGTAGGGGGTCACAGAAGGTTCACGTCAGGGAATTGTTTTTAGAAAGCCTGTTTAGAAAAGTAGAACACGTCATAGGGGGTTGCTTGTGGGAAAATAAAGCAAAAAGTTATTTAATTAATTATTTTTAGATAAATATCGTAATAGAAAAAAAATATCTAAAAATGTTGTTTAAGGTAATTACTCCAAAACGTTCAAGAAAATTAACTCCACTAATTACAAACTTAGACTTACGCGCAACTAATTTAAGTTATAATATTTGCCTTTCATATTTGAACACTCAAATAATAAACATATCTTTATTTTTATATTTATTTACATGATTCACGCAACTCTGGCGTTTCTTCAGGAGATTGCAACCAAAACTATGTTTGGTGACATCAGCAAAAAATTGTGTCCAAGAGGGCTAAACATGTCACCGTCCCCAACTGAGTCAATACCAAGAGGGCAAAAATGGTGGGTAGGTATGACAGCTGACTAATTGTTGGACGTTTTAGTCTTGACTCATACGGGGACGGTGGAACATGGGCTGTTTAATTTTTTAGTTTTAATGAAGTGACTAGATATAGTTTTAGTTTTAGTTTTAAGCTCCTGACCAGTATGGTGTGAAACATTTAGAGCAGAAGAAGAAGTTTGGGAGCTGGATTAATTGTGTATTTTTATTATTGCCCTTCCATAAATTTAGTACTATTATCGGTCAAATAGTTGTGTGTTTAGGAATCAAGTTCAAAATCTAAAAATATGAGCGTAGCAAATAGTTAGAATTCATATTAATACAATGCAGCAACGTAATGTGACCACGAAATCATTATAATAATATTACCAGATTTAAAATAATTTTACTACAAATGAAATGGAATTTATTCCAGCCTGATAACATTGTCCAAGTGGCCTCCGCCTCAATAGCCACCGCCATTAGAGATAATTTTGAAAGATTTGGGGATTTTGAATGCTATCGCTTCACAATTTAGGGGAATACCTCCCTCGTTATTTGAATTTATTCCAATCAACTGTTAATAATTTCTTGTTGATACTAATTTTCACGAAGGGCTTCTTCCAGTTCATTAGTGCCATTTTATTCGCTTTATTCATATATAATAGTTGTTAAATATTGAGGTCGCACAAATTACAGAATTTTTGAAATATTTTTTTCTACTAGCCACGCAAAACTATCTTTCTCCCTCGCAAATGATAGGGAAAGTTCGTTTCTCAGCAAAATCGATCCTTTGGGTGTAAACGTTTATCTGAAAAACCTTGAAAACGCGCTGAAAGCTAATTCGATTAGCTTTTTATGTCATTGGTATCAAATTCCCAACATAACCTTAAAGCCAGGAAACAGAGTTAGATTAAGTTTTGTTCAAGAAAAATTGGCTACACTGAACCATTCAGGTTGTGACGGACATTTTGTATCGAAAACTACTGGCCTCTGTCGGCTGTTAGATGAAGTGCTGTTGTGCTGGCCTCTGCCGGGTATCATTATTAACTAGAACAAATCCACATCGTTTGACCGATTTTCGTAACTGGGTATAGACAACTAGGTATCAAGTAGATCTTGATACGGGGAGAGTCATAGACAGAAATTAGGTGTAGCATGGCACACTGGGTAACAGCTAGTAGCAACTAAAATGATCACATCTACAAAGGCGAGACCTGTTCTTGTATCTCTTAAGCCCATGTTCAGTCGTACGAAATACAGAATGAGCATCAGCTGTTTTGTATTTCCTTTCCG